>CM055654.1:1200000-1824097 GCA_029378335.1 Agrilus mali | reverse complement strand
GTTAATAACTAAGAAGATATGTAGGTATATGAAAAAACAATTGTAGCTGACTAGATACCTACATATCTTGTAAATCCACTGTCCGTTAAAAGGAGTTAAAATAACTAGCTCATATAGCACAAGCATTGTTCTAAGTACCTAGGTGTACACTGAGAGGACGTAAATTCGTTCCCAGTAGGTTCTTAAATGGCAACGTCGCGCCTTTGCGGCCTGTATGTTGTTGATAATGTAAGGAAAAGTACCTAATATTGCGAACAGAATCGCATCTATTGCTCGCTAGTTTCGTGGCTGTTTCAATGTTTACATACTTAATAATATACAGGGTCTTTCAAGTTGATGGACTATTACGTAGTATATGAATTAGTAGAATGAATTCATTTCTGAAATTTGAGCTCATTTGGTTATTGTTTATGCCGCTTCTTTTAAAAATATTTTCAATTTCGATTTACCTACATCTGGTTATACCGGAAGTAGATGTTAACTTTCTTATTTTAAATGGAATGACATAATACTTCAAATTGTATATTTTCTCAAAAAGTATAAGCAAAGTTATACGATAGTGCCAAATCAAAAGACGCCAAATTCAATGAGGAATTCCAATATGTAGTCCAAAATGGGTCATTCTATTTAAAAAAAGTTGACTTATGCCTCTTTGAAGTTGACCAACTTTGACCACGAAATTTGAACACCCTGTACATTTTAGTTAAAAACCACAATTTTTTTTAATAATGTGAATAGTTATAAATAATTGTTACGAGTTATAAAGCAAAATTTCAAAAATTAATTGAATTACGGTTTTTTAAATGTTAACGTGCAGATGTCAAAAATTTTGAAAAACATTAAATAACTCAAAATCCATCAATATTTTTGGAGTAGTACCTCCTATAAAATATGCATGAATTCAGATTTTCTATCGGAAAATGTAAAAAAAAGTATATCATTCCATTAATTTAAAATAAGAAAGTTACCATCTACTACTTCCGGTATAACCGGATGTAAATCGAAATTGAAAATATTTTTAAAAGAATCGGCATAAACAATAACCAACTGAGCTCAAGTTTCAGAATTGAATTCCTTCTGCAAATTCATATACTTCTCATCAACTTGAAAGACCCTGTATATTAAGTATGTAAACATTGAAGCAGTCACGAAACTAGCGAGCAATAGATGCGATTCTGCTCGCAATATTACGTATTGTTTCCTACATTATCGACAACATACAGACCGAAAAGGCGCGACGTTGCCATTTAGGAAAACTATTGGGAACGAATTAACGTCCTCTGAGTGTACATGTCACCGCATATTTATCCTTATTTACATATTAGCTAGCCAGCTTGGACGACGTCCATGTTCTAATAATATTATGAGATGCCACACTGGCACTTTTAAACAGGACACTACTAAACATTTTTCAAAAGTTACGAATTAGGAGCGAAATTAAACTAAAAGCTGTTCCGACGACCTAAATTTACAATAGAAAAAATATATTAAGATTCTTTCTTCCTTTCTATAAAAAAAAACAATGTTGCACAGAGCTTCTTTTTGAAAAGAGATCGAAAATATTTCCGGTAAGCTTCAATTAGTTTTAATTTTAAAAAGTACCGAAGTACCTAGTACCAAAGTAGTAGTACGTTGTAAGCTAAATATTTGATACGAATTCTCTATTTATACATAGGCAGGTAGGTCTGTTACATTCAATGGGATTGCGCTGAGCATTTCAAAATCGTTCCGCTCCAATGTTTACACGCTCTACAACGTCGAAACTATGACGATTTTGCTATCGAAATACTTAGTAAAATTGGTCGCAGTTATTTTAGCTTTTGCCGGAATGCCTCGCAATCAGACGTTTATTCACTGTTATAAAATATATAGATACAATACACACTATATCTACCCTTAGAAAGTTGGTGTTCTATATCTTGGAGAGATGGAAATATGAAATACCCACGACAGAATACAATGCAAGACACTGTCATCAAGCTATAATGCTGCTTCTCAAAATACGAACCAATCACCGCTTCCTTATATTTATATAATGTCGTCTACGAGATTTACAACTTATACCCATTTATTAAAATTAATATCCAGAAAATTGTAATTTCTATTAGAGTTACGATTTACTGTTTTCCTATTGCAAATGGTATCATTATTAATTGTGTTAAAGTAGGGAAATAGGCCGTTTAGTAGAAG
Source organism: Agrilus mali (assembly GCA_029378335.1). Taxonomy (NCBI): domain Eukaryota; kingdom Metazoa; phylum Arthropoda; class Insecta; order Coleoptera; family Buprestidae; genus Agrilus; species Agrilus mali. The sequence goes on along the minus strand of CM055654.1, from coordinate 1,821,907 downwards.
CCCCGCCTCCCTTTACGGTTTGTCAAAATTTTACCATTGGTGTATATAGAAAAATTTGTAAGATACTTAACGTCACTTTTTGACAGTGTTAAGAAGTTTCTTTTAGAAATCTAACTTATGTGTATCATGCGTCAAAATGTTCTCTTTCTAACTGTCCAAACAGATTTCAATTTACATTTCAAATAATTAAACGAGTCAGGATTTTCCAAAGAGAAGTCTGTTTTCGTAAAAGTTTGCTAATACAGCTGAGGGTGATTTTGTTCTCAAATTATTTTTTTGGACTCTATAGGACTTCATAATTAGGAAAAGAGGTGCTTTCGTGATTGTAGAAGGTTGGTAGGTACGTATTGGAGGGATGGCAATATGAAATACCTGCAAAAGAGTACAATTCAAGATACTCTTCACCAAGCGATAATGCTGCTTCTCAAAATACGAACCATTAATCGTTTCCTTATATTTATATAAGTAATGTCGTCTACGAGATTTACAACTTACACCCATTTACCATAATTAATATCCAGAAAATTATATATTCGCTTGTCATTTCTATTAGAAATATGATTTACTGTTTTACTACTGCAAATGCAAATTATTTATTGTGTCAAAGTAGGGAAATAGGCCGTTTAGTATACGCCCCGCCTCTCTTTACGGTTTGTCAAAACTTTACCATTGGTGTATATAGAAAAAAAATTGTAAGATATTTAATGTGACTTTTTGACAGTGTTAAGAAATTTCTTTTAGAAAACTATCGTGTGAGTATCATGCATCAAAATGTGCTCTTTCTGACTGTCCAAACATATTTTAAATTACATTCCAAATATTTAAACGAGTCAGGATGTCTGTTGTTGTAAAGGTTTGCTAATACGTAGAGTTTAATGTATTTTCTTTTCTGGACTCATTGTGACTTCATAATAGGGAAGAGTGGTAAGAAAATCTTCTAACAACAGATTAATAGTGTGCAATCACTCATTAACTTAATTGGTTATACTCAACAGTACGTATGTAGTTCCCAGTTTATTGCCGAGATAAATTAAAAGTGTCTTACTTTTTGTTTCAAAATCACGCAACGAATATGTTGTAACTACCTTACATACACAAGTATGTATGTAGGTAAGGTATGTAGCCGTCTGCATACTTTAAAGCTGCCGTTAAACTTCCGAAGATTTATGGCTGGAGATTGATCTATGTGTGGCGTAGCTTGATTTGCAAGCTGGCAATTTGCATGTAAATTATTTTCAGCTCAATTGGCTTCTGGATGTATTAAAATGTTAAGTGAAGCGACTGATTTCGAAGGGCAACATTGATATAAAAAGTAATTATTGTCTACCACAACATTACATCATACACAAACAATGTAAGACAGTGAAAAATATTCATATTGCTGGGAAAAATGCTAAATAACCGAGAGGATGTATCTTACATTAAGTTCATAGTAAAAGTTAATTAATCTTTAGGGTTATAAATCTGCCCTCAAAATGTGTAAAAAATTGTAGAATTATCGCGCCAGTTGGGTCAAGCTGCGCAATAAGGTAAATTATAGGCAGTTATGCTATTAATGCCAGTTCTTTTATACGTTGAATTTAATAAGTAAGAGGTTGTAAAGCCATTTGGTCGGAAGTGTGTTTGAATAATTCAGTGCACATCGTGTAAATAAAATACGATGTAATTTTCTTTCCATTGGGTTTCACTTAGAACACGATAAGTCACCTTAAGCTCTACGAGCAAACCTAGACAGCTGTTAATCTCGCCATTGAAAACTTTGTCATGCTACCTACTGGTGCTTTACCGAGTAAGACCAATAATTCTCATAAATACACTCTTTAGTTACATTTATGTTACAAATTCATGTGAAATTTACAAACCGTACAAGGTACAAATTGCGTTACGGCAATTTCCAACGACCACCCTCTCATCTATTTATTATGACAAATTTACAGTCACGCATTGTTGGAGTAAAATGACCGCTCTAAAGACACCTTTATACTGACCATTCAAAAAAATATACTACTCTCCTAAAATATTCCTGAGGATTTGATTTTGTATAGATGTCGTAAAAATAGATTTCAATTTACAGAATCATAGCTCATTTATTGGAAGTTAAATCAAAACTCCGCTAATACAGCAATGGAGAGAGAGCGCACTCGCGCAACCATTAAAACAAACACAGAGAGAGAGCGGATTCTGATGCACGAAACATCAAAGTTAGATCAAAATAAATGTTGGACATGACAAATAATTCTTGAAGATGTGATTCATATAAATTTTATAAAAACAGTTTTCAGTTTACAGTATAATAGCTTATTTATTTGAAGTTTAATTTAAAATTTGCTAAGAGAGGTACAGAAAGAGAGCGCATTCTGATGCACGAAACATCTACGTTAGATCACTAAAAGATTTTTTTAACACTGGCATATAATTTTCGACGACGTTGTTCTTATCGCTTTCATATAAACAGAAGTTACTTTACAATATAATAACTCTTTTAAGTAAAGTTTAATTTAAAATCCGCTTAAACAGCTACAGAAAGAGAGTGGATTTTGATGCACGAAACATCAAAGTTAGATCAAAGTAAATGTTGGACATGACAAATTATTCTTGAAGATGTGATTCATATAAATTTTATAAAAACAGTTTTCAGTTTACAGTATAATAGCTTATTTATTTGAAGTTTAATTTAAAATTTGCTAAGAGAGGTACAGAAAGAGAGCGCATTCTGATGCACGAAACATCTACGTTAGATCACTAAAAGATTTTTTTAACACTAGCATATAATTTTCGACGACGTTGTTCTTATCGCTTTCATATAAACAGAAGTTACTTTACAATATAATAACTCTTTTAAGTAAAGTTTAATTTAAAATCCGCTTAAACAGCTACAGAAAGAGAGCGGATTTTGATGCACGAAACATCAAAGTTAGATCAAAGTAAATGTTGGACATGACAAATTATTCTTGAAGATGTGATTCATATAAATTTTATAAAAACAGTTTTCAGTTTACAGTATAATAGCTTATTTATTTGAAGTTTAATTTAAAATTTGCTAAGAGAGGTACAGAAAGAGAGCGCATTCTAATGCACGAAAAATCTACGTTAGCTCTCTAAAAGATTTTTTTAACACTGGCAAATAATTTTCGACGACGTTGTTCTTATCGCATTCATATAAACTGACGTTACTTTACAATACAATAACTCTTTTATGTAAAGTTTAATTTAAAATCCGCTTAAACAGCTACAGAAAGAGAGCGGATTTTGATGCATGAAACATCAAAGTTAGATCAAAATAAATGTTGGACATGACAAATAATTCTTGAAGGTGTGATTCATATAAATTTTATAAAAACAGTTTTCAGTTTACAGTATAATAGCTTATTTATTTGAATTTTAATTTAAAATTTGCTAAGACAGGTACAGAAAGAGAGCGCATTCTGATGCACGAAAAATCTACGTTAGCTCTCTAAAAGATTTTTTTAACACTGGCAAATAATTTTCGACGACGTTGTTCTTATCGCTTTCATATAAACTGACGTTACTTTACAATACAATAACTCTTTTATGTAAAGTTTAATTTAAAATTCCGCTTAAACAGCTACAGAAAGAGAGCGCATTCTGATGCATGAAGCACCAAGTTAGATTTCTATAAGAATAATCTAACAGTGCTAATAACGTTCTTGAAGTTGTGACATTTTATTTATTTCTGGTTTGAGCTTTTTGCGGTTAGTCCTTAAAACATGCCTCTCACATAAAGTCCAGCTGAACCCTTGCGGAATATATTAGCCGCATGGGGACAGAAGGGTTGTAAAAATTTGTTGATTGCCTCATAAAAAAAATACAAAACATTGATCAGCTGGGTGTTCTATGTTTCATTTGGTTACCGGAATACCTACATGGTTTAACATTTATTGGAAAATTGTCAGCCTGAATGGCTAGTTCTAATCCTGATATTGGACAAGTATGAAAATTAGGGTGGTATTAATAATAGTAATTAAAGGGATTTTGTACACTGGTGAGAACTAACCAAATAAAAAATATATAACTGAATAAACTTCGTAAAGTAGGTAAGCCTTTTTTTTCTCTTCTCGGCAGTATATTATCTGGAGTTAATGAGGATATCTCGACTATCCTCGTCTTCATTTCGGGGCTTTCTAATTCTTTTATTGTTTATGTACCGAAAGTCCTCTTTTCCGTCCTGGGACTCCCGATGAGGATTTACACCGAAACGTTTTTTAAATGATACCAGCACAGTTACCTACCTACGTTTGTCTTACCAAATCTTATTATTCCCTTATCTTTATCTTTCGGGTCCTGAAGGGATTCGGGAGATTTATTTCGAAAATACACTTGATTTATGAACGATACGGGTATAGTACGTATATATAGATAGGTACAACGATTTTTTTCACAATGAAATATTGTTTTATTGAGATCGAGAAACAACAACAGAAATTGCTGCATTATTAAATTAAATTTGTACTTTAGCCTCTCTCTATTAACTTAAAGATAATCACTAAAATATTAATTTCTTTAAGTTCTTATTCATGTTATTCAACAACAGATTTTTTTTCTTCTTCGCGTGGGAGGTTGCTCAAGATTTACGATTCGTGTACAAACTTTCAGTAACTAATTAACTGGGAAGATACGCCCTCGGTAAACTCTCGTTTGCTTCGTTAACGCCTGCTAACAGCAACAGGGGGTTCACCTTTCTTCACTCTCTTATTAAATCAATTAGTCAAACATCACAATTTATTCCTAATTGTCATTCTAACTTGGTAAACGATCCCTTGGACGTGCGTGGGAAACTTACAATTTATTGTTTCCCTCGCTACACGAGCTTGAAACTTATTCTTGCACCCCATACTTCCTAAAACTTTACTAAAATAACAATTGTATAAATCTACCACGACGTATGGGTATTAATGATTGATTAATCAAGTTTTGTAGATAAATACTGACGTTTCCAAACTTAATAGGGTAAGAATTCGTCAAAAGGGTGGCGTTTGATATTAACACTATTAACAGCCATATTTTAGCGTTTCAATTCAGTAAATCAACATATTGTAGCCAACGTATGCATGCATGAATGAGAAAAATTGATCCGCTTACGCACTATGTGTATACGGCGGCATCGTTTGACTCGGTTTACCCCGGTAATAATCTTCCGTGAGTGACAAGCGGCACGATTTTAAAAAAGTTATATAAATAAGGGCAATAATTGTTTGTCAGATAAATAAGTAGTTACTAGTGGTTAAGTGTACAAATTGTTGCTATAAATAAAACTTTTAAATTAGCTAGAAAATTAGTTACAATACGCTTACAAAAGGAATATTCAAATTCTTTTTTGGTTCGTCAATAAAGTTTATAAACAGAATTTTTATGAGTCACCTACCCTTAAAACATTACTACTAATTTTTCCTTAGGAAGGTAATTTACGTTTTTCTTGTGGGTGTTGAAAGTTTTCGTTTGTACTCTACTCTAGTAGTACATGTTATTGATTTGAAATTTATTCCTCCATGCACCTCCATGAGCGTGTGAAGGGAAGTTATTTTACCAACACATTGAATTGCACTATCGATCGGCACGGAATGGTAGGTATAAATGCATTTCTTAAACTTGAGCGAAATGGAAGTCTGCTGGCTGCTTTCCACATACCCACACACACCAACGAAATTTCCAAGTGCCACCATCTCTATGAACCCACTTTTCAGTTTCTAAAAAGCTTTTGCCATATCCGTTGATCCGATACTTTCTCACTCGCAGATGATACACAACGGAGAGGAAATCGTTCGACTGGAAATTATTATTTGAAGATTTCCGCGGAAGCCATCCCGTTATTCGGAATTTTTTCATTAGACAAAAACGCTTTTATAAATAAATAAATAAATAAATCTAAATGATACTTAAACCGATTTCCTTTCTGGAGAAAATAAAATTATGTAAGAAACGTTCTCCATTCGGTCTCCAAAGTGTTGTTAGCAGCATCGATCGGCGCAGCCTTGTCATATACATTATTTCTTAATAGTCATCGAATAACTGGGAATGTGACAGCCGATGGTGTTCGAGTCCCGTTGTAACGAGATCCCGTTCCTAATTTGGGTTTCTCGGGAGGCGGAGTCGTTCACTTATAAGCACGATTGCGGTCGTAAAGTGGTATAATATTGGGGTGTAAACCGCCCGCGGTATGTGAACATTCCGACAATACGTGTCTTCGTAAATTCAAAGGAGCACCTACGGGCTTCCCGGAATTCCTATGGGGACCACTCCAGATGACCATTCCCACCCTGGCAGCCAATGCCACTACCTATGCTACACTAAAAACACCCTTAAGGCGATACAGTAACGTCAGAAATATCCTTTCCGGAGGAACTATTTTAACAATTCTCTTTTATGATCTAAATTACTGGCAGAGAAGTTTGAAGCCACTACTAGAAATGGGTGAGCAAGCAGGAGAATTGCTCCGCAAATGTAGGGAAGTACTGCTACTGTTTTGTAGAAGGGATACTATTCTATAGGTTGATACAGTTACAGAAAATGTTCTTGGAATTGATTGAGTGGTCAATGAGAGGACGAGCGGGAATTGAAAAACAGAATTAACACTAACCATGACACGATATGGCAGAGATAGTTTTGGTGGTAAGAAGATGACGGCGGTTTGTCCGAAGAGAAGCAGCATCTGGAGCCGGTTCCAGACCATGCCCCAATATCGAACTTCCACTTGGAGTAATTTAAATTCAAACTCTATCAGCAAGTTCGCAAAGAGATCCAGCCGGGAGCGGGAGAATCCTTAAACTTGCGTCTGCACAAACACCAGCTCACGAAATCCTTTTCGGATTAACTGCTTCCTAACCAGGAATAAGGCTGCTGTCGGCACCGCACCACGTTCCCAAGGCCCGATATGCGATGGCTCTTCGTTCATGGAAAGCGCATTCAAACCGAATTGTACTTATATTGATTGCGCAAACATGAACCTCGTATAATTATGATTGCGTCTTATCGTTAGATATAGAGCAATAGGAATGAGGGACGAGAACCAGGATTCAATCAATTCACCGCAGCTTTGGCATACTCTACTACCTAATGAAAATTTACAATGAAATCACAGTTTTAATACTTATGTAAATAAATTTGTGTGGAATAATAAGGCGCAAACTACCATTTCCAGACCGCAAATAAAAATTTATTGAAATGTTGAAAAGAATAATTTTCAAGTATTTGGGTTAAATTAAATTAAATACAGGGGAGTAAAGTAAAGGCCGAAAAAAAATAACTCAGTCTTGATCTTAGACTTATTCAAGGTCTTGGTTTTGTTCTCGACACTATTTTGACTTTAGTCTTGTTCATTTAGTCATGGTCATGGTCCAGCATATCAATTATTGGTCCTAGTCTAGTTTTCTAAAACTCCTTGGGACTTGACATTGTCCACATAGTCTTCGTCATAGCTTAGCACATTCACTTTTGGTCTTTGCCTTGCTTTTTAACTCTGTCTGGGTCTGGTTCTTATTCATTCATTCATGAATATAGTCTAGTACATTTATTCTTGACCTTAGCCTTGCTTTTCGACACTGTTATGGCTTTGGTCTTGTTCAGTTTTTCTTGGTCATGGTATGGCACAATTACTTTTGACTTAGTCTGGCTTTTCGACATTGGTATAGATTTAATTTTGTCTATTCAGTCATCGACATGGTCTAACATATTCACTCTTGGTCTTGGGCTTACTTCTCGACAGTGTTATGGCTTTGGTCTTGTTCATTTAGTCATGGCCACACTGTTAGAAATTTCTATGGTAATTTTACAAAACAATTGTTGGAAGTTGTGACGCACCACGATATAGTAAAAGTAAAATCCAGTTTTGTAAATTTACTACACAATTAATATCAATTAAATTTGGGAAAATTACAAAACGTTTGTAGTAATTTTACTAAAGAGTTACCTATAATCTGTCTAGTAAAATTACAATACAAATATTGTAATTTTGTTAAGTTATAGTGAAATTGTTTATTAATTTCAGTACAGTTTATTGTAATTATACTACACAATTCATTTCAACTAAGTTTAGGAATATTACAAAATATTCGTAGCAATTTTACTACAGTTACCAATATAATCTAGTTAGTAATATAAAGATACAAATATTGTAATGTTATTAAAGTTATACTAAAAATACTTCGTAATTTCAGTATGTTTAGAAGTCGAGAATACGCGAGTGACAAAATAAAAAAAAAATGACATGTTTGGACCATTATGAAAAAACATTAATTGGTACGCCTAATGTTAAGAAAGTATAGAAAGATATTCCTAAAAAGTTAAGCATGATATGATATATCAACACTCACCATTGAGTTGCTTTTATTTATTAACTACCCGGTGTTGATATCTTTGGCTTCATAAATATTGGAATACAAATGTCCTGCAAACATGGACGACAGCGCCATCTGGCGGCCACTGATCAAAATCATGTTTTTATGCAAAAAGACAAGAAATAACACGAGCGTTTCTAATAACTTAGTTTATGATGTGAATAGATAATCATAGAAAGGGTAGTTCAATGGATGTATTAATTTTGAATTTCTATTTATTATTTTTTCTTTTTATAGATAATTTTTATTTTGTGTCTCAAAAATTCATCACATTTCCAGTATGTGTAAAAAAAATATTAATGATTTAGTTCTGCTACAGCAAATTCATTTTTAGTAAAATTACAATACACTATGGAATCCTATAATCAAGACCGTAAAAATAAGAAAAAGATTTTTAAACTTTCATCGACTTCATTGTAATTTCAATTACATTTTGTTTTGTTATTTTTCTTAAAATTGTAATAAATCAAATTACAAACAATGTTTGTAAATTCGAAATGCTTTCTACTGTAAGCTGATAAACGGTTCAGTAAAATCACAATGTGTGTTGAATTTATACATAAAGATTGTAAAATTACAACTGGTATTAGTAGATTTCCTTATGTATCTTAGAAGATTACTTAAATTGTATTGTAATTTTGCATTGCCATACACTGATTTGTAATTTTATTTATCTTTTGTTTTGTAAAACAATTGTAATTTGACTAAAATTTTTAATAGTGCATGGCCCAGCACATAAATTATTGGTCTTAGTCTCGTTTTCTAAAACTCCTTGGGACTTAACATTGTCCATAGTCTTCATCATAGTTTAGCACATTCTCCTTTGGTCTTTGCCTTGCTTTTTTAACTCTGTCTTGGTTTGGTTCATATTCATTCGTTCAATAACATAGTATAGCACATTTATCCTTGACCTTAGCCTTGCTTTTCGACTCTGTTATGGACCTCATCTTGTCTATTTAGTCTTCTACAAGATCTAGTACATTCATTCTTGGTCTGTGTCTTGATTGTCGACACTGTTTTGGTATTATTCTTCTTCATTTTTTCTTGGTCATGGTATAGCACAATTACTCTTGACTTTAGCCTGACTTTTCGACATTGGCATAGATTTAATCTTGTCTATTCAGTCATCGATATGGTATAACATATTCACTCTCGGTCTTGGGCTTACTTCTCGACAGTGTCTTGGTATTATTCTTCTTAATCTACTTTTAGTCCTGGTCTAGCACAATTATTCCTGACTATTGCTTGGATTTCAACATTGTCATGGACCTTATCTTGTCTTCGACATGGTCTAACATATTCACTCTAGGTCTTGGACTTATTTTTCGACACTGTTTTGATCTTAGTCTCGTTCATTTAGTCGTGGTTTGACTAGCAAGTATATTCATGACCACCGCATCAGAATGTAGAAAATATGACCACAGCTGACTACGTAGGTACTTATGACGATTACCAACAACTTGAAGGTAAAGTATCATGGATTTGTTGCAGAAATATTTCATCAGATTTCTTATATGTGTACTTAGTTTGGTTTGCATTTAATAAAAGTTTTCCATTTAAGTAAATCAAATACCTACTTATATATAGTTTCTAATGACTTTTCCAGTGGTCCAATGTTCGCCTTAAGGACAACTAATAACTATCCAATAAGTAAACAGACGACTTGATTTTGATTTCGTAACGTTTACCTACTTAAGTTTGAAATAAGTCTGTTTCATCATCGTTATAAGGGCGAGAGAGGAAGCACGGTGCAGCATTCAAGTAAGTGAACCAAAGCTGCCAAAGGTACCTGGTACCTACTACAGAGCAGGCCACAAGAGTTTACCCATTACCAATACCCATGTACTTTACAAGCAACCTCGCGGCTTGTTGCATGGCGTAATTTAGTCGGTGACGCCTGCCATTAGTGGCATCCTAATATCCCAGTAATTGCTTCATTGAGTCCCGAGATGCTTCGTCCTTTTAATCTGTTACAGATACACCTACATTTACCACTCACTCGCTGGTAATGTCAACAACGTTGCAACCGTTGGTATTAGGTATATGCAAGCTACGAACGTTATGTTCACTTAACAATAACCAATATTCCCCCTGTGTTCGTGATATGGGGTGGATGAACGTATATGTGACCAAGTCAAACTACGATCATAAACTCTACCGTACATACTTAATCGAAATGGAGGATTCTGGTTATCAATGTTGGTCTTAAGGTACCTACTATTCATTATCTAAAGGCATAAATTCTTGGTGATTTATTTTTAAAAATTGTCTGTAATTGCCAGAATTTTTAAAAAAAACTCTAAATTAAAGTGATGGAAAATTTGTAACGTGGTGAATATTTCCTGTACTTTTGAAAATTTTGCTATAGGTACTAACCGAATTATTAAAATCTACCCCTAAGAAATTTCAATTACATTTAATGGAATGTATCACTATATGATAGCATGGCTGAAGGTATTTGTACGAATTTTCGTTTACTTCGAGGGTGTATATTTACAAACTTTTCTGTAAATGTTTTCTATTTAATTACTTGCTTATTTTACTAAAGAATCTCAAGACTGTTGTTGATTTGACCCAATTTCTGTTTTTACATTATTTTTAAATCCGATTTTCTGTCTGTCGCTATTTGTTTTCGTTGTTATTTTGCCAGGGGCTGAACGACAAAAAAGGAGCAATTCAGAGCAATTGAAAACGTTTAGTGGGTTAAAGTAAACAATTCTGTTATGTTTGATTTATGCTAAATTTCAAGATCAGCTTCTTCAAAATACCAAAGCCAATTTCACATATTTGTATTAGTTATATTGTAATAAATAATTTTTAGACATGAAATAGAGCAACCAACCCTTAATTATATTATCAATCAATATACTTAACTTATCTCTAAAAACCGAGAGAAGATTACTACCCCTAATTATATTAGTTTTTAATATGAATTTAAAGATTCGTTTAATATTAGTTGAGTGTACTGGGGGTGGCTTTTTATTGTAAAAGAGGTTTCCTATATTGTATATATTTATAATGTAACTGGAAGTGTCTAAAGAAGATGGTAGTAAGTATTGCGATTTAGCTGGTCACTAATAAGCATTCATGAAGGCGTGTATTAGCGGGGGTGGTGGTGTCGTCGTTGGTGGGACGTCGGCGTTGTCGTCGTCGTCGTTTGCGGCCTCCAAGGAGGAGAGTTGTACGTAATCGTTAGGGATGATATAATGAACACTCGTGCTAATAAGCAATAACAAGCGGTGAGTGCTATAGATGGGGGGTGAAGTTGGAAGCAGCAAACAGGGAAGTACCTACGTAGTACGGAGCCTGTGCCGCCGCGGGGGCCAACAGAACGACGACAACAACGTCGACACGAAGGATTTCAGCGAACGACACAAGTGCTGACCTCACTTACGTGACTAAACTGGAGAGCAGTTTCGGTATAAACGTTCATATAAGGGGGTGCAGTGGCAGGTATCCCATAAGACACCTAACAACGCTCATTATTCGGCGGTCTTCAGCTTTGCTACTGCCTCCTCTTTCTAACGACTCTTCGAGAGTCGTCATTACTACGCAGAATAATTAACGAACGAACGAACGAACGAACAAATGAACGTACCTACCTACCTTTGGGTATACAAACCGACTCTACAACCCTAGAACCCCTATCATCCATCACCCCTAACACGCGAAAAGGAAATGTTTTATCCTCGTGATATCGTAACCATTATAACATGTAGTACTAGTACTTACATTAGTAGTGTTGGCAATACATGTTTTTTTTTCTTTCAGGCCGAACCTGCCATTCGCGCTCTTCCGTTTAATGATGTCGACATTTCAAAAAATTTACGATTCAATTATTTAAGAATGACAACTTTTGCGAATTTATTTGCGGATCACTGCATAGCTAGCACCCACTGTACCGAATACAAAATAAATTTCAATTTATAAATTTAAATCTTAAACGACAGAGATTTTATAAATGTACTTAATCTGGGACAGAAACAAACAAAATAAAATTAAATTGCCAAGAAGTGATACAACTAAAGTAATAATTTTACTTACATATTTTAAGTTTTCCTTAAAGGAGTGGTCAAATGTATCCCTTGTAGTGGTGGTGAGTTTTCCCTTATTTGTAGTACTGCTTTCTGGTCTTATCTACAGTGAAGTCTGAAACAATATAAAATATTCTTTTAAGAAAATTAAATTTTTATTTTTTATACGGGGACCTCAACAAAAAGGCTGTTGCAAATGTAAATATATTTGGCTTAAAAAAAATACAAAGAGAGATAGAAATTTATTGCACCAAAAATTTATTCAACATTGTAATATTAAACATTACACACTGAATAAGATTTTCATCTGTGCTCTTAATATACAAAACCAATAAGAAGTAGAGGTAGTTCAATATCTCATGAACATTACATTTATACTATACATTCAGAAAACATATGCCTCTGTATCTACACTCTAATGGTATAGGAATGAAAATGTAATTTAAAAAGCTTTTTGAGGGGTGTTACACTTTGTTCAAAAGATTTTTCGAGTTCTGCTAGTTTGGAATAGTTTTTTGAGAAGCTACTTTCAGATAGATGAAATTTAAAAAATACGCTCCACAAGTTCACCACATTACACAAAGGAAAAATGTCGACAAAGAAATGTATAATTTTTATTTTCTTTGAAAGTTTTGCTTTATTAACTGTAAAACCAGGGACAGATTAAGATGCTCGAGAATTTTTACTTAACCATTTCGATTATTTATTACTTTATAATAAAAGATCATTATTTTAATATAAAATGTTCATTAATTTTCAAAACATTGTAAACTATCTGACATGCCTGACTATACACCACTTTGCTGTTTTTAGACCTGTTACAACATTATTGGTCCGGTCCTGAGTTTTATTAGACCCGGAATTAACTGATTAACTTACATTTTTCAATTGTTATAATAATTATCAATCTTGAATATTAATTTAAAGCATATTTAAAGTAAAGTAACTGCTGCTGTTCATGAGATTCTGAGCTATCTCTACGTACAATATTTCGTCATTATTAACTTCTACAAATATTTTACCTCTTAATTTTGAAGGAAAACTTTTTGTATGCAAAGTAACTTTATGAATATAGGTCTGGTTATTTACGTGGGTGTTACTAAATTCTAAATGTATCGCGTTCTGGACGGGGTTAAGTTATAAGTCCGCAAGGCCGTCTATTGCAGAGCTTAAAGCTTAATTATAACGTGAAATTCAGACGGTCTTTTTGCCCTTAATCATAGACGGAAGTGGAAACGTGAGCTTTTATCATATTTGTGTATCGACTAATTCAGCTGCAGCCCTGATTATCCCCCCGTGTCTGCCCTCCATCCCATCCACCCCTGTATTATATTAGTGCTTACATACGTGTAGGTGGTGGTTATATAGGTAAAGGTAGGTAGGTAGTCTAGAGAGTCAGTCGGGTGTTTATTTTAGCGTGGTGAATGCCGGCGGAGAAACAGGATCCCGATCTGCCGCTCCCACTCTCCCGGTCGGTCTGTTCCCACTCTTCATCCCGACGACGACGACGCCCGTATTGTACATTTCACCCTACGTGTTTATGTTGTAATGGTAATTAAGAAATTCGAGAACGCTTCTGAAACTGCCGTTATTAAAGACTGTGCAAATGACGTGAAAATAGAGACGTCGCCAACGGATGGATCACAGCACAGCACAACGTTACGTTATATTGTGTTATGTTATGTTATTAGTTACACAAGGAGCTGCCAATTATTGTTACTAGGTACCTACTCCTTGTGTTATGTAGGTACGTCAAAAGTAAGATGCAGCTGACAGGTGGGTGGGTATAAGCAAGCAACAATGAGGTAGTGTAGTATAAGATTCGGGAAAGTGCTGTAAACTTGGCTTCCCAGAAAAACTGCGATATCGTCACGTCATCTAGATTTTATGGCATTTTTCTGGCAAGGAAAATATCTACAACTACACATAAATTTAATACAGGAATATTAATTTCAGAAAAGACGAAATGAAGAAATACGAGACCTAACAACTACAATCGGGTTTTCTGGATTTCTTTGAATGAGAATAAGTTTGTTGTGGATTTAAATTAAAGGAAGGAAATGAGCAAGTAAAAAAATCACTCAAATTACTAGTAGTAATCCTTTACGGGAGTATCTGCAGAAGACTCAAAGAAATGTTATTTGCCAACTTGGGTTTTGTAGATATTTGTTGTCATTCTGGATTTATTTGAATCAGAATAAGATTGTAAGAAATTTAAAACCATCATCGTAGTAATTATTATTATCATTACTTATACATCACAGTAATTAGATATTAATTCGTGAAAACCAACTCTCGACTAAACCAGTTCCTATCCCCCAAAACAAGTGCTTCTAGGTAGGTATAGTAAAGGAGACCAGACCTGGCAAAAAAAAACTTGGGTGTTTCATTCCCACAAATACTGGTGGGCGTGCTGTCCCCCCTCGACCTAGACTCTGTGAGCAAAGTTAGAGGGGTAGGGCGGAAGGCTCTCTTCAGCCTCCTTTAAGAATAATGGGAATGGGTGGGTGATGGTTGGGGGAAGAAAGATGAAACGGACGAAATGAAGACAGAAGAGAAGTGAAAGACTATCTATCTGTGGAATATTACTACTCCAGCATTTGTCTAAATGATCCAAAGAAACCACAGAAACACTTGGACCGGAGTAGAGTTGGATCTCTAGTTAGGTAACTCTAGATGTTCCTTAAGTGTCTACATTCTTTTCTAGATAACTCTGATCCCTCTAGAGTGTCGGCTCTCCTCTACGGATAACTCTAACGCTAACGAGTGTCACTCTCTTTTCCTGTTAATTGTAATTGATCCCTTAAGTGTCGACATTCATTCCTTGATAACTGCAAATTCTCTTTGTGTGTCGACTCTCTATTTTCGATAACTTCAGAATTCCTTAAGTGTCGACTTTCTTATCCAGGTAGCTCTAATCTCTCCTAAAGTGTCGGCACTCTTCTTTAGATAACTCCAGTCGCTACTTGAGTGACGTCTCTCTTTTCCTGACCACTCTTATCAGCCTTTGAGTGTCGACATTAATGTCGTGACAACTTCAGACACTCCATGATCGTTGGATTTCTAGTTTGGATAACTCTAGATGTTCCTTAAGTCTCTACATCCTCTTCTAGATAACTCTGATCCCTCCTAGAGTGTCGGCTCTCCTCTATGGATAACTCTAAACGCTACACGAGTGTCAACTCTCTTTTCCTGTTAATTGTAATTGATCCTTCAGTGTCGACATTCATTCCTTGATAACTGCAAATTCTCTTTGTGTGTCGACTCTCTATTTTCGATAACTTTAGACATTCCTTAAGTGTCGAATTTCTTATCCAGGTAGCTATAATCTCTCCTTATGTGTCGGCACTCTTCTTTAGATAACTCCAATCGCTACTTGAGTGACGTCTCTCTTTTTCTGACAACTCTAATCAGCTTTTGAGTGTCGACATTAATTTCCTGACAACTTCAGACACTCCATGATTGTCTGATCTCTATTTTAGATAACTCTAGATGCTCCTTAAGTGTCTACATTCTTTTCTAGATAACTCTGATCCCTCCTAGAGTGTCGGCTCTCCTCTATGGATAACTCTAAACGCTACACGAGCGTCGACTCTCTTTTTCTGTCAATTGTAATTAATTCTTAAGTGTCGACACCCCAGCATTTGCCTAAATGATCCAAGGAAACCACAGAAAAACTTGGATGAGAGTAGCCGGGCCCCAGAATCGAACTGGTGACCTCCAGAATGCTCAGCAATGATCTAGAAGACTAGACCATGTCGCTCGGTAACCGGCAAAGTCCCCAGTAAATCATGTATGAGAAGTGATGTATCTTTTTTTCTCGTTCTTACTTAGCCATGACCAATCTTTGCTATGTTTTGAACACACCCTTACCACCAGCCCTATTGAGTTAAAAAATTCGTATCTTCTGATGTTTAATAATTGTTTTTGTGTCCCGTGGTTGGCATTAGCGTCGCCAATTTAGATGGCCTTTCTGAATGGTGGTATGAAATAAATGAGGCAATATTTAAATGCGGTTAGTTAGTTTATTTAGAAAGGGAGCTGCGTCGTAAGGTAATCGGATAACAAATGTTACACGCGCTTGTGGAAGACGGTTTTGAGAAATAAGAACGAATTATCCTCGGCTCGGTTAATCCACAAAGCTGTAAAATAAGCCACGTCAGAGCCTTAAGGAGGATAATACGTCGCACTGTGGTTGGCCAAACTGTAGGTAAATTAAATGCTAGTTCTTAGCGCCAACGGCCCATCTCGTATCATTAGCGTAACTAACTGGTTGGCACGTTTATCAGCAGGTGCAGACACAAAACATTTTTTATTAACAATTTCACAAATTGGGTCCAAAAACAACTAAAAATGTAGCCCAACCTGATCGAATCTTTAATTACAGTCGGTCATTAGTAAGACTAAGAAAAGTGTACGAAGGGGTGTCGTTACAGGTACCTTAATTGAAATTTTTTATCTTCGAAAATGTCGCACTAATGCAATACTACTGCTATAGTGGACAGAACTCTTCATAAGTAGGAGGGTGTACTGCTTTTCCTTCGGAACCTCTAAAAGGCCCCGACATTGTAATAGATAATTACTTAGACTAGTAATTAATTAATATATTTTTTTACGATCAGTAATTTTAAGTAAAAATTACGGTAGGTAGGTCGAAAAATGGATGTTGCTTCTTTATGGTACGTTTATTTCCCTTAACTCCCGCTACTGGGGTTGGCAAATTTTCGGAGAACGTAATAAATGACTAAACGTTAATCGGTTACTTAAAGACTTTGTCGGAACCCACCCTCGTCCCCCTCGCCCTTAGCACGTCCTATTTCTTAGAGCGGGCAGCATAATTAGCTTCTTTCCTATAATTAATTTAAATTTACGTTATAAACGGTTTTAATTGAAAGATGGGAGCGCTTGAGAAATTATACTTTCCAACGGCGAAACGGTTCCACTTGTACACCTCTCAGTTTTAATTTCTGACTAGATCATAAAAAGATTCGAGTGTTTTTTTTATCTCTTCCAATAAATGAAGCGTACGATTTATATCTTCACTGTTTCAACTAAAAATTATATGTTTTACCGTTACCATAATTATTAAATTGGCGATTCTAAAAACCTGATGTGACACGCCCACTTTGTACGATTATTCAATTCCGTTTATCATTTTTTGATATGCTCGTTCTTTTGTTACGTATTTACCTACAGCTAAAAGCCTAATCCAATAAAAACGAACAAAATAATTTTGAACGACAACAAATAAAAAATAAACAGGCAAAGGAAAGAATTAAATTATGTTTTAATAGGTTTGTGTTTGGTACAAAATGTATTCGTAGAGCAAATTACATTAAATAAATTTGAAATTTCGGATTGGTACATTGCCGATGATGGTGATGATGACGATGGTTAATGTCGTGAAACAATACGTCGACGCAAATATATGTATATATATATATATATATATATATCTCATTATGTGGCGATGTAGAAAGGAAAATTTCAAAACGTGTCCAATACGCAAGAGAATATTACTCACGTGATTTGATTGATTAGTCAAATCCATTTGCGTTTTACGTGATTATTTCGGAAATCTATTAGTGCTTAATTAACATATTCAGTGTTGTTAATTGTCTCTTTGACGGTTAGTGTAGATAAAGCTTGATGGTTACCAGACACATGTACATTTACGTATATACAGTACATGGAAAGTTTTAATTATAATTAATACCTACGACAATTCAAGTGAAAAGGACCGAATCGATAAATAAATGATCAATGTTAAAGTTTTCATGGAAACATCATTATTGGGTTTAAGCGAAGTTAATATTTTGAACGGTGGAGAAGATAATTCCAGTATAAATAATACGTTCGCTTTGGTATAATTATGATTACATAAGATATACATGCATATGTATGTATGTATGTGAAACTATAGGGCGAGGATGAAGGATTTTGTAGACAACATAAATAAATCCTTGAGATGCGATAGTTCAAAATCTAGATTAAGGCGAATTAAGCGCAATTTCTGAAGCTGGGGAGCTTATAGCTGAATTAAGATTCGTGAATGAGAAATGTAAGACCTTCGTGTCAGATATTACAAGCAAAATTTTGGTCATATACACACATTATATTTAATAGCACAATAACTAACAATGGAAGGTTTACTGCTTTTACTCTGTGTATATATATTAGGTATTAATACATATTTATGAACCGAATCGCAACTCTAAACATCTTGTAATAAATTTTCTAATAAGTATTTACTATTTTCAAAATATTCAGTGGAACTACGTTGAGTATATGGCGAAGTCTCAGCAGCGACTGAATGCAGAGAGGGGTGTTCATTGGTTTTTATACTGCGGAGCGGTGGGCGTAGCAAGGCAATGTCATCGACAACGTTTGATTGGATGTTTCTATCAACGCCTCCCTGCTACGCCCACCGCTTCGCAGTGTAAAAACCAATCAGTAGCCAGCTCTGCACATTCAGTTGTTGGCATGCAGCGTCATTGACGGTTGATTGGACGCCGCCTCGCTACGTCCACCGTTCCGCAGTATAAAAACTGATAAAAAGCCACTTCTGGGCTTATTTGCTGTGGACACGTCGAGGTGTACGTTTCACACATGTAGACAACGTAAATACTAAAATAAACTTGATATCCCATGTACCTATATATGTATACAATTGTTTATTTATTTTTTAACTTTAGATTGTAATAAACGAAAATGTTTTATTAATTTTTAAGGAACACGTCCTAGTTTTCGTTTTCAGTTCCGGAAAGCAACAATTTCTCACCCTTTCGCGAACGTTCTATTTTTATTTTTAGAGGTAAACGCGAACAATCTTAAATAACCTAGGAAACAGTTTCCCTTCAAAATGCACGGAGCTTCTCGTCTTCGCCGGAAGTTCATACTTGTGTTGATTGTAGCTAATTATCAAATACGGCTGCCATGTATAAGTACGAAACACTGCCAGCTACAAGCCCTAACAAAAACGTTCGTAATTACATGTTGGGAATGCTTAAAGAAAACTCTTAGTTAGAGCCAAAAGTTCAATTTCTCAAATAATACTTTAGAGCTTAACAAAATATTTTTTTTCCAATAGGGCTAACTGAAATCCATTAAAATTGAGAAAATTAATTTAATTATAAATAAAATAATTAAATTCGTTCATCTTTGTTGGGTGTAAATGAGGGGTTGTTGGCGCGAATTTGTTATTTTGTACAATTGGACAATCTTTCAAGAGTAAACAATGTAATAATGGGGACACACCGATCCCATTATCTCATCCTTCTCGGTCTGATGATAATTACAGTTTATAATGTATTTTCTTGCCTTAATCGTATTAAAAACCAGCCTCCGCGACACGGGGTGGGCTGCTAGATTTCTTTTACACTCGGGTTTCCTTTAAAGTTATCCTTGCGAAGTGCATCAAAATGTTCCCAAGGATAGAGGGGAGTTGCGGCATCCATTGGAGACAACGCCCGCAACTGTGCATTAAACTGATTAAAATAAAATTGAATAAGAGCCGTAGATTATTCGTCATTCGAATCTTAATTTGTTTAATGCAGATCTTACAAACGCAAATACCTAAATCTGTTTCACAGGACGAATTATTATTCTTAAAAGAAAAATAAAATCGGTTGCCTCACTTACTTTGATAAAGCAACACTAATAAATTCATATGGTGGAGGTCAACGTTATCAACAGTTTCTTAAGCCCGAGGTTTATTAAAATAAATGAGACACGCTTAGTCGCTCAATTTCTTCCCTGCAAAGATGCCTAATGCCAGCGTGTTCAGTAATTGATAACGAAAGTTGTTGAGATCGGAGTTTGAGGCACCCACCATCACCTACTTACCTACTCGATTTCACGGAAGCCGTAAAGGTCAAATTAAGGAAACGCTTTGAACCAATTAAACTAGCAAGTCTGTCAATTACGAAGTTTTGTGAGACAGATTGCAGCTCGGGACTTTGGATTGCACAATACTATCGGGTCAACTATCGACATCAATCGGGCCTTTCTATTGTTTCGGTTTAGATTGACGCTCAAAACGTTATGTACGATCGCATTACAGAGTCAGCCACCTGAGCGTCTCTTTCAATTGGAATGCATTAAAAGCATTTGTTTAATTGCAAACAGACACCGGCTGCACTTAACAGGAGAATAACGAATGAAGGCTTTGTTAAGTGGTCAGTCTATATGGTGCCTTGGAGCTTGTAACAATTAACTTTAACCATCTATTTAACAAAAATTATTGGAAAGAAACTCTAACATCTGCGGGTCGATTCATTTTTCTTGTGGATTCATTGTCAGATAACTTAAGATACTCTTTAAGTGCCGACATTATTTCTAGATGATTGTTGTCTCTCCTGGAGTGTCGGCTTTTTTCTTTAGACAACTTTAATCGTCCCTTGAACATCAGTTTTCTTTTCCATCTACCATTTAGTGTCGGACTTCCTTTTTAGAATACCCCAGTTGCTGTTTGACTGTTGATTATCTTCTTCAGATCGTTCTTGAGTGCCCATATTCTTTTTAAGATCATTTTATTCGGTCCTTGAGTGTTGACGCCCTATTTAAGACAACTTTACCACTTCCGATTACTTCAGTTGCTCCTTGAGTGACGCCTTTCTATTCTTGACAACTCTTATCAGTTTTTGAGTGTCGACATTAATTTCCTGACAACTTCATACACTCATGAATGTCTGATCTCTAGTTTAGATAACTCTGGATGTTCCTTAAGTGTCACATTTTTTCTAGATAACTCTGATCCCTCCTAGAGTGTCGGCTTCTTCTTTAGACAACTTAATCGTCCCTTGAACATCAGTGTTTCTTTTCCATCTATCCTTTAAGTGTCGGACTTCCTTCTTGAATACCCTCAGTTGCTGTTTGACTGTTGATTATCTTCTTCAGATCGTTCTTGAGTGTCCATATTCTTTTTAAGATCATTTTATTCGGTCCTGAGTGTTGACGCCCTATTTAAGACAACTTTACCACTTCCGATTATTCAGTTGCTCCTTGAGTGACGCCTCTCTTATTCCTGACAACTCTAATCAGCTTTTGAGTGTCGACATTAATTTCCTGACAACTTCATACACTCATTGAATGTCTGATCTCTAGTTTAGATAACTCTGGATGTTCCTTAAGTGTCCACATTTTTTCTAGATAACTCTGACCCCTCCTAGAATGTCGGCTTACTTCTTTAGATAACTGTAGTCGTCCCTTGAACATCAGTTTCTTTTCAATCTATCCTTTAAGTGTCGGACTTCCTTCTTAGAATACCCCAGTTGCTGTTTGACTGTTGATTATCTTCTTCAGATCGTTCTTGAGTGTCCATATTCTTTTTAAGATCATTTTATTCGGTCCTGAGTGTTGACGCCCTATTTAAGACAACTTTACCACTTCCGATTATTCAGTTGCTCCTTGAGTGACGCCTCTCTATTCCTGACAACTCTAATCACTTTTGAGTGTCGACATTAATTTCCTGACAACTTCATACACTCATGAATGTCGATCTCTAGTTTAGATAACTCTGGATGTTCCTTGAGTGTCACATTCTTTTCTAGATAACTCTGATCCCTCCTAGAGTGTCGACTCTCCTCTACGGACAACTCTAAACGCTACACGAGTGTCAACACTCTTTTCCTGTCAATTGTAATTGATTCAAAAAGTGTCGACGTTCATTCCTTGATACCTAACTGCAAATTCTTTTTGTGTGTCGACTTTCTATTTTCGATAACTTCAGACATTCCTTAAGTGTCGACTTTCTTATCCATGTAGCTCTAATCTCTCCTAAAGTGTCTGCACTCTTCTTCAGATAACTCCAGTCGCTCCTTGAGTGTCGACTCTCTTTTCCTGATAACTCCAATCTATGCTTCGTTTCCTGACAATTCCGGATTCTCTGTTTTAGATAACTTCAGACGTTCCACAATTGCCATTCTTTGTAAATAAATCTATCTCTTAGAGAGTCGGCTTGTACTGATAACTTTAGTTGCTCCTTGAGTGTCAGTTTCCTTTTGCTAACCACTCTAGTAGCATTTTTCTTTCTGCTTATAAAACGAGTGCCGACACTTTTCTCTTAATAGTTCGTCCTGATATTTTTAAATGGTTCTTGAGAGAAAAGAGGAATGTGTGTGTGTCAGATTTATTTTTTTGAGGACATCGTGCACATGTTTAAATTTATAAAAAATGAAAAGCACTAATTTAATAAACGAATCATGGACTGAAATAACAGTAGGTATATTTCAAAAGACATTAACTGACCTTTGTATGTTGTTTCGGTATTAGTGTAATTTAAATGGCACGAAAATTAAGCTATCTGCGAAGGGTATCGATGTGGAAGTCGCTGGCAATGCAAATTAACCGCTTTATATCACTGGGTAGGTAACACAAGGTGCAATTAAACAGGTATGGGGGTGTTTCTTACTCTGTCGACGGGGTGTCATGTTTTAGTACGTGCGCTATTTTTCAGAGTTTGCTTTGCTTGCCAGCTTGCGTCATTACATGGAATTGTGTAATTAAGCGGTACCAACAACTATTAATGTTGTCGAGTTGTTTATCAGCATTTTTTAAATTGTACTTTAACGTTCTCGACATGAATTCCTTTTCTAAAAATACTATTATCACTTTTGTAATGTTTTAGAATAATTTTAACTTTTATCTTCGTTTATATAATTTAAAAAAAAATTAATTTTTTAATTTTCAGTGTATATATTTCCAGTATCGATTCCACCTGGTGTGTTAGGTATTCGACGCATAAAATTTCCTGGCTGAAATCAGTTTACTTTAAAAGAAACTATGGAGAAAGTTAGACTGCAAGTGGAAATAAAAAAAGAATGAAACGTGACAACTGGGAAGGAATAGAAAAAACACTCCACAGATGTAATTCGAGCGAACTAACATCAATCTCAACAACTTGCAGTACTTAACATGCAAATTCATTCAATGAATACAAAAGGCAAGCTATTCATTTCTTTAACGAACTTTCTATTCATTAGCGGCTATGTTTCGTGAGGTGGCGGTTACAGTTACCTACAACCCCTTTTTCTCTTCCTTTTTTAATTTGATTTTGTATTAATGAACGAAGACCTGGATACATTTAATCGATCCAAATATTAATGTCGCGTTACATTTACCTACAACGAAATTAATATTTACAGAAGTAGGAGACACGCACCTACTGATGCATTGATTTTCTTAACAAATTATAAATCAATTTTGTTTCTCTTAATTAATTATTTAATGACTACCTATCAAATATCTTCAAAGAAATATGTTGTGGAGAACGAGTTTTCAAACCATCGAGGCCATTACCATGACCTGAGACGTTATAAGCGATTGCTACTCTGAGGTTTTTAACAACTTGTTTTGGGTCAAATGTGTAGAAAAGGCGAGCTAATTATACTTCCAAATTTAAATTGTTTTATCGTGTTCTGACGAAGTTCAATACATAATACATTAAGGCATTTTTTTGAAAACGTCTGACTCTTATTTCCATTATCAGTAAGTCTGCATATTTATATACATAAGTATATATGTCTGACCCAAAGTGTCATAAATAAATTATTCACATAGTATCGATTGTTTCAGAAAATTCAGAGCATAAATCAATTTTATGTAAAACAAGAAATAAATAGATAATAATAATACACTCGCTTTTGTAGATTTCTGAAGAATTATCTACATTCAAAAATAATTCGAATAGAAAATTGATTAAACCTATTTTGGGGTGCCAGGTTCACGAACCCCTCTGAGTAACCCTTATCAGGTTAAGGTAAACCTAATAAACCCGTATACATACATAAATATCGAGTTTGTGGATTATTTACAAAAGTTTATGTAGGCCAAACAGGCGGGGATTTGAAAGCAAGTTTAAAAGAACACAAAATGTTTTGTTTATAAATACATATAAAAAAAGTACGTAATGTAACATAATAATTGTCGATTATGTACAACGACACCTTGAAGCATAAAAAGCTCGTTACAACTCATTTTTCCGTACAAGTTAAGGGTAGTTTTAGGGTGAATTGCTTCGTTATCGTGTCTGCCGCGTTTCCCCGTACATTCCGTTTTAATTACACAAGCTGGGTTAGTTTCCATTAAGAATTTAATTATTTTTACACCTTAATGTTCATCGTAGTTGCGGTTACTATACTACTACTGCTGGTGGTTTCCGGAAAATCGCCTGCCCAAACAAAAAAGAAAAAAAAAAAAAGAAAAGGGGTGAGAAGAACCGAAGGAACGGTCGAGTTGTCTAGCCGGGTCCGACATTTAATATTCATAGCATAATAAGTGGACAAACAGTGCATCTTTGCGTTCGGTTGTTGTTCTCTTGGGAAAATTTTAATGAAAATGCAAAATACTGTTGGGCTAAACAAAATTACAAACGCGCCAACTGCACTTTTGGACTCTGATGCATTATAATATCACCACGTACATTCCGACCCCGTTATTTATTCGGTGAAATTTGCCCGGGTCAACCAGCTTGATTAATTAAAGAACTCATGGGTTTCTCATTTCTTTTCTTTATTTATTATAAATGATACTTAAAAAAAGTTTTTTTGGGGTTTTGTAGCTCAAAAAGGAAAAATGAAACCCCTTTGTTAAAAATTTCATACATTATCAAAAGAAATTTAGGCAAAAAATTCAAAATCACAAGTTTTGATAACTAATAAGTAACTATTCATATTTAATGTCCTTTTGGACCCTCTTCTTTACAACTATAGAGTGATTGGAGCAGTTGCCTTGAAACGCGAGGAGCAAAGTGGCTTGTAAGTCTTTCGATTCATGATCAGAACAATTTTTTTAATTTTTTTATTAGATATGCTTTTTAGGTTTAAAAATAAAGAAAATGGCTTTTTTATTTAAGTAAGTAAATACTAAAATATTAACTGTTTGTGAGTATGGCAATAAACAAAATATAACGACAAATGTTTAATTTTAAAAATAATTCATCATTCCTTTTGGGAAAAAATTAGAGACCAACCAGTTAGTTAAAAATAAAAAAATATTTTCCTTTGCATTCTCAGAATCTTAAATAATCTCGAAAACTTTTTCAATTAGATAATCGTGAGATAATAATAAAATTAGAACGACTACTAACTTAAGTCACCTAAATTTAGATGTGGGTAAATTTTCAATTTATATTATTCATTGCTCCTACTTATATTGTATAAAAAAAACTCTGTGGAACAAATACAACAGAAAACAAACACATATTGCTGATGTGATGTTTTTGTGTATGTAAGCATTTTTCAGCAAAAGAAATCAAAAGGAATATAAACGAGTACATAGAAATACTTAGGACCATTTTGATACTGACTTTCAAAAACTTGACAATAATATTCATACAAAGGATGGCCCTTTTGTCATTGTATAAGGTGGTTCTACACGAATTGAAATTGTCTTTGTCCTTAGACCTAAATTTCAAATTGAAATACAAAACAACACATTCATACAAACGTACACACACTTAACAGGTATGAAGATAAATAAATAAGGGATGGTAGAAACGTACTAGGTATATGTCAAATTTATATACACATATATGTAGTATAATAATGTAATATATTGTCTACCTACTATTATCTATTATCAGACAGGACCATTGTGAATAATATTGTATTAGTAACGGTCGCCCTCAAAACAACCTCTTTCAGTAATAAGTGATAATGGTTCTAGGACAGATTTATTACCTATTGAATATCTTCAGAAGACTTAGGAGGAACCCCTAATGAAGTGCTGATGTGGTTAAACATTCATTTTAATAACGATTAGGAATTCTAAACAAATCAATAATTGTGAACACTTTGAGGTACGTATTTATACCTACTCTAAAAAATTTAGAATTGCATGTGTATGAAATAATCAATGACGGCACGAGCAATCTGTCATTTACTTACTCGTTTTAATGAATAAGAAAATTTCGTTATTTATTCAAGTATATCGTTACATCCACTGCTTTTAATAAAAAAATGTTCTTTTCAGATTTTATGCATACTTACCAACTTTTATAGTTATTTTCATGATTGAGTTGCATTTATCTACCGATGTGGCTATGCAGCACTATTATTTATCAATCAATGGAATTTAAATTTTGTAGAAGTTGAAATGGGACTTAATTTGACTCCAAATTCAGAAGGATCTTAAATTTTAAAGAGTATATAAATTATTATGTATGTAAACGCAGCAGGTGTTTTGTTTTATTAGAGAAAAACGTGCTCTTTTTTGTTCCGAGTGGAGTTCGATCTCTTGATATGTCGCTTCAAAACCAAACTCTTTACTAACTGAGCTATGCTCACCTCCTAATATTATTAGTCTAATTTGTAAATATGAAGTACAATTTGTAATTAACTTTTGAAAATTGCTTGATTTCATTATGCTCTTGAGTATTTGTTCAATATTTCAGGAAGAGATACTTTCTGAATTAAATTTTATACGGTCTCTATACAAAAGTAGCATTTTTTGAAAATAGAAAAATCACTCAAATTCAAATTTATTCTACAGTATGGACCGCATAAGATTATTCGGAAAACTAATAAAGGAGGTGTCTTTGAATAGGGGTTAATGGGACGTTTTTGGTTTTGAAAATAACCGTAAATTTAATTATGTGCTATATTTTTTTTGTATCTTCTTAAAAATAACATCCCCCATTAAACGATTGTAATTTCTTTTTTCCAAACTCAAAAAACAAAAAATAAATAAAGTCAACACATACTTTTTACTAGGATTCCTACGTATATTAATAAATTATAAAAATTGCGAAAATATGTAGAACAAAATAAGTTATAGTTTATAGGGTATAGATACCTACTCAATGATTTTTGAATATAACTGAATAATATTAAAAAAGCCAGAAATGAAATTCCACAGGGAGGAACAGGCGAGAATCTAGGAAATTGCCTTAGGAAAGGGGACAATGACAAAAATTTAATATAAAGATAAAAATTAGAAATCCTGCTTACTCAATTTTTTATCTGTAAATTATTATGTCATTTGACATCACTTTAAGTGATAGAGGAGGGGTTGATTGCCTCCACTGCCCCCTCCGCGGATCTGCGTCTATTCAAGATGATCGACAGTAGGTAAAGGTTTATGTTAACATTTAAAAGAACTAGGTACTGGATAAGTATATTCAGAAATGGTGCCTATTCACGTTATTATGTCATTGATAAAGGGTGAAAATTTCTTTTTGTGCCTCATCGTAAATAAACAATAGCGTGAGCATTTTGAAGTTAGGGTGTTGTCTCGATCGAATCAAATTGTTAGAAATAAATTAAGAATCCCTTCACAAAACTTTGTGGCACAAATTAATTTAAGTCAGTATTCTTAATTGTACTTTTTAAAAATATACAGGGTTTTTCAAGTTGATGGGCTATTAGAAGTATATGAATTAGTAGAAGGAATTCAATCCTAAAACTTGGGCTCATTTGGTTATTGTTTATGCCGCTTCTTTTAAAAATATTTTCAAGTTCGATTTACATCCGGTTATACCGGAAGTCGATACCAACTTTGTTATTTTTTTTTTTTTTTTTTTTTTTTTTTTAAATAAATGGTAACTTCCAAAAATACGCTGAATTTAAAATTTTTACTGTAATAGCTAATAATTTTGCTAAGGCCTTGACAAAATTTTAAATTTAAAATTAATTTATAGAAAAACGTTCACGCAATAAAATTCTAAAAAAAAATTTCCCAAAAAAACGAATTACGTGTTTTTTTCAAATGGATAACTATTAGTGCTAACGCCTTGACAATTAAATTCCTTTTTTTATACGGGCTTTCGAAATAAAATTCCCTTAATTTAAAAAATTTTATTCCAAAATTTTCAAATAAAATAAAAAAAGTGTCCATATAGATCGAAAGAGGAAAAAAAAAGGGAATCGATTGAAAAAATAAAAAATAGTAGGTGCCATTTGAAAAAACCAAGTAATTCGTGTTTGAAGTTTTTCAATTTTAGAATTTTATTTTGAACGCCCTGTATAAATTATTTAATTCAATTTTGTCAAGGCGTTAGCACTAATATTCAGCTATTACTAGTAAAAATTTCAACACTCTAACTCGTATTTTGTGGAAGTTATGATTTTTTATAATTTGGGTTGCGGTAGCGATTTTTTTTCTATAAATTAAATTAACTCAGAAACCGATCGTCATAGGTGTACAAGTTGGTTATCAAACTTACCTTAGAATTACACGTTTTATTCGAATTCAGCGTAAAAAATATACCATTCCATTTAAAATAAGAAAGTTGGTATCGACTTCCGGTATAACCGGATGTAAATCGAACTTGAAAATATTTTTAAAAGAAGCGGCATAAACAATAACCAAATGAGTCCAAGTTTGAGAATTGAATTCCTTCTACTAATTCATATACTTCTAATAGCCCATCAACTTGAAAAACCCTGTATACTACCAAACTTTTCTATTTTTGCTTAATTCTTTTCGTTGGCATACGTACGTAGATGCCAATTTAGTATACTAAAAATAAAAAGGGGTTACTTTGTACTGTACGCCGAACAACTAATGCAAGTGCTTAGATCCTTATATACGGAAACTCCTTGTTCAATTTAAATGCAGAACATTACGTACAACCAACAAAACTCGATAGACGTCGGTTATATACACATGAACGTATGCAGTTATGTAAAATGTACTTACTCATACAAGAACATTTACTTACATATACAATATATGTACATAATAGATATGTATTTGTATGCATGAGTAAGGCACATTCGTATGCTTTTCTGTGACAGACTCCACGTTCGAGAAGGGCTCTCGTCAGATACGATAAATAACATTTGAAATATTTCGAGTACTGGAGGAGTCAAGAAGATGGGAGGAAATGGGTGGAAAGTCGAGCAGAAATCTAAAAGTTATCGTAACAATTATTAAATGGTTTATTTAAATTAGTTATTAAGAAAGATACCAGGTAGTCTTGGTCCTAATTTTGTATTCTTTTGTATGCCCAGCAAGACGGAAGGGTAGTTCTGCTCCCTAGATTTCCACCAAGACATTTTTTTTACATCAAATAGTTTCCCACTGTTAAATTTAAATTTGTTTTCAAAAACTTAACGTTCCACCCTTTCCCCTTCTTGCTTTGTTTCCCATCCCCTAAGTACTTGCTGAATTTTAGTATTTAACAATATTTACCTAAAGAAGCTTTCGATTCATTTTCATTTATTTGATCTTAATCTCATTCAAAAATTCAGAATGACAACAAAGCTCAAAAATCAAGTTTACATTAGTCTTGTTTTACCCAAAACGTGTAACTGAAAAAGGAAGATGCAACAATTGTGCTTCAGTTGAGGGCTATTGAACGTTGCGCAATGTAATTAGGGGTAGACGGGATAGAGGGGGGGGTATTGCAATTTTCCGATTATCCCGTAGTTAAATGATTAACGGGAGCCCTTTCTTTATCAACCTGTAATTACAAAGGCAGCTAAACAAGGAAATATTTAGTAGTATGGATGAATTTTCAAATTAACGACGTCCATTGTTCGTCGATGCTATGGCAAACTCTTAATAGAAACCATTTATGTATTATATAACATAGGTAATAGAACACGACCATAAACGGATATATCCATTACCACGATTCTACACTCGGTTTATAATAAATCACATACAAAAGCAAAGTTTAACAGGTTATCATAACAGCAATTATGCACGGTTGCTCGTTATCAGGGGCAACTGATTTTAATAGAGCAATGGACGGAATAACGGCATAAATGCGGTGCTACATACGTATATTCATGTTGTACGACGTAATGAGATGGTTTTAATTGTTGGATTGACATTGTCCTTCGTCCAGAGGAACTGTCTGAACGTGATTTCGAATACACCGCTCACCAGAACTGATTTTAACACATGTACGTCAATATTTTGTACAATTACACTTCCAGGGACATAGGAAAATTCGTACAAATATCTACCATCAGACATTTTTTATGTACTACTTATAAGTATTAAAGTGATACAAGGAAATTATTTTATTTTTTAAGAGTGTTATGATTTGTTAGTTTAGAAGTTTTCAAAGAAGCAGGAAATATTTTCAGATAGATGTGGATGATAAAATATACTCCCCACGTTCATCGTATTGAGCATTTTCGCTTATCACACTAATATTATAAAGCCGAATATTTGTGAGTGTGTATGTTTGTTACTCCTTCACGTCTAAACGGCTGGCGCGATTTTAATGAAATTTGGTATGGAATTAGGTGACACCCTGGATTAATACATAGGCTACGTTTTACTGCAGGAAAATATCTTATTCCCATGGGAAAATCGATGAAAATGAATTCGCGGAATATTATAAATGCGAAAGTAACTCTGTCTGTATGTTACACAATCTCGTCTAAAATTTACTGAACCGATTTAAATGAAATTTGGTACAGAGATAGTCTAGAGCCTGAGAAAGGACATAGGCTACGTTTTACTGAGGGAAAATATCTTATTCCCATGGGAAAATCGATGAAAATGAATTCGCGGAATATTATAAATGCGAAAGTAACTCTGTCTGTATGCTACACAATCTCGCCTAAAATTTACTGAACCGATTTAAATGAAATTTGGTACAGAGATAGTCTAGAGCCTGAGAAAGGACATAGGCTACTTTTTAATGCGAAAAAAGGGTTGTAAGGGGTTAAAATAGGAAAGTTTGTGTGAAAATTCCGTAATTTTTAAAGATTTTTTAGGCTTTTGATTGGATATAAATAAATGCGACATTCAATGTTTGTAAAAATTTTACCCTAAAAGGGATAAAATTAGCCGATGAAAGTTTTTATGTAATGACGTCGTCCAAAAAGCTTACGGCCCAGAAAATTAAAATATTAAGTGTAAAAAGTTATAGAGGTTTTGTTTATTTGGATCAATAAAAGTAATTGAATACTAAGCTGTATAAACTATTTTAAACTATAATTAAACTATATTAATCTGTAATATTATAAATGCGAAAGTAACTCTGTCTGTCTGTGTGTTACGCAATCACCGAACCGATTTAAATGAGAATTTCGTACAGAGATAGATAAGTAGATATAAAGCTAGAGGCTTGAAACTTAATTTCTATGCTTTTGATTAGATATAAATACGACATTTAAAGTTTGTAAAAATTTTACCCTAAAGGGGGGAAAAGTAAGGAATGAAACTTTTGTGTAATGACGTCAGCAAAAAGGCTTACGGCCCAGTAAATAAAAACATAGAATAAAAAATTTTAAATGCTGCTGAAAGTCCCTATTCTACTCGGGCATAGCTAGTATGACATAAAACCAGGGACGGACTAAGGTGTTCGAGCATTTCTACTAAACTTGTTCGTTTAGTTATTTCACTTTAATATTAGACATATTATTTTTTTTAAATGAAATGTTTATTAAATTCCGAAACATTATAAACTATCTGACGTCCCTGATGACACTATGCACATTGTCCTTATGTTTTTCAATATATTACAAAATTAAAGTAGAATAATAGATTTCTTATTATTTGTCCGGCCCTGGACTTTTATCAGTCCAGGAATCATATTTATTACTAGCAGCAATACCCGGCGTTGCTCGGGTAAAGAATATATCACACGTTTAATGGAACATTCTAGAATATTCGCGAATTTAGAACTACCCAGAACATCCTATAATGATTCAAAACATTTTCTAACTTTTTTTAACATTCTGAAACATTCTTGAATGATCTTCAAGATTCTGGAACATTCTTGAACATTGCCAAATCATTCTGAAATGTTATAATAAAACATTCTTTTACTTCTTAGAACATATTTGAACTATCTGCCTGTAACATTCTAAAAAAATCTGCTTCATTCTCATCCTCACTCCGTGCTGTTTGCTGGGTGAGTAGTGACATCAGTAGACGCCTGGCGGGGATGACTAATCGATTGATAGTAATTGATCTTTAGGCTACTGCAAATGTAAATATATTTATTTAAAGGCGAAAGTTTGTGAGTGTGTGAGTGTGTATGTTTGTTACTTCTTCACGTCTAAACGGCTAGAGCGATTTTCATAAAATTTGGTATGGAGTTAGCTGACACCCTGGATTAACACATACGCTACGTTTTACTGCGGGAAAATATCTTATTCCCATGGGAAAATCGATGAAAATGAATTCGCGGAATATTATAAATGCGAAAGTAACTCTGTCTGTATGCTACACAATCTCGCCTAAAATTTACTGAACCGATTTAAATGAAATTTGGTACAGAGATAGTCTAGAGCCTGAGAAAGGACATAGGCTACTTTTTAATGCAAAAAAGGGTTGTAAGGGGTTGAAATAGGAAATTTTTAATGATAGAAGCTTGAAACTTATTTTTTAGGCTTTTGATTAGATATAAATAAATAATTTAGAACTATCCAGAACATCCCATAATGATTCAAAACATTCTCTAATTTTTTTAACATTCTGAAACATTCTTGAATGATCTTGAAGATTCTGGAACATTCTTGAACATTGCCAAATCATTCTGAAATGTTATAGACAATAAAACATTCTTTTACTTCTTAGAACATATGTGAACTCCCTGTAATATTCTAAAAAAATCTGCTTCATTCTCATCCCCACTCCGTGCTGTTTGCTGGGTGAGTAGTGACATTAGTAGACGCCTGGCGGTGATGACTAATCGATTGATAATAATTGATCAGTTATCGACCACTGAGAGTTGAAGATTATTACAGTATGTACTAATATCGCTATTAAAAAATGGAGGTTGGTGGTAGAAGGGTAAAAATTAAGGATTCTATGTATTTTTTAATGCCAAATCAAAAAAAAAATAAAAATAAAAAATTTTGTCCAAAAAATAAAAAAGTTAGGGCTGGACAACCCTTATCACTTAGTGGTATGGAAAATAGATAGTAGCCGATTTTCAGACCAATTGAATATGCATATAAAATTTCATAAAAGTAACTAACATTGTGACACGAGAATTTTAATATTAGATTATATTATATGTTAAAATAGATGTGGAGGAAAAAATATACTCCACAATTAATCATAATATATTACACATTTTTCATATAAAATATTTTTTAGTCTCCCTAGGCTATTGCAAATGTAAATATATTAAAAAAATACAATGAGTCAAATTTATGCCACCAAAAATTTATTCAACCTTGTAATATTAAACATTATAGGTACACTGAATAAGATTTTCATCTGTGCTCTTAACGTACAAAATCAATAAGAAGTAGAGGTAGTTCAATACCTCATGAGCATTGCATTTATACTGTACATTCAGAAAACATATGCCTCTGTATCTACACTCTAATGGTATAGGAATGAAAATGTAATTTAAAAAGCTTTTTGAGAGGTGCTACACTTTGTTCAAAAGATTTTTTCGAGTTTTACTAGTTTAGAATACTTAGCTATTTTTAGATGAATGATGTTAGAAAAATATTATGCATTTTGGACTGTACGACATAAAAATAAAAAATGTCGACAAAGAAACGTGCAATTTTGATTTTCTTTGAACGTTTCGCTTTATTAACGGATAAACCAGGGACGAACTAAAATACTGGAACATTTTTACTTAACCATTTCATTTAGTTATTCCTCCTTAATAACATATTATGACGTCTCTGATTATGTACTACTTCTTTATGTTTTTAAGTCTATTAGAAAATTAATTATTAGTCCAGCTCTGAATTCTATTCGTCCGAAATTCTTATTTATGTTTCAATTTTCATAACGACTATCAGTTATGAATTAACATTATTTTAACCGAAGCTCATGGTTCATGATATTTTTGTTATTTAAATGTTTTATACAGTGCGTTCGATAACGAATTCGTAGATATTTTTATGCGTAAGCGTGGCAAAGTATCTAAATAAAAGTAAGGGTGCAAATTAGTTTGAGCAAACCGTTTTGAAAACTAAAAAAGTTATAAAGTGCCTACATGCTAATTAGAAAGTAATGGAATAGAAACATGTAAAAAACTCGTTTGTTGCGTTGCGTATAGCTGCAATATTCTTCCCATTTGGTGCCGCCAGGCGCTTCTGGCGTGGCGCCCCAGAAAATTATCGCATGCTTTTAATTTTAATACTGCGCCATACAGTTGCACTTTTTCAGCCAGAAACCGAACAAAAACTGCTCTGAATTGAATTTAATGAGCTCGATTTTCTGAGAAACTGTTACTAAAAACAATTCCAAAGCACCGCTGCTGAATTTACTTTCAAAGGGTTTTAAGCTGGTCTCGTTTTTTATTTAGGAAACGTACATACATACGTTCATCGTCCTATCTGATATCATAGGACGTACGGTTACGTTGTGTTGTGTTGTGTTTGCGAACTTTCAGCGAGAACTTTTGAATTATTTCAAATAACTGCACATAAGGTTGGTTGTATCATGCAACTTCTGCAAACGATTTCATAGTTAATAAAACTCTGAACAGAACACAGTGCAAAAGATCTTAAAATAATCCCAGAATTTAATTTTTAAAGCGATTAGCCCTTATCTTCGTTGAGATTTATTAATTAGGAAGAGTAGTTGGATAGATACAGTGATGACCAAAACTAGTCTTGTCATAGTATTGCAGCTTTGACTTCTCTTGTCTTGGACTTGCACATTTATCAACGCCAGGGGTGTAGCTATGCCTTCAAGATCAAGACCAATATCAAAATTCTCTTCTTTCTTCTTTTATTTTGGTCTTAAAAAGATCAAGACCAAGTTTCTTGAAAACTTCTTACATTTAAAAGCAAGACCAATATCGAGATTCTTTTATTTCCTCTTTTGTCTTGGTCTTAAAAAGATCAATACCAAGATCAAGACCAAGAGCTCCCAATATCAAGATGAAAATTATATGAATAAGCTCAAGTTCAAGAGCAAGATTTATTTGTAAGATATCCAAGTCCAATTGAGTAATTTTATTGATTTATATCATCGATTTTCCTTTTCATAATCAATGAGTATTTATTGTAGAAAATATACACCCATAAATACTTACAAATATTGTCGTCAGTTCTTGAAAGCATGGAAATGCTTATTTGCACGAAACTCAACATTATTCGTAAGTAGCTTGGGCATGTAACGTGAATGTGTACGAAGACGAAGCCTCAAGTAGGTCAACTGAAGTCAATTTTTATATTCGAAAACCTTCCCAACGGAATTGCAATCTTCAAGTTTTGTAGCAAAAATCACCGTTTCCTTATTTATACGTTCTCACCAATTCATGATTATATTCGTACTTAGGTACGTACTGTATTGAACCTAGCCATAATTTCATCCTCTTATCACACTAATATTATAAAGGCGAAAGTTTGTGAGTGTGTGAGTTTGTATGTTTGTTACTTCTTCACGTCTAAACGGCTGGAGCGATTTTAATAAAATTTGGTATGGACTTAGCTGACACCCTGTATTAACACATAGGCTACGTTTTGCTGCGGGAAAATATCTCATT
Source organism: Agrilus mali (assembly GCA_029378335.1). Taxonomy (NCBI): domain Eukaryota; kingdom Metazoa; phylum Arthropoda; class Insecta; order Coleoptera; family Buprestidae; genus Agrilus; species Agrilus mali. Next base: position 1,786,148 of record CM055654.1, on the reverse strand, counting down.
CCCATAGGAAAATCGATGAAAATGAATTCGCGAAATATTATAAATGCGAAAGTAACTCTGTCTGTATGCTACACAATCTCATCTAAAATTTACTGAACCGATTTAAATGAAATTTGGTTCAGAGATAGTCTAGAGCCTGAGAAAGGACATAGGCTACTTTTTAATGCGAAAAAAGGGTTGTAAGGGTTTGAAATAGGAAAGTTTGTGCGGAAATTCCGTAATTTTTAAAGATTTTTTAGGCTTTTGACTAGATATAAATAAATACGACATTCAATGTTTGTAAGAATTTTACCCTAAAGGGGATAAAATTGGCCGATGAAAGTTTTTGTGTAATGACGTCGTCCAAAAAGCTTACGGCCCAGAAAATTAAAATATTAAGTGTAAAAAGTTATAGAGGTTTTGTTTATTTGGATCAATAAAAGTAGTTTAATATTAAGCTCCATAAACTATTTTAAACTATAATTAAACTATATTAATCTATAATATTATAAATGCGAAAGTAACTCTGTCTGTCTGTGTGTTACGCAATCACGCCCAAACTACTGAACCGATTTAAATGAGAAATTGGTAAAGAGATAGATAAATAGATATAAAGCTAGAGGCTTGAAACTTATTTTTAAGGCTTTTGATTAGATATAAATACGACATTTAAAGTTTGTAAAAATTTTACCCTAAAGGGGGCAAAAATAAGGTATGAAAGTTTTTGTGTAATTACGTCGGCAAAAAAGCTTACGGCCCAGAAAATAAAAATATAGAAAAAAAAATATTAAATGCTGCCGAAAGTCACTATTCCGCGCGGATAAAGTCGCGGGCATAACTAGTTAATAATAAATGCAAAACTTGTTTATAACGTACTAAAGGGGGCCTTAAAAATAGGTGCGTTATATCAGAATTTCGCTAAAACAGAATTTAGACAAATACAGTCTCTATTTGTCTTTATTAATCCTTTATGAGACTACTGAAATTTTCGCTAATTATTCAAATTACTGTTAATAAATATTTGTGTATATATACACTAAAACCTCCCTAAAACGATGCCTTATAAAATAGTAAAAACCTCATTGAAAACCATGCATTGGGTCTCGAGATTAGCAGTAACATATTTACATTTATATATTTTTTGTTTTAATTATCCTCGAGGGGGGAAATCTTCAAAAGTTACCCCTTAAAGGACATTCACCGAAGCGCCTTTAACAAAACCCCTCCACTAGTGGGAGATCAACCCGCAGGTTATTTCATATATAATCCCGGAGAAGACGTTGAGAAAGGGGTGAGTTTGAGGAGGAGGGGTGTTTGTGAATTGTGTATGTGTTTCGGTGGCTTAGCTCTGACGATGTGGATGAGCACTCGGGCTAAAAATTAAAACTAGAAGGAGCTGAAGGGAAAGTAAGTAACTTAAAGATGTTCAATAAAAGTTGGTGAAACTCTATCCTTAGTAGTTTTATATATTTTCAACTTGTTACTTGTTTAATCAAACATTTATTCTTGTCATGTTCATTATTAAATTTAATTTCAATCCAATAGAAAAAGAATGCAATTAATAATTTATAACATGAGTAGGTAAGCAGCAAAGATAATTAATTATAAAATACATAGAGGGTTGTAAAATTCTATAGTTACATAAATTTTGATTTCAAGAGCGTCTGCAAAAGCAATTTTCGTTAAGTGAATGTCGTAAAATAAAACAGACGACTCTCCCCTATTTGTTTTTTGTTCGGGTAGGTAAGGAATTTTAATAATAAAATAAGATATTTTCTATCTATACGAGGGAGGGAGACCTTCAAGTAACAAAAAAGCCTATAAAATAACTTTCAGTTTTTCGATTTTGAAATTACTTTTTTGTCTACATCGTCGTTCCCTTGTAGGTACTTGTAATTCACGTCAGACGTTACGTTGTGGTTCACAACAGTTGTGGGTACTGGGTACTCAATAAATAATAAATAAGAGAGACATTTGCAATGTTACTGTATGTACCTATACATAATAAAATCGATTAGGATCCTCCTTTCACGAAACCATGGAACACGAACGTGGGAAGAGGTAGGTTATCGGGACGTCAGACGACGTTATACATCTACCTGTTAAACAGTTCTTGACATATTAATTGAGGCCCGTCTGCCGAAAGGTGTACTACCCCAACCCTACACCCTCACTGTAAGTGCGAGTGGTTAACAATTCGCACTCGAGACGTCGCTTCTCATTTTATTCGATATCTCGACAGATTTTCGTCCTTGAAATTTTCTCGAAACTTATCGTGATAATGGTAAAAGTTACTGTCACTTGAAATTTGCGATTTGACTACTCTAACACATATACACGGAATAAGTAGTTCACGAAGAATGGGGTAAAGGAAAATTGTTACAAGAAAGTTTTTACAAGAACTGTGACGTTCACCGAAGTCCTTTTACAATTTTATTAGCATCCTGTGTATTAGCCGGATTTGGCTTCGTCTAACTTTTTATTTTGTCTGTACTTTAAGAGGCATTTTAAGGGCAAACAATACACCTTCCACAATTAAATGAAGCCAGTTATAGATATCTGGATCTGAGATAGATCACAAGACTTCTTCGGTGGGTGCTCCCTAAATTATATACAAACTTTCTTTTGATGTACTAATTTAGGTGTCGAATGCCCAACGAGAAAGGGTTTAATGTTAAACCATTACGAAACCTTTTATAACCAAAACCCTCTTACAAGGAACAGAAAAATATTTAGTTTGATCGTTTTAATCTCCTGTACTGACTAATTCTCTTTCTAAATAGGTAACCATTTCGTTTGACGAAACAACACGCTATAATTTGCTATTAAAAGAAAAATAATTGTATATAATGGGAAAAATGATAAATTATGGACTTTTCTAGGGTCAGATTGTACTGATGGTCTTCCCTAAAGTTTTTTTCCTGGTTAACACTTTGTTAATGTTGTGAAAGTACAGTGTGATTGCAGAATTTTATTTTGCACCCTCCGTATTCATCGGATTTGGCTCTGTCTGACTTCATGTTCCTTCTGTGCCTTCAGAATGTTTTTAAGGGCAATTATTACATCCACCATGATTAACTGAAACCAGTTACGGTCACTTGGAACTGACACAGGTCACCCGACATCTTTAGTTGTCTCTAAATAATATTTAAAGATCGTTCAGGTGTGTTAGGGTGTTAAACCATTATAGGTAATGCTACGAATTCTTTTTTTAACGAAAGTCCTGTTATAACGAACACACAAATTATATTTGATCGTTACAATCTTCTATACTAACTAATTTTCTATCTAATTAGGCGATCATCCCCTTTGATGAAACAGCATTTTACATATGGCTGTTACATGAAGAACTCTGTTTATTATAATAAAAAAAATGGACATTATGGACTTTTCTAGGGTCAGAATGTACTGGTGGTGTTCACAAAAGTTTTTTTCCTGGTTTACCTTTGTTAATGTTGTGAAAGTACAGTGTGGTTGCAGAATTTTATTTTGCACCCTCCGTATTCACCGGATTTGGCACTGTCTGACTTCATGTTCCTTCTATGCCTTCAGAATGTGTTTAAGGGCAATTATTACATCCACCATGATCAACTGAAGGCAGTTACGGTCACTTGGACCTAAGACAGGTCACCAGACAACTTTAGTGATCCCTAATTATATTTAAATAATGTTCAGGTGTGTTTGGGCGTTAAACCATTATAGATAATGCTATGAATTCTTTTTTTAACGAAAATCCTGTTATAACGAACACACAAATTAAGTTTGATCGTTATAATCTTCTATACTAACTAATTTTCTATCTAATTAGGTGATCATCCCCTTTGATGAAACAGAATTTTACATATGGCTGTTACATGATGAACTCTGTTTATAATAAAAAAAAAAATGGACATTATGGACTTTTCTAGGGTCAGAATGTGATGATGGCGCTCACTAAAGTTCTTTTCCTGGCTTACGCTTTGTAAATGTTGTGAAAGTACAGTGTGGTTGCAGAATTTTATTTTGCACCCTCCGTATTCACCGGATTTGGCTCTGTCTGACTTCATCTTCCTTCTATGCCTTCGGAATGTTTTTAAGGGCAATAATTACATCTCCAACGATCAACTGAAGCCAGTTACGGTCACTTGGACCTGACACAGGTCACCCGACATCTTTAGTTGTCTCTAAATAATATTTAAAGATCGTTCAGGTGTGTTTGGGTGTTAAACCATTATAGGTAATGCTACGAATTCTTTTTTTAACGAAAGTCCTGTTATAACGAACACACAAATTAAGTTTGATCGTTATAATCTTCCATACTAACTAATTTTCTATCTAATTAGGTGATCATCCCCTTTGCTGAGACAGGTCACCAGACAACTTTAGTGATCCCTAAATTTAATTTAAAAATCGTTCAGGTGTTTTTGGGTGTTAAACCATTATATGCAATGTTACAAATTCTTTTTTAACGAAAATCCTGTTATAACGAACGCACAAATTAAGTTTGATCGTCATAATCTTCTATACCAACTAATTTTCTATCTAATTAGGCGATCATCCCCTTTGATAAAACAGCATTTTACATATGGCTATTACAAGAAGAACTTTGTTTATAATAATAAAAAATACCGGCCAAGTGCGAGTCGAACTCGCGCACCGAGGGTTCCGTACAAACCTGTATATATGTGATGTAACTAAAAATTTAAGGTTTTCGGAATTTTGCCTTTATATGTACTATAAAACATTGCTTCATGCCAAATTTCAAGATTCTAAATCGACTGGAAGTACTCTTTAGGTTTTGATTCCCTTGCGAGTAGTTACGAGTTTGAAAATATGCGGCTTAAATTGCTGTTTCTTTTGATTGCGTTGACATAGAAGTTTGATTTTTTTACAGCTTAAAGGTATTATAGACCTGAGTATTTGATATGAATTTCAATTTAATACCTCTACACGTTCATGAGGAAAGGGGTAGTAACTTTAAAATTATTAAAAATATTTTTATTATATGATGTAACTAAAAATTTACGGTTTTCGCAATTTTTCCTTTATCTGTGCTATAAGACGTTGCTTCGTACCAAATTTCAAGATTCTGAGTTCCCGGGAAGTACCCTGTAGGTTTTGATTCGAAAATTTGCGGAAATTTGCAGCATAAACGGCTGTATCTTTTGATTGCGTTGGTTTAGAATTTTTGTTTTTTTCACAGCTTCAAGGGACAATAGAGCTGAGTATTTTGTATAAATTTAAGCTTGATACCTCCACGCGTTCCTGAGAAAAAGGGTTTTGACAGACGGACGGACGGACGGACAACGAAGTGATCCTATAAGGGTTCCGCTTTTTCCTTTTGAGGTGCGGAACTCTAAAAAATGGGCATTATGGACTTTTATAGGGTCAGAATGTACTGGTGGTGTTCACAAAAGGTCTTTTCCTGGTTTACCTTTGTTAATGTTGTGAAAGTACAGATTGGTTGCAGAATTTTATTTTGCACCCTCCGTATTGGCCGGATTTGGCACTGTCTGATTTTATCTTCCTTCTACGCCTTCAGAATGTTTTTAAGGGCAATTATTACATCCACTATCATCAACTGAAGCCAGTTACGGTCACTTGGACCTGAGACAGTTCACCAGACAATTTTAGTGGTCCCTAATTACATTTAAACATCGTTCAGGTATGTTTGGGTGTTAAACCATTATATGCAATGCTACGAATCCTTTTTTAACGAAATTCTTCGACAGTTGAGCACAAAGAGTATCAATGTTTTTTTTTTTTTGCATTATGTGTGCACCCCTCATTCTGACAACACCAAGAACAATGCGTATGTATGTAAGTAACTTTGGCATCTTTGATTCCTGTTTTTTGTTTAGTTCTTGTAAAGTTGCCGTTCGTTCGTTGGATGGATTGATGGATGGATGTATGTAGGAAAACTGTGAACTTCTTCGGCGTTCAGAAAGCTGACCGGCCCACGCTTGCGCTTTCCCACCAACCTAAACGAAGCCCAAGCATCCGCACACCGCAGTAAGTTCGGGCCTTTCGTGAGTTGATAGCACAGACTTTCCGTTTTCCCGAACAACCCCGGGGTGTCGATCATCGCGATCATTTTCCCGACTCGACCGTCCGACCGAACTTGACCGGATTGGACCGGACTGGCCAATCTTTAAATTACTCGAACCCAAAAAAAATAAAATAAAAATGCTCACAACAATTCTTACTCTAATAATAAAAGCAACCGTACCATTGCCATATCGTTAGCCAAGTTCGTGCGTTTATTCTATAAGAAAAGTTTTAGAAACATTCTTTTAAATAGTGGAAACTTAAATTTTTTTTTTCAATTTTAAAAGTGGTTAAGTTCCAATGACCAACTTATTGGCAAATTATTAATATATAATTGTTAAGAAAATGTGGCTCTGTGACTGTAACAAAAAGTTGTTGCTGTTGCTGGTTTTCCTGTTCTTCGAAATGGTTCAGTGGGGTAGATCGGAGAATAGCATCAAAGAAGGTTGGTGACTGAATGATAAGAGTAATGTTCATTTATATACTGGGGTTTATGGACCGATTGGTCGCTTCTTGAGGGCCGCTTGTAAGAGATAACGGGGCGATTTATGGGATTTATTTGGAAAAAAAGTCGGGAGATTAGGGAGTCCTGGAGGCGCTCGTAAAAATGTCTCAAAATGTATATTCAGAAGTCAACTCTTTTCCTAAACATGCACCATTGGCTCTCATATAGGGACACACTATTTTGATAAAAGAATCCACGATTTATTTTTAATAAATAAAAAGAAGATATATATATAAGGGAATTATTAGATAAATATATAAAAAATAGGAAGACTCATGGAGACACATTTTAAAAGAATATTTATTATTTATTTAAATCCATCCAATTTTTTTTAAAAGTAGACGAAATTATTTTTTACTATGTAAATCAATTTCTGTTTTAGTTGGAAGATATAGGTAATATTTTTTATCAAAGAATTAATGTATGACTGCGACAATCACGTCCGTTTTTATTGATCATTTATTGTAAAATGTTAAAGAACACAAAGAAGTAGACACCAGAGCCATAGATAGAAATGTGTTTACGACTTTTTTGATAGATAGATTGAAATCCCACATACATATATATGTATTTGGTAAATATACATGTAAATCGACGAAAAAGAACAATTTTGTCTCTGATCGTTTTTAGAGTTTTTGTTTTTTTATTAATCTGTCATCACCTTTTTTGATGGCTTTTAGAGAGCGGTCGTTGGTTGTGACAAATCGAAAGATGCCAGATGTAGGTATGCCTCGACAAATATAAAGATTTAGATAAGGTGTTTTTGCCAGGTTCTCAAAAAAAAAAGACGCGATAAGGCTTTGTTAACGTGGAATTTAGTTGGACAACCTTCTTGCTCTTCACTGTGAGACAAACAATAGAAATCGGAGTTTGAAGGATTATGAAAAATATTTCGATTTATTTATTATGTTCTACATACTTTCGCAATTTTTGTAATTTATTAATATACCTACGTAGGAATTTTAATAAAAAGTATGTGTTGACTTTATTTTTTTTTTGTTTCTTGAGTTTGGAAAAAGAAATCACAAGTGTTTAATGGGGGATGTTATTTTTAAGAAGATACAGAAAAAATATAGCACATAACATCTAAGATTGCATGCGGTCATAATTTTAAACTGTATATAAAAATTTACGGTTATTTTCAAACCCAAAAACGTCCCATTAACCCCTATTCAAAGACACCTTTATTAGTTTCCCGAATAAACTTATACGGCCCATTCGGCAGAATAAATTTGAATTTGAGTGATTTTTCTATTTTCAAAAAATGCTACTTTTGTATAGAGACCGTATAAAATTTAATTCAGAAAGTATCCCTTCCTGAAATATTGAACAAATACTCGAGAGCATAATAAAATCAAGTAATTTTCAAAAATTAATTACAAATTGTACTTCATATTTACAAATTAGACAAATAATATTAGGAGGTGAGCATAGCTCAGTTAGTAAAGAGTTTGGTTTTGAAGCGACATATCAAGAGATCGAACTCCACTCGGAACAAAAAAAGAGCACGTTTTTCTCTAATAAAACAAAACACCTGCTGCGTTTACATACATAATAATTTATATACTCTATAAAATTTAAGATTCTTCTAAATTGCATCAATTAATCAACAACTTTGGTGTCAAATTAAGTTCCATTTCAACTTCTACAAAATTTAAATTCCATTGATTGATAAATAATAGTGCTGCATAGCCACATAGGTAGATAAATGCAACTCAATCATGAAATAAATATTTTTACTTCTTTTCGAAACTATAAAAGTTGGTAAGTATGCATAAAATCTGAAAAGAACATTTTTTTTATTAAAATCAGTGGATGTTAGCGATATACTTGAATAAATAACGAAATTTCAGGAAGCATACGAAACGTCAAAACGAGTGACACTTAAGTCAAATTATTTCTATATTCATTTTAAACAAAAGTAAAGACTCCCGTTAGTATTTATTGCAAACAAGTTAGTTGTGTCTGTTTTTAGGCATACATCACCAACGACGTATTTCGTAAATAAATTCAGTTACACACATAGGTACTTTTGCTTTTGTGGTTCTATCGTTTTCTTATTTATTAAAACGAGCAAGTAAATGACAGATGGCTCGTGCCGTCGTTGATTATTTCATACACATGCAATCTTAAATTTTATAGGCTTTATATTTTATATTTCTTATGGACTTACTCGATTGGAGCACTCAATAGAAGAATAACTTTTATAACGTACTTACAATTACTTTTATTACGTACCGGCTAAATATCCGGCTCGAAGCGTTTTAAAAATCAAATATAACGTACTTGGTATTGATAGATAAATAGTTTTTATTTCAGCATTGACAACGTGTGTGTAATGTACGGCGTATTTTAATTTAAGAATTTCTTATAGTTATGTTATGTAAATTTCGTCTTTTCTTTCTTTAATTAAATAAGTAACAAGTCGACAACTGGAAAATCAAGTGTTTGAAAAACCATGTACTGTTATAAAGAGATTTATGCAAATGTGTCTAATGATTTTTAAGAGATTCCTTCGTGTTCGTGGAACAAAGCGCGAAATTATTATTTCGTTCGTTGGTGGCTTTAGTAAAAAAGAGAGAAACATTCCTTTTTATCTTATTTCTACTACACACACACTCACACACTTCTTGAAGCTTTATACTTTTCTGAGAGGAAGCGTAAAAAGTTTGAATGCGAATTGTTAAATCATGAGAAGACGGAACGCATAATACCAAAGGGAGTTGCTAAATCTTGGATTATATTTAATAAACTTAACTCAAATTCTTCTGACAACATTTCTTAACGGATGTAAAGACGACAATTTAATTCTGCTGCGAAAATCTCTACGGTATATTTCAGAATTTAATCAACTTATATTATGCAGTCCCTGTGTATCTCTTTTTCGTGTACATTTACATTCGATTTTTCTACGAATAATGAATTAACTATAAAACTATATCATTTGTTTTTAGCAACAAAATACTGTTTAAAGTCAGTACCTACCTATGTAGCTAATAAAACGATTTTCTCATAAATTCTTAGTAAACTTTACAAACTCCAAACTTTTTAATAGTCTGAGCTTAGGGGGTGTTTGACGGAAACAGGGTAGAACGTGGGCAGGTTGACTAATTTTTTATGACATGTTTTTGCGGACTTTGAACTCGAAATTTTACAATTTTACAAATACTAAGTGCGAGACAACTGGCCATACTCTTTCCATAATACACCTAATTATGTACGTACTTTATTTTAAGTACGCTTCTACTTACCTACGTTAGTATAACCATAATAAAACTCATGCTTTTAAAGGAAAATAAAAACGAAATTCTTTATTGCGTTTGGACCACCATTTCTAGGAACATAATTTTTTATTACAGTTCAACAATTCAGTTTGTAGTAGACGTATGTATGTATTTACGTACCTACATAAGTAAGTACAGTTGGTTTAGCTTCAAGTTTGCGAGCGTTTGAGACCGGTTGAAATTCACTGCAAAATGTTCCTATTAAACTTTATGAAGTACCTAGTTATTTAATGCAGTTGCAGTTATTTTAACATAGATATAAACATATCTGCACGTAACGACCATCCACCATGGTACCGACTGCTACTCGTTTTAAAACGTTGCCTATTAGTTGTTCCACTTTTATTTTTATTTTAATTTTATTATTTTTTTAAATACGTAAAATAAAACTGAAATAGACTGTTAACCCAGTAAATACTTTGTTATGAACACAATTATCCATACAGATAGTACCCACAGGGTTGCTTTTAGTTACGTATTGGTTTTTGAAGTATCAGCTTGAATCGGTCGATATAAGAATAGGTATAAAAATATTCACCCAGCGTCACAGCCTAGTTGGTTAGAATGCGAGGAAGTCTACGAGAGATCGCTGGTTCGAATCCGGAGCCGTACAGCCAGTTTTTCTGCATCACATGAACAAATGCAATCACCCACGACCCCCTAATGAGGAGGAGGTAGTTATAACCCTAGTTGCGACCTCTCTGCACCACTATATACTAACTAGACTATGTATTGGAGTGGAGGGAACGTCTACCACCCCACCCAGCAGCAAACATAAGTGCATGACGCATTTTTCTCTGCAATTTCTCATAGAATGTGGACCCAAAAAAATTGTATTGTTGTATTTTCATTCAGTTTACCCATTTAAATTGTGCCATAGGGTTTCGGTTTTTGAAGTATCAGCTTGAATCGGTCGATATAAGAGCGAATAGGTATAAAAATATTCATCCAGCGTCACAGCCTAGTTGGTTAGAATGCGAGGACGTCTACGAGAGATCGCTGGTTCGAATCCGGAGCCGTACAGCCAGGTTTTTCTGCATCACATGAACAAATGCAATCACCCACGACCCCCTAATGAGGAGGAGGTAGTTATAACCCTAGTTGCGACCACTCTGCACCACTATATACTAACTAGACTTGTATTGGAGTGGAGGGAACGTCTACCACCCCATCCAGCAGCAACATTAGTGCATGACCATTTTTCTCTGCAATTTCTCATAGAATGTGGACCCAAAAAAATTGTATTGTTGTATTTTCATTCAGTTTACCCATTTAAATTGTGCCATAGGGTTTCGGTTTTTGAAGTATCAGCTTGAATCGGTCGATATAAGACGAATAGGTATAAAAATATTCACCCAGCGTCACAGCCTAGTTGGTTAGAATGCGAGGACGTCTACGAGAGATCGCTGGTTCGAATCCGGAGCCGTACAGCCAGGTTTTTCTGCATCACATGAACAAATGCAATCACCCACGACCCCCTAATGAGGAGGAGGTAGTTATAACCCTAGTTGCGACCACTCTGCACCACTATATACTAACTAGACTGTGTATTGGAGTGGAGGGAACGTCTACCACCCCACCCAGCAGCAACATTAGTGCATGACCATTTTTCTCTGCAATTTCTCATAGAATGTGGACCCAAAAAAATTGTATTGTTGTATTTTCATTCAGTTTACCCATTTAAATTGTGCCATAGGGTTTCGGTTTTTGAAGTATCAGCTTGAATCGGTCGATATAAGAACGAATAGGTATAAAAATATTCACCCAGCGTCACAGCCTAGTTGGTTAGAATGCGAGGAAGTCTACGAGAGATCGCTGGTTCGAATCCGGAGCCGTACAGCCAGGTTTTTCTGCATCACATGAACAAATGCAATCACCCACGACCCCCTAATGAGGAGGAGGTAGTTATAACCCTAGTTGCGACCACTCTGCACCACTATATACTAACTAGACTGTGTATTGGAGTGGAGGGAACGTCTACCACCCCACCCAGCAGCAGCAACATAAGTGCATGAGCATTTTTCTCTGCAATTTCTCATAGAATGTGGACCCAAAAAAATTGTATTGTTGTATTTTCATTCAGTTTACCCATTTAAATTGTGCCATAGGGTTTCGGTTTTTGAAGTATCAGCTTGAATCGGTCGATATAAGAACGAATAGGTATAAAAATATTCATCCAGCGTCACAGCCTAGTTGGTTAGAATGCGAGGAAGTCTACGAGAGATCGCTGGTTCGAATCCGGAGCCGTACAGCCAGGTTTTTCTGCATCACATGAACAAATGCAATCACCCACGACCCCCTAATGAGGAGGAGGTAGTTATAACCCTAGTTGCGACCACTCTGCACCACTATATACTAACTAGACTGTGTATTGGAGTGGAGGGAACGTCTACCACCCCCCACCCAGCAGCAACATTAGTGCATGAGTATTTTTCTCTGCAATTTCTCATAGAATGTGGACCCAAAAAAATTGTATTGTTGTATTTTCATTCAGTTTACCCATTTAAATTGTGCCATAGGTTTCGGTTTTTGAAGTATCAGCTTGAATCGGTCGATATAAGAGCGAATAGGTATAAAAATATTCACCCAGCGTCACAGCCTAGTTGGTTAGAATGCGAGGAAGTCTACGAGAGATCGCTGGTTCGAATCCGGAGCCGTACAGCCAGGTTTTTCTGCATCACATGAACAAATGCAATCACCCACGACCCCCTAATGAGGAGGAGGTAGTTATAACCCTAGTTGCGACCACTCTGCACCACTATATACTAACTAGACTGTGTAGTGGAGTGGAGGGAACGTCTACCATCCCACCCCACCCAGCAGCAACATTAGTGCATGAGCATTTTTCTCTGCAATTTCTCATAGAATGTGGACCCAAAAAAATTGTATTGTTGTATTTTCATTCAGTTTACCCATTTAAATTGTGCCCCAAGGGTTTTGGTTTCGTTCTAATTGGCACTTTGGCGTCCGATACGTTTATCTTTAAATTCGACTGAAATCTTTATGTAATCTACGGGCAATATTTTTTCGTTGGTGAAGGCGATTTAGGATTTTAGCGCAGGGACTGTGTGGATATCTACGAGCGCGAGGGAGGTCCCGACGATTTATACCCGTTTGGCATGCAACTAAAAGATAGGTATCCATGCAAATTATACACTTTTTACTGCACCTCTTTGTTTACCACCCGTAATGGATGTTAACAAGTTACTCAAGATAGTCACCACAACGTCTCCTTCGTATAATTAAGCGATATGGAAATGAGCCAATATAGAAGGCACTTTCCCGATGAGGTGGCCACTCGTAAAGATTGAATAGAAAGTGGGATAGGAATAATTAATTGGGCAAACACTCGCACATATTTGATAATGTCTTAGGTCAGGTATTAAGAGGAGGAGGTAAATAAAAATTTTTACTTGCACCTGCTTAACTACTTTACAAATTTTTGCTTATTCGACAACTCTTCGGTTACCTTAGTACTTTTCTACCCTTAAGAATTTCGCAAAGTCGCACTCTCATCAAAGCAACCCTTACAATTATTAAATTTTCTTTCTATAATTATTTTAATTTTAAAGAAGTTTTAATCAGGCAATAGTTTTTACCTTTTAAATTACGTTTTTTATCCCACACACCCCCTGAAGTTTTAATTTTTAAACAGGTGTACTCGTCTAATGTTGTCAGATAAATAAATACCTATTTTTATTTAATGATAATTGATGGGATTTATGTAGGTGGGCTTAAAATTTTAATACGCTTTATTGCTGCTCTAATTTAGTGTTTTTACATTAAACGGATTCTGAGAAAAATGCCTGTAACTGTCGGTCATTTTTTTCCTCTTTGAAGGATATTAGAATTCCCAAAATATAAAGGACTTTTATTACGAACCGTTTTTACTAAGACGTCTAAGAAAAAGGATATACCTATGGGTATTTTATGTAAATTTTAATTAATTATTACTTATTATTTTTTTTTTTAATTTTATGAGCTTAAAAGTTTTAATAATCACGAGTGGTCAGCTATCTTTTATATGTCGATTGCATTTACGTAAAAAATTACTTAGGGGCAAGTGAATTGCATTCGTTCTAAACATAGAAATTGATTTCTTAAATTACTTGCACAATATTGCAACGTTCCATGCAATACTATCGTTAGGAATTTTCTTTGGACTTTTTATTAATTCTGATTAGCTGATGTTTCTACTAATTTATGTTTAAGCTGTTGATTATTGATTAGGGACGTATGTACAAGGGTCGATTAAAAATGCTTTCTACTACACAATAAAGTTTGTAATTTACGGTAGTTGTAACTGACAATAATTAAAATTATTTATAAAAGTTAGTAGTAGTTTTCAAATTTCAATAAAATCCGATTCCATTTCATTTCCTCTGAAAGTAAGTAAATATTTACTACTAACAGAAAATAAAATACATACCTAATAAATTACATAGTGTACCTATGTATGTATATCTGGTAGGAAAAGTAGATAAATATCAGATTTTTTATTCTTTATTTCATGTTATCGGAGTTTGCAATAAATTCTACAACAGCATGGAATGTTTATAATTCGAAATATTTAACAGATTTTCATTTAGCACTCTGGTTTTTCGATTCTCAGAAATATTTAGCTGAATTAATTAAATACATGTAGTATGTGTACATAGTTCCGTTTGTTTAGTACGAAAAAATATTGTGAATACCTACTGCCCTATTATACGTAGGTAATGTTTTTTTTTATTAAGTAATAATAATGTCCCAGGGTAAAATTGTTTTACCTTTCCGTGTTCCGGTTGTGTTTTTGGAAAATTTAGAATAGTTCAGTGTACTTGTGAACTCTATAAACATTCAATAAATGCTGAATTTTTAAAAATGTGTCAGAAAAATTGAGTAGTTAGGTACAGTAAAGTTCACTTATAATGGACTTACGGTTATAACGTACCGTATCAAAAATTAAGAGAAAAATAGCTTTTATAACGTACTTATACTAAATATAAAGTACCAAATATCCGAATATTTATTTTTATTCATAAATATTTTTTTTAAATGTCAAGTAGATAAATGTAAGTATCTAAAAAAATACCGGCCAAGTGCGAGTCGAACTCGCGCACCGAGGGTTCCGTACAAACCTGTATATATATATATATGTGATGTAACTAAATATTTAAGGTTTTCAGAATTTTTCCTTTATATGTGCTATAAAACATTGCTTCATGCCAAATTTCAAGATTCTAAATCGACTGGAAGTACCCTTTAGGTTTTGATTCCCTTGCGAGTAGTTGCGAGTTTGAAAATATGCGGCTTAAATTGCTGTTTCTTTTTATTGCGTTGACATAGAAGTTTGATTTTGTTACAGCTTGAAGGTACTATAGACCTGAGTATTTGATATGAATTTCAATTTAATGCCTCTAGGCGTTCATGAGTAAAGGGGTAGTAACTTTAAAATTATTAAAAATACTTTTATTATATGATGTAACTAAAAATTTACGGTTTTCCCAATTTTTCCTTTATCTGTGCTATAATACGTTGCTTCGTACCAAATTTCAAGATTCCGAGTTCACGGGAAGTACCCTGTAGGTTTTGATTCGAAAATTTGCGGATATTTGCGGCATAAACGGCTGTATCTTTTGATTGCGTTGGCTTAGAAGTTTAATTTTTTCACAGTTCCAAGGGACAATAGACCTGAGTATTTGGTATAAATTTTAGCTTGATACCTCAACGCGTTCCTGAGAAAAAGGGTCTTGACAGACAGACGGACGGACAACGAAGTGATCCTATAAGGGTTCCGCTTTTTCCTTTTGAGGTGCGGAACTCTAGAAAAGACACCAGTGTCCACTATATTGAAAAGCTTTTTTATACTCTTATAAAGGATTAAAAAGGAAAGAAAGATAGATTATCGATTTTTAAGGTCCTTTCGAGTACTTACGTTGTAACCGAGCTTTAGGTACTCCATTTTTTCTTTATGCTTGTAGTATAATAATATTTACTTGTTTGCGTCTTAGCTATAATGAATAAATAATAAAACGAGAGGGTGGGAAGCATTAGAGGGACGCTTTTCTATTCCATTTACTTATAATGTAGACGATAATATTCCCAAATATTACAGCCAAAAATACAGTAACCTTTTACTGATCTGTATTTATGTACGCGTGTACGTATGTACATTACAGTATATTACATACATAAACCCTCACGTACACATATGTATACCTAAAACAGTCCTACGTGCAAGTCAAATGTTTACCCACGAAATGGAAGAATACTGCATAATAGATGCTGACATTTTTTGAACATCACTCATCGTTACCCCAAAATATGACCTGTATTTCAGTCGTGTGTTTGTTTGTTTGTTCGTTTTGGGCAGAAAATCACTTCTTTGTAAAATGGCGTACGTCATGCGTATTTCCCTAATTTTGTTATTTCGTTCGAAAAGAGATGCACAACGACATGCACTCCATAAAGACTTTTTCTATTGTATCCCCAGTCAATTAAAAACGTACTATTTACAAACAGGGTAATTAAAAAAAATATATTACCAAGCTATGTTAATTAATTGATTATTTTAATGTGAACTCCTCCTCTTACTTGATGAGATTTGGTAAGATATAGTGCAACCCTACCCTCTAACCCCGTCATGTGATATTTTCACTTGAATAAAAAATGAAATCTAGGTGAGATTTTCAACAACCCCATCTTTATAATGAGACTGTGCCGGGCCCCTCCACCCGTTTTAATGTCCGAAAATATCGAAAAAAGCAAATTGTAAGTCAATATATAAATTTACTTAGATTAAGTGAGTGAGTAGCAGACGCAAATAATAGAAAAAAACTACTACAGAAGGACGTTCTTGGTGGATGAATAATACCTAGTGAAATCTCAAATGGATATGACTCGGCGCGGTGGTAGAAAGTAGAAATTAAAATCAGAGAAGTGGCTGGTTCGTTGTGTGTGTGGACTCTTACAGCGTTAGAACGTCATTTGCGTCAGCATTTTCCATATTCACTTTATGAAGTGGGGATGCACCGATGACGATTTTGTTTTATGGTCCTCAAGCAGATGAATGTTAAAAGCACTCGCGAATTCAAGATGAAGAATGAGGAACAGTTGAAAAATTTTTACGTTCGATTCACATCACATTCTTTTATATATATATACAGGGTTTTTCAAGTTGATGGGCTATTAGAAGTACATGAATTAGTAGAAGGAATTAAATTCTGAAACTTGGGCTCATTTGGTTATTGTTTACGCCGCTTCTTTTAAAAATATTTTCAAGTTCGATTTACATCCGGTTATACCGGAAGTCGATACCAACTTTGTTATTTTAAATGGAATGGTATATTTTTCACGCTGAATTCGAATAAAACGTGTAATTCTAAGGTAAGTTTGATAACCAACTTGTACACCTATGACGATCGGTTTCTGAGTTAATTTAATTTATAGAAAAAGAATCGCTACCGCAACCCAAATTATAAAAAATCATAACTTCCACAAAATACGAGTTAGAGTGTTGAAACTTTTACTACTAATAGCTGAATATTAGTGCTAATGCCTTGACAAAATTGAATTAAATAATTTATACAGGGCGTTCAAAATAAAATTCTAAAATTGAAAAACTTCAAACACAAATTACTTCGTTTTTTCAAATGGCACCTACTATTTTTTATTTTTTCAATCGATTCCTTTTTTTATCCTCTTTCGATCTATATGGATACTTCCTATTTTAAGGAATAATTCAATATTACTCCAAAATTTTCAAATAAAATAGGAAGTATCCATATAGATCGAAAGAGGATAAAAAAGGAATCGATTGAAAAAAAAAAAAATAGTAGGTCCCAAATTTGAAAAAACGAAGTAATTCGTGTTTGAAGTTTTTCAATTTTAGAATTTTATTTTGAACGCCCTGTATAAATTATTTAATTCAATTTTGTCAAGGCATTAGCACTAATATTTTAGCTATTACTAGTAAAAATTTCAACACTTTTAAGTCGTATTTTGTGGAAGTTATGATTTTTTTATAATTTGGGTTGCGATCACAATATTTTTTTCTATAAATTAAATTAACTCAGAAACCGATCGTCATAGGTGTACAAGTTGGTTATCAAACTTACCTTAGAATTACACGTTTTATTTGAATTCAGCGTAAAAAATATACCATTCCATTTAAAATAATAAAGTTGGTATCGACTTCCGGTATAACCGGATGTAAATCGAACTTGAAAATATTTTTAAAAGAAGCGGCATAAACAATAACCAAATGAGCCCAAGTTTCAGAATTTAATTCCTTCTACTAATTCATGTACTTCTAATAGCCCATCAACTTGAAAAACCCTGTATATATATCGTACTAGCAGCAATATAAGACACGTTTGATTGAACATTCTAGAATATTCGCGAATTTAGAACTATCCAGAACATCCCATAATGATTCAAAACATTTTATAACTTTTTTTAACATTCTTGAATGATCTTCAAGATTCTGGAACTTTCTTAAACATTGCCAAATCATTCTGAAATGTTATAGACAATAAAACATTCTTTTACTTCTTAGAACATACTTTTAACTCCCGTAACATTCTAAAAAAATCTGCTTCATTCTCATCCCCACTCCGTGCTGTTTGCTGGGTGAGTAGTGACATCAGTAGACGCCTGGCGGGGATGACTAATAGATTGATAATAATTGATCAGTTATCGACCACTGAGAGTTGAAGATTACTACAGTACTACGTAATAACGCTATTAAAAAATGGAGGTTGGTGGTAGAGGGATGAAAATTAAGGGTTATATGTATTTTTTAATGCCAAATCATAAAAAATTAAAATAAAAAATTTTGTCCAAAAAATGAAAAAGTTATGGGTTAGTTACCACTTAGGGGTATGAAAAATAGATAATAGCCGATTCTCGGGCCTACTGAATATGGATATAAAATTTCAATTTATACCTCTCTTAGATTATAATTTTCAATTTCTTTCTCGTGAGATTCAATTACGAGCCTTAACAACTATACAGATGCGGTAACTTACGAACCGAACATAGGGATATTCTAGTCACAACTGTATGTTTGAACACTTCATTATTTAATATTTATCATAATTTTTGTTGATGCACCGTGTTGCTTCAGATCAAAAAATTGATACACACCTTTTAGTACAATACAATGTAAAAGAATCGCCCTTATCAGCTATTTTGATTGCAATAACTTGCCAACGATTAGTAGAAGACTGATGGCAAATATGTGTTTGTCATTATTGCACTATGCCATGTTATAAAATTTTTATGACATTCTGATCTATTGATAGTACTTAATAAAAGTAAAAAAAGTCGAAACGTAGCGTCGTCTTGAATATAGTTTATTGTTTCTTAAATTTTTGATTGAGTACTTTCAATTCATTTCAATTCAATTATCAAGTGAAATGTACATTTTATTAACTTAATTCAAATTCACAACAAAGTGTTCCCAGTAAAAATAAAAATATTTTGTGTGAGGATCTAATTCTCGTTCAAAGAAATCCAGAATGATGACAAATGTTAACAAAAGTCGAGTATTCAAACATTTAGTTTTTAGGGCTGCCAAAGTGGGAAGAGAAATTATAACAATTCAAATCTCTCCCTTAATTTTTTCTCTCCATTTTATTAAAGGGCTATTTTAAACCAGAACTGGATCGTTGCAATTGCAAACAAATCTTTACATAGTTCAGTTATTTCTTTTTAGCTGTCATTACGATATAATAACAGAAGGTGCATTTTAAACGTATCTTTTGTAGGTACGCTTAAATCAATTAGATAAATGTCACTTTTCTTTCGCTTTGTTAAGTCCAATTTTAATTAATTTAAGTAATAAAGAATTCTTAATTAATATGCATAAATGCCTAATGGGTTGTCAATCATAGTAAGTAAGGCGAATGAATATATTTTATTAACAAAAAAGTTATATACAAGTCAACATAATTCACCATCCATTCTGATACGTAGGATAATTGTAGGGGCCCGAAACATAAAAATTAATACATAAAATAATCCACCTCTCGTTTTTTAAACCCACCTCAACAAATCCCTTCCCAGTACATACCCCCCAATATAAATATTCAAAATCTTTACTTTACACCCCAATGAGTCTTCCCTTAAAATCTCCAACACTGACACTTCATTTTGACCACTTATTCTTCCCAATATTTCCCTTAATATGCTCAACCCACCTGCTTTCTCATTCAACAATTCTACACGTTCTTCCATCGACCTTCTTCCCTCACATCCCTCAATATATGCCTGAGGTATTCTACCTCTGCATCACACAACTTATATCTCCTGCTCTCCTCCTTATACCAAACTTACACCCTCTGCACCCATTCCCTGTTCTAAATCAGAAAGTGCATTTTAAATGTATCTATTGTACCAGGTAAATTTTACCCCTTTCGCTCTGTTAAGTCCAATTTTAATTAAATCATGTAATAAAGAACTTTTAATTAATATACATAAGTGCTCATCAGGTTTTCAATTTATGTTGGTAAGATATTCAATAAATAATCAATTAGAAAATGTCATTTGCATCAGTAGACGTTCAAAAATACAAATGTATGTAGATACTTCCTCAATTAATTTAGTCATATAACATAATAGAAATTACTGTAACACTTCGATAACTTGAACGTCCAGAAGTGGAATTTTTTATAGGCCAAGTAATTTTTACTTCTGTTACTCGAATATTTTGGCAACTCGATATTTCTGGGGGAATCCCTTAATAATGTACGATTTTAACATTTCTCTTTAAAAGACGTACATTAAAAACTATTTAACTATCTGTTCAACTGTACCTACATGAAGTAAATACATACAAATGGTAATTAAAAAAAGTATATACATATTATTATTCAATAGGTAACTCTCGATACCTCGAAGTTTTTTACGTTACATGGTGATTTGAGTTATCGAAATTTAATATTTAATAGGTAATTGGGGTGGTTGTGGCTTATTTTATTTATTTCTTTGATGATTAGATTAAATATAGAGAACTTTTTTGCTTATTGTATTCAAAAGTTAATCTTTTGCATCTTGTACCTTTCCACAAATTTGATTTTGAGTACGTGCAGATCCCGGCCGTTTATCAGACTGTCCGATACAGGTTCGCTACCCCACCTTACAATTAATTGTTCGGACGCCCGTCGACGTCGGAATTTAGCGGAAGCTGGACATGTATACAAATGTTAACGTGATAGGAAATGCAGGGGACAAAGTAACCAACCCTACAGTTAATTTCCAACTTTTCGGTAGGTAGCTGTACCTAACGTTGCCGAATTGGCGTGTTCTGTCGTTTCGGAAACTTTTGTATGAAGTATGAAGAATTTCGAGGGAAAATCAAATTAAATTTACGGATAGCACGTGTACGAAGTATAATGGGAAAATTTTGGATAAATTACACTCGAATATATTTTAGTAGAGGGACCTATACAAGGTTTTTCAATATCTTATGAGTCACGAAATGTGCCCTAGGGACATAGGAAAGTTCTTTTGGGGGGATGGGGAGGTGTTACCCTTTGTCTAAAAGATTTTGAGAGTTCTGTTAGTTTAGGACAGTTTTTAGAAACGGAGGAGATATTTTCAGATAGATGGGGATGAAAAGCTTATATGACATAAAAGGAAAACTGCCAACGAGAAAATTAGTTTAGTTTTAAATAAATCTGTGATGAGTAGTTTTGGTTGATCGAAGTGTTCGATCACAGTTTCGTAATCAATACCGGCTTTTACGTTAGCGTTCACCCAATAGGACCCTAGGTACTACATACGATACATGCACACAATAATGCACTGGTAACTGAACTGGTAACCTATACCTAAGGGCAGATCTCGTCCCGTCCGCTTGCCATGTCCTTTACAATGAAACTTATCTTTTATTGATTCAGGCGCACCCAGCTATCATCCGATTGGCAAAGTCCGGCTATTCATGCCAAGACTAACTCGCGAACGGGAATGGATGTGCCAATAACTGAGTGTAGTCGTTCAGGAAAGTTTGCAATATCCGCACTGCACATTATAACCCCCTTTCCGGCCGGCGGTACGATTGCCAAATATTACCTACATACTCTACTGTTCTTAAAAACTACGGCACTTGCTCCCAACGCCATACTCCATTACTTATCTCTAAAATAGTAAATTTGAACACCTCTTATTGTAAACACCTGTACAAACATATACAAGGCGTACGTATATAGATATTTAGATACCTAGACCACAGAGGGAAGAAGGTGTGGCTACGGGGGTTGTTAAAAGAAAATCACAAATCCAATAAAAAAATAGATAAAGTAATCAAATCAACTACTTATACCCTATAAAATTTAAGATTGCGTGCTGTTATAATATAATTCTAAACTGTATCAAACAATCAACAACTTTGGGGTCAAATTAAGTTTCGTTTCAATTTCTACAAAACTTCTCATTCATTAAAATTAATAAAGAAAAGATTAATTCTGTTGTCGTTGATTACTTCACATACATACAATCTTAAATTTTATAACCTTTATGTGCATTACATTGGAAAAATGTGACTTACATTGTGAAAACCTCCACCTTTCATTGTATCAATTCACCAATGGACTCGTGAAGGGCAATCTGAAAATAAAATACAGTTCAAATGTTGATAATATCTATTCTGACGAGGGTCGAGATGAAATAATTATTTTTATGGTCTTTTCTAATTTCTTAGTAAAATAATATGAAACATTGACCTAGTGTTCGATTTCCATTGTATAATTTGGTTGCAAGAACTTAAAGCTTCTTAGATTTGATGGAAATGTACGAAACAGGGTAGTAGGTCATCCTTTGATACATTAAGGGCTTGCTGGATACATTATAAGCAGAAATAAGGGTAGTTTTGGTTCAGGATTGAAAACCTTGTTGTGATCGATTATTAGTTCTGCTTAGACCAAACTAGTTCTTCCTAGAAGCTCCAGGATGAACCAGTATGTTCTACTTAAACGGATTTGCCCTGAAACTATACTGGTAATTAGTCCAAACCAGTTTCAGGACAAATTACTTACTTGGAAGAACAACAGGATGAACTAGATTAGACTACTCAAGCTAATTTGTCCTGAAACTGTTATCAGGATAAATTAGTTTTTCTTAGGACAAATTGGTTTCTTTAAAGAGCTGTAGGATAAACCAGGTTGACCTACTCAAACTAATTTTTTTGATTAGGATTCTAAAGTTAGGTTGCAATAACTGAAAGCTTCTTCGATTTGATGGCAATGTACGAGACAGGGTATTAGGTCATCCCCTGACATATTATAAACAGAAATAGGGGTAGATTTGGTTCAGGATTGAAAACCTTGTTGTGATCAATTATTTGTTCTGCTCAGACCAAACTAGTTCTTCCTAGAAGCTCCAGGATGAACCAGTATGTTCTACTTAAACGGATTTGCCCTGAAACTATACTGGTAATTAGTCCAAACCAGTTTCAGGACAAATTACTTACTTGGAAGAACAACAGGATGAACTAGATTAGACTACTCAAGCTAATTTGTCCTGAAACTGTTATCAGGATAAATTAGTTTTTCTTAGGACAAATTGGTTTCTTTAAAGAGCTGTAGGATAAACCAGGTTGACCTACTCAAACTAATTTTTTTGATTAGGATTCTAAAGTTAGGTTGCAATAACTTAAAAGTTTCTTCGATTTGATGGCAATGTACGAGACAGGGTATTAGGTCATCCCCTGACACATTATAAACAGAAATAGGGGTAGATTTGGTTCAGGATTGAAAACCTTGTTGTGATCAATTATTTGTTCTGCTCAGACCAAACTAGTTCTTCCTAGAAGCTCCAGGATGAACCAGTATGTTCTACTTAAACGGATTTGCCCTGAAACTATACTGGTAATTAGTCCAAACCAGTTTCAGGACAAATTACTTACTTGGAAGAACAACAGGATGAACTAGATTAGACTACTCAAGCTAATTTGTCCTGAAACTGTTATCAGGATAAATTAGTTTTTCTTAGGACAAATTGGTTTCTTTAAAGAGCTGTAGGATAAACCAGGTTGACCTACTCAAACTAATTTTTTTGATTAGGATTCTAAAGTTAGGTTGCAATAACTTAAAAGTTTCTTCGATTTGATGGCAATGTACGAGACAGGGTATTAGGTCATCCCCTGACACATTATAAACAGAAATAGGGGTAGATTTGGTTCAGGATTGAAAACCTTGTTGTGATCAATTATTTGTTCTGCTCAGACCAAACTAGTTCTTCCTAGAAGCTCCAGGATGAACCAGTATGTTCTACTTAAACGGATTTGCCCTGAAACTATACTGGTAATTAGTCCAAACCAGTTTCAGGACAAATTACTTACTTGGAAGAACAACAGGATGAACTAGATTAGACTACTCAAGCTAATTTGTCCTGAAACTGTTATCAGGATAAATTAGTTTTTCTTAGGACAAATTGGTTTCTTTAAAGAGCTGTAGGATAAACCAGGTTGACCTACTCAAACTAATTTTTTTGATTAGGATTCTAAAGTTAGGTTGCAATAACTTAAAGCTTCTTCGATTTGATGGCAATGTACGAGACAGGGTATTAGGTCATCCCCTGACATATTATAAACAGAAATAGGGGTAGATTAGGTTCAGGATTGAAAATACTGTTGTGATCAATTTTTTGTTCTGCTTAGACCAAACTAGTTCTTCCTAGAAGCTCCAGGATGAACCAGTATGGACTACTTAAACGAATTTGCCCTGAAACTATACTGTTAATTAGTCCAACCCAGTTTCAGGACAAATTACTTACTTGGAAAGACAACAGGATGAATTAGATTAGCCTACTCAAGCTTATTTGTCCTGAAACTGTTATCAGGATAAATTAGTTTTTCTTAGGACAAATTGGTTTCTTTGAAGTGCTCGAGGATAATCTAGTTTGGCCTACCCAAACTTATTTCTCTATTTCCGGGCTTATTGAGCTCACTGTGAGCAGAAATAGGGATATTTTTGTGTCAGATTGAAGACCCTGCTTTAATAATAATTTTAAACTTTGAGTTTGTATGTGAAATGGTTTTTGAACCTGTACAAAAAATCTTGAACCATAATTAATTACAATTCTTGTTGCGGTAAATTTAATTGAGCTCATGGGAATGGTAGGTAGACTAACAGAAAGTATTAGTTAGTTGTTCGAGAGTCGCCACCATCTCCGACACCCCCGCGTGTTAAACTTGAGGTTCTGTGTTAGAACTGCATTAACAGTTTGCCCGACGTCTCTTTTTTTGCACCAGCAGCAGCGGCATCAGATCGGATCGTGTTGCAATTTCGCGCTCCGATACCCGCATTCCGCGGAACGTTTAAATCTTCTTGTCTAAAACCTTGTGCACGCATTGTGGCGAGATTAACCCTGCTGTACCCTCGTCAAGGGCGCAAATAGGAAGAAGGTGGCAAGGAGACTCGTTGTACGTTATTGCGCACTCACACATTTAAACACACACGTGTTGGCGTATCTCTCGTAAACTTTTCATCGTTCCGCGGGCGAGCTCAAATGTTCTTTCCGTTGTCAAAGCAAAAGGAGTGATAAATGACTGAGTAATAGACTGATGAAAACTTAGGCAAAAGTGCAACGAGGTGTGTATTAAACGGTTTCTCTTAGGCCTTTGAACTTAGCGAAGGAAGGAGAGGCCTGGGACGTGCCAGGGATCGCTTTTTTATGAGATCGTTTCCGAATAAATTTGAATTTGGGCTGCAAAGGAACCTTGTGCCGCCACCGTTTTCTCTTTTATGAATGCTTTTCTTTTATAAATTGATAACTCAATAAAATATACTTCGATCCTCACAATGTCATCCTCTTCAGTCTTAAAGGAAAGTAGGTCACATTTTGAGCGAAAACCTTAATAATGTAATAAGTTTTCAGTCTGGCTTCAGAATAATTCTTATTATCCCTAATTGATATTGTTTTCCAGTCATTGAAGCTACTTTTAACTTTGTACTCTTTTATTAAAACGTTCTGGGCTTTAAGTAGATCCTTTTGTAGTTGAAATTTCAATTTGGTATTCTTTGAAGTTTTCCAAATTGAACGTCTAAAGTTAATTGTTACGCATACGATGCCCTCCATCACCCACGCTTATAACTTAACCTTTAGAACAAAAGAACTAACTTTAGAAATCTTATTTATAGTAAGCGTTAACTTTGAAAACATTCACAGATATTTCTTAAAAATATCCTTGATACAAATAGAAAAGTCAATAGCAATTTCATTAAGTTGAAGGATTTAAGACGATACATTGTATTGGACAAATTAGTTTCGATAATCCAAACTGTTTCATCACGTTGCCTCTTTGACGAAACCAGCTTGACATAATGAAAATTGTTTTATCCTGAAATAGGATTTGACTACATATTAGTAGCACTTCTGGGACAAATTAGTTTGAATAGACCAAACTGGTGTAACTTATAGCTTAAAGAAACTAATTTGGCTTAACACCGAACCAATTTTTCCTGAAACTTAGTTTGAATAGTTGTTGCTACAAGTTTCAGGACAAATTAGGTTGCTTAGATCAGACTGTAGGTCTTTAAAGGAATTAATTTGGTCTAAACAATTAATTTATCCAAAAATTGTATTTGATTAGGTGCTTGTTAAAGTTCCAGGACAAATTAGTAAGAGTAGGCCAACAAGTTCATCCTATAGCTCATTTGCCTAAACTAAACTATTTTTTGGTAATAGTTTCAAGATAAACTAGGTTCATCCTAGTTTGACCTCAGGAGAACTAATATGCACTAAAATTGTGCTTGACTAGATACTTTTTAAAGTTTAGGGGCATTTTGGTTAGTATAGGCCAAATTAGTTCATCTTACAACTCTTTAAACTGGTAATTTGGCCTAACATTAACCTGACTTTATAAGAGTAACAGTTTTATTACAATTACTTTGAATAGGCCAAACAGTTCGTCCTGTATTTCTTTTTGCCTAAGCAGAAATAGTTTTTCTTGAAATAGGGATGAGTAGTTATTGGTACTGGTTTCAGGATAAATTAGTTTGAATAGGCCAAACAGGTTTATCCTGGTTTGACCTCAGAAGAACTATTAAATATATCCTGAAATTGTGCTTGACAAGATACTTGTTAAGTTTAGGGGCAATTTGGTTAGGATAGGCCAAATTAGTTCATCCTACACCTCTTTAAGCAGCTAATTTGGCCTAACGTTATCCTGACTTTGTACGAGTAACAGTTTTAGTACAAATAATTTGAATAGGCCAAACAGTTCGTCCTGTATTTCTTTTTGCCTTAGCAGAAATAGTTTTTCTTGAAATGGAAATGAGTAGTTATTGGTACTGGTTTCAGGATAAATTAGTTCGAATAGGCCAAACAGGTTTATCCTAGTTTGACCTCAGAAGAACTAATAAATATATCCTGAAATTGTGCTTGACTAGATACTTGCTAAGTTGAGGGGCTATTTGGTTAGGATAGGCCAAATTAGTTCATCCTACACCTCTTTAAACAGCCAATTTGGCCTAACGTTATTCTGACTTTGTACGAGTAACAGTTTTAGTACAAATAATTTGAATAGGCCAAACAGTTCGTCCTGTATTTCTTTTTGCCTAAGCAGAAATAGTTTTTCTTGAAATGGAAATGAGTAGTTATTGGTACTGGTTTCAGGATAAATTAGTTCGAATAGGCCAAACAGGTTTATCCTAGTTTGACCTCAGAAGAACTAATAAATATATCCTGAAATTGTGCTTGACTAGATACTTGCTAAGTTGAGGGGCTATTTGGTTAGGATAGGCCAAATTAGTTCATCCTACACCTCTTTAAGCAGCTAATTTGGCCTAATATTATCCTGGCTTTATGCGAGTAACAGTTTAAGTACAATTACTTTGAATAGGCCAAACAGTTCGTCCTGTATTTCTTTTTGCCTAAGCAGAAATAGTTTTTCTTGAAATGGAGATGAGTAGTTATTGGTACTGGTTTAAGGATAAATTAGTTTGAATAGGCCAAACAGGTTTATCCTAGTTTGACCTCAGAAGAACTAAGATATATATCCTGAAATTGTGCTTGACTAGGTACTTGTTAAGTTTAGAGGTAGTTTGGTTAGGATATGTCAAATTAGTTCGTCCTACACCTCTTTAGGCAGCTAATTTGGCCTAACATTAACCTAACTTTATACGAGTAACAGTTTTAGTACAATTACTTTGAATAGGCCAAACAGTTCATTCTATATCACTTTTTGCCTATGCAGAAATAGTTTTTCTTGAAATTGGGATGTGTAGTTATTGGCACTGATTTCAGGATAAATTAGTTTGAATAGGCCAAACAGATTCATCCTATTTTGACCTTAAAAGGACTAATATATCCTGAAATTGTGCTTGACTATGTACTTGTCACAGGTTAATGAAAAATTAGTTTGAGTAAGCTTAACTTGTCTTTGGAGAAGCTAGTTTGGCCTGGGAAAAACTAGAGAACCTGAATAGAGTTTGACCTTTGATATTTACGTGATTTTTGACGAGCCGCTACTGTTTCCAGGGCGGTACCTGGCTATTGGTTTTGAATTCATCAATTAGCAATAATCTAATGCAAAGCGGACATCAGTTCGGTAGCAATTTTCTTCTCCTGTCCGATTGAGCGATAGGAGGGCGCGCCCTAAGTCAATAAAAAGGAGCCACGTTCCGTTGTAGGGGACGGGACGGGACGTCCGTCGCGTTTTGCGGTAGGTAGTTAGGACAGACAGGGAAAATGTCCCTATCGATTTTTCGCAAACAGTAGCCGCATTTTAAAACCGCAACTTCCTTAATGCTGCCCGTTAATTCTCTTTCTTTCTCTCTTCCGATTTGAATTGTAAAAAGGGAAACGAAGGCAGGTTAATGATCTTAATTAAGCTCGTTGTAAAGGTGGCCCATTTAAGTCCCTTAATAACGGTAGGTACGCTCTGTTCTACGTACTAAAAAATAGATCAATGGTTCTCTAATTTGCTAACAATTAATCTAGTTTTATTTTGAAAATGACCAAATAAATGGTTCTCAAACATTTCAAAAATATTAACTATGTATTATATAATAAGAAAAATATTATTATAAATAAATGTTCTTTTTTTTTATTTTGCTTGCGTCCAATTAAATCCATTTTATTTTTAGTTTGTTAATGAAAGCTTGCCTTTTACGAGATTACATATAATCTTTTTACTAAATTGTGTGGCTTCCAGTATCGATATCTTAAGGGCACGCCTTTGATAGCTTTATCAGTATTGGGCAAATTAAGGTCAATAATCTACCAGGGCTGCTTACCTTTTTCTGTACTGTACTTTTATGAACACAACACTTCTGCGTAAATTTAAATGGTTAAGTTCCTGAACTTTGACCCTTCAATACTGAACAGTAAATTATTGAACATTTGGCGACATTAAAGCGCCGCCGGTATAGATCGCCGTCTTTGATGTTCACTCAAAATACTTTCACAGTTATTGGCACTGCATACTAACTAACTTAAATAATTTTAAATTCTTGTGCTTTTATTAATGAGTGGAGAATGCTGATAATTGGATGGTGGCCAATTTATCAATTTAGTCAGTTAGTATCATCACCATGCGCTGTATTAATAATAAACAACTAATGGGTTGTCCTTAAAGTGGTTAACGTTGTTTATGAGGTGTAACAGTGCCCATGAGATAATTATTTTCTGACAAACGGTCTGTTTTATGACATGGCGGTGGTACCTACCCTGGGGAAAACTGACTCGCTGCGAAAGGCTTCATTGGTGTTTGTTTGATGCTTATTAAAAAAACCCTCCCTAATTTTAGAAAGGTACGATGAGATGAACGAATAAGAACGTCAAGTGCTGCTTTAAACGAAATATTCTTCAGGAAAATGGAAAATTCATTCTTGAAAGGAAATCTTCAGTAAGTTGGTAAACATTATTTAATGGTGGGTTAATAGCAGAAACAGGGACAACAACATTCAGGGGGATGAAGAGGGAAATTTCTGGATACAGGATTTTAAAAGAGCCTCGACAATTTTTATCTTAATTATTTTTTGGGTATATGGGTTAATTATGTTGCATTTTATTCTCAACGACTCCATGGATATTAAGGGTGGATTTTTAATCCTTCACCCTGTAATTTTATAAATTAAATAAGTTAGTAGGTAATTAGTTTGTGGAATTTAATAATTTCAATTTTGTGGCCTGATTCGTATCCATTGACGAAATTTGCTCCCAAATTAGAATTCACCCCAATGTAGATTTTTTTCTTTTGTGCCCATCGAAAATAAAAAGGCGAAAACTCTTTGCCGGTGGTTACTACTCAGCGGGTGTTTAATTTAAAAGTGGAAAAAGTAAATGCGTTGATTCAGGTAATTGCTGATTAAAAATGCCTTTTGAACGATGGTAATGTTCATTTCCGGATCTGAAAGGGCGCGTTTTGCTTTTCAAGCGAACATAAACACACAAGTGCACATTTACACCACCCCAAGTATACGAACACATACAGGTACAAGTACTGTAGATATTATAAAATACAAAAAAAAATATTTAATGTTCCTTTTGAGTTGGAAATGTCCCTGTACTGTGTATTATGGGAGAAGGGTTGCTCCTATATTCGTCTTCCCAGAAGAATAGTTTCTTCTAATAAAGAAGTCCGCCAAAGAATTATAACGCCAGGATTGGACATTCTCAACTGCCGAACATTCACTTGCAGTGATTTACTGTTTGATTCATGGGGCCGTCGATTGAGTCTCAGATTGAAAGCTACGGTGCTTTATATCTTGTGTATGTACCTATTAAGGGTGCAGAGAAAGGAATAAGGGATTGCTGGGTATTTGCGGGTCAAATCAAATCTGTATCAAACTTGTCACTCAAGATCTTCTTTCCTTACAAATGTGTTTCACCATTTATCTACTTAATTTTTTCATAATGTATTTTCTAAATCAATAGGGTGAAATTTTTAAGGTTGTGGGATTGTTTATTATGCGGCGAAGCAAATCCTTTTCATTATCCTTATTGAAAGATGAGATCTTGTCTGGTCCCATTCGACATTGAATCCAATTTGGGGCCACGATACGCGATAATTAAAACGATCATTATGTCTGCCCTATTTCTTCGTCCGGCGTCCCAAATTGAATTTAGGCTTTTATTAAAAAGAGAAGCATTAAAAATCGATCTAATTAAAAAAGTTCGTTCTCGAAATCTCATGAATTAATAATGGACAGCTCAGCAGCACCTCAATCTTAAGGAGAGTAGGTACAAAAAATTGGAGAAATTGGAAGGCAGACATGTTTTTAATGAAATTTTTAAGTAGCCCCGGATCAGAAATTATGAATGGTAGGTAGATATTTCACTTTAGTAAAGCGGAAGGAAGCAAAACGTTGACTGAAACTTGCTTTCTAAACAATTTACTTGGGTTCGTTAAAATCTAAATACCTACAAAGAAAATTGTAAGGTTCACTGACAAGGAGAAGAACTTATTAAGGGTACAAATATTTCCAATAATAGGTACACCGAAATCATTTAATTATCGAATATTCATTCTTCACGTGTTTATTTACACTTACATGATCGATCTGTAGTTCGACGATTTTATTTTTCATGGGATAGATCCCAACCAAAACGAGCCAAATAGCATTTTCAACCCTTAAAATTTCACGCTGTTTGATAAAGGTACCAAAATTTAGGAATTTCCACTGATAAATAAAACTAACCTCGTGCAACAAACAAATCCACGTAAAAAAGCTACAAATGTAATGGTAAACGATCTTATGGTAAATCGCCGCGTTATCGACATTATTTAATGTTCTTCTAGTATTTATTTACACTTACATTAGTCGAGAACGTATACTTAATTAATAAACTTAATGAAAATAACAGTTATAAGGGCTTAATAGACAAATTCCCAAACAATCAATTGGATAAACGTACTTTAAATTCAATCTACCCTAATTTAAGACCAAATAAATCAAAATTTTTTAAAACCTTTTCATATACGTACGTATAGGAAATGTTTTATTAAAATAGGAAAATCACTAAATAAACTTAACGAAAGTGCAGCAGCTTATAAAACTTGTAACCCTAATAATTAAAAATAAGAATAATATCTAAAGTTTCCATGGTACAATTGTTGTGAAAAGAGACGAATAAAGCACAAAAATAATTAAAAGTTGTTTACGAAACAACTGTCGAGTTTTTCAATAAAATTTGGGAAAAAGTTACCTAGTGTTTTTTTATTATTTTTATGCTTTAAAAATAACAACGATACAGCAGAATAAAAAGTCACAATCGGGGGTTTACAAGCTAAAATGTGGAGATTGCAACAAAGTATAGGTACATAGGACGAACAGGACGCTTTTTCGAAGAAAGAATAAAAGAACACCAGAAAACCACAGCTATAACAACAATTATTTTGAAATTTTAAGTCAAAAATTAAACTTAGGGGTCGTTCATAAACAAGGGGGGGAGGGGTCTTGCTAAGTGTGACAAGGGGGATCTACGGCAACGTGACGTTCACCGTTCATAAAAAAAAATTTTACAGAATCCTTGGACTTCTGATAAATAGAAATATTATTTATTTGTTCGTTACAAAAGATATTTATTAAATTATTTAAATTTTACCTATTATGAAAATAAAATAAATATTTTTGTGACGTAATATTTACAAGGGGATCACAGAAAGTGTGACACAGCGTGACAACCCGCGGGGAGGGGGTCAAAAAAAGCTAATTTTAGCGTGACATATTTTATGAACAGCTCCTTATTTGAAAAAATACCGGGCAAGTGCGAGTCGAACTCGCGCACCGAGGGTTCCGTACAAACCAGTATATATGTGATGTAACTAAAAATTTAAGGTTTTCGGAATTTTGCCTTTATATGTACTATAAAACATTGCTTCATGCCAAATTTCAAGATTCTAAATCGACTGGAAGTACCCTTTAGGTTTTGATTCCCTTGCGAGTAGTTGCGAGTTTGAAAATATGCGGCTTAAATTGCTGTTTCTTTTGATTGCGTTGACATAGAAGTTTGATTTTGTTACAGCTTAAAGGTATTATAGACCTGAGTATTTGATATGAATTTCAATTTAATACCTCTACGCGTTCATGAGGAAAGGGGTAGTAATTGTAAAATTATAAAAAATATTTTTATCATATGATGTAACTAAAAATTTACGGTTTTCGTAATTTTTCCTTTATCTGTGCTATAAGACGTTGCTTTGTACCAAATTTTAAGATTCTGAGTTCACGGGAAGTACCCTGTAGGTTTTGATTCGAGAATTTGCGGAAATTTGCGGCATAAACGGCTGTATCTTTTGATTGCGTTGGCTTAGAAGTTTGATTTTTTCAAAGCTCCAAGGGACAATAGACCTGAGTATTTGGTATAAATTTTAGCTTGATACCTCAACGCGTTCCTGAGAAAAAGGGTCTTGACAGACGGACGGACAACAAAGTGATCCTATAAGGGTTCCGCTTTTTCCTTTTGAGGTGCGGAACTCTAAAAAAGACACCAGTGTCCACTATATTGAAAAGCTTTTTTATACTCTTATAAAGGATTAAAAAGGAAAGATAGATAGATTATCGATTTTTAAGGTCCTTTCGAGTACTTACGTTGTAACCGAGTTTTAGGTACTCTATTTTTCTTTATGCTTGTAGTATAATAATATTTACTTGTTTGCGTCTTAGCTATGATGAATAAATAATTAAACGAGAGGGTGGGAAGCATAAGAGAGACGCTTTTCTATTCCATTTACTTATAATTAGCTTGATACCTCAACGCGTTCCTGAGAAAAAGGGTCTTGACAGACGGACGGACAACGAAGTGATCCTATAAGGGTTCCGCTTTTTCCTTTTGAGGCGCGGAATCCTAAAAAGGGAAATAAATAAACAGAATACCATATTTAAGGATCAATTAGATACTTCATGTACATCCCTTCTAAATTTAAAATTATTAATTGCAACTAATGTAACTTATTATGCTTAAGTACTTTAAACCTTATTTGCTCCCACCTTAAACCAAAAAAGTTTTCTATATATAGATACTAGCAAAAGGTTGTAATATTTGAAAAGTATTTCGCCACCTGGTGAAGCTACAATGTGGCGAAACAATTGTACTGCAAGTTATTAATATTTAATTAAAGTTCATAATGAAGTTTAAAAAATAATTAGTTACTTAATTTATAATAATTAAAAAGTATCTTTTCTTTTGTGACGAATTAGATTGTAAAAAAACGCAATAACTAATTATAATAAGAGTCGTAGTACCTGCTGCTACGTATGTATTAAATTTAGCAGCAATGCTTGCGGTTTTATTTTTTTAATAACGCGCTTTGGTAGCGGTGGTAACGGTAGCTTTTCAAATTTCTCTTTGCATTCAGAGCGTTACCTCCTCCTCTACCACCACAAACTGACATCAAGAACGGTAGTAAATTGTTCTGTCACTGCAGTACTGCTACAACTCTAAATTAAAAATTTAAGCTGCAAGGGAATACAGTCCTTTTTAAATTTATAGAAGCGAGGAGGCTTTATGTGTTACACCTTTAAATATATATAATACGTAGGATATACTTACTAATTCCGTAAAATTTAATTCGCAACTTTTCCCGTGTTCTGATTTATTGTTCTTTGTTTTATATCGCCTGTCTTTAATCGACGATATTATCTGTTCGATTAAGCATTTAATCAAAAATATTATTAAAGAAATTTCGTATAGGCACACACACAATATCCTTAGAGTATCATAAGTAGATACCAGTATGAAAAATATTGGAAATAAAAGTAATTGTGTTATGGGGGTTGGGGATTGTTTGTATTGCCACAAATACCACTTGAGTTTGCTCAAAAAGTACTTGAGAAAATATATCAAAGAGGAACAAAACCGTTGACTGTTTCGGATTTGGTCCTTCACCAAATCTTAAGAGGACTAAAGGGATTTGATCCAGAAAGGTTGTTTCTAATGTATTTTCCTTTTGTTTCTAGCTCGGAAATTTTTATATTATTTCATTCGCTGAGGTTTTTGTTCACTACAACACGTTTCAGATTATTTGCTTTCCAAACTTTCATTTGGCAAATATCTACAAAATATGGCAAGGCACAACTTTTTAGTAACATAACATTTTACCTACCTACCAATACCAACCAAAAGAAAACTTTCTGTTTACTTTTTTTAATTTTCTTTGTCCCTTTCTTACAAAATTTTAAATACATATCTATACAGGGTTTTTCAAGTTGATGGGCTATTAGAAGTATATGAATTAGTATAAGGAATTCAATTCTGAAACTTGGGCTCATTTGGTTATTGTTTATGCCGCTTCTTTTAAAAATATTTTCAAGTTCGATTTACATCCGGTTATACCGGAAGTCGATACCAACTTTATTATTTTAATGGAATGGTACACTTTTTACGCTGAATTCGAATAAAACGTGTAATTTTAAGGTAAGTTTGATAACCAACTTGTACACCTATGACGATCTGTTTCTGAGTTAATTTAATTTATAAAAAAAAAATCGCTACCGCAACCCAAATTATAAAAAATCATAACTTCCACAAAATACGACTTAGAGTGTTGAAGTTTTTACTAGTAACAGCTGAATATTAGTGGTAACGCCTTGAGAAAATTGAATTAAATAATTTATACAGGGCGTTCAAAATAAAATTCTTAAATTGAAAAACTTCAAACACGAATCACTTCGGTTCTTCAAATGGCACCTACTATTTTTTTTTTTTTCAATCGATTCCTTTTTTTATCCTCTTTCGATCTATATGGATACTTCCTATTTTAAGTAATAATTCAAAATTATTCCAAAATTTTCAAATAAAATAGGAAGTATCCATATGGATCGAAAGAGGATAAAAAAGGGAATCGATTGAAAAAATAAAAATAGTAGGTGCCATTTGAAAAAACGAAGTAATTTGTGTTTGAAGTTTTTCAATTTTAGAATTTTATTTTGAACGCCCTGTATAAATTATTTAATTCAATTTTGTCAAGGCATTAGCACTAATATTTTAGCTATTACTAGTAAAAATTTCAACACTCTAAGTCGTATTTTGTGGAAGTTATGATTTTTTTATAATTTGGGTTGCGATCACAATATTTTTTTCTATAAATTAAATTAACTCAGAAACCGATCGTCATAGGTGTACAAGTTGGTTATCAAACTTACCTTAGAATTACACGTTTTATTCGAATTCAGCGTAAAAAATATACCATTCCATTTAAAATAACAAAGTTGGTATCGACTTCCGGTATAACCGGATGTAAATCGAACTTGAAAATATTTTTAAAAGAAGCGGCATAAACAATAACCTAATGAGCCCAAGTTTCAGAATTGAATTCCTTCTACTAATTCATATACTTCTAATAGCCCATCAACTTGAAAAACCCTTTATATCACCTAACACACTTTGTTCTTTAATTTTCCACCCCTCTTTAAATATTATTTTAAAATGAATTTAGTGGGTGAAACTTGTATCCCATGAGTTTACTTTTGGTCATTGGAGTAGTAAAAATATTGCAGTCTACCTGACATCGTTTAATTTCGTTTGGACTGGCCTCGAGGTTCAATTCATTTTTTAAAAGTGTCTGAGACGAAAAGATGGTGGAAACTAGGTGGCCACTCACGGACTTTTCCACGTATTTACATTCGCCACATTTTTCTGCATGAAATGACTGACTGGGACGTGCTCGGAATATTTTTATTAGATTTTCGTCGTTTATTTAAATCACATTTGAAATGCTTCTACGAATTGTAGACTGTATTATTTCTATCTCGCAGAATATTAATGGCTACGTATGTACATAGGTACTGGCTAGGGATGGTGTGGTGGACTTTTTGTTTATTTTCTTTTTAAAAAAGAAAATACAATAGATATCTATGAATTTTGTAGGAAAATCGAAAAAACTTCACATCGATACTCACTCAATAGAGACGCTATTGACTTGACACTCTCTTTGAATAGATTCAAAACAATTATTAACAAAAATCAAACACGTTTCTGAGAATTAGCTGATAAAAAGGTAAAAGTCACAGATTTATGCGCGCCCTATAAATAGGAGGATGTAAACTCGCCCTTGTAAAAAATGTATTTTCAACTTCCCTTTCTTCTTATATTGGCCATTCTCTGCCCCTAATGGTGTGTGTATAATAAAATGGTATTAAAGGTACCGCAATAAATAAACGGTAGAGTTGAATGAGAATACGTTTTTTGTGACAAGCAATGTAATTGGTCCTTTATAAAAATGTGAGACGAGACCATAAATAAGACGAAAGGGGGAGTTTTACAACCGTGGTTCTTCTTCACCGTAAAAAATTTATTGTGATTAAAAAAATGTCCGTAACAAAAGGTGAAATAGGGTATGGAAATTGTCGAAACTAGCCTAAATATTTCCAGACGTACCTTTTCACTTTATATTTATGTCTACGTCTTAATGTAATCAATATATTATGTAAGTAAGTATTTACACCGATTCTTATAAGCTATAAAAGTCAAAAGTTTGATTCGTTTCACTGCCCACTACTATCCATCCCCTACTTTTGCGGTTATAGTGGTCTCCCACTGATGAACATTACAGAATGTTCGTCAATGCCATGAAACATTCAAGACACTAAATAATCCTGAAATTCCTACAACTTTAAAAAAGCGCCAAAGAATCTTCTGAAAAGTTCTGGAATGTTTGAGGATGAATCATTAGGTTGGTTTAAGAAAATGATACGATGTTCGAGAAAGTTATGAAACGTTCGAGAAGTTTTGAGAAAATTTCAGAACTTCTTGGAACCTCCTAAAAACTTTCAGACAACTTGTCAAATTCTATAAACATTCAGGAATGTTTAAGAATGTTATAGAACATATTATGAAGTGTATACTGGGGTAAGAACATGATACAATCTTCCAAAAAGTAATGGAATGTTCGAGAAACTTTGTAAATATTTCAGAAATTTCTAAAGTTGCCTAAAAAATATTCAGAGAACCTCTCAAATTTTATAAAACATTCAGGGATGTTTAAGAATGTTATAGAACATATTATGAAGTGTATACTGGGGTAAGAACATGATACAATCTTCCAAAAAGTTATGGAATGTTCGAGAAACTTTGTAAATATTCCAGAACTTTCTAAAGTTGCCTAAAAAATATTCAGAGAACCTCTCAAATTTTATAAAACATTCAGGGATGTTGAAGAATGTTATAGAACATATGATGAAGTGTATACTGGGGTAAGAACATGATACAATCTTCCAAAAAGTTATGGAATCTTCGAGAAACTTTGTAAATATTCCAGAACTTTCTAAAGTTGCCTAAAAAATATTCAGAGAACCTCTCAAATTTTATAAAACATTCAGGGATGTTGAAGAATGTTATAGAACATATGATGAAGTGTATACTGGGGTAAGAACATGATACAATCTTCCAAAAAGTTATGGAATGTTCGAGAAACTTTGTAAATATTCCAGAACTTTCTAAAGTTGCCTAAAAAATATTCAGAGAACCTCTCAAATTTTATAAAACATTCAGGGATGTTGAAGAATGTTATAGAACATATGATGAAGTGTATACTGGGGTAAGAACATGATACAATCTTCCAAAAAGTAATGGAATGTTCGAGAAACTTTGTAAATATTTCAGAAATTTCTAAAGTTGCCTAAAAAATATTCAGAGAACCTCTCAAATTTTATAAAACATTCAGGGATGTTTAAGAATGTTATAGAACATATTATGAAGTGTATACTGGGGTAAGAACATGATACAATCTTCCAAAAAGTAATGGAATGTTCGAGAAACTTTGTAAATATTTCAGAAATTTCTAAAGTTGCCTAAAAAATATTCAGAGAACCTCTCAAATTTTATAAAACATTCAGGGATGTTTAAGAATGTTATAGAACATATTATGAAGTGTATACTGGGGTAAGAACATGATACAATCTTCCAAAAAGTTATGGAATGTTCGAGAAACTTTGTAAATATTCCAGAACTTTCTAAAGTTGCCTAAAAAATATTCAGAGAACCTCTCAAATTTTATAAAACATTCAGGGATGTTGAAGAATGTTATAGAACATATGATGAAGTGTATACTGGGGTAAGAACATGATACAATCTTCCAAAAAGTTATGGAATGTTCGAGAAACTTTGTAAATATTCCAGAACTTTCTAAAGTTGCCTAAAAAATATTCAGAGAACCTCTCAAATTTTATAAAACATTCAGGGATGTTGAAGAATGTTATAGAACATATGATGAAGTGTATACTGGGGTAAGAACATGATACAATCTTCCAAAAAGTTATGGAATGTTCGAGAAACTTTGTAAATATTCCAGAACTTTCTAAAGTTGCCTAAAAAATATTCAGAGAACCTCTCAAATTTTATAAAACATTCAGGGATGTTGAAGAATGTTATAGAACATATGATGAAGTGTATACTGGGGTAAGAACATGATACAATCTTCCAAAAAGTTATGGAATGTTCGAGAAACTTTGTAAATATTCCAGAACTTTCTAAAGTTGCCTAAAAAATATTCAGAGAACCTCTCAAATTTTATAAAACATTCAGGGATGTTTAAGAATGTTATAGAACATATTATGAAGTGTATACTGGGGTAAGAACATGATACAATCTTCCAAAAAGTTATGGAATGTTCGAGAAACTTTGTAAATATTCCAGAACTTTCTAAAGTTGCCTAAAAAATATTCAGAGAACCTCTCAAATTTTATAAAACATTTAGGGATGTTTAAGAATGTTATAGAACATATTATGAAGTGTATACTGGGGTAGGAACATGATACAATCTTCCAAAAAGTTATGGAATGTTCGAGAAACTTTGTAAATATTCCAGAACTTTCTAAAATTGCCTAAAAAATATTCACAGAACCTCTCAAATTTTATAAAACATTCAGGGATGTTTAAGAATGTTATAGAACATATTATGAAGTGTAT
The DNA here is from genome assembly GCA_029378335.1 of Agrilus mali. NCBI lineage: Eukaryota > Metazoa > Arthropoda > Insecta > Coleoptera > Buprestidae > Agrilus > Agrilus mali. The sequence goes on along the minus strand of CM055654.1, from coordinate 1,746,515 downwards.
ACTGGGGTAAGAACATGATACAATCTTCCAAAAAGTTATGGAATGTTCGAGAAACTTTGTAAATATTCCAGAACTTTCTAAAATTGCCTAAAAAATATTCACAGAACCTCTCAAATTTTATAAAACATTCAGGGATGTTTAAGAATGTTATAGAACATATTATGAAGTGTATACTGGGGTAAGAACATGATACAATCTTCCAAAAAGTTATGGAATCTTCGAGAAACTTTGTAAATATTCCAGAACTTTCTAAAGTTGCCTAAAAAATATTCAGAGAACCTCTCAAATTTTATAAAACATTCAGGGATGTTTAAGAATGTTATAGAACATATTATGAAGTGTATACTGGGGTAAGAACATGATACAATCTTCCAAAAAGTTATGGAATGTTCGAGAAACTTTGTAAATATTCCAGAACTTTCTAAAGTTGCCTAAAAAATATTCAGAGAACCTCTCAAATTTTATAAAACATTCAGGGATGTTTAAGAATGTTATAGAACATATTATGAAGTGTATACTGGGGTAAGAACATGATACAATCTTCCAAAAAGTTATGGAATGTTCGAGAAACTTTGTAAATATTCCAGAACTTTCTAAAGTTGCCTAAAAAATATTCAGAGAACCTCTCAAATTTTATAAAACATTCAGGGATGTTTAAGAATGTTATAGAACATATTATGAAGTGTATACTGGGGTAAGAACATGATACAATCTTCCAAAAAGTTATGGAATGTTCGAGAAACTTTGTAAATATTCCAGAACTTTCTAAAGTTGCCTAAAAAAATACAGAGAACCTCTCAAATTTCGTGAAACATTTAAGAATGTTTCAGGACGTTATAAAATATATTATAAGGTGTGTACCGGTGCACGAATATGATAGAATCTTTAAGAATGTTATGCAACATTCCAGAAGGATCGAGAAGTTCCTAGAACCTATTTAAAAATTGCAAATATGTGAAAAATTTCTGTCAACAGTTCTGGAATGTTTTAGAAAGTTCTCGAATGTATTATAAAGGTTATCATTAGTGTACAAACATGTGACAATATTCCAGAACGTTATGGAGCTTTCAAGAAACTTCCAAAGATTTTCAGAAGTGTCTAGAACTTTTTAATTTTGTCAAAATTGTGGAATGTATCAAAACGTTCTCGAATATTCCACTAGATCCTTGAACAACCCAAGCAACCACAAATGTAGCCATTAGTAGTTTGAATAATAAAAAAAAAATGAGATTTATTTTTAAAATTCAGTTTAATGCTTGAAATGTTCTTGAGCACTTTTAATTTGCGAAATTTCTTTCTTCGGCACGACAGTAGCAGCAGCCAATCGTGATTAGTGAGCGTAAAAAGGCCTATACATGAATTTCCGGTCTTTTACACAATGTTCCGGCAGACGAGACGAGTTCCATTTTTTTATTCGCGTATTCGTTGAAAGAATCGGATTCGTACATTTCCGTTCACGCTCATTTTAATAATTAAAACACGTGTTTTGGTTCTGTTGGGATATTTTATATCGCCACAAAAGACATCAATTTGTGTTGTTGCATGTCATGCGTACGAGCAATTTACCTGAGTCTGTTTGTGAAAGCGGTTATGCGTGGTTTTGACAGAAACGTTCTCTTCACAAGCTTTTCAAAGAGAAAAAATGAAAATGTGGATAGAACGGGATCGTGGCTAAATTTGGGACACGCGCACAAACTCACACAAAATATAATTTATAATTAAACCGGTCACACGAAGTCGAGTAAAATGCCCAAAAGTGCAGAAAACTAAAGGGATGTTTTAACCAGGACTTCAAATAATTTAAAATTCAAGGAAAACTTTTATTGTGTGCTCGAACAAGTTGGGATATGTGGTCATAAATGAATTATGAGAAACCGGAAGGATTCACAATGGGATTTAAACTTTAAAATTGCAAAACATAAGAGAAGACCACCAGCAACTTGAAACTCTCTTGGGGGGTTATGAAAATTTCTGAATTTAACTTACAGGGTTGGTTTTGTTGCTTCCTGTTTGTGAAAGTACTGAAATAATAGACACATTAAGGCTGTGATTTTTTCCATATTAAACGACTCATGTATTTGTATTTGGGCTCTATTTCAATAAATTATATTTACTATCAAATATTAATTATTTTTAAATGTTCGCTGTTTACGTTTTTAATTACTATGTAGACTAGACCAATAATTTTCTTTCCTCTGCTTGCTTGTAACTGGTTCTCGTTTTGGTTAGTGAAAAATCCTTCGTCACAACAATGGGATGGAAACGAATCTGGCTGAGAGTCGATACTGTGCATAGAATTTCTTGAGCGGTTGAGATTGCCGAGATCTTTTCGATTCCAGAGGTAAAAAGTAAACGAGAAAGTTTTCGTGGAATCTTTCGCTTTCGTTCTGCTACAGGCACTCACTCAACTGTGGACACCACTTTAAGCCTTCGTTTCCCTTAAACTAGAAATTTTATCTGAAATCTCCCAGCTTTGCCGACACCATGTAATAAAAACGTTCTCTTGACGCAGTGTCATGGGTAAATGGGATTATAGTGCACTTGGTCGAGGCTGGAGTGCAGTTCCTTCACATAAAGGTCGTCTCGAGTTTTCATCAACTTTATTCGAGTGGTTCTCTGCTTGCTTTGAACGAAACATTTACGATTTTTACGACGAAAATGGGAGACGGATAAGGGCAGATACATGGGACTGATAGTCATTAAAAGGCAGCGTATAATTCTTTAGTTTATGACCCGACACAAACAAGACCTTCATCAGAACCATCGGTTTATAGACGTTCATTCATTTATTCATTCATTAATTTCTTACCTAATAAATTTTAATTACCTTGCTTTGACATTGCCCATGAACGTGCTTATTAGATCGTTGCAGACTTTATACCTTGTGGCCGTTCTTTTTTGGGATCACTTATCCTGTATTTTGTGTTGAACTATATTTCTTGCACTTTAACCTGTGTCACACCCATTCCCATTGACCCCTAAGTTCCTTCAGAACCTTTTACCTGTCCCAAGAGGTTAAGAAAGAATTATGAGCACATAACAGTTGGTATCATTGAAAGATAATTCTTTGTACATAATTATTTTTAACGTCTATCTAACGCCTATTAACCGTTCTACTTATATCGCCTCGTGCCTTATTAAAGTGCGAGTACTGTAGTTCATTATGATAAGCACATTTTAATTAAAAAAAGTTATTGTGTTGTTTAAATTTAATTGTATACTGTACTTAAGCTATTCCTTTTAAAGTTTCCTTCTCTTACAAAAATTACTTATTTTGTATTCTGCATACAGGATGCTGCACTTTAACCTTTCCAATGCCCATCGCCATTAGCCTTTAAGTTTCTTCAGAACCTTCTACCTGTCCCAAGAGATTAAAAAATAATTATGAGCACATAACAGTTGATATCACTGAACGATAATTCTTTGTACATAATTCTTTTTAGTAGGTATCTATCTAACGCCTATTAACCGTTCTACTTATATCGCCTCGTGCTTTATTAAAGTGCGAGTACTGTAGTTCATTATAATATACACATTTTAATTAAAAAAAGTTATTGTGTTGTTTAAATTTAATTTTATACTGTACTTAAGCTATTCCTTTTGAAGTTTCCTTCTCTTACAAAAATTACTTATTTTGTATTCTGCATACAGGATGCTGCACTTTAACCTTTCCAATGCCCATCGCTATTAGCCTTTAAGTTTCTTCAGGACCTTCTACCTGTCCCAAAAAGTTAAGAAATAATTATGAGCACATAACAGTTGGTATCACTGAACGATAATTCTTTGTACATAATTCTTTTTAGTAGGTATCTATCTAACGCCTATTAACCGTTCTACTTATATCGCCTCGTGCTTTATTAAAGTGCGAGTACTGTAGTTCATTATAATATACACATTTTAATTAAAAAAAGTTATTGTGTTGTTTAAATTTAATTTTATACTGTACTTAAGCTATTCCTTTTGAAGTTTCCTTCTCTTACAAAAATTACTTATTTTGTATTCTGCATACAGGATGCTGCACTTTAACCTTTCCAATGCCCATCGCCATTAGCCTTTAAGTTTCTTCAGAACCTTCTACCTGTCCCAAGAGATTAAAAAATAATTATGAGCACATAACAGTTGATATCACTGAACGATAATTCTTTGTACATAATTCTTTTTAGTAGGTATCTATCTAACGCCTATTAACCGTTCTACTTATATCGCCTCGTGCTTTATTAAAGTGCGAGTACTGTAGTTCATTACTGATAAGCACATTTTAATTAAAAAAAGTTATTGTGTTGTTTAAATTTAATTTTATACTGTACTTAAGCTATTCCTTTTGAAGTTTCCTTCTCTTACAAAAATTACTTATTTTGTATTCTGCATACAGGATGCTGCACTTTAACCTTTCCAATGCCCATCGCTATTAGCCTTTAAGTTTCTTCAGGACCTTCTACCTGTCCCAAAAAGTTAAGAAATAATTATGAGCACATAACAGTTGGTATCATTGAACGATAATTCTTTGTACATAATTCTTTTAAGCATTTATCTAACGCCTATTAACCGTTCTACTTATATCGCCTCGTGCTTTATTAAAGTGCGAGTATTGTAGTTCATTATAATATACACATTTTAATTAAAAAAAGTTATTGTGTTGTTTAAATTTAATTTTATACTGTACTTAAGCTATTCCTTTTGAAGTTTCCCTCTCTTACAAAAATTACTTATTTTGTATTCTGCATACAGGATGCTGCACTTTAACCTTTCCAATGCCCATCGCCATTAGCCTTTAAGTTTCTTCAGAACCTTCTACCTGTCCCAAGAGATTAAAAAATAATTATGAGCACATAACAGTTGATATCACTGAACGATAATTCTTTGTACATAATTCTTTTTAGTAGGTATCTATCTAACGCCTATTAACCGTTCTACTTGTATCGTCTCGTGACATATTAAAGCGCGAGCACTGTATTTTACTGTGGTAGACACACTTCAATTATAAAAGTTTATTCTGCCGTTTAAATTAAATTTTAAACAATATTTAAGTTTACTATATTAGGTAGTAGAAAGATAGAATGTGCAATTAACGCATTGCAGAGACGTGCACAGGTCCCTTGACATATAAATCACCGGGACAATAAATTCGGGGTTGCGCAACTAAGTAATGGAAGCGTCTGCACCGGGTAATACGTGGAGGTACCTACCTACCCCAGTGGCTGTACAGGGATACGAGTACGTATATTGGATAGGCGTTCCCTTCTAACTTTAACTTAGTTACCTAGTACAAAAGTTTAACTTGCAACTTCTTGCTTTGTACCGATAGGTCTTTCATCTATTTAATTAGCCAGTTCTTTTCAACTAGAATTAGTGAGAAAGAGTGCATGGCAGGTACGAGAGCTTCTTGCAGCAAAATGAAACTTCTACTTTATAAGTTGACTCTTTTAATGTACGTACAACATTAAAGAGGACACTCGTCAACCCGGTGTGCACGATGCAAAAGGGAAAATCTTAATTAAACTAATAATTTTTGACGTAAAATATGTACCAAATCTAGTAAATTTTAAGTGACAAATTAAATTCTAAGTTGGCATTTATTTGGACAGTAACTTTGCGCTTCTACTTCTACACAACAATCTTCGTGGTCTGTAGAATTTTATCTCAACAACCCCTATATTACCATTATCTATACAAAATACCCTACTCTTTAATTTAATTAATAAAAGATCATGAGATCTTGCTAAAGAAAGTTAAGTTATTGTTCATCCGCCGGAAAATTTATTAATCAATTTTTGCCCGAAGCGGCGTTTCAATCTCTGTTGTTTTTAATAATGAAAACCATTTGAACAATGAAAACAGCGTTTTGTTGTGCCATTAATTCACGCACGTGTATACCCTTTGATTTTCTGGTTGAGTAGACGCGAAGCTAGGAAAGAACTGAGGCAGATAATACGGCGCTTTAAAGAAAACTTGCGGCTGATAAAAAGCACATAAACATCTTTGTTACGTACCATTAGTAAATTTATTCTATAGCTTTTGATTTTGATAAAAGATTAGGAGGTTTAATAAAGTACAATAAGCTACAGTGCGCGCGCTTTAATGTGACAGGCAATGTAGTCAAGCTGAAGGGCGAGCACTATACTTTAGTTTTTCAGAGTAATTGGCAAATTTCCTAGCAATATTTCACTGGGGCTGTGGGATGTGGGAATTAAGAACAACAACAACAACAACAAAGGGAAAAAACTCGGGGGAAATAACAATAATGAAATCACGCCATCGTTATTTAGGTATGTAGGTATTTTCCGCCCAATAAATTTCAATTTTCGCGATTCCAGAAGTGTGAATGCTCTTACTGCATCAACAAGACGATGTATTTATTCTACACTAGAGATTCGAGGAGAACGTCTGAGAAGTCAGTAGCTTAAGTTTACATACTTCGGCAACAAAAGGTGCAAACAGTACGTTTGTCTAGCTCCGACAAATACAACATACAAATATTAGTGTTTATTTAGATTGCCTGACGCTGAACGTGGAGACACTACCGTTAAGGTTACCAACGTGCGCTACACTACATGCATAATTCAGACTTGAGTGACAAGTCAAATTTACTTTTAGTACTTAATTACAACTAGAACAATTTTGACTTAGGAATTGATCGGTTTGTTCGGATGAGGACAAGGAAAAGTCTGCAATTCTTGACCTTTTGGTGGTAGAATGTAAAGAGGAAACGACTTGACGATTGATGCGCCGTCAGTAACGAGAGACCTGACGATTGATGTGCCGTTGGCAATGAGGGACCTGACGACTGATGTGCCGTCAGAAATGAGGGACCTGACGATTGATGTGCTGTTGGCAATTCGGGACCTGACAATTGATGTTCCGTCAGCCTGGTAGCCATTTTTTGACGGTATTCTTTTATTTCTATTTTTGTCTTAAAGTAGTTTAGCGCCCGTTTGGTATCTGGAGAAAATTTCCTTACACTGGGTGGCGAGTATTTACATAAGTTTAGATAAACAGCAACTGTGGGTAGTGTTAGGTACACTGAGAGGACGTTAATTCGTTCCCAGTAGTTTTCATAAATGGCAACGTCGCGCCTTTTCGGTCTGTATGTTGTCGATAATGTAGGAAACAATACGTAATATTGCGAGCAGAATCGCATCTATTGCTCGCTAGTTTGTGGCTGTTTCAATGTTTACATACTTAATATACAGGGTCTTTCAAGTTGATGGGCTATTAGTATATGAATTAGTAGAATGAATTCAATTCTGAAACTGGGGCTCATTTGGTTATTGTTTATGCCGCTTCTTTTAAAAATATTTTCAAGTTCGATTTACATCCGGTTATATGAAGTTAACTTTCTTATTTTAAATGAAATGACATACTTCAAATTGTAGATTTTTTCAAAAAGTATAACAAAGTGATACGATAGTCCCATATCAAAAGACGCCAAATTCAATGGGGAATTCGAAATGGAGTCAAAAATGGGTCATTCTACTTAAAAAAATTGACTTATGCCTCTTTGAAGTTAACCAACTTTGACCACAAAATTTGAACATCCTGTACATTTTAGTTAAAAATCACAATTTTTTTTTTATAATATGAATAGTTATAAATAATTGTTACGAGTTATAAAGCAAAATTTCAAAAATTAATTGAATTACGGTTTTTTAAATGTTAACGTGCAGATGTCAAAAATTTTGAAAAAATTAAATAACTCAAAATCCATCAATATTTTCGGAGTAGTGCCTCCTATAAAATATGCATGAATTCAGATTTTCTATCGGAAAATGTAAAAAAAAGTATGTCATTCCATTTAAAATAAGAAAGTTAACATCTACTTCCGGTATAACCGGATGTAAATCGAAATTGAAAATAGTTTTAAAAGAAGCGGCATAAAAAATAACCAAATGAGCCCAAGTTTCAGAATTGAATTCATTCTACTAATTCATATACTAATAGCCCATCAACTTGAAAGACCCTGTATATTAAGTATGTAAACATAGAAACAGCCACGAAACTAGCGAGCAATAGATGCGATTCTGCTTGCAATATTACGTATTGTTTCCTACATTATCGACAACATACAGACCGAAAAGGCGCGACGTTGCCATTTAAGAAAACTATTGGGAACGAATTAACGTCCTCTGAGTGTACATAAAAAAGTTGGTAATAAATAGGTACTTTAAATTAATGTTTAAACCATGTAGAAATTTCTAAATAAATATTAATTTGGGTAAACAATCTCCGCCTACGTTGCCCCATAAGTCAGTATGATGTTACATCCTTACGTGTTGTTACATGTTTATTAACTTAGTTAATAAAATTGAAATTAGTGACGCAAGAAGACGTAAGGCAGCTCGTTATCTTTGATTAGTTCTCCACTCTTAGCGCATCCTGCTACCAACATCGCCATTTATTATTTAAACACAACAGGATGGTATACGTACATATAACTCGAAACTAGTTAAATTTACTAATTAAAAGTCACTAATTACGTCTTAAATTAGTCTTCGCTCGAGAAATTCCCTTCCTAGGGTCGACGTATCTAAATATGCACATCCAAGTGTCGTTCAAGTCTTCAACTCTTCCATCAATGTACTTACTGTTTTATTTCCTTTTTTAAAATGTGTGACTGGCGTGAAAGTACATACATAAATGGTCATTCATAGTTTAGTTTACTCTGCAAGTGGGATGAAGTGCTGAAAATCATCCACGTTTGGGATAAAGGGATTTTTGAGGACAATCTGTTTCTCGGTGCACCTCCACTGCCCTACATAGATACTTACATTTATTTTATTTAAGGGAAGTTTATGGCATAATAATAAATGTAGGGTACACATGTTCGGTAGGATAGGTAACGTACGTACATGGACAGTCTCCTTCCTGGTTAAACTTTATTGGAAAATATTCTATCCGTTCTTCACGAGAACGAAAACCTGTCTTAAAAGGTTTCCAACGGTTGTTGGTTGGCTGGTAGCAAAGTGTTATTACGTACATTGCTCCCTCTTATTTCCTTTTTACGTTGATGAAAATTTAGAAGCAATTCTGAAAGGAAGAATGTTCCTATGGACGTGCTTGATACACCGACACTTTTTTGTGTGTAATGGTCTGCTAAAACCGATGCTTTTCCGTTATTAAAAGTCTTTCTCTTATTATCTTCGGCTGCTAGCTTTGTCTTGTCTTGTTTTATGTTTGTTTGCACAATTTGCAAAATTAAGATTTCTAGATTTTCTTGTAAATTCAAAATATTAAAATTAATCCAAAATGCGGCTATTATTTCAAGAGTGTGGTAAAAACTAAGCTTTAACTGTAATCTTAAGCCCATGAAATCTAAATCAAGGCAAAAATGTGGCTACACATTCACGAATAAAGTGAAAACTAAGCCTTAGCTACAATCTTAAGTCCAAGAAAACAATATCAAGGACAAAATGTGGCTGTACTTTCCAGAGTATGGGCAAAACTAAGCGTTTGCTATGATCTTAAGTTCAAACAATTAAAATCAAAGTCAAGATATGGCATATTTCAATACTTAGGTCAAGACTAAGCCTTAACCATAATCTAAAGTCTAGGAAATCGAAATAAAGGTCAAAATGTGGCAACACATTCACGAATAAAGTGAAAACTAAGCCTTAGCTACGATTTTAAGTCCAAGAAAACAATATCAAGGGCAAAATGAAGCTGTACTTTCAAGAGAATGGTCAAAACTAAGCGTTTGCTATGATCTTGAGTCCAAATAATTAAAATCAAAGTCAAGATATGGCATATTTCAATACTAAGGTCAAGACTAAGCCTTAACCATAATCTAGAGTATAGAAAATCAAAATAAAGGTCAAAATATGGCTACACATTCACGAATAAAGTGAAAACCAAGCCTTAGCTACGATTTTAAGTCCAAGAAAACAATAACAAGGCCAAAATGTGGCTGTACATTCAAGAGTATGGTCAAAACTTAGCGTTTGCTATGATCTTGAGTCCAAATAATTAAAATCAAAGTCAAGATATGGCATATTTCAATACTAAGGTCAAGACTAAGCCTTAACCGTAATCTAGAGTATAGAAAATCAAAATAAAGGTCAAAATATGGCTACACATTCACGAATAAAGTGAAAACTACGCCTTACCTACAATCTTAAGTCCAAGAAAACAATAACAAGGCCAAAATGTGGCTGTACATTCAAGAGTATGGTCAAAACTAAGCGTTTGCTATGATCTTGAGTCCAAATAATTAAAATCAAAGTCAAGATATGGCATATTTCAATACTAAGGTCAAGACTAAGCCATAGCCATAATCTGAAGTCTAAGAAATCAAAATAAAGGCTAAGATGTGGCTATGCTTGTAAAATTCAGTTCAAAACTAAGCCTTAACTATACCTCAAATCCAATAAATCCAAATCAAGTCCAAATTGTGGCTATACTTTTATGAGTAAGATCAAAGCTAAGCTTCAGCTAAGATCTTAAATCCAAGAAATCAAACTTTAAAGCTATGATTGAAGTCCAAGAAGTAAAACTTCATATTTAGATTTGGCTATTTCTTCAAAGATTAAGCCTTAGCTTTGCAATTGTGGCCAAAATCTGCTTACATTTTCAGGGCTAAGGTTAACACTAAAGTCTAAGCTATGAGTTCAAATCCACAATATCACATTTGAGGCAATACAAAGACTAAGATAATAAGAGTCTCAAAAATTCTTGTTTCCATTTTGCGCTTTGGGATGCTAATAGTTTGCTAACAATTTGGTGGAAGAATTTTTATAAAAACGTTAGTCAAGTCTTGATTTATTGTCTGTTGGTAGAGACTTGGCAAAAGGCGCGCGCCCGTTTGATTTAAAACCAGTTTTAAAGAGTTACGCTTTATAGATGTTTCCCAATAAAGTTCGCACAAAGCTGCGGGCTAAGCACTTATTTCCTTTTTATAGATTACGACCGGAAATAGTGAGCGGACTTAATAGATCGTAAGTTCAAACTAACAGCTCATTTATAAATGGACCCGCCATTAAAATAACTTTGCAAAGAGCGAGGAAACGGGAGGGAGGGGGCGAGCCTTCAAGTTTAAATTCTCGAAAGGGGTTTGCAATTTTAATTTTAACTGTCCGAGTTGAAATTGATTTTCTTAATAAACGTTACCGTGTTAGTAGGTACCTTTGTAATAAGTACGTGTATAAGAAAATTATGAGGGCGCAAGGTCGAGTAGGGCACCCCCATTGAGTTATAGAATTGTTATTATATTGTTTGTAGGATCATCTTCCCTACTGTCCGGATTTGGCGCATTATGGTACTAAATTTTACAATTGAAGTGGAGAAATTTACAAACGGGGTTGAACGATTAATTCTTATACCTATTGTATTTATTTGTTGAATCTGAAATAAATTTATTGGTGAATAAATAAGGTGGTTGTAATTGAATGTAGTGTTATTCAGCTAGCTGTACTTGTGGAGTAAATCATTGTTTCATTACAATCCTTTATCGGTTATTTCGATAATAAACGATGTAAATCTCACGGAAAATTGCAATTCATTAGTCAATCTACACAGAGTACAACGGGGCACAGAACGTTGAATGCCATACGATCACGCTACTTACTAGTCGCAGTAGTTCTACATTGATTTATATTGAGAACAAGTCGTTAATGAGTGAAACTAATTTATGAATAAGAAATTAATAAAAAGAAACGAACGAAAAAAAGTCGAGCCCCAGGCGTTGATTTCGTTTCTTTCTAATACGTTACGTGGTAAAGCAACCGAAAGAATAATAAAGGTCCGGTTTATGAAGCAATTTTTCAAATAAATTGCTCCATTAATGGGCGCTTCGGACGAAATGAATAATGATTTGTATTTTTCAGTACAAGGCCGTCGTCTCGACGCTTTAATAAAAAATATCGCGACTCAGTATTGATATCTATCCTACCGTGTAATTTGGGGGATTTTGAATACAACAATTATCGAACTAATCGGATATCGGAATCAGTTTACATGATATATCACTCAAAAACATTTATTTATATCGAAATCCATACATAAGCAAAGCTGGATATACATATCAGTCTTAATTAACCTCAAACCTTTATTTCATTTCATTTATTTAAGGGTTTTTTTGTAAGGCATGTCTTAAAAAAGGCGCCCGCCGCTCTAAGCAGAATCTGTACTGCGCTTCGCTCGCTGTGTAAGCGCCGCGCTACGACCAGTGGCGACGCGTGTGTTCTGTGTGCTCTGTAGAAGGTCTAGAAATTTCGATAACAATATAATTACCATAAACAGAAATATTGTTAATGCATTTGATCGTTTGGTGATGTACCTGAGAAATACCAGTAGTAAAGTTCTCTACTGGGGTAAATAACATTGCACCTAATTAACCTGTGAATTTCAGGATTCGTGTTTTTCACGGTGATAAAGGCTCTGTCTGGTCTGGTTCAATGTGTGTATGTATTTCCCCCTATTTGGCTCGGGATGAGACTGGAAGTTCAGTCACTTTCGCCGATGCGACGTACGGGATGCGATGATGTCGACATAAACTCGTTCTAATTAGATATCCGCGAACTATACCTACTTAATTAGGCGCTGATTCGAGGGGGAACGTAGTTAGGTGGTGGGAGACAAAGAGGGGTAATGTAGGTACGTATTTCGGTACTAGGGTCTAGTGGTGCTCTTGGTGGTGGTTATTATGGGGGTATCGCGTTACAATCACCTCTTTCCGGCATGTAACAAGGCTGGAGTTTAGTGCGCTCGCTTGACAAACAATTTCAGCAGCACGTAGACCACAACTCACCTTGCATTTGACATTAATTACTAGACACTAGAACGAGAAATCAGGCTTACGTGCCCGGAATGTTATAATTAAAAGGGCGCGTGTACGTGTGTGAACGAACGTACGAGGTCTATACCAAAAACAATAAAAATAACCATTCCAAAAAAATATATATATACAGGACGGTACCTTTAGATAAGAAAATGATGGACATGATCTTTTGTAAGTATTATCGTTAAGGGGACTGTAACGTTTTTTTCTATGAAAAATCCCGTTACTGAAGTTTTATTTATTTCGATTCAGTTTGTGTTTGTCTTGGTTCAGTTTTGTTGATTATTTCTTAATGTTGATCGACCTTCCGTCTTATCATCAAGGCTAACAACCTTCGCGCAGGACTAGGCGATCGATGGAGGGATCGATGAAATTTTCCGGTCGGTGCTCGAGGTCTTTCTCCTTGATCCTCGACACTGACGTGACGTGTGGGTGTGTGTTTCTGTTCGTGTTTTGTGCTTCTACTTGTGTGAACTTCTCACCTTATTAATTTTTTACGTAAATTTATTCAAATTAAGTATTTCGTTAATTTTTTCTTTAATTTTTCATAACCTCTCGAAGCACTCTTTTAAATTGTTTTTTTAATTAATTTTAACTATTTTGAAAATTTTTTTTTTTTGCCACGAGGCATTTTGTAAATCTTATTTTTTCTTCTTAATCTTTTGGGCCTTTGTGGCTATTTTCTAAATTATTAATTTAGCTTTTCACCCCTTTGTTCTCAGTAATTTCATTTTTCAAATAATTTTTTTGTTCTTGTGGTATCTTGTGAGTACTTAGATGAATCTTGGTTTGTTTGATCTCGACGTGGACTCACCTATATACTTCCTTTTCCTACCTTTTATTTTTTAGACATCTTCATTTTCGACAAAATTATAATATTTTAATTAATTTATTCACTTTTAGGTAATATTTTTGTACATCTTTGTTCCTGTTATTTGTCAGCCCATCCATCCATCTTAGTTTAGGCTCCAGACGGACTCTGAAGCTGGGATTACGGGTCGGGGTGAAGATTCCTAGAGGAAAGGTCAACCAGGCTAAGAGACATATTATATAATCATATCCAAACCAAATTGATACGAGCCGATCAACACCTGCAGGCGGCTCTGGTATAAAACTAATAAGGTTGGTTTACAGTCCTTTTATCTATTGCCTGGTCTCATACGTTTTTGAAAAGTCCCCTTCAAGATCGCAACAACAACCTCCTTAAATGTGGGTTTGATATGGGTTAGGTTAAGGGAGGAAAGGAAAGGAAGAGCAGTCTTGCCAAAAATACTAACATTTGCTCCAGTATCCAATAGAGCAATAATTTCAATGTTATTTACCTTAATCTTAATATAAGGACGACAATCAAACTGTTTTCGTAATAAAACAGGAGTAATAAATTTAATAGGAGCGGTACAAAAATTTCTTACTTTAACAAGCCAAGCAGCCCAAGAATTACTATCGATTTTAAATTTAGAAAAATCCCGACGATAGTTATCACGAGACCTAAAATTTAGTTTTTTTGACAGACGGGGCAAGTATTAACAGTTACATTTAATTTTCCACAACGAAAGCAAAAACGTTTACGGGGAGCAGAACATTCTCTAAAATGATGTCCTTCTTGGGAACAATTGTAACAATTTTTTGGCGAAGTAGCAGGTAAAACAGGAGGATCAGGGGGAGCAGAGGAGGTACTTGGTACTGGCGAGGTGGTAGTGATTACATTCACTCTAGAAAGGTTTTTTCGAGGGACTCTTCCTTTTGAGTCGGGAAGGAACTCGGTATCCATAACTTGATATCCTTCAGATGCAGGATTGGTAAAAAGATTTAATCTAGAATTAGTTTCCTCTATAATTTTACACAAACGGGACAGTTCAAGAATACTAGCAGGTTTATTAAAAGTAAGTTGTCGTTGTAAGAATGGTCTCAAATTACGTATGATTAATTGAACCCTAAGAGTCTCAGGAAGTTTTTGATCTAAATGTTGAAATAAAATTTCCATTTTGGAAATAAAAAGGTGAGAAGGTTCTAATGGGCCTTGAGTTCTCTTTTTAATATCATCTAATAAATCTAAAGAGTAATCAGATGAGAGAAAAGCTTCCCTAAGTGATTTAACTAAATCTTGCCATGACAGAAAGTAGCACCTATTAGAACGATACCAAGTTAACGCAGATCCAGAAAACAATAGAACTGCCGAATTAAACAATTGTTCTTCAGTTACGCCATGCGCATCAGCTAATTCCTGAACCCTCATCAAAAATGAAATTAAACTACAAGTCCCATCGTATGTCAAACCCCATTTAGAAATAACCTTGTTAGCAGCAAAAGAGGAAGATGTCTGTGCGAGTGAAAGAGTATTAAAAGCAGTACGAACAGGAGGTGCTCCAGGAGAAGAGAGATCTATGAGATCGTGAACTGCAGTCACCTCGGGTTCTGCAAATTTAACTGAACGAGAATGGTTATCCATATTAGATGGAAAGACCGTAGATAGACCAGGAAAATCTGGAAACCTAGAGTTGCCTAAGTTAACATTATTCCCTAATGCTGGAATATAATTTTGTGAACCTGAAGCAGAAGTTACACGTGGAGTAGACACAACATTATTAACCAGTGAAACGGGATTAACAGGAGGTATGGGCGACGACATATCAGTTAATTGATTCTTATTAGTTGTACTCGAAAATGAACTAGATGGTGAAACATTTAAATTACTATCTTTGTTTAAACTAGCCTTTTTGAAATGCAACTCGGCATGTAAAATACTCAAATTACAAAATAATTCGCCAATTTTACTTGGCTTCAATTTACATGAAAAAAACCTCTTGGCCCTCTTTTCTAGATAGTTAAACTTGTTTTCAAGTAATTTCAGTTCATCAGAAGTTAACTCAAACAATGTTAGATTTCTTATAGTATCTGTAAATTCACTTACATACTGCAAAAGTTTGCCACACTCACGATTTACATCCAACCTGTCCAAGTCCAGTACAGATTCTGAATCCAGGCCTGTCAAAAGCCAAGAAGTAAGGCTGAGTCTATTTTCCATTTCAGAATCTGTTATGGTGATAGCTCTCAGTGTGAGTTCGTCTAATATGTCGTCATAGGTGAGGAAGGATAAATCAATTTCCACAGTATTAATAGAAGACATATCCATGTTGTAAAACAAATACCTAAAATTTTACACAAGTTTGAAACTGTACAAACAAATTTGAAAGATATTAAACAAGTAAACAGACAATGTTTTTCAAACTTTAACAAAACAGATCTCAGAAATAATTACAGAAGGTTAAATACAGTAAATGCAAAAATAATGTACAAAATATAAATTTAATCACAAAAAAAATTTTGTTTACCAGTTACAACAAATACAAGAAAAAAATTGCAATCAGGATTCTTCAGGTCCCTGCTCGGGCGCCAATTTAACAAAACTATTACTTGGATTATGAAATTATTAATAGTTTGTTTTAGAAAAAATTAATTAACATGAAATATTAAAAAGAAAACGAGCTCGGGCGCCACTTTGTCAAACAAAGAAAGGAATGAATGAAACGACAAATTTATTGAGCACCGGGTAGTGCATCGGTGGTTCCCTGTAGAATCCTGAGAGTCAAGAGAGCTCGAAGCTCTCTTAAAAAAACAAAAAAAAACTTGAAGAGTATATTATCAAAAAAGGTACATTAAAAGAAAACTTACAAAGACAACACAAGCCCAACCAAAATATAACGCACCCTGCGCCAACGTAGGGACTTCAGCTGGTTTCCGGGTCTTGAAGGGGACTTTTCAAAAACGTATGAGACCAGGCAATAGATAAAAGGACTGTAAACCAACCTTATTAGTTTTATACCAGAGCCGCCTGCAGGTGTTGATCGGCTCGTATCAATTTGGTTTGGATATGATTATATAATATGTCTCTTAGCCTGGTTGACCTTTCCTCTAGGAATCTTCACCCCGACCCGTAATCCCAGCTTCAGAGTCCGTCTGGAGCCTAAACTAAGATGGATGGATGGGCTGACAAATAACAGGAACAAAGATGTACAAAAATATTACCTAAAAGTGAATAAATTAATTAAAATATTATAATTTTGTCGAAAATGAAGATGTCTAAAAAATAAAAGGTAGGAAAAGGAAGTATATAGGTGAGTCCACGTCGAGATCAAACAAACCAAGATTCATCTAAGTACTCACAAGATACCACAAGAACAAAAAAATTATTTGAAAAATGAAATTACTGAGAACAAAGGGGTGAAAAGCTAAATTAATAATTTAGAAAATAGCCACAAAGGCCCAAAAGATTAAGAAGAAAAAATAAGATTTACAAAATGCCTCGTGGCAAAAAAAAAAAATTTTCAAAATAGTTAAAATTAATTAAAAAAACAATTTAAAAGAGTGCTTCGAGAGGTTATGAAAAATTAAAGAAAAAATTAACGAAATACTTAATTTGAATAAATTTACGTAAAAAATTAATAAGGTGAGAAGTTCACACAAGTAGAAGCACAAAACACGAACAGAAACTCACACCCACACGTCACGTCAGTGTCGAGGATCAAGGAGAAAGACCTCGAGCACCGACCGGAAAATTTCATCGATCCCTCCATCGATCGCCTAGTCCTGCGCGAAGGTTGTTAGCCTTGATGATAAGACGGAAGGTCGATCAACATTAAGAAATAATCAACAAAACTGAACCAAGACAAACACAAACTGAATCGAAATAAATAAAACTTCAGTAACGGGATTTTTCATAGAAAAAAACGTTACAAACCCCTATTACCAGGAAAAAGAGGACTGACAGCCAGCCTACCAGTAATCAAAAACGAAAAACATAATAAAGGTACGAGAGCTAAGAAAGGGAACCAAAAATCTAATACGAATCTAATCCAAAAAAAATCGAAGAACTTAAATTCAAACAGACAATTACTAACTATAAAAAATGGGGGCTAATTGCCTAACTAAACGAAAATTATTGGTCAATTCGACCAGACAATGCTACTGCATTGGAAAACGAAAACTAAAACTCCATTTAAAATGCATAGCACTTATAATCAAGCCCCCAAAGGGGCAAACGAAATTAAATTAAAAAGAACGGCATTAAATATTCTGCACTTACTATGTAAGCGCCTATAGCAGACGTAAGGGTTAATTATAGCCAACGCACTAAAAAATTTTTTGCACTCGGCAAATTGGGTACCATACCCTGGCAAACAAACTCAAGAGATTAATCACCTCTAAATCACGCAATGAAAATTACAGTCAAATCTCATGTGCAAACGCACTCAAAACTTCGCTCTCTCACCATAGAAGAATTCGCAATCTACACTGCATCTAAAATGCAAAACTCTGAAACATTAGAAATAGGCCCACAGCCCAACACTGCATCTAAAATGCAAAATTCACACTAAGAATAGGCCTAATGCCCTAAACTGCATCTAAAATGAAAAACTCATAAACGCCAAAGATAGGCCCAAAGCCCAAAACTGCATCTAAAATGAAAAACGCAAAGCCACCAAAAAAAGGCCTAAAGCCCAAAACTGCATCTAAACTGCAAAACGGAAACGCCCCCAACAAAAGGCCTAAAGCCTAAAACTGCATCTAAAATGCAAAACTCAAAAACGCCAAGAATGGGGCAAAACCCCAAAAAACACTATATCAGGACTCAAACCTGAAAACGCAGATACATTCCGCATCCGGAAACCATAGCACTCACTATTGAGCAAAAAATCTAACTGCAGTCAAACACTGCAACGCATCATATGCAAAACCAAAATGCACAGAAAAATGCATAAAAAATGCACAACTGCATCAAAACTGCATGAGAAATCACCCTGCATAGGGAAAATGCATCTAAACTGCACCAATAGTGTGCAACAACAAATCAACTGCACCAAAACAAATGCCAAAATCTAAACTGCACTAAAACAAGTGAAAAAAAACCTAAACTGCACCAAAATAAATGCATCAATTAATCGGCACCTAACCAAAAGCACAAGCGATTACTCAATAATCGAAAACTGCAGCTATCTGCAAACCAAAATGCAATACCAAATCACATCGCATAAACATCGCACTCATAGAGCAACTAGCTCAAATAAAAGGTAACAACCATAAACAAATCGAAACCAGTAAACTAAACTCAAAAGGCATGTGCATCGAGCACCAACAAAAAAAAAAAACAAAAAAATCACTTGAAAGTGAAAATAAAATTCAAAAACATAAATCTACATTCCTAGCTGAAAAAAATGCATTCTAAGCTAGAATGAAACTTAACGGTGGAACTATCCCGACTTAAGTCGAAAACGTAAACTAAAAACTTTCCTACTCCGGAATAAAACGAAACTTAATCCAAAATGGAAATCATAGTATTCTTTAAAAACGAAAAAATAAAAAATTAATTGGCTAAAAGCCATACGTAAAATAGGAGTGGCTTTCATGAGCCAAAAGAGGACATTTGTAGAGCTACATAGAAACAGTAAAAAGAAAACAACAACACAAGGGAATGGCCAAAAATAAATACAGAAAAATTTTTCTTTTATTCCAGTATGCAGTCGGGTACTACATGACTGAAAAGGGACGGTAAGACCCCAGGGGAACATAAGCAAGAAAGAAAGAAAGACCTGAAAAACTGATATCCATTTCCTACGAAATGCCAAATAACAGTAAAAAAGTGTACAGTTGGGGTTCCAGCCCGAAGTAAAATGACCTGAAAGTACTAGGATTGAGGAGGCGAAAAACGAAAGTGAAACGTAGTAAATTCCAGAGGTGAACTTGGGAAATGAAGCCAGGAATTGTTATAGGCAAATTATGAATCGAAAAATGTGATAATGAATACGAAAGGAAGTAAGATACGCATACACAAGGGAAACTCTCTTCGAAGGGGAGACAGAACCTCATTCACTCTGGTTGTGAGCCCGATTACCCCTAAGGCACGCATACGCTACGAACCCAAAACCTTTGGCCGATTCATGCCCCTAAAAAAACTCGCGATGGGGTTGTCCCATGCACTCACAGATGCACTACCAAAGGAAAGCACGAGAAGAGGAAAAAATGAGTGGAATCATGTTGGAGACAAAGGGTTGGAATTTACTCACATGCATGAAGCAAACAAGAGTCTAAAAAGGGAACAGAGGGACTCCTGACCAACATCATACATGTAGTGAGAGCTGATAGCACCCCTCACTCAAGGTGTGAGAATCGAAGAAGAAAGAGATAGAACAACAATAAATTAAACAGTAGCCCTACTGGGGTTGGTCCTGGGCGTTAATTGAATCTTCAGAAGGGAGCTTATTAAAAGGTTTTAAATCTTTAATATGCCATCTACCCAAATCCGAACCATCTTCCTCTAAAGTGAGTGAATAAGTCACTGCAGAATGTTTATGAGCGATGCGACAGAGAACAAATTTAGGAGCTAATTTTGAAGCGAAGGCATTTGAGGAATCTGACAAAACATAATTTCTTTTCCAAACTAATTCGCCTTCAGCGAATTCTAGAGACTTTCTGCGTAAATTGTAACGTTGTTGATACTTAAGATGCGCTTGACGTAAGTGGCCTTTCACTTTAGAAAAAATAACTTGCAAATTAGAAATCTCACTTAAATAATTATCTAAAATTTCTGAAGGAATATCATTATCTAGTAATGGAAAGTTTTCACCATAATAGGTGCCAGAAATAGGAACATGACGACCAAAATTTAAGAAATTAGGGCTATTTTTTGTCACCTCATGAACTGCTGACCTAAGTGCGTACGCTATTTTATAAATCTCGATATCCCAATTTTTATGAACATTAGACTTGATATATGAACGAATACATGTGCCAATAACTCTATTCCATCGTTCAGTTGGGTTACATTGAGGTGAATACCGGGGTGTTAACCAAAACTTAGGAATTTTATAATTATCCAGTAAGTTTCTGAATTCCCTGCTAGTGAATACAGTACCATTGTCAGCTATAACTACTTGTGGTACTCCAAATACTAAGAAAATGTGATTCTCTAAAAAGTTTGTAATATGTTTGGCTGTTAATTTACGGAGGGGATGAATAAACACCATTTTGGAGAAATAATCGGTAACTACCAGAAGGTGTACATTACCCGAAGGAGAACGAGGAAGAGGACCTACAGTATCTAAAGTAATACATTGCCAGGGATATGAAACATGACGTTGGGCACCCATGAGCCCTAAAGGTAGATTTTGTGAAACTTTCTGTTCAGCGCATACTCTACATTTGTTAATAAAGGTAATGACATCCAGGCGCATCTTAGGCCAATAATAAAGTTCGGAAAGTCTCCTATAAGTTTTAAAAATCCCTAAATGTCCTGCAGTAGGTTCTTCGTGAAATTGCTGCAACAAAGTGCTTCTATTACCTCGAGGTACGTACTCCTTCCAAGGTGAAATATTGCTGTTTAAGGGGATAGACTCTTTCGAAAGTTTAAAAACACGATTATCTAGAATTTTAAATGTTGGAAAATTTTCAGGGTTCTCTACAATTCTATCACGTAAGTTAAGATAATCATTATAAAAAATGGGAACCTCAATTAGGTTAAATTCTGGATTCCTAGACAGAAGATCAGGGACTACATTTTCCTTCCCAGGCCTATGAATAATTTTAAAGTGAAACTGAGATAAACGTAACGCTAGACGGGCTATCATCCCAGTAGGTTCTTTGATATTATACAACCATTGAAGTGATGAATGGTCTGTGATAAGAGTGAAATTGGTGTGTTCTAGGTAGGGTCTAAAATGTTCGACTGCCCAGACTGCAGCGAGGAGTTCCTTGAGAGTGACAGTGTAATTACGTTGAGTGGAATTAAACATTTTACTAAAATACGCAACAGGTTTGTCACCTTCATCAAATTGTTGGAATAGAACTGCCCCTACACCCCTATCTGAAGCATCACTCTGTACACAGAAGGGACGCGAAAAGTCAGGACTCGCGAGTACTGGAGCTGATACTAAAGACTGTTTCACCTGTTGAAAAACGGTTTCGGTTTCTTGGGACCATTCAAGGGGTTTGGCTTTTTTTCTTACTCTTTATAGTATCCATAATAGGAGCTATTAAATTTGAAAAATTAGGGAGGAAACGGCGATAATATGAAGTAAGACCAATAAATCTCTTGACCTGGGTATATGTTTTAGGAGAAGGAAAATTTAGCAGAACCGAAACTTTATCTGGATCTGTTCGTAAGCCCTGTTCATCAACAATATAACCTAAGAATTTTAAGGATGGTCTACAAAAAACGCATTTATCAAAAATTTACTGTTAATCCAGCCTCCTTGAGTCTATGATGCACCTCTTTAAGGGTCCTTATATGTTCCTGAAGGGAAGAGTTACAAAATTTTTAAATCGTCAAGATACACGAACAAGTTAGGAAAAGAAGGGCCAAAAATAGAGTCCATCAATCGCTGCATAACTTGTGGACTGTTACTGAGACCAAAGGGAAGACGTACGAACTCAAATAAACCTACTCCTGGAATTCCAAAGGCTGTTTTTTCTGCGGATTCCTCATCCAAAGGTATTTGAAAAAAAGGGTGACTTCAAGTCAAGACTACTCATAAATTTACAATCTCGTAACTGATCAAGAATAGACGAGATATGAGGAAGAGGATAACTAACCCTTTTTGTGACCGAATTCAATTTGCGTGCATCAAAGCACATACGAAAATCTCCAGAAGCCTTTTTTACTAATAAAACATTCGAGCACCATGGGGTCGAAGAGGGCCTAATAACACCTAATTCTAAAAGTTTATCTGTTTCTTTCCTCAAAATATCCCTTACCGGAGGGCTGACTCTGAAAAGTCTTTCTCTAAAAGGGGAAGAATCACCAGTATCTATATTATGCACTACTTTATTAGTACAACCTAAAGGAGAAGAACCTAAATCTTTAAATAACGAAATGACTAGCTCCAATTGTTCTCTATCGCTCAGGGGGAGATTGTCTTTATTAATAATTACATTAACGTTTGCCACAGATGGCACCGAAAAACTACAAGGTGAGTGTTCTCTAAAAGTTAAGTTTAAAATTTAAAATTTTCAAATGAAATCCATACCTAAAAATTTAAATTTATGGGATAAAAATGGAATAATTAAAAATTTAAAAGGAATTGTTTTATCCTGTAACGAAACATCTACAATGACTTCAGATGATACCAGAGCTGGAGAACCGTTCGCAACAACAACCTCCTTAAATGTGGGTTTGATATGGGTTAGGTTAAGGGAGGAAAGGAAAGGAAGAGCGCTTGCCAAAAATACTAACATTTGCTCCAGTATCCAATAGAGCAATAATTTCAATGTTATTTACCTTAATCTTAATATAAGGACGACAATCAAACTGTTTTCGTAATAAAACAGGAGTAATAAATTTAATAGGAGCGGTACAAAAATTTCTTACTTTAACAAGCCAAGCAGCCCAAGAATTACTATCGATTTTAAATTTAGAAAAAAACCCGACGATAGTTATCACGAGACCTAAAATTCAGTTTTTTTTACAGACGGGGCAAGTATTAACAGTTACATTTAATTTTCCACAACGAAAGCAAAAACGTTTACGGGGAGCAGAACATTCTCTAAAATGATGTCCTTCTTGGGAACAATTGTAACAATTTTTTTGGGGAAGTAGCAGGTAAAACAGGAGGATCAGGGGGAGCAGAGGAGGTACTTGGTACTGGCGAGGTGGTAGTGATTACATTCACTCTAGAAAGGTTTTTTCGAGGGACTCTTCCTTTTGAGTCGGGAAGGAACTCGGTATCCATAACTTGATATCCTTCAGATGCAGGATTGGTAAAAAGATTTAATCTAGAATTAGTTTCCTCTATAATTTTACACAAACGGGACAGTTCAAGGGAAAACTAGCAGGTTTATTAAAAGTAAGTTGTCGTTGTAAGAATGGTCTCAAATTACGTATGATTAATTGAACCCTAAGAGTCTCAGGAAGTTTTTGATCTAAATGTTGAAATAAAATTTCCATTTTGGAAAAAAAAAGGTGAGAAGGTTCTAATGGGCCTTGAGTTCTCTTTTTAATATCATCTAATAAATCTAAAGAGTAATCAGATGAGAGAAAAGCTTCCCTAAGTGATTTAACTAAATCTTGCCATGACAGAAAGTAGCACCTATTAGAACGATACCAAGTTAACGCAGATCCAGAAAACAATAGAACTGCCGAATTAAACAATTGTTCTTCAGTTACGCCATGCGCATCAGCTAATTCCTGAACCCTCATCAAAAATGAAATTAAACTACAAGTCCCATCGTATGTCAAACCCCATTTAGAAATAAACCCTTTTTAGCAGCAAAAGAGGAAGATGTCTGTGCGAGTGAAAGAGTATTAAAAGCAGTACGAACAGGAGGTGCTCCAGGAGAAGAGAGATCTATGAGATCGTGAACTGCAGTCACCTCGGGTTCTGCAAATTTAACTGAACGAGAATGGTTATCCATATTAGATGGAAAGACCGTAGATAGACCAGGAAAATCTGGAAACCTAGAGTTGCCTAAGTTAACATTATTCCCTAATGCTGGAATATAATTTTGTGAACCTGAAGCAGAAGTTACACGTGGAGTAGACACAACATTATTAACCAGTGAAACGGGATTAACAGGAGGTATGGGCGACGACATATCAGTTAATTGATTCTTATTAGTTGTACTCGAAAATGAACTAGATGGTGAAACATTTAAATTACTATCTTTGTTTAAACTAGCCTTTTTGAAATGCAACTCGGCATGTAAAATACTCAAATTACAAAATAATTCGCCAATTTTACTTGGCTTCAATTTACATGAAAAAAACCTCTTGGCCCTCTTTTCTAGATAGTTAAACTTGTTTTCAAGTAATTTCAGTTCATCAGAAGTTAACTCAAACAATGTTAGATTTCTTATAGTATCTGTAAATTCACTTACATACTGCAAAAGTTTGCCACACTCACGATTTACATCCAACCTGTCCAAGTCCAGTACAGATTCTGAATCCAGGCCTGTCAAAAGCCAAGAAGTAAGGCTGAGTCTATTTTCCATTTCAGAATCTGTTATGGTGATAGCTCTCAGTGTGAGTTCGTCTAATATGTCGTCATAGGTGAGGAAGGATAAAACAATTTCCACAGTATTAATAGAAGACATATCCATGTTGTAAAACAAATACCTAAAATTTTACACAAGTTTGAAACTGTACAAACAAATTTGAAAGATATTAAACAAGTAAACAGACAATGTTTTTCAAACTTTAACAAAACAGATCTCAGAAATAATTACAGAAGGTTAAATACAGTAAATGCAAAAATAATGTACAAAATATAAATTTAATCACAAAAAAAATTTTGTTTACCAGTTACAACAAATACAAGAAAAAAATTGCAATCAGGATTCTTCAGGTCCCTGCTCGTGCCGCGCCAATTTAACAAAACTATTACTTGGGTTAGATATCATTAATAGTTTGTTATAAAAAAGTTAATTATCATGAAATACTAAAACGAAAATGATATCTAACCCAAGTAATAGTTTTGTTAAATTGGCGCGGCACGAGCAGGGACCTGAAGAATCCTGATTGCAATTTTTTTCTTGTATTTGTTGTAACTGGTAAACAAACCAATTTAACAAAACTATTACTTGGGTTAGATATCATTAATAGTTTGTTATAAAAAAGTTAATTATCATGAAATACTAAAACGAAAATGAGCTCGGGCGCCACTTTGTCAAACAAAGAAAGGAATGAATGAAACGACAAATTTATTGAGCACCGGGTAGTGCATCGGTGGTTCCCTGTAGAATCCTGAGAGTCAAGAGAGCTCGAAGCTCTCTTAAAAAAAACAAAAAAAAACTTGAAGAGTATATTATCAAAAAAGGTACATTAAAAGAAAACTTACAAAGACAACACAAGCCCAACCAAAATATAACGCACCCTGCGCCAACGTAGGGACTTCAGCTGGTTTCCGGGTCTTGAAGGGGACTTTTCAAAAACGTATGAGACCAGGCAATAGATAAAAGGACTGTAAACCAACCTTATTAGTTTTATACCAGAGCCGCCTGCAGGTGTTGATCGGCTCGTATCAATTTGGTTTGGATATGATTATATAATATGTCTCTTAGCCTGGTTGACCTTTCCTCTAGGAATCTTCACCCCGACCCGTAATCCCAGCTTCAGAGTCCGTCTGGAGCCTAAACTAAGATGGATGGATGGGCTGACAAATAACAGGAACAAAGATGTACAAAAATATTACCTAAAAGTGAATAAATTAATTAAAATATTATAATTTTGTCGAAAATGAAGATTTTAAAAAATTTAAAAAGGGAGGAAAAGGAAGTATATAGGTGAGTCCACGTCGAGATCAAACAAACCAAGATTCATCTAAGTACTCACAAGATACCACAAGAACAAAAAAAAATTTTTTGAAAAATGAAATTACTGAGAACAAAGGGGTGAAAAGCTAAATTAATAAATTTTGAAAATAGCCACAAAGGCCCAAAAGATTAAGAAGAAAAAATAAGAAATTTTCAACATGCCTCGTGGCAACAAAAAAAAATTGACAAAATAGTTAAAATTAATTAAAAAAAAAAAATTTAGAAGAGTGCTTCGAGAGGTTATGAAAAATTAAAGAAAAAATTAACGAAATACTTAATTTGAATAAATTTACGTAATATATTATTAATAAGGTGAGAAGTTCACACAAGTAGAAGCACAAACCACGAACAGAAACACACACCCACACGTCACGTCAGTGTCGAGGATCAAGGAGAAAGATTATTTCTTAATGTTGATCGACCTTCCGTCTTATCATCAAGGCTAACAATCCTCGCTGCAGTCTGGGCAGTCGAACATTTTAGACCCTACCTAGAACACACCAATTTCACTCTTATCACAGACCATTCATCACTTCAATGGTTGTATAATATCAAAGAACCTACTGGGATGATAGCCCGTCTAGCGTTACGTTTATCTCAGTTTCACTTTAAAATTATTCATAGGCCTGGGAAGGAAAATGTAGTCCCTGATCTTCTGTCTAGGAATCCAGAATTTAACCTAATTGAGGTTCCCATTTTTGATAATGATTATCTTAACTTACGTGATAGAATTGTAGAGAACCCTGAAAATTTTCCAACATTTAAAATTCTAGATAATCGTGTTTTTAAACTTTCGAAAGAGTCTATCCCCTTAAACAGCAATATTTCACCTTGGAAGGAGTACGTACCTCGAGGTAATAGAAGCACTTTGTTGCAGCAATTTCACGAAGAACCTACTGCAGGACATTTAGGGATTTTTAAAACTTATAGGAGACTTTCCGAACTTTATTATTGGCCTAAGATGCGCCTGGATGTCATTACCTTTATTAACAAATGTAGAGTATGCGCTGAACAGAAAGTTTCACAAAATCTACCTTTAGGGCTCATGGGTGCCCAACGTCATGTTTCATATCCCTGGCAATGTATTACTTTAGATACTGTAGGTCCTCTTCCTCGTTCTCCTTCGGGTAATGTACACCTTCTGGTAGTTACCGATTATTTCTCCAAAATGGTGTTTATTCATCCCCTCCGTAAATTAACAGCCAAACATATTACAAACTTTTTAGAGAATCACATTTTCTTAGTATTTGGAGTACCACAAGTAGTTATAGCTGACAATGGTACTGTATTCACTAGCAGGGAATTCAGAAACTTACTGGATAATTATAAAGTTCCTAAGTTTTGGTTAACACCCCGGTATTCACCTCAATGTAACCCAACTGAACGATGGAATAGAGTTATTGGCACATGTATTCGTTCATATATCAAGTCTAATGTTCATAAAAATTGGGATATCGAGATTTATAAAATAGCGTACGCACTTAGGTCAGCAGTTCATGAGGTGAAAAAAAAATAGCCCTAATTTCTTAAATTTTGGTCGTCATGTTCCTATTTCTGGCACCTATTATGGTGAAAACTTTCCATTACTAGATAATGATATTCCTTCAGAAATTTTAGATAATTATTTAAGTGAGATTTCTAATTTGCAAGTTATTTTTTCTAAAGTGAAAGGCCACTTACGTCAAGCGCATCTTAAGTATCAACAACGTTACAATTTACGCAGAAAGTCTCTAGAATTCGCTGAAGGCGAATTAGTTTGGAAAAGAAATTATGTTTTGTCAGATTCCTCAAATGCCTTCGCTTCAAAATTAGCTCCTAAATTTGTTCTCTGTCGCATCGCTCATAAACATTCTGCAGTGACTTATTCACTCACTTTAGAGGAAGATGGTTCGGATTTGGGTAGATGGCATATTAAAGATTTAAAACCTTTTAATAAGCTCCCTTCTGAAGATTCAATTAACGCCCAGGACCAACCCCAGTAGGGCTACTGTTTAATTTATTGTTGTTCTATCTCTTTCTTCTTCGATTCTCACACCTTGAGTGAGGGGTGCTATCAGCTCTCACTACATGTATGATGTTGGTCAGGAGTCCCTCTGTTCCCTTTTTAGACTCTTGTTTGCTTCATGCATGTGAGTAAATTCCAACCCTTTGTCTCCAACATGATTCCACTCATTTTTACCTCTTCTCGTGCTTTCCTTTGGTAGTGCATCTGTGAGTGCATGGGACAACCCCATCGCGAGTTTTTTTAGGGGCATGAATCGGCCAAAGGTTTTGGGTTCGTAGCGTATGCGTGCCTTAGGGGTAATCGGGCTCACAATCAGAGTGAATGAGGTTCTGTCTCCCCTTCGAAGAGAGTTTCCCTTGTGTATGCGTATCTTACTTCCTTTCGTATTCATTATCATATTTTTCGATCCATGATTTGCCTATAACAATTCCTGGCTTCATTTCCCAAGTTCACCTCTGGAATTTACTACGTTTCACTTTCGTTTTTGGCCTCCTCAATCCTAGTACTTTCAGGTCATTTTACTTCGGGCTGGAACCCCAACTGTACATTTTTTTTTACTGTTATTTGGCATTTCGTAGGAAATGGATATCAGTTTTTCAGGTCTTTCTTTCTTTCTTGCTTAGGTTCCCGAGAGGTCTAACCGTCCCTTTTCAGTCATGTAGTACCTGACTGCATACTGGAATAAAAGAAAAATTTTTCTGAATTTATTTTTGGCCATTCCCTTTTGTTGTTTTTTTTTTTTTACTGTTCCCTATGTAGCTCTACAAATGTCCTCTTTTGGCTCATGAAGGCCACTCCTATTTTACGTATGGCTTTTAGCCAATTATTTTTTTATTTTTTCGTTTTTAAAGAATTCTATGAATTCCATTTTGGATTAAGTTTCGTTTTATTCCCGAGTAGGAAAGTTTTTAGTTTACGTTTTCGACTTAAGTCGGGATAGTTCTTCCGTTATGTTTCATTCTAGCTTAGAATGCATTTTTTACAGCTAGGAATGTTGATTTATGTTTTTGAATTTTATTTTCACTTTCAAGTGATTTTTTTGTTTTTTGTTGGTGCTCGATGCACATGCCTTTGAGTTTAGTTTACTGATTTTGATTTTTGATGGTTGTTCTTTTATTTGAGCTAGTTGCTCTATGAGTGCGATGTTTATGCGATGTGATTTGGTATAGCATTTTAGTTTGCAGATAGCTGCAGTTTTCGATTATTGAGTAATCGCTTGTGCTTTTGGTTAGGTGCAGATTATATTGATGCACTTGTTTTGGTGCAGTTTAGGTTTTTGCATTTGGTTTTCGTGCAGGTGAATTGTTGTTGCACATTTTTGGTGCAGCTTGAATGCATTTTCCCTATGCAGGGTGATTTCTTATGCAGTTTTGATGCAGTTGTGCATTTTTCTGTGCATTTTGGTTTTGCATATGATGCGTTGCAATGTTTGATTGCAGTTAGGTTTTTGCTCAATAGTGAGTGCTATGGTTTCCGGATGCGGAATGTATCTGCGTTTTCAGGTTTGAGTCCTGATATAGTGTTTTGGGCTTTAGGCCTTTTGTTGATGGCTTTGCGTTTTGCATTTTAGATGCAGTTTTGGGCTTTAGGCCTATTCTTGGCGTCTTTGAGTGTTGCATGTTAGATGCAGTTTTAGGCTTTAGGCCTTTTGTTGTTGCGTTTGCGTTTTGAATTTTGGATGCAGTTTTGGGCTTTAGGCCTATTGTTAGTGTTTGAGTTTTGCATTTTAGATGCAGTTTTGGGCTTTGGGCCTGT
The DNA here is from genome assembly GCA_029378335.1 of Agrilus mali. Lineage (NCBI taxonomy): Eukaryota > Metazoa > Arthropoda > Insecta > Coleoptera > Buprestidae > Agrilus > Agrilus mali. The sequence goes on along the minus strand of CM055654.1, from coordinate 1,716,687 downwards.
CTTTGGCGTTTGTGGGTTTTGCATTTTGGATGCAGTTTAGGGCATTAGGCCTATTCTTAGTGTGAGTTTTGCATTTTAGATGCAGTGTAGATTGCGAATTCTTCTATGGCGAGAGAGTGAAGTTATGAGAGTGCTGTTTGCACATGATATTTGCCTGTGTGATTTTCATTGCGTGATTTAGAGGTGACTAATCTCTTGAGCTCGTTTGACAGGGTAGGTTACCCAATTTGCCTAGTGGCAAAAATTATTTCGTGCATTGGCTATGATAATTCCTTTACGTCTGCTATAGGCGCTAACATAGTAAGTGCAGGATATACAAATGCCGTTATTTAATTCCTTTACGTCTGCTATAGGCGCTTACATAGTAAGTGCAGAATATTGAATGCCGTTCTGTTTAATTTATTTTCGTTTGCCTTGGGCGCTTGATTATAAGTGCTATGCATATTAAATGAAGTTTTAGTTTTCGTTTTCCAATGCAGTAGCATTGTCTGGTCGAATTGACCAATAATTTTTGTTTAGTTAGGCAATTAGCCTCCATTTTTTATAGTTAGTAATTGTCTGTTTGAATTTAAGTTCTTCGATTTTTTTTGGATTAGATTCGTATTAGATTTTTGGTTCCCTTTCTTAGCTCTCGTACCTTTATTATGTTTTTCGTTTTTGATTACTGGTAGGCTGGCTGTCAGTCCTCTTTTTCCTGGTAATAGGGGTTTGTAACGTTTTTTTCTATGAAAAATCCCGTTACTGAAGTTTTATTTATTTCGATTCAGTTTGTGTTTGTCTTGGTTCAGTTTTGTTGATTATTTCTTAATGTTGATCGACCTTCCGTCTTATCATCAAGGCTAACAACCTTCGCGCAGGACTAGGCGATCGATGGAGGGATCGATGAAATTTTCCGGTCGGTGCTCGAGGTCTTTCTCCTTGATCCTCGACACTGACGTGACGTGTGGGTGTGAGTTTCTGTTCGTGTTTTGTGCTTCTACTTGTGTGAACTTCTCACCTTATTAATTTTTTACGTAAATTTATTCAAATTAAGTATTTCGTTAATTTTTTCTTTAATTTTTCATAACCTCTCGAAGCACTCTTTTAAATTGTTTTTTTAATTAATTTTAACTATTTTGAAAATTTTTTTTTTTTTGCCACGAGGCATTTTGTAAATCTTATTTTTTCTTCTTAATCTTTTGGGCCTTTGTGGCTATTTTCTAAATTATTAATTTAGCTTTTCACCCCTTTGTTCTCAGTAATTTCATTTTTCAAATAATTTTTTTGTTCTTGTGGTATCTTGTGAGTACTTAGATGAATCTTGGTTTGTTTGATCTCGACGTGGACTCACCTATATACTTCCTTTTCCTACCTTTTATTTTTTAGACATCTTCATTTTCGACAAAATTATAATATTTTAATTAATTTATTCACTTTTAGGTAATATTTTTGTACATCTTTGTTCCTGTTATTTGTCAGCCCATCCATCCATCTTAGTTTAGGCTCCAGACGGGGCTCTGAAGCTGGGATTACGGGTCGGGGTGAAGATTCCTAGAGGAAAGGTCAACCAGGCTAAGAGACATATTATATAATCATATCCAAACCAAATTGATACGAGCCGATCAACACCTGCAGGCGGCTCTGGTATAAAACTAATAAGGTTGGTTTACAGTCCTTTTATCTATTGCCTGGTCTCATACGTTTTTGAAAAGTCCCCTTCAAGACCCGGAAACCAGCTGAAGTCCCTACGTTGGCGCAGGGTGCGTTATATTTTGGTTGGGCTTGTGTTGTCTTTGTAAGTTTTCTTTTAATGTACCTTTTTTGATAATATACTCTTCAAGTTTTTTTTTGTTTTTTTAAGAGAGCTTCGAGCTCTCTTGACTCTCAGGATTCTACAGGGAACCACCGATGCACTACCCGGTGCTCAATAAATTTGTCGTTTCATTCATTCCTTTCTTTGTTTGACAAAGTGGCGCCCGAGCTCGTTTTCTTTTTAATATTTCATGTTAATTAATTTTTTCTAAAACAAACTATTAATAATTTCATAATCCAAGTAATAGTTTTGTTAAAGGACATAAATTAATTAAAAGAATAAGGAGGCAGAGTTGTTCAGCAAAATCTCAATTAAAGGGAGAGGTTTCATCTCATGTCAATCATTCAATTATTCTCTTAAATCTACCATCTGAAGTTAGAGGGATGGAGGGTCTTTATTGACATCGCAAACTCTCATAAGGGGGAGGGAGGGGCCCAGCAAAATCTCATCATTTCATCAAAACTCATTAAAGGAACACAGCGTCGTTAGGGACGTCACGTTAACTTTTTAACTATTCGTAGGATTGCCCTGATTCTAGCGTTAGATGAACTAAGAGTTCCACACTATCTTCTTATTCAGGGGAAGGGAGTATTTCAGAGTAACATCTCATTAAATCTCATTCAAGGGGCGCAGGCGTCAATGAAAATCTCATGTCAACTATTCAATTATTCATTTAAATCTACCATCTGAAGCTAGAGGAATGGAGAGTCTTAATTGACATCACAAAATCTCATTAAGGGGGAGGGAGAGGACCAGCAAAATCTCATCATCTCATCAAAATTCATTAAAAGTAAGAGAGCATCGTTAGAAACCTTACGTTAACTTTTTAACTATTCATAAGATTGCCCTGATTCTAACGTTAAAGGAATTGAGAGTTCCACACTATCTTCTTATTCAGGGGAAGGGAGTATTCCAGAGTAACATCTCATTAAATCTCACGCAAGGGGCGTAGGTATCAATGAAAATCTCATGTCAACTATTCAATTATTCTCTTAAATCTACCATCTGAAGCTAGAGGAATGGAGAATCTTAATTGACATCACAAAATCTCATTAAGGGGGAGGGAGAGGACCAGCAAAATCTCATCATCTCATCAAAACGCATTAAAAGTAAGAGAGCATCGTTAGAAACCTTACGTTAACTTTTTAACTATTCAAAGATGGCCCTGATTCTAACGTTAAAGGAATTGAGAGTTCCACACTATCTTCTTATTCAGAGGAAGGGAGTATTCCAGAGTAACATCTCATTAAATCTCATTCAAGGGGCGTAGGTGTCAATGAAAATCTCATGGCAACTATTTAATTATTCTCTTAAATCTACCATCTGAAGCTAGAGGAATGGAGAGTCTTAATTGACATCGCAAAATCTCATTAAGGGGAAGGGAGAGAGCCAGCAAAATCTCATCATCTCATCAAAACGCATTGAAAGTAAGAGAGCATCGTTAGAAACCTCACGTTAACCTTTTAACTATTCAAAGATTACCCTGATTCTAACTGTAAAGGAATTGAGAGTTCCACACTATCTTCTTATTCACGGGAAGGGAGTATTCCAGAGTAACATCTCATTAAATCTCATTCAAGGGGCGCAGGCGTCAATGAAAATCTCATGTCAACTATTCAATTATTCATTTAAATCTACCATCTGAAGCTAGAGGAATGGAGAGTCTTAATTGACATCACAAAATCTCATTAAGGGGGAGGGAGAGGACCAGCAAAATCTCATCATCTCATCAAAATTCATTAAAAGTAAGAGAGCATCGTTAGAAACCTTACGTTAACTTTTTAACTATTCATAAGATTGCCCTGATTCTAACGTTAAAGGAATTGAGAGTTCCACACTATCTTCTTATTCAGGGGAAGGGAGTATTCCAGAGTAACATCTCATTAAATCTCACGCAAGGGGCGTAGGTATCAATGAAAATCTGATGTCAACTATTCAATTATTCTCTTAAATCTACCATCTGAAGCTAGAGGAATGGAGAATCTTAATTGACATCACAAAATCTCATTAAGGGGGAGGGAGAGGACCAGCAAAATCTCATCATCTCATCAAAACGCATTAAAAGTAAGAGAGCATCGTTAGAAACCTTACGTTAACTTTTTAACTATTCAAAGATGGCCCTGATTCTAACGTTAAAGGAATTGAGAGTTCCACACTATCTTCTTATTCAGAGGAAGGGAGTATTCCAGAGTAACATCTCATTAAATCTCATTCAAGGGGCGTAGGTGTCAATGAAAATCTCATGGCAACTATTTAATTATTCTCTTAAATCTACCATCTGAAGCTAGAGGAATGGAGAGTCTTAATTGACATCGCAAAATCTCATTAAGGGGAAGGGAGAGAGCCAGCAAAATCTCATCATCTCATCAAAACGCATTGAAAGTAAGAGAGCATCGTTAGAAACCTCACGTTAACCTTTTAACTATTCAAAGATTACCCTGATTCTAACTGTAAAGGAATTGAGAGTTCCACACTATCTTCTTATTCACGGGAAGGGAGTATTCCAGAGTAACATCTCATTAAATCTCATTCAAGGGGCGCAGGCGTCAATGAAAATCTCATGTCAACTATTCAATTATTCATTTAAATCTACCATCTGAAGCTAGAGGAATGAAGAGTCTTAATTGACATCACAAAATCTAATTAAGGGGGAGGGAGAGGACCAGCAAAATCTCATCATCTCATCAAAATTCATTAAAAGTAAGAGAGCATCGTTAGAAACCTTACGTTAACTTTTTAACTATTCATAAGATTGCCCTGATTCTAACGTTAAAGGAATTGAGAGTTCCACACTATCTTCTTATTCAGGGGAAGGGAGTATTCCAGAGTAACATCTCATTAAATCTCACGCAAGGGGCGTAGGTATCAATGAAAATCTCATGTCAACTATTCAATTATTCTCTTAAATCTACCATCTGAAGGTAGAGGGATGGGGGGTCTTAACTGACATCGCAAAATATCATTAGGGGGAGGGAGAGGACCAGCAAAATCTCATCATCTCATCAAAACTCATTAAAAGTAAGAGAGCGTCGTTCGAAACCTCACGTTAACTTTTTAACTATTCAAAGATTGCCCTGATTCTAACGTTAAAGGAATTGAGAGTTCCACACTATCTTCTTATTCACGGGAAGGGAGTATTCCAGAGTAACATCTCATTAAATCTCATTCAAGGGGCGTAGGTGCAATGAAAATCTCATGCCAACTATTTAATTATTCTCACAAATCTACCATCTGAAGCTAGAGGAATGAAGGGTCATAATTAACATTGCAAAATTTCATTAGGGGAAGGTAGGGGCCCAGAAAAATCTCATAAAAACTCAGTAAAAGGAAAAGAGTATCGTTAGAAACCTCACGTTAACTTTTTAACTATTCATAAGATTGCCCTGATTCTAACGTTAGAGGAATTGAGAGTTCCACACTATCTTCTTATTCAGAGGAAGGGAGTATTCCAGAGTAAAATCTCATTAAATCTCATGCAAGGGACGTGGGTGTTAATGAAAATCGCATATCATCTTTTTTATTAAATATTCCAAAAATTCTTCTAAATGTAACATCATAGCCAAAGTCTCATTAAGAAAATAAATGGGTCAAGCAAAATCTCACATAAAGGGGAGGATTTCATTAAAAATCTCACGTCAACTTTTTAATTTTTCAATGAATTCTTCTAATTCCGTCATTTCTTTTCAAATCTCAGCAAGAGAAAGGCAGTGATCCAGGTTAAAAGTGAAGCACCTCACATATCTAATTATTTAATGAACATCCCCTTAATGGGTTCTACAACGAGTGTGACTGATGTTTTATTCTTATAACTCCTCTTTGTTCTGCTCGTAAGAGCCCCCCTAAGACATTATTTTTTGACCAGACCTCGTAAATGTGTGTTGGGGATGGGGGGGGGGGGGTGTGTGTGTGTGTGTGGTGTGTCGTAAATTTAAGGGTTGTTTTACGTCCAATTTTGAGCTGTGGCTGGGGGTCAATAAAGCGGCGGGCATGTCTAGATTACATTCGTTACGTTAATGTAATGTAATTCTAAAGTCCGGACCTGCCTTGCAAACTTTTATTATTGTTCTAGTAGGAATGTGCGATGCGTTGTCGGATAATCACGGGACTTTAATAAGCTGTATTGTGTTAAGCGTCGTGATAACGAAGAAACGGGATGAACGCAGGTCCTAGTTTACGATCACTAAAACGTTATCGCGCTTATTCGATGGTCATTGTATATTCTGATTGTTGTTACGAATATACATACGTACATAGGTAGGTGCCTACTTGTCGTAAAAGTTTTCAAGAATTTCATATTTAAGCTCATCTCAGCAGCAGTTCAGAGTTCACCAATAAATTCCATACTCATAAAACGGTTATTGTATTAATTCGACACTTTATTGACATCACTCTGTAGTAATCACCTTCACCTGTCTATTTATATTACCCTCAAATTTTATAGGTGGAAATGCTAGAAATATTTTCGACCTTTTTATTGATTTGTCTCCCACGGCACTTACACAGCGAGCTGTATTGATTATATGACTACTAGCTGTATGTTTAAGGGCATAACAAAAGGGGTCAAAGTACCCTATACAATGTAGTAATGTTAAGAGACGTTGCTACAATGAATAGATAATATAGTAGTCATTAAGTTTGGAAAGAAGTTGTAAATTTTCGGATTCTATTTTCTTGCTCTGCTAATATACGTGATATAGGGTAGTTAGGGTAACAAAATAACGTTCTTCAGGGAACGATTAGTCAGGCTATTAACTTGATTCAGTAGTTATTCAAGTAAAAAGTTCGTGTGCCCATTATAATTTTTTGGATTCTGACGCGAATTGTTTTCTTCCTGTATCAATGCTCTCTATGTTCTAAAAAAGGTTTTACATTTAGTTGTGACCTAATATAATTTTATTGCAAGCAGTTTTTATTAAAAAGAAATATTAATAAATATTGAATGATCAAAATAGCAACTTTGTATTTTTCTTAAAGAGAAATAGTGGTGAATGTAACTATAGCATAAAATGTTTTAAACTTTTAATTAATGGTAATTTCGGTTGTGTGTGTCTTTATAGCTTTAGTTCATTGTACGGAAATAACTAGAAAAAAAAGGAGATGATGTATGGCGGTCCAAATACTCGCCAACGAACCAACCAATTAACGCAACCGTTCAATACAGATAAAAACAAAAGAATCGTTGTAATTGTTCGTAGTTAATTAAGTAGCTACGTTGCGAATAAATTCGAGGTCATCCGCAGTGATTGGGGGCCGAAAAGCAAAAGTAACAATGGTTGTGTTTCCCTAAAAAAACTTTTCCACAGTTGCACGTTTTTAAACAAGTCTCAGAAATATATTGTGGTACTTTTTTATTTGGTACAAAGCTACGGGAACATTACTTCGAGTGCGTCTGTATAGAGAAAAAGTTGAGTGCTACAGGCACAAGTGCGTCTGTGATGTAAAGAAAATGAGTAGAATGAGCGTGAGCAGGGCGAGAAAGTGAATGTGTAATCGGGACAGCAGTCGAGTGCATCTGTTTAGAGAAAAGCAACAGCTATGAGATCGTGCACATGGCGAAAAAGAGAGAACATAACAGATTGTATGTAAGAATGTGTTGGAGGCAGCATTGGAACACGTCTGTTTAGTGAACGAGGAATCGAAAGACAGTCGAGTGCAGCTGCTATGAGTGGATCTGGCAAGCAAGATATTGCATAGGTTGAAGGAGAGATTACAACAAAGATTTTATGTCAAAGTGTAATTGGGTAGCACTGAAATGCGTCTATTTATAGAATAAGAAATAGAAATACGGCTGAGTCTAGCGACTATGAGTGCGTCTGTTAATGAACAAGAGCGGGTTGTACGAGCGTGTACATGGTGGTACAATCGAGTCGGCAGCAGATTGCATTCGTTTAAAGACAGAGTGAGAGAGAGAGATTTGTTTGCAGCGGCTATGAGTGCGTCTGTCTATGTAGAGCGGACACAATGTGTGCGCAAGGCGAGGAATAAGAAAGACTGTCTGTGAGAACGTGTTTGTTACAGGGTTCGAGTGCGTCTGTTTAAAGAAGTACGAATAGAAAGACAGTCGAGTGCAGCTGCTATGAGTGCATCTGCCAATCAAAATCTTGCATAGGTTGAAGGAGAGATTACAACAAAGATTTTATGTAAAAGTGTAATTGGGTAGCACTGAAATGCGTCTATTTATAGAATAAGGAATAGAAATACGACTGAGTCTAGCGACTATGAGTGCGTCTGTTAAAGAACAAGAGCGGGTTGTACGAGCGTGTACATGGTGGTACAATCGAGTCGGCAGCAGATTGCATTTGTTTAAAGACAGAGTGAGAGAGAGAGATTTGTTTGCAGCGGCTATGAGTGCGTCTGTCTATGTAGAGCGGACACAATGTGTGCGCAAGGCGAGGAATAAGAAAGACTGTCTGTGAGACCGTGTTTGTTACAGGGTTCGAGTGCGTCTGTTTAAAGAAGTACGAATAGAAAGACAGTCGAGTGCAGCTGCTATGAGTGCATCTGCCAAACAAAATCTTGCACAGGTTTAAGGGAAGAGAATACAAGAAAGATTTTGTGTCAGAGTGTATTTGGGTAGCACTGGAATGCGTCTACATATTTAGAGAATAAGGAATAGAAATACGGTTGAGTCTAGCGGCTATGAGTGCGTCTGTTAAGGAACAACAGCGGGTTGTACGAGCGAGTGGTACAATCGAGGTGGCAGCAGAGTCCATTTGTTTAAAGACACAGTGAGAGAGAGAGAAGGATTTGATTGCAGCTACTATGAGTGCGTCTGCTTATATAGAGCGGACACAATGTGTGCGCAAGGCGAGGAATAAGAAAAACTGTCTGTGAGACCGTGTTTGTTACAGGGTTCGAGTGCGTCTGTTTAAAGAAGTACGAATAGAAAGACAGTCGAGTGCAGCTGCTATGAGTGCATCTGCCAAACAAAATCTTGCACAGGTTTAAGGGAAGAGAATACAAGAAAGATTTTGTGTCAGAGTGTATTTGGGTAGCACTGGAATGTGTCTACATATTTAGAGAATAAGGAATAGAAATACGGTTGAGTCTAGCGGCTATGAGTGCGTCTGTTAAGGAACAACAGCGGGTTGTACGAGCGTGTGGTACAATCGAGGTGGCAGCAGATTGCATTCGTTTAAAGACAGAGTAAGAGAGAGAAATTTGTTTGCAGCGGCTATGAGTGCGTCTGTCTATCTAGAGCGGACACAATGTGTGCGCAAGGCGAGGAATAAGAAATACTGTCTGTGAGACCGTGTTTGTTACAGCGTTCGAGTGCGTCTGTTTATAGAAGTATGAATAGAAAGACAGTCGAGTGCAGCGGCTATGAGTGCGTCTGTTAAGAAACAAGAGCGGGTTGTATGAGAGTGTGCAGTGCAACGGCTGAGACGACGAAAAGGTAAGAATATATCGAGATAATAGTCGAGGCAATGAAAGTCAGTTCAAATCAGCAGCTATGAGTGCATCTGCAATTAAGGGAATTAATAAGGCGAAGGGTGTAAGATAGTGGGTTCGTAGCAGGTATTTGAGTGCGCCTGTTTAGAGACTGAGGGAAGAGAAAATCAGTGGAGTGCATCAACTATGAGTGCGTCTGCTAATATATATCTATTTTCTTATGTAGTACATGTAATTTATTACACATATGGTACATTTTTTAAAGGGGTTGTAGCACTATGTGGTAGTGAACGACTTTGTAAAACTTATTTATTTAAAGGTACGTTGCCTGCTTCGAATAGTTTTAGTACATTTTTATGGGTCACCTCCTCTTTATTTGGCTACAAAGTATAGGTCTCAGCCGTTTCATTTCGCGCAGAGGTCATATAATATCACTTCTGGATAGGATAGTCTTCTCTTTTACCCATAAAATATACACATTTATTCAGTTTAATTTTGCCCCGTTAACGTGAAATTATTTTGTAAACGGTGACGAATTGGTAATGAGAAAATTCGGTGTTTTAGTAATTTCCAATCAGGCGTATAAAACAATTTTAGGGAAAATTTACTCATTCATTCATTCATCTAATACATCACAGGTTGTAATGCAGTGGCTTTTAATTTGACGTAGCATGTAATTATGTTTTTTAATTGCGTAAACGCCCTCATTGACATTCGCACTTAATAACACGTTTCGAAAAGATCAAAGCTTCGCTTGTGAATTTTCATTAACAGCTTTTAATTGATTTTATACACAATGAGGCAGTCAGTTCATTGGCACAATGCTTTACACAACGCCTCTTGTGGTGAGATTTTCACGGTGTGTCCCTTCCCAACCCCCCTTTGTGTTCCTACTTGAAGAACACCACGCTACGTCAATCTAATAAATAACGTTCTTATTATGTACTAAAATTTCGACTCTTTGTAAACACTCTCAACAACAAATTAATAAATAATTAATTGAAAAGAGCATTAAACTTTTTAATTTCGGATTTGTACGCAAATATATTAAATTACGTATGTGAAAGAATAATTTCATTCTTATTATTGCAAATGTTGGTTGCACTGATTATTACAAACTCTAATTATCCCTGATTAATACGTAATGTGTATACACATAATTATGCATTGTGCATTATTAATAATGCCGCAAAAGCAAATCTGCATTCAAAACGGAAATAATTCGGTTAATACCAAATTCTTCCTTTACAAAATTAAACCACCACCAGAGGGTTGCAAATTCAACAATTCAGTTCAATACACCATTCGATTACTTTAAAAGAAAATCAATAATATATAGTGTATATGTATATATAGGAAGACAGGTATTTTTTTATGAATCCTTACCTTTCTCTATGACCACTACTACCACCCACTCGCGGTCGTGATGGTAGGTAGAGCCCAGTGGGTGGAAGTGAGTGATAAGATACATCGATCTTTGTTTAACACATTATTTATTTCTACAAATGAAGTTGAAAATTTTTTAATCGAATTTTAGTGAATCAAAGAGTGACAGTAATGTATTAGAATTTTCTAAAATATTCTCAAATTTGCTGGACTGCCCAAGATTTTTAGAGAATACTCCATAGAATTCAAAAACGTTCCAAGAAGTTGAAGTTCAAGAATATTCCAGAATTTCCAAGATCGTTTAAGTATGATCTAGAATGTTCCAGAATATTCAGTAATATTAGAGGATATTAAGTATCATTAGAAGTTGTTCTGGAACGTTCCCGATTTTTCGAGAATGTTCCAGTGTTCAAAAATATTTCAAGAAGTCAAAAAGTGTTTTGTAACATTCCAGAATGATTATGAATGTTTAGGAATGCTCCAGAACCTTTAAAATCTTTCGAGAATGTTCCAGAATATTCAAAAATGTTACAGGATGTTATATATCATTCCAAGTCGTTCTGGAACGTTCCCGGTTTTTCGAGAATGTTCCAGTGTTCAATAAAAATATTTCAAGAAGTCAAAAAGTGTTTTGTAACATTCCAGAATGATTATGAATGTTTAGGAATGCTCCAGAACCTTTAAAATCTTTCGAGAATATTCCAGAAATTCAAAAATGTTACAGGATGTTATGTATCATTCCAAGTCGTTCTGTAACGTTCCCGGTTTTTCGAGAATGTTCCAGTGTTCAATAAAAATGTTCGAAGAAGTAAAAAAGTGTTTTGTAACATTCCAGAATGATTATGAATGTTTAGGAATGCTCTAGAACCTTCAAAATCGTTCAAGAATGATCTAGACTGTTCCAGAATATTCAGAAATATTAGAGGATATTAAGTATCATTACAAGTTGTTCTGGAACGTTCCCGATTTTTCGAGAATGTTCCAGTGTTCAATAAAAATGTTCGAAGAAGTAAAAAAGTGTTTTGTAAAATTCCAGAATGATTACGAATGTTTAGAAATGCTCCAGAACCTCTAAAATCTTTCGAGAATGATCTAGAATGTTCCAGAATATTTAGAAACATTAGAGGATATTAAGTATCATTAGAAGTTGTTCTAGAATGTTCCCGATTTTTCGAGAATGTTCCAGTGTTCAATAAAAATGTTCGAAGAACTAAAAAAGTGTTTTGTAACATTCCAGAATGATTATGAATGTTTAGAAATGCTCCAGAACCTCCAAAATCTTTCGAGAATGATCTATAATGTTCCAGAATATTCAGAAATGTTAGAGAATCTTTTTATTTCACATCGAGATCTGATATTTTGCGAATATTCTAGAATGTTCTATCAAACATGTGATGTATTCTTGCCCCGTCAGCTAATAAACTAATCAAAATGGTCAGGATCAGAAACTCTGCATTAATCCTCCTTGCTAATTTTACATTATCAAAATATAACTCGAAACATCTCAAACTTCAAAAATATTTTACTACTTTTTTTATCCATTACTGGGTCTTTGTTTAAAAATTTTTTTGTGTCATATTTTGAGAAAAAAGTTAAGTCATAAAGTTTAACGTCAATTTCCATATTAAATACTTTTTTATCTTCTCGAACAACGGAGTTACAAGTTTTTTAAAAGTTCTGGTAAAATTTCCGTTTTCCGAAACTTATTTAGGAGAGGGTGGTGGTGAACGTTTCTTTCTTTTATAAAAGAAAGATCGACCCACGACGGCAACGTTAAAAAAGTCATGAAGCTCCTTTTTGATGCGTATAAGAAATCTAAACAGTAGCGTGCTGTCACGATGTTCAGTTTTACAAAAAATCCCTACTTATTTAAACATTATTCCCAGTTTTTGTTTTCTTTTTCTATCAAAATCCTGGATTGTAGGTGGGTGTTGAAAATTAGCTTTTCCTAAAATTTTTTTCCTCTTTATTTTATTAATATTTTATGATAAGCTCCGGGAAATCGCATTAGGGTTACTTCTGTTTAATAAATAGTTTTCCCAGAATAGAAAGTAATTTACATCCCTCTTTAATTATTTTTTCCTTGCTACGTTAAAGAAGAAAAATCATTCGAGTTGAGCCATTCGATATTAACAGAGGGGTCGATTTTGATTCAGGGGCAACCTCTTTTATTTACTTTAGCTAAGTACCTATAATTATTTTGCAGCTATTTATTTCTGTGTTTGTTATCGTTGCAACTGGATAGAGCAAGCCAAGTTTGTTTTATTGTCCCGGGTCTGTTGGTTAGTTAGTTGTGAAGTAAGAAAAGACGTGGGACGTTCCGGGAGAAGTTAAGCCCTACGAATGCCCAATTTACTTCTTATTTCGTGGACGATTTTATCTTTTTCGCGTAAAAGCGAGCAGCGACCGCTTGCTTGTATTGCGTTTTAATTAAAACTTTTTTTTTTCTTCAAGAGACTCTCACTTAACTTTTTATGATACTGCGGGCGACCCGTGTGTCGAACACAAGTTCTCTGCTGCCAGGGAAAAGAGGATGAGATGGATACAATCAAAGTTTCGTGGCAACGGCGTTGACGTTGGCGTTTCGCGTCCTTTACCACGATCGTATACAAATCAATTCGAGAATGATGTCGACAAAGGAAGGATAAAAACTTGCAAAATAAAAATAAGGTTGACGGGAGAGATTGAAGTTTTGATTGAAATTTTAAAAATAAACACTGCCAGGGAACCATCCACAAAAACGAACTCTCAATAAATAACGCATTTTTAATCGTTTTCTTAATAAAAGAAATTAATGCACTATGTGTATACGGCGGCATCTTTTGACAACACAACAATTACAACGGCAATAAACGCTGATCGATCTTTACGTCTTTATACATCAGTAAGTTCTTCGTTCATTAAAATTTATCTCATTTTGTCACTGCTTGCGTTATGAATGTGTCTGTAATAGGAATATATACGTACTACCTACCTAATAAAAAAAAGCGTAAAAAAAATCAATTTTGTAGGTTCTAAGTAAGTTCAAAACGACAATACTGTTTGCTTTCGTATAATTTTTCGTTCATCCGTCAAACAGTGTCAACAACATCGAGCTCCACATCTTCTTTCAATCCACACGCTACCGATGTTTGCGGGATAACAAAGCAACGAATGTTTTTATATGCAAATTGTTGTTTTAACAGTATAATTTTAAAATAACGCCAGAATTTTGCGTTACACTAGCCGGCCACAGCTCTAGTACTCTCTATAATCTCGCTCGTCCAAATTGTCATAGCGATAGACACATAATTATAATACGTAGATAAAGCTGTGCTGTGGTACTCATTTAGAAACAGACGGATTATAATTTTCTATCGTGTATACACAGGATGCGAAAATGTGGATCTTGGCATTCAGTTAAATTGTGCCGCTCTCACTGTTAGCAGTAACAAGTGAAGGCGGGACGATTGCGCACGCATACCGACTGCTAGCTGCGATTGGCAGTTATGCGAAGACACGCCTACATGTGCGAAAACATAAGCACATCAAGGGAGCGGCAACACTTGAAACGAGAGATTCACTAGGCTTTCGCAACCTGTAAGTGTGTATATCGTGGCACATTAAAATTTTATTTATTTACGGTACTATTTATGTTCTTTAAATCGCGTTTTACTGTTTCTAGTTTAAAGTTTATTTTCGGAATTTATTTTTGTTGTAAACGCAGTCTAGAAAACTACGTTTTGGTTGATTATTCTTGGTTTCCAGCTGACAAAGACGCTAACACTAACAGCGAGAAAAAAAAAAATAAAAATAGACTAATGTTTTAAATTTTATTTTAGAAATTATTACCCATGACCGAAATGTAATCGCGTTAATGTGAAGCACAAGACGACTTGTGGAAAAATATTAATAGTACCTTTTACAAATTATGTAACAGTAATCTAAGTAAGTACGTTTTCTGGAAAATAATTTCAGATACCAATCAATTTTTCTTCAAAAGAGAATAGTGTAGATATTGAAGGTTCTCGGACAAGAAAACAAAAGCCAATATGCGTACCTATAGAAGTTTTCCTCGAACGGTTTATTGCCTCTTACCTTATTAAAAAATTTCCCAGGATATAGATTTTGAGAGTTCATGCAATTTGTTCCGGGAAATTTGTTTTCTAAGAAGAACTCGTCTCAAAATTTAATGGGTTGCCGGGAAAATAACTTAAAGGTAGATGATTGAAAAAAATTCTCGAAAGCATTATAGTTGCCTACCGTTCCGGGGGCTTGGGTGTGAATACAGGCATAAAGAACCAACGGAAAAAGTCATGACATAGGAATTGAAGCCTTTGTAGGGTATTGAACCGATCCCATCTGATAGACATCGGTGTAACGTATGAATTATTTATCACTCATGAATGTTGTTAGAGAAGCTTCCAGGGATTGTCCTAACTTTTATTGTGGACTCTGTTCGGTATCAACAAGACCGAATTCTTTCGACGTATGCTCTTTTCCGAATGCATTCAATTTAAAAAGGCGCACTTCTTGCAAATATCCGACGGATCTTATTTTTCTTCTATTTCCATACCGAATAACTTCTCTGTTATTTGTCTTCTTCGACAGTCTCAGAATGGTTCAATGATTACAATTTCATTTCTAATAATTATCTCAGATCTGGAATCAAGTGGAGTAAAAACAAGAATACTAAGCTGTGACGATGGTGCAGTTCCCATTTATACTTCGTGGTGTCAATGACCTGCAGAAAGAGGCGTGTAAAGTGTTCACGTGACGATAGTACGTCAGCTGAGGCATGCGCAAGAGGAACTTACGTTCAACATTTAGCCAATAACGCGAGGGTTACAGCCAAGGACCGCCTCATTATCGACAATTTAAGAATGTCAATCTCAAAGTCTATACCATACAATGTGTTGTTGTAATCGTTGCATTAATTTTTGTCACGAAATCCCCCGCCTTTTAGTGGTTGGCTCAACGGGGTTGTTACCATATTAAGTTACACGAATAAAAGTGCAGTAGATATCGGTTACGCGCCATTAATAACAGTAGAAATATTGTAACAATGCTCATTTATGAGCGGTAAATCTGATAAGTTGGTTGCCGTAAGTAACATCATTATGCAAATTGCTCCAAGTTTAACTTTACGGTTGCCGCGTCAAGTTGTAGGTATAGTAATTGTTATGGAGAGACCGCAAATTAGTCTGTTCTGTTAGGAGACGGCAGGTAATGTACACCTGCCCATAATTCTGTATACGACGGGAACGTTTACTACCACCTACCTACCTACTGTTGTAGTTCCGGATTAACTATGTTACGAATTTCTACGCCATGTACAATAACTCCAAGTTTATTATTTGTGACGTCTCAATAAGGCGGAATGCGAACGTTCTAAACTATTTACTGTTTCTGACATTTATATACATACATACATACACATATACGTAACGTAGGTAAGTACATCGCTTGTATTATAATGGGCAAATATTTCGCGAAATGGGAAACACCGAACGCTGAAGACGAACTGATTTCAGCCAATAATTTATCCCGAGAGCCGTCTGATAAAGACCGAATCTACATACAAAATAGTTCCCGAATATTCATAGAAACAAAATCCTGGAGCTGAGGTTTCATCGTGTTCATGCCAATTTGACGATCAATTGTAGCCAGTTTACTAGTTTGCAACATGACTAGGCGTTTCATCAAAAATTATGTAGGAATTCATTTCGGTTGGTTCGATTTGGCAGTGAGAGTGCTGGGGGTCAAGTTTTGTGTTAGTTAACGTTCTAGAAATGGACAGTCTCTAGTTATAATTTACAGGGTGTTGATGAAGAAATTACAATTCTCGTGGTAGGGGTGGGGTCAGTTTAATGGTACGTTCTGTTCCATGGGTCTGGTGGGGGTTAATATTTACGTAAACCAACAAAATTAGAAAACGGAAGGTCGCCAGAATCAATTTACTGGGTTTTAGTGGAGATATTTGTAATTTGGGGGAAGGAGGGCTAACATTTATGGTGCCGTCCTGTTACATGGAGGTGGTTGGGGTAAAGTTCTGTGTGAGTTAATGGTTTTAGAAGTGGAAAGTCTCTAGCTCCAACTTACAGTGTTTGGTGAAGAAATGCTATAGCGAGATAAGAATGGGTAGGATGCCCCCAAACGGACTGTGCTGATTTTTTTTCTGGTGATTACTACCAACATAAGATTAAGATTTGCCAAGTTTTAGTTCTTAATATTGTACCATTGGAAAGTGAGGATTAATTGAAAAAAAAAACGAAAAAAATTCAGATCTTTTCAACGGTTCGATCGATTTGGCTGAAATTTTAGTATGTTTTGCATATTTTTATAACAAAAAGAAGAAAAAATTATTAATATGAAAAGAAAATTTTAACCACCCTAAAAAAATTATTCCATAAAAAAAAATTTTTTTCATAAACTTATGGTCTTGGTACAATTACCAAATTTTTTTTTATTTTTCCAACACTATTTTTCACAACATATGATTTTTTCAAATTTTTTTCTGGGTGCGCCATAGTTGAAAAAAATAAAATGTCAAAAAATTATTTTTAATTTTAGATTAGGCTTTATTTACAGTCACTTTATTTTTTTTGTAGATTTCCAAATACTTGATGTATAAATTTTTTTCAAAATTTTTTTTCCAGATGCGTCGCAGTAAAAGCAATAGAATGTCTAGAATTTTTTTTTTGAGGTTATGTTAGTTGTACAATTATCAAAATCTTTTTGTACGTTTTTGACCCTATCCAACGCAACATATAATTTTTTCAAAATTTTCCTCTGCGTGCGTCATAGTTAAAAACAACAAAATGTCTAAAAATTATTTTTTTTGAGGTTATGCTTTATGTACTATCACGTAAATTTTTCTGGAGATTTTTTAATCTATTTGACGTCATTTATAATTGTTTCGGAAGAAAACCTTGCGATACACTCATGCATAAATTAAGTACATTATCTTGAGATATTTCTTCTTTTTTAACTCTCTTATAAGAATTTATTCTATTGCATTTACTGCGACGCATCTGGAAAAAAAATTTAGAAAAAATTTTATACAACGTTAAATACATTTGGAAATCTACAAAAAAAAATTACGTGACTGTACAAAAGCCTAACCTAAAATAAAAAATAATTTTTTGATATTTTATTTTTTTCAACTATGACGCACCCAGAAAAAAATTTTGAAAAAATCATATGTTGTGAAAAATAGTGTTGGAAAAATAAAAAATAAATTTTGGTAATTGTACCAAGACCATAAGTTTATGAAAAAAATTTATTGTTTATGGAATAATTTGTTTAGGGGGGTTAAAATTTTCTTTTCGTATTAATAATTTTTTCTTCTTTTTGTTATAAAAATATGCAAAACATACTAAAATTTCAGCCAAATCGATCGAACCGTTGAAAAGATATGAATTTTTTTCGATTTTTTTTCAATTAATCCTCACTTTCCAACGGTACAATATTAAGAGCTAAAACTTGGCAAATCTTAATCTTATGTTGGTAGTAGTCACCAGAAAAAAAATCAGCACAATCCGTTTGGGGGCATCCTACCCATTCTTATCTCGCTATAGCCTTCACAATTTTTCTAGCAGGGGGGGGTCAGTTTAATAATGGTACATTCTGTTACATGGGTCTGGTGGGGGTTAATATTTACGTAAAACAACAAAATTATAAAACGGAATTGATAAACTGGGTTTAAGTGGAGATATTTGCAGTTTGGGGGAAGATGGGGTCCAGCCTGACGGTACTGTTCTGTTTAATGACAGTGATGGGGTCAAGTTTTTTTTACTAAACGATTTCAGAAGTTTAATGTCTCTAGCTGTTATTTACAGGGTGTTGGTGAAATATTTACAATATTTTTATAGTAGGGGGGGGGGGGTTTAGTTTGAAGGTACGTTGTGTTACATGAGGTTGGAGGGATAGATACAAGATTTACGTTAAGTAACGATTTTCCAAGTGAGTAGTTTAGTTAAAACGATGACGTAGTCACAAGGGATGATAATGTAATTTAGCTTCAGAAACTGCTTGACAATTGGTTAATATCAAAAAGATCCCTGAAGATTTTCAGGAAGATCAAAGATAGGATGCCATTATTTCCTTGAAATTTATTTATTTTACATACAACTCTAATTACACCCTGAGACGTAGTTTTTTATCTTTTTGACGTACCAACAAATCCTAAAAGGGTTCTTTTGCATCATACATTATATGTAGACATTCCTTTAAAGTTTCTTATCGTTATTCCCTCTTCTTGGGCAAACTCGAATACGTTCATATACTAGTATTGTATTGTGTGTTGTGTGAATATCTATGTACCTACCCATGTACGTTAAGTGTGTAGTATATTAAGTAGATGTCGATACAGTCGCGTGGGTAGGTATACATACATTGGTGTTGTACTACAACGTATGTACACAACTACAGAAGAAGCAAAGAAGGCTTTCAATACAAGAATGATAAACGATGTTAGTGAGCTAATGTACAAGAAATCTTGACGAAAGTATGTGTCGAATTTCACCGCCTTATTCTCCACCTCTTCAACTTCGTTCCGTGTAAGATTAAACATGTTCATCTACTGGGAAAACTGGGTTAGGGCGTACGAGGGGGATAAAATGGGATGTTTTCCTGAAGCCACCGAGAACAACGTATCGTCTATACCGAGTGTTTTATAAAATATCGAACGTTAAAAACTCGTTTAATGGTATCTAGGAAGGGGTAAATTTTGAAGTTTTAAATGACAAAAAATTAGAGAGGGTTTATTTGAATTGTATCCGGCTCAAACCACAAAAACGTAACGTGAAAGAAGTAATTTCCGGGGACTGTTGTTATTTACAAGATTTCCTTCGTTATGTTAACACGTGTATAGTACACAGTTACTGGGTGTTGAATTTTCATTGCCCTTGGGCCCCTGTGACTGTCCTAACACCACCTAATAGTTAAATTGCGTTTAAATAATTTAATATAGTGAACAACCCTTTCCACTTCTCTTTAAAATTCACATTAGATATCAAGAAAGAAATATTTGTGACAAAAAAATACCTCAATAAAATTAAAAGGGTTTGATATATAGATAAATATTAGTGTTTTATTTGATGAAATAAATCGAAAATTAGTTGAAACGTCACCTAAATATGACTGACTAACTCATATTTATTTGACAGTTGGTGAAAAGGCAGATACATTCGCGTTTCATTCGCCCCTATGGCTCCCACCCCCCATAAAGCTGAAATCAGCACACATATCTCCGATTGTATCGCAGGGCATAATGGATTAAAAAGCATGTCGACAGAAAGTCGAACAATTAACGAGCTTGAGAGCATGTGAGTTTGTTGCGTGAGCGAAAGTTTTGTTCGGCCATAAAAAAAAATATGTCTGAGAAATACTAATTATACTAAAACTGATGAATGACATATTTAGCTGCTGGATATTTTAACCCAACCGCATAATTTGAAAGCGTATGATGTTACAAACGTAACTGAGACATATTCGTTTTTTATCGATTCTTGTTACTACCAGAAATCTAACGTGAAAAAAATGTGAGCAATCGTACCTACATCGATAACTTGAACGTCGATAAGTCGAACTTAATTTCGAACATAGCTACCACTCCGGCGTCTGGCCTCATACGTGTGACTCATTACTGAACTTACACTTGAGATTTTTGACGAATTATTCAACTTTCTGTTAATAAATATTAGTGTATATACAGGGTTACAGGTTAAGTCGACCTAGATCCTTGAAGAGGTTGTAGTTTCCCTCATTTCTGACTGATTTGGCTATGAATGACCGTATCATAAACTTAGCCGTTTTCAAGTTATTGGACTTTAAGGTTTTTTATACAAATTGCCGATTTTTAGGGTTCCGCACTTCAAATGGAAAACGCGGAACCCTTATAGGATCACTTCGTTTTTCGTCCGTCTGTCAAGACCCTTTTTCTCAGGAAAGCGTTGAGGTATCAAGCTAAAATTTATACCAAATACTCAGGTCAATTGTCCCTTGGAGCTGTGAAAAAATCAAACTTCTAAGCCAACGCAATCAAAAGATACAGTCATTTATGCCGCAAATTTCCGCAAATTTTCGAATCAAAACCTACAGGGTACTTCCCGTGAACTCAGAATCTTGAAATTTGGTACGAAGCAACGTCTTATAGCACAGATAAAGGAAAAATTGCGAAAACCGTAAATTTTTAGTTACATCATATAATAAAAATATTTTTAATAATTTTAAAGTTACTACCCCTTTCCTCATGAACGCGTAGAGGTATTAAATTGAAATTCATATCAAATACTCAGGTCTATTATACCTTTAAGCTGTAACAAAATCAAACTTCTATGTCAACGCAATAAAAAGAAACAGCAATTTAAGCCGCATATTTTCAAACTCGCAACTACTCGCAAGGGAATCAAAACCTAAAGGGTACTTCCAGTCGATTTAGAATCTTGAAATTTGGCATGAAGCAATGTTTTATAGCACATATAAAGGAAAAATTCCGAAAACCTTAAATTTTTCCAGTAGTTGCAACCCGCCTACCCCTTGGTTGTAGTATAGACTATAACAATTACGTAATTAATAATTGAGGATGCCTACCAAAATAAGAATCAATATAAGCCAAAAAAACTGACGCGTCGCAGTTAAATTATGCAACACACAGTTCACGGTTTTGCTTCCCGCAATACACGAATATTTCGAGATTTTAGAAGTACAGTGGATTTCATTTATGATAACGACTTCGATTGTAATAACCTTTTGGTTATAACGACATAACACATAAGTCCCTTGAATTTAAGGAGTAATTCAAGAAGAAAATTTGGCTGTAAGGACTTCGGATGTAACGTCGATTTCGGTTTTAGCGACTAATTTTAATTACAAGATGCTAGAAATCTCATACTGACTGATATAACGATATATATATAATAATATAGACAACAAATAAACGAAACTACAATGTTCTATTAATGACTAATGAGGTATATTTTTTTAGCTTACCTAACCGTGCTTTTACTTCACAAATTGCTGTTGGACTTGGAAATATTTATTCTGGCACTAGTTGACGTTGATTTCTCATAATCCACAAATGTTCACTCACTTTAATTCCGTTTTGTCCCGAACACGAAAACAATAAATAAATAAATTTAATAATTAATCAAAACGTAACGTAAAAATGTGACAATTACCGTCCATTTTCTATAATTCACTACACTACAATACAATAAAATGTTATAACAAAAGCGACGCCTGCCCACAATGCAACGCGCTCGCTCTTCGGCTTTAGGCAACACACGAACCGTTTGTTCGGGTTTCCTTCGGATCATCTTCGGATCCTCGGCCGTGGGGCCCTTTATGGGATCTTTTACTCGGTTACTGTCTTATTTGGCGATAAAAAACGTGTTTTATTAGTCGAGGTCAGTGTCAAAACGTTTCTATAAAAAGTGTTTAGTTACTAATAGGTGAGTTTTTAATCATATATAGGTACATATATTTAATTTAACCAATTTTTATGAGAAATTGTGTTTTACTGTCCAACTTAAAATATAAGATAAGTTACATTAGTTGCAATTTATAATTTTAAATTAAGAAGGGATGTACGTGAAGTATCTAATTGATCCTTAAATATGGTATTCTGTTTATTTATTTCCCTTTTTAGGGTTCCGCACCTCAAAAGGAAAAAGCGGAACCCTTATAGGATCACTTCGTTGTCCGTCCGTCTGTCAAGACCCTTTTTCTCAGGAACACGTTGAGGTATCAAGCTAAAATTTATACCAAATACTCAGGTCTATTGTCCCTTGGAGCTGTGAAAAAATCAAACTTCTAGGCCAACGCAATCAAAAGATACAGCCGTTTATGCTGCAAATTTCCGCAAATTTTCGAATCAAAACCTACAGGGTACTTCCCGTCAACTCAGAATCTTGAAATTTGGTACGAAGCAACGTCTTATAGAACAGATAAAGGAAAAATTGCGAAAGCCGTAAATTTTTAGTTACATCATATAATAAAAATATTTTTAATAATTTTAAAGTTACTACCCCTTTCCTCATGAACGCGTAGAGGTATTAAATTGAAATTCATATCACATACTCAGGTCTATAATACCTTTAAGCTGTAACAAAATCAAACTTCTATGTCAACGCAATAAAAAGAAACAGCAATTTAAGCCGCATATTTTCAAACTCGCAACTACTCGCAAGGGAATCAAAACCTAAAGGGTACTTCCAGTCGATTTAGAATCTTGAAATTTGGCATGAAGCAATGTTTTATCTTAGCACATATAAAGGAAAAATTCCGAAAACCTTAAATTTTTAGTTACATCACATATATACCTACATATATACCTACGGAACCCTCGGTATTTTTATTTGGTTTATACACACATATACTATTATTCAATAAATAACTCTCAATAAGTCTCGATACCTCGAGGTTTTTTTGCGTAACAGGTTGATCGAGTTATCGAAGTGTGAGTGTAGGTATAAGGGTTCAAAGTAATTACATTTAGCTTGATAAGCTGATAAGGAAGGTTAGTTGGTTGGTTATATGTGGGTCTTTGGGTCGTGTCGTGTCGTGTAGGAAGTTTTTCTGTCCCTGTACGTGACCTTTATGTTACGTCTTAGAGCAGCAAATCCTCTTAGCTCATCTTGGTGACCGTAAATTAACGCTTTTAAGCTGCGTAGGGAAATGAAATAATCTTGGCGTAATATATATAAAATAATCCGGTCGGTGGCGGTAGAAACGGCGACGACGGTTGGAGATCTCTTCGTCCTCCTCCTCCTCCTCCTAATGTAATGACGCTTTTGTAATGCCTTTTAATTACGTGGTTGCGATATTAAAGAGCGAGACTGGAGCGTCTTAATTACACTCCAAAATGAATCCATCTTCTGAGATGGATAGATAAGGCGCCAATTTAACATAAGAAATTATACGCCTTACTGGCTGCCGGATTATTTCGCCAAATTGCCGTGCAACTTCCGCGAAACTTGTAATGCGTCCTCAATCTTTCTCCGTTTGCGTTTATTACACATCATAAGCTTAGAAAGGATTAATTTTATTAATTTGAGAAGTTCGTATTCCCATTCCAATTTATTTAAGTGTTTGGGATACCCAACACGCTTAACTCTCTACTTTACTTATCGTAAATTTTCATTAAATTCATTAGTACTCGTATTAATCTGGCTTTCAATAAAAAAACGCACAACCACAAAACTGATAAACATTTTCGACAATTTACTTATTGGAAAAGACAATAAATTAAGAAAGTTGGACATCAATTAATTATGTGACATGTTTTTGGTCTCATTTTGATCCCTTCTTCATCCTTAGTGATCAGGCATATATTTTATGGAAGAATTTGTAGAATTATTGAACGAGAAATGAGGTAGGCTGAGCATATTAAGGGAAATATTCGTCAGAAGGAGCGGTGAAAATGAAGTGTCAGTGTTGGGGATTTTAAGGGAAGACTCATTGGGGTGTAAAGTCTTAAAAGAGATTTTGAATATTTATATTTGATAGTAGGTACTGGGAAGGGATTTGCATTGAGGTGGGTTTAAAAAACGAGAGGTGGATTATCTTATGTATTAATTTTTATGTTTCGGGACCCTACAATTATCCAATGTATCAGAATAGATGGTGAATAATGTTGGCTTGTAGGTATATAACTTTTTTCTTAATAAAATATGTTCATTCACCTTACCTACAATGATTGACAACCCATTAAGCATTTATGCATATTAATTAAGAATTCTTTATTACATAAGTTAGTTAAAATTGGAATTAACAAAGCGAAAGAAAAGTGACATTTACCTAATTGATTTAAGCGTACCTACAAAAGATACGTTTAAAATGCACCTTCTGTTATTATATCGTAATGACAGCTAAAAAGAAATAACTGAACTATGTAAACATTTGTTTGCAATTGCAACGATCCAGTTCTGGTTTAAAATGTTAACAGATAATCGTTATTACAGGGTAAATTTCACGTGAGGAAGATGTGGGGGGTCATAGAAAATTTCACCAAATGGTAGGTACAAATACTTCTTCTGAAGATGCCCTTGTAGGTTGAAACGATCGTAAAGACGTAATAAAGTTAATAAGTGGAAATTAAATGTGTTTTAATTTATCAATCTTAAATATTACAATATGGTAGGATTGGTTCAAGATTAATAGTAAAAAATAACAAATAGTAAATGGATGTTCCCAAAATATACTGCATTAGAGACACAATTTTATACTTTTTGGATTTTTTTAGCCTTTTATTTAACAATTTACTTTTTACAGTAAAACTTCGATAATTCTAAAGTTACGGTGTAGGAATATTGATGTAAATTAAATTAGATTGGATTCACAATAAAAAGATAAAAAAATATTAATTAGGAACTGCACTTTTACTAGATAATATTGAAATCTTAATTTTCCAGTAGTTGCAACCCGCCTACCCCTTGGTTGTAGTATAGACTATAACAATTACGTAATTAATAATTGAAAATTTCTACTAAAACAAGAATCAATATAAGCCAAAAAAACTGACACGACGCAGTTAAATTATGCAACACACAGTTCACGGTTTTGCTTCCCGCAATACACGAATATTTCTAGATTTTAGAAGTACAGTGGATTTCATTTATTATAACGACTTCGGTTGTAATAACCATTTGGTTATAACGACATAACACATAAGTCCCTTGAATTTAAAAAGTAATTTAAGAAGAAAATTTGGCTGTAATGTAACGACTTCGGATGTAACGTCGATTTCCGTTTTAGCGACTAATTTAAATGAACTATTAATTACAAGATGCTAGAAATCTCATACTGACTGATATTACGATATATATATATATATATATTTTATTTATTTATTATTTATTAGAAAAAAATACAGACACTAAGGTCCTATCATGAATAGATACATCTTCTTTGTAGATTGTTGTTTGAAATAACAGTTGCAGATATAATATGGTTAATTAAACTTTCAAAAAAAAAAAAAAAAAAACAAATAAGTAATTCATTAAACTAAACAACACAATATTAATTTCCAGAATTATTGACTATAATTAATTAATGCAATTCTCAGAGCACTCTTAAACGTTCCCAACAAATTTATATCTAATAAATCAGGAATATCCTTATTATTATTCACCAAATTGCTGGATCTAATAAAAAAAGAGGTATTCTGCAAATTTATAACATTCCTAGGAGTGACAAATTGATAATTATCTCTAAGGATTCTATTTGGTACTTTAAAATTTATATGTGATAGCAGATTTGGAGAATCAATGTAATTATGAATAATTTTATATAAATAAAGCAAATCAAGATACTTATGAAAAGAACTAATGGAACAAATTTTCAATTGTTGCGAAAATTCAGAGTAATCATGATCTTTGATTGACATAGGCTTACCAATTTTAAAGGACATTAATCTAATAAAACGATGATTAATAGATTCCAATCCATCAATATCACATTTTTTATAAGGAGACCAAATTACTGAGCCATATGTCAACTGTGATCTAACAATCACATTATATAGATTAACCATAGTCAAAGGATTCTTGAAAGACTTAGTGTTTCTGAACAAAAAATAAAGCATTTTAGTTGCTTTATTAACAGAATAATTGATATGAAACGAAAAGGACAAGTTAGTATCAAAAAATAAACCTAAATCCTTGACTGCAGTTACCCTTTCCAACATATGATTTCCACACAAATTGTATGAGAAGTTGATATGTTTAGAACGGAAAAAAGAGATTACATTACATTTATTCAAACTAAAGTTCAAGCCGTTTTTATTAATCCAACTACTAACATAATCCAGATCATACTGCAAATTTCTAGCATCTTCAATAGAATTTACCATTTTAAATACTTTTATGTCATCTGCATACAACAAAATTTTAGAATGTAAAAGAATATCTACTAAATCATTAATATAAATAATAAATAGGAGAGGTCCCGTATGTGTACCTTGTCCAACTCCAGAGACTGTAGAGTACTCAACAGAGGTAAAATTTTTGTATTTTACAGAGTATTTTCTATTAGTAATAGCTGATTTTAACCAATTCAATAACGATCCCTGAATACCATATAAATTTAGCTTATAAAATAACATTTCATGATTAATGGAGTCAAATGCAGATGACAAATCCATATAAACTGAATCAACTTGAAAATCTTTTAACATGTTGTTAACTAAAAATTCTGAGAATTCAACTAGATTGGAAGTTGTTGATCTTCCTATAAAGAAACCATGTTGTTCTGGCTTAATAAATTTCTTAAGATACAAGTAAAGTTTCTTATAGACTAACGAATCTAACAATTTAGAAACAAGAGATAACTTGGCTACAGGCCTATAATTTCTCACATCAGTTTTGTCACCCTTTTTATGAATAGGAGTAACGAAGGAGTGCTTCCATACTTCAGGAAGATATCCCTCATTAATCGAATCATTAAACAAAGATGTAAGAATCGGTGTTAACCCATCTGCTAACTCCTTTATGAAAATGGCAGGAATTCCATCCGGACCTACTGCAGACTTATCAGATAACTTTCTAATGGCATTCATAACTTCATCTTGAGAAAACGAAACACATGGTAAAAAAAAAGAGGAATCAATATTCACATTATTTAAATCTGCTACATTAACTCTACTCATTGAGGCAAAATGTTTGGCAAATAACTCAACAATAGCTGCACCTCCACTTGCTTCCTCACCGTCAAGATGAACTGCAGAAGGTACCGAAGAAGAATTGCAACCATTCACATAAGACCAAAATCTAGTAGGCTCTTGTAACATACCACTTTCAATATCATTTACAAATTGCTTATATATATAATAATAATAATATAGACAACAAATAAACGAAACTACAATGTTCTATTAATAATTGTTCTAATGAGTAATATTTTTTTAGCTTACCTAACCGTACTTTTCTTTCACAAATTGCTGTTGGACTTGGAAATATTTATTCTGGCACTAGTTGACGTTGATTTCTCATAACCCACAAATGTTCACTCACTTTAATTCCGTTTTGTCCCGAACACGAAAACAATAAATAAATAAATAAATTTAATAATTAATCACAACGTAACGTAAAAATGTGACAATTACCGTCCATTTTCTATAATTCACTACACTACAATACAATAAAATGTTATAACAAAAGCTACGCCTGCCCACAATGCACCGCGTTCGCTCTTCGGCTTTAGGCAACACACGAACCGTTTGCTCGGTTTTCCTTCGGATTCTCGGCCGTGGGGCCCTTTATGGGATCTTTTACTCGGTTACTATCTTGTTTGCCGATAAAAATCCTGTTTTATTAGTCGAGGTCAGTGTCAAAACGTTTCTATAAAAAGTGTTTAGTTACTAATAGGTGAGTTTTTAATCATATATAGGTACATATATTTAATTTAACCAATTTTTATGAGAAATTGTGTTTTACTGTCCAACTTAAAATATAAGATAAGATTTATTTTTTATATAATCGATTATCGAGTTATAAAATTGCGATAATTGGAATCGCCAACTTGAATAAGCGAATATAAAATACAAAACAATGCCAAGTGGAGGAGGGTGGGTGGAAAGTAAATCGAATCTCAACGTCTGGGTTTATATATTTTTATATTAGGGTATGTAAAGGTCCAGACCCTCTTCTTACCTCCCCTCAATCGAAATTATTTGATAAAACAACGTAGCAGGTCGGAGCAAAGGGGAGAAAAAGGGGATTTTTATATATCAAAACCGAACCCACATATCACAAAAGGCATGAAACGTCAATTTGATAAAAGGTGGCCTGGATTTTGTTGCTTATGAATAGGGAGAGGGGGGTATGCTGAAATTTGTATTTCTTATCTTCACCCCCCCCCCCATTATGAAATTAGTACCTATTTAATAAGTATATTTTATCATTAATATTTGGAAAAGGATTTCTAGTTTTGGAACAAAAAAGATCATGAAAATGTGATAAATGGAAGGGTGAGAGTTTTCATCAAATTTTATTTAATAGCAGGGATTGCAAAAGATCTCAGCAGATCTCCCAATTTACCTTTTTAACTCAATGACCTTTTTTAATAAATTTTAATGTCCTGACTTTTTTTAATTAAAAACCTATTATAGGGGTGTGTGTGTATGTGAGGAAGCGCTGAAGAGGGTGGTTAAATATGAAAAGAAATTGGAAAAATTGGGGAAGGAGATATAAGAAAGGAAATTTGGAGGAAAAGGGTTTTTAATATACGTGGAAAAAATAAAATAAAAGCTCATTATAGGGTAAATCTGACGTGAAGATATGTGGGGTGTCCCAGCAAGTCTTAGGAAATCTAATTAAATGGTAGAGAGGGTTCAAAATTATTAGCGAAACTTAGTACTTTTGAGGCTTCCACCCTTTTATTTAAAACATTTTTTAAACATTTATTTTCAATTTTCGTAAAAATGTAAACAATTTGACCCCTGATAATGTTGACAAAGTGTTGATTAAGTTCTTGTTTCTGTTAAAAAAAATATATAATGTGAAAGGGTGTTAAGGGTCTTACCAAATCTTTAATTTTCAAATCTCCCGAAAGGGTTGGGAGGGGTCAAAATAAAAATAAAAATAATACAAATTATTAATGGACGTTTTCAAAAATATTACTGCATTTTTTCACAATTTTAATACTTTTTGGATTTTTCGTTCTTTTATTTAAAAATATTTTTTACAGTGAAACTTCGATAATTCCCATATTCAATAACTCGAAGGCTCGATACCTGTAAGTTTTTGTGGTCATATGGTGATTCGAGTTATCGAAGTTCGATTGTATTTTAATTTTCATTATAATGTGAATGGCTTGACCTTTGATAATCTTGCCATTGTTACGACTGCTTATGAAACTTAAACCGTTCCATTAATTATTAATTGCCATCCCATCATCAGTTAATTGATCACAAAGCTATTGATCGTGTGACCTCGTCCATCTTCCCTTTAAATTGGACATCTGATGGTTTTCTTATTACAATTAGCGCAAGACGTCTCGTCTGTTCGTATATTTAGCTGTATGTATACTTGAGTACCTACCTAATAATTTAATTTCCGGAAAAGCATTTGAAAATAATTGCTTAGAAGAAGGAGCCAGACGCAGGCAGTCGAGGTTTTGTTTAATTTCGACGTAACGTAACGGTAACGGTTTTTCTTCCGGAACAGTTTCAACAATTCCGGGGAGAATTACATGAAAACGTCACGATGTTGTACAGACGCCGTCATCCTATCGGTTACATTATTATCAGTCTTATTTTTAGGTTCTTAATACTTGTAGTTTTAAGAGAAATTGTTCTGTAACATACGTAACGTAAGGGATGTATAGAGCACTAAATAATGCGAAATGAGAAAAGCGATTTCTTATTAGAGAAGTTGTAGGTATTTGTGGTGCCGTCAGGAAAACATCCCTTAAGTATAAGTAGTTTTTGAAAAAGGGTTCGTGGGTTGACAAGATCAGTTATTTGCAGAAGTTTTTGAAGTTTTACGAAATTGAATGCCAAATTCTTGTTTGCTTCCTTTTAGTGCACTTGACGCTTGCAGCAACTTATTTAAAAGTTTAATAAGTTGTGCTTTCAAAAATTTAATGAAATTTGTACGGGTTGCCTTTTCATTCGGTTATTCGATTTCTTATTTGCCGAAAGGGAACTAATTTACTTTCAAATTCTTCTGATACCTTCTCTCCTTCTTACTTCGGAGAACGAACGAACGAACGAAGGCGATTGTTCGCAATCAAGAGAATCAAATTGTGTTTTGACAGTGATCGAACTGAACCCATTGATAACGTAACATTTGAGTAAACTGAAAAGATTCGCGCCAAAATCATATTAGCGTGACATTTTATATATTAAATTTTCAAATATTAATTTCTTTTCGTGCAAAAAACACATTCACAGCTGGTTAGACACCCTTTGTCATCTTTTGAATTCTAAATTGTATTTATTCATTCCGATTTGTTAGTGGAAAGCAAAGTACATACAAAAAACATTCTAAAAGCTTCTGAAAATTTTAGAATAATCTCAAACCTTTTGGAAAATTTTAGAACATACTCGAACCATTAAGAAACATTTACAACATTCTCAAACTTTCTGGCATATTGTAGAAGCTTCTGGAAAGTTTTTGAACATTCTCTGGCCTTCTGAACATGCTTAAGACTTTTAGAAACCTTTGGGGAAAGTTCTCAAAACTTCTGGAACATTTTCAAATCTTTCTTTAAAACATTCTCGAACTTTATGGAACATTCTAGAAGCTTCTGAAAATTTTAAGAATAATCTCAAACCTTTTGTAAAATTTTAGAACATACTCGAACCCTCTGGGAAATATTAGAACATTCTCAAACCATTAAGAAACATTAACAACATTCTCAAACCTTTTTGGCATATTGTAGAAGCTTATGGAAAGTTTTTGAACATTTTCTAGCCTTCTGAACATGCTTAAACTTTTAGAAACCTTTGGGACGTTCTTAAAACTTTTGGAACATTTTAGAATCTTTCTTTAAAACATTCTCGAACTTTATGGAACATTCTAGAAGCTTCTGAAAATTTTAAGAATAATCTCAAACCTTTTGTAAAATTTTAGAACATACTCGAACCCTTTGGGAAATATTAGAACATTCTCAAACCATTAAGAAACATTTACAACATTCTCAAATTTTCTGGCATATTGTAGAAGCTTCTGGAAAGTTTTTGAACATTTTCTAGCCTTCTGAACATGCTTAAAACTTTTAGAAACTTTTGGAACGTTCTTAAAACTACTGGAACATTTTAGAATCTTTCTTTAAAACATTCTCGAACTTTATGGAACATTCTAGAAGCTTCTGAAAATTTTAAGGTTGATCTCAAACCTTTTGGAAAATTTAAGAATTTAAGAACATACTCGAACCCTCTGGGAAATATTAGAACATTCTCAAACCATTAAGAAACATTTACAACATTCTCAAACTTTCTGGGATATTGTGGAAGCTTCTGGAAAGTTTTTGAACATTTTCTAGCCTTCTGAACATGCTTAAAACTTTTAGAAACCTTTGGGACGTTCTTTAAACTTTTGGAACATTTTCGAATCTTTCTTTAAAACATTCCCGAACTTTATGGAACATTCTAGAAGCTTCTGAAAATTTTAAGAATAATCTCAAACCTTTTGTAAAATTTTAGAACATACTCGAACCCTCTGGGAAATATTAGAACATTCTCAAACCATTAAGAAACATTTACAACATTCTCAAACTTTCTGGGATATTGTGGAAGCTTCTGGAAAGTTTTTGAACATTTTCTAGCCTTCTGAACATGCTTAAAACTTTTAGAAACCTTTGGGACGTTCTTTAAACTTTTGGAACATTTTCGAATCTTTCTTTAAAACATTCCCGAACTTTATGGAACATTCTAGAACCTTCTGAAAATTTTAAGGTTGATCTCAAACCTTTTGGAAAATTTAAGAATTTAAGAACATACTCGAACCCTCTGGGAAATATTAGAACATTCTCAAACCATTAAGAAACATTTACAACATTCTTAAACTTTCTGGGATATTGTGGAAGCTTCTGGAAAGTTTTTGAACATTTTCTAGCCTTCTGAACATGCTTAAAACTTTTAGAAACCTTTGGGACGTTCTTTAAACTTTTGGAACATTTTCGAATCTTTCTTTAAAACATTCCCGAACTTTATGGAACATCCTAGAAGCTTCTGAAAATTTTAAGGTTGATCTCAAACCTTTTGGAAAATTTTTAGAACATACTCGAACCCTCTGGGAAATATTAGAACATTCTCAAACCATTAAGAAACATTTACAACATTCTTAAACTTTCTGGGATATTGTGGAAGCTTCTGGAAAGTTTTTGAACATTTTCTAGCCTTCTGAACATGCTTAAAACTTTTAGAAACCTTTGGGACGTTCTTTAAACTTTTGGAACATTTTCGAATCTTTCTTTAAAACATTCCCGAACTTTATGGAACATCCTAGAAGCTTCTGAAAATTTTAAGGTTGATCTCAAACCTTTTGGAAAATTTAAGAATTTAAGAACATACTCGAACCCTCTGGGAAATATTAGAACATTCTCAAACCATTAAGAAACATTTACAACATTCTCAAACTTTCTGGGATATTGTGGAAGCTTCTGGAAAGTTTTTGAACATTTTCTAGCCTTCTGAACATGCTTAAAACTTTTAGAAACCTTTGGGACGTTCTTTAAACTTTTGGAACATTTTCGAATCTTTCTTTAAAACATTCCCGAACTTTATGGAACATTCTAGAACCTTCTGAAAATTTTAAGGTTGATCTCAAACCTTTTGGAAAATTTAAGAATTTAAGAACATACTCGAACCCTCTGGGAAATATTAGAACATTCTCAAACCATTAAGAAACATTTACAACATTCTCAAACTTTCTGGGATATTGTGGAAGCTTCTGGAAAGTTTTTGAACATTTTCTAGCCTTCTGAACATGCTTAAAACTTTTAGAAACCTTTGGGACGTTC
This sequence comes from Agrilus mali, assembly GCA_029378335.1. Classification (NCBI taxonomy): domain Eukaryota; kingdom Metazoa; phylum Arthropoda; class Insecta; order Coleoptera; family Buprestidae; genus Agrilus; species Agrilus mali. Next base: position 1,683,668 of record CM055654.1, on the reverse strand, counting down.
TTTAAACTTTTGGAACATTTTCGAATCTTTCTTTAAAACATTCCCGAACTTTATGGAACATTCTAGAACCTTCTGAAAATTTTAAGGTTGATCTCAAACCTTTTGGAAAATTTAAGAATTTAAGAACATACTCGAACCCTCTGGGAAATATTAGAACATTCTCAAACCATTAAGAAACATTTACAACATTCTCAAACTTTCTGGGATATTGTGGAAGCTTCTGGAAAGTTTTTGAACATTTTCTAGCCTTCTGAACATGCTTAAAACTTTTAGAAACCTTTGGGACGTTCTTTAAACTTTTGGAACATTTTCGAATCTTTCTTTAAAACATTCCCGAACTTTATGGAACATTCTAGAAGCTTCTGAAAATTTTAAGGTTGATCTCAAACCTTTTGGAAAATTTACGAATTTAAGAACATACTCGAACCCTTTGGGAAATATTAGAACATTCTCAAACCATTAAGAAACATTTACAACATTCTCAAATTTTCTGGCATATTGTGGAAGCTTCTGGAAAGTTTTTGAACATTTTCTAGCCTTATGAACATGCTTAAGACTTTTAGAAACCTTTGGGACGTTCTTAAAACTTTTGGAACATTTTAGAATCTTTCTTTAAAACATTCTCGAACTTAATGGAACATTCTAGAACCTTCTGAAAATTTTAAGGTTGATCTCAAACCTTTTGGAAAATTTAAGAATTTAAGAACATACTCGAACCCTCTGGGAAATATTAGAACATTCTCAAACCATTAAGAAACATTTACAACATTCTCAAACTTTCTGGGATATTGTGGAAGCTTCTGGAAAGTTTTTGAACATTTTCTAGCCTTCTGAACATGCTTAAAACTTTTAGAAACCTTTGGGACGTTCTTAAAACTTCTGGAACATTTAAGAATATTTCTTTAAAACATTCTCGAACTTTATGGAACATTCTAGAAGCTTCTGAAAATTTTAAGGTTGATCTCAAACCTTTTGGAAAATTTAAGAACATACTCGAACCCTCTGGGAAATATAAGAACATTCTCAAACCATTCAGAAACATTTACAACATTCTCAAATTTTCTGGCATATTGTAGAAGCTTCTGGAATGTTTTTGAACATTCTCTAGCCTTCTCAAACTTTATGGACACCCTTTGTTATCTTTTGAATTTTAAATTGCATTTATTCATTCTGATTTGTTAGTGGAAAGTAAAGTACATACAAAAACTTCTAAAGAGGTAGAGGTAGTTCAGTATCGCGTGAACGGCAAGATTCGGTTGCGTTCTGACAAAAACTCCCCATAGTTAACTGCCATTGCAAATAATTCTTCAAAATAATTACGTTTTGCTATAATTAATTGACTTGTATCACTTTATTACTTTTGTACGAATTTTCTTATGTCTCTAATGCTCATAACAATTTTAGTAGAGGTAGTTCAGTACCTCATGAACCACATGTCCGTAATACGTAAGTTCACAAAAAAAAACACATAAATCGTAAAATAAATTTCAAAGATAAAACCAAACCGATGCGGTATGGATGTTGATTTAATATTCAGAGTGTTGGTAAACATGAAATATTCTTGCCAACAATTTTTAATTTCCTGGATTAAACGCCTTCGTGCGTCGAATGCCAACAAATTCTGTTAGTAACGTTTCCGATAATTTTGATGGCGCTGCAACTGTTTTTAATTTGCTCCACGAAGCATTCAACGGGAATAATCGAATTGTATTTGTTTTTATGTAGGTATCTGGTAATGCATTACTCTCCACATGCACACACACACACACACTACCACCCTCGTGCACGGGCCAAAAATACATGTTACATTCATTCGAATCGCGCTTCCCTTCGTAAATCACTGATATCCGTAACGAGCGCCCAACAGTTGTAAATAGTTATGTGTGCGGGATACAAAACTGCCAAATTAAAAAAAACTAAAAAAAAGTTCTTTGTAAAGTAACCGAAAATGTAACTTTTAAAAGCCCTTGTTTTAAAAACCGAATGTAGTAGGGAACCCATTTCACTACCTTAACCGATTTCTGGCGACTTCTTCTAACTCCAGGTCTGAATTTACTTTTGATCGATAAATAAATAATCGAGTAGATAGTCGCAATATCACTTTTAAACCACTATCTGAATAAAAAAGTCTACATGTATTGTTGTGTACCGGAAAACTTTTATCGCGATTAATATTGATTTCAGCCGAGGTTCTCGCACAAATGCCCATTGTTAAAAGTGGAAAATGGAAGAATTTAACGATCGGCGATCCCATAAGTTAGTGGCCTGTAAACATGCTATAGATTTGGAGATAAAGATCCGCCTCGGTCATAAATCTCGGCTATCCTGAAGCGTTTCATGTTTTAAATTGTTCACAATCAGAACAACAGAATTTAACAGTTGCAATGAATGTTTAAATGAAACAAGATTTGCATACAGAATTACAGATCAGACAAAATTGTGCTCACGGATAAAGTGAATTGTTTATGGGACATACGCAAGCAACCTCTTAATTAATTAGCCGGCTGAACAGACTACGTTCCAGAACGTTCGATTAAACGCAATACCTACATGCATTGTATTGTTGTATTTTGTACCTACATAGTCTACATACATACACAACACATGTCCATTATTTTCCAACCAAACCACGCCCTTTACTATTTCGATTTTCTTTAACGCAAATGCGATAAATTTTAAGTAAGGTACAACGTTTGGGATACAGGAAAATAATTTAGGTATTAGAAAAATTTTGCTTGACTCATCAAGTAATAAAATCATGATTATTTTTCTCAGTATAGTATTCTAGAATATTCCGGAAAATTTTAGAGCATTTCAGAACATTCTGGAAATTTTAAAACGCATTTTGAAATTGTCGAACTTTTTGGAAATTTTTAGAATATTCTCGAATATTCTGCAACATTCTAAAATTTTCTGGAAAGTTCTGTGATATTCTCGACCCTTTTGGGAAAATTTTAGAATATTCTCAAACCTTCAACAACATACCAGAATCTTCTGGACAATTCTAGGACATCCTCGAACACTTTAAGAAATGTTAAAACATTTTAAAACCTTTTTGGAAAATTTGAGAACAATCTTGAACCCTTTGGGAAATATAAGAACCTGCTCAAACCATTAAGCAACATTTACAACATTCTCAAACTTTCTGGCATATTGTAGAAGCTTCTGGAAAGTTTTTGAACATTCTCTAGCCTTCTGAACATACTTAAAACTTTTAGAAACCTTTGGGACGTTCTCAAAACTTCTGGAGCATTTTAGAATCTTTCTTTAAAACATTCTCGAACTTTATGGAACATTCTAGAAGCTTCTGAAAATTTTAAGGTTAATCTCAAACCTTTTGGAAAATTTTAGAACATACTCGAAACCTCTGGGAAATATTAGAACATTCTCAAACCATTAAGAAACATTTACAACATTCTCAAACTTTCTGGCATATTGTAGAAGCTTCTGGAAAGTTTTTGAACATTTTCTAGCCTTCTGAACATGCTTAAAACTTTTAGAAACCTTTGGGACGTTCTCAAAACTTCTGGAACATTTTAGAATCTTTCTTTAAAACATTCTCGAACTTTATGGAACATTCTAGAAGCTTCTGAAAATTTTTAGATAATCTCAAACCTTTTGGAAAATTTAGAACATACTCGAAACCTCTGGGAAATATTAGAACATTCTCAAACCATTAAGAAACATTTACAACATTCTCAAACTTTCTGGCATATTGTAGAAGCTTCTGGAAAGTTTTTGAACATTTTCTAGCCTTCTGAACATGCTTAAAACTTTTAGAAACCTTTGGGACGTTCTCAAAACTTCTGGAACATTTTAGAATCTTTCTTTAAAACATTCTCGAACTTTATGGAAATTCTAGAAGCTTCTGAAAATTTTTAGAATAATCTCAAACCTTTTGAAAATTTTAGAACATACTCGAACCCTCTGGGAAATATTAGAACATTCTCAAACCATTAAGAAACATTTACAACATTCTCAAACTTTCTGGCATATTGTAGAAGCTTCTGGAAAGTTTTTGAACATTTTCTAGCCTTCTGAACATGCTTAAAACTTTTAGAAACCTTTGGGACGTTCTCAAAACTTCTGGAACATTTTAGAATCTTTCTTTAAAACATTCTCGAACTTTATGGAATATTCTAGAAGCTTCTGAAAATTTTTAGAATAATCTCAAACCTTTTGTAAAATTTTAGAACATACTCGAACCCTCTGGGAAATATTAGAACATTCTCAAACCTTAAGAAACATTTACAACATTCTCAAACTTTCTGGCATATTGTAGAAGCTTCTGGAAAGTTTTTGAACATCTCTAGCCTTCTGAACATGCTTAAAACTTTTAGAAACCTTTGGAGTTCCAAAACTTCTGGAACATTTTGAATCTTTCTTTAAAAATTCTCGAACTTTATGGAACATTCTAGAACCTTCTGAAAATTTTTAAACAATCTCAAACCTTTTGGAAAATTTTAGAACATACTCGAAACCTCTGGGAAATATTAGAACATTCTCAAACCATTAAGAAACATTTACAACATTCTCAAACTTTCTGGCATATTGTAGAAGCTTCTGGAAAGTTTTTGAACATTTTCTAGCCTTCTGAACATGCTTAAAACTTTTAGAAACCTTTGGGACGTTCTCAAAGCTTCTGGAACGTTTTAGAATCTTTCCTTAAAACATTCTCGAACTTTATGGAATATTCTAGAAGCTTCTGAAAATTTTTAGAATAATCTCAAACCTTTTGTAAAATTTTAGAACATACTCGAACCCTCTGGGAAATATTAGAACATTCTCAAACCATTAAGAAACATTTACAACATTCTCAAACTTTCTGGCATATTGTAGAAGCTTCTGGAAAGTTTTTGAACACTCTCTAGCCTTCTGAACATGCTTAAAACTTTTAGAAACCTTTGGAATGTTCACAAAACTTCTGGAGCATTTTCGAATCTTTCTTTAAAATATTCTCGAACTTTATGGAACATTCTAGAACCTTCTGAAAATTTTTATAATAATCTCAAACCTTTTGGAAAATTTTAGAACATACTCGAAACCTCTGGGAAATATTAGAACATTCTCAAACCATTAAGAAACATTTACAACATTCTCAAACTTTCTGGCATATTGTAGAAGCTTCTGGAAAGTTTTTGAACATTTTCTAGCCTTCTGAACATGCTTAAAACTTTTAGAAACCTTTGGGACGTTCTCAAAACTTCTGGAACATTTTAGAATCTTTCTTTAAAACATTCTCGAACTTTATGGAATATTCTAGAAGCTTCTGAAAATTTTTAGAATAATCTCAAACCTTTTGTAAAATTTTAGAACATACTCGAACCCTCTGGGAAATATTAGAACATTCTCAAACCATTAAGAAACATTTACAACATTCTCAAATTTTCTAGCATATTGTAGAAGCTTCTGGAAAGTTTTTGAACACTCTCTAGCCTTCTGAACATGCTTAAAACTTTTAGAAACCTTTGGAATGTTCACAAAACTTCTGGAGCATTTTCGAATCTTTCTTTAAAATATTCTCGAACTTTATGGAACATTCTAGAACCTTATGAAAATTTTTATAATAATCTCAAACCTTTTGGAAAATTTTAGAACATACTCGAAACCTCTGGGAAATATTAGAACATTCTCAAACCATTAAGAAACATTTACAACATTCTCAAACTTTCTGGCATATTCTAGAAGCTTCTGGAAAGTTTTTGAACATTCTCTAGCGTTCTGAACATGCTTAAAACTTTTAGAAACCTTTGGGACGTTCTCAAAGCTTCTGGAACGTTTTAGAATCTTTCCTTAAAACATTCTCGAACCTTATAGAACATTCTAGAACCTTCTGAAAATTTTTATAACAATCTCAAACCTTTTGGAAAATTTTAGAACATACTCGAAACCTCTGGGAAATATTAGAACATTCTCAAACCATTAAGAAACATTTACAACATTATCAAACTTTCTGGCATATTGTAGAAGCTTCTGGAAAGTTTTAAAACATTGTCTAGCTTTTTGAAATATTCTATGGAAAAGTTTAGAACATTGTGAAGAAATTTATTCAATTCTTCCATACATACTTGTATAGTTTTTTGAGGTGACACCTTTTGACGTTTCGACCCCTCTATCTTCGAAACGTAGCACACTATTATTTTTTATATTGACTAAACGACAAAATATTAAAATGTGATCTATTTGCATTTATTGGAAATAAATTGTAATTCATGTGTGTGGTAAAGGGTAGTAAGTATGTAGTACCAATCTGGAAAACAAAAAGTCAGGCAAAATGTTAATATCTTGTTTGGGCGTGAGTACATCTGATGAACATTGATAAAATACAACTCCATTTATTTAAAATTTACCATACCGTTTGAAATACTATCTAGCTATTACATGCAATCACGTCAATTAACGTTTATTATTTATTAAGCTACATAAGTTGTTCGTGCTCATGAATTGCTAATAAAACAAACCATTTTTGTAATAATTATTGTTAATCATCGAGGCATTAAAATGTTTAAAAGGTCGTTACTATTTAATGTACTTATTTGTATATTGTCGTATTATACCTTAATTATTGTCATTTTGATTATTTATAAAATGGTTTAATGGTAATAGCATATACGTATAGGTATATAGGTTTCATAAAACTATCGGGAAAAAAAACACCTTTAGGAGGTTAAAAACGAAGGGCAGGTTGTGAATAAATGCTGTAGTTTAGTCAAAATTTATTAGAAAAGTTTGTGAAGTGGAATACAATTCGAATAGGTAGGTACCTAAGTTCAACTTTGAAAGAAAGTCCAACAAAATAGATAAAAATTTAATATAATGCGTCTGCAAAGTTTTAGCAAATACTAAAGAAAAAAAGGCATTTCGTGTTTTACGGCACTTATACGTAGATAGGACGTCAACATGGTAAGAAAAATTGTGAGCTTATCCTATCGCGAGGTACAAGGTGGTCGACGAGAAGTTACAAACGTCATTACGAGACCCCAGGGTCTGGTTTTTAGGTATCCCTCACGGGCCAACAACTGAAACAGCTCTTTTTATTAAGCCCCAGAAGCGCGATATTTCAAAAGAATCGCTTCCACTCAATTTATCTAAAAATAATGCTGTCAGAATAAAGATGGGAAATAGTTCGTAGAATTACTAATGGTATTCACTTAAATCTCAAAAATCCCAACTCCCACACCTCACATTTATCTTGTTTTGTTCATTTACCCAACACAACCTTGCAGCCAACAACCGCCAAGAATCTGAAACAACACGATCTTTCATTTCAAATTCTGATGGTATTATTATATATATTACAGGGAAGAAGTAGGTGTTGGTGCGTTTTCTCTTTTACTTATTTTGGTAGTGGTGTATACTACTAATTTAACACATGTACACCTAACGAAACAGAACCACCCCCACAATGTACAAAATGCAACACCAACTCCTTCCAAATAATGGGACGTATCATCAACTGCCCAGAATTAAATACCCAAAGAATAATACAAATAAGTAAAATAAGTCTCTTATATTCCACCCCCTGATGCCTTATATTAATCTTCCAAGTTGCTGGAATCGAGTAAATTTAAAACTTTTTAATTGATCTAAATTTATAGCGAGGCGTCAGTTTTGTCGTCACGCCAAGCCGTGGCGAAATGATGCTCAAAATTAGTGACGTTAAATAATAATCCCGGGGGATGCGCCAGATGATGATTTCGGTATTAGTTGAGTTGGGAGTTTATACTTACTTACATAAGAAAAGTTTAGCAGTCGTCGCGTCAGAAACGTTGGAAATGGACCGGAAAGCCTTTCGATTCGTTCAAAATTTATTCGCTTGATTACACCACCGAAAAGGGAAAATTACTTAATAACAGGGTTCAAAAACTATAAAACCTTGTGATCATTAGTGTGATTGAGAAAGGGCACCCACTTCACCACCTTAACCCACGTATAATTTCTTCGTTTTACTTCAAAGCTCCAAACAATTTAAAACAAATTATTTATGTTTAGGAAACGAGAGCATCATTTGTGTACTTATTATTTATTGACGTTATTTTCCTACCCCAATTGAACAAACCAATAGCAATGCAGTGGTTGCGGCTTATATGTACGTACCTACATAAAAGCAGTCGGGAAATTCGGTTACTTAATAATGGACTTTGGACGTGAAAATCTATAACATGCCAAGCTTTTTGCAACAAATTCAAAATACAACAGCACACGTGAGTTTGCATGTGTGAATTTAGGGACATCATAAAGGCAACATTTTCCAAAATAACCGGCGTGTTAATAACATTTTAGCCCTTGTATGTGTGTTTTCGTGCAACACATCAGGTGTCCACGTCTAAAACGTAAGTGCATTGGGGTTTATACATGGCATAAAACATTCATTTAAAGCTAAATGCTAAACCGTAATTGCTGTATCGAGAACATAGGCCATAATTTTTTTTTAAAGAAGTACAATGAACTACGTACCTAAACTGGACTGTAGAACAAATAAAATATCGTCAGTCAATATTTAATTCAAAATTTAAAAAAAAAAAAAACCACTTATATCGAGTTGTCTTTTCCTGTGGTAACCTTATAACACCAAAAAGTCAAAGCAAAAACCTTTACTGTTGGGTTATGCCAGGACACGTTTCCCTTAATTATTTAAACTAATGATTGTTTTTATTTGATCGCTCAGGATCATAAGATGAACATCAAGTGAGTGTTATGGTAGTCTTAAGGTCACTTAAAAGTCTTTAGGACACTTAAAAGCACCTTCCCTCTTCCCTTTTCTTGCTCTCCAATTGACTGCCAGATAGATTTTCAGATCCACTTCTAATGCTTCCACATCCTCATCCATTCCTCAACTAAAGGCACTTGGATGGTGTTCTGCAAGGTTACCACCCATCTCCCTTACTTGTTTCCCTTCCATCCAACCAAGAGTTCATTGATCTAGACCAGAAAGCAACTTCTCCATTCTTAAACAATTTTGACAGAACTTTTACCATATCTAACGTTGGTCAACATTCGACTAGATTATGCATGGTTACGAAGACTTTACTAAAGAATTTATTTATTTAATTGTTCAATATTGTAAAGTAGTGGTGGAAAAAGAAAACATTAACGAAGTGAATGCTGTCTTAGTCATGTCCTTTTTTACCTCAACTCTCTATGATTCTAAGTGACTATCCTCAGTCAAAAACACCCTTTTGTCTTTCCTAACTCTTCCCATACTTTCTAATCGATGGTCAATAAAGACATCCAATTACCATTTAGCCCAAATTAGACTTTTAGTTCCATCTTCTCTTCCTCTACTTCTCTGCTCCCTTCCCCAATCAAAAGCACTTGAATGGTGTGTTCTTTAAGGTCACTCACATTCTCCACAAAGGTTTCCTCCTCTATTTATTCCTAACTTTCTCGCCTTCCATTCAACTAACATAATGAACATAGTAACCATTTATTTCAGTTTGTGATTTTCATTTCCACCTCACCTCATTAATTAAAAGCACCCTTGAAGTGTCCTAAAAGGCCTTTCTTAACTTTTCCTCTTCCCTTTTTTTGCTCTCCAATTGACTGTCGGATAGATTTTCAAATCCACTTCTTATGCTTCCACATCCTCATCCACTCCTCAACCAAAGGCACTTGAATGGTGTTCTCCAAGGTCACCACCACCCATCTCCCTTACCTGTTTCCCTTCCATCCAACCAAGAGTTCATTGATCTAGACCAGAAAGCAACTTCTCTATTTTTGAACAATCTTGACAGAACTTTTACCATAACGTTCGTCAAAATTCGACTAAATAATGCATGGTTACAAAGACTACTAAAGAATTTATTTATTTAATGGTTCAATATTATAAAGTAATGGTGGAATAAGAAAACACTTACGAAGTGAATGTTGTCTTGGTCATGTCGTTCTTTACCTCAACTCTCTATGATTCTAGGTGTCTATCCTCAGTCAAAAACACCCTCTTGCTGTCATGCAAGGTCTTTCTTAACTCTTCTCATCCTTTCTAATCGATGGTCAATAAAGACGTCCAATTACCATTTAGCCCAATTTAGATTATCAGTTCCATCTTCTCTTCCTCTACTTCTCTACTCCCTTCCCCAATCAAAAGCACTTGAATGGGATGTTCTGTAAGGTCACTCACATTCTCCACAAAGGTTTGCTCCTATATTTATTCCTAACTTTCTCGCCTTCCATTCAACTAACATAATGAACATAGTAACTATTTATTTCAGTTTGTGATTTTCATTTCCACCTCACCTCATTAATTAAAAGCACCCTTGAAGTGTCCTAAAAGGCCTTTCTTAACTTTTCCTCTTCCCTTTTTTTGCTCTCCAATTGACTGTCGGATAGATTTTCAAATCCACTTCTTATGCTTCCACATCCTCATCCACTCTTCAACCAAAGGCACTTGGATGGTGTTCTGCAAGGTTACCACCCATCTCCCTTACCTGTTTCCCTTCCATCCAACCAAGAGTTCATTGATCTAGACCAGAAAGCAACTTCTCCATTCTTAAACAATCTTGACAGAACTTTTACCATATTTAACGTTGGTCAAAATTCGACTAGATTATGCATGGTTACGAAGACTTTACTAAAGAATTTATTTATTTAATTGTTCAATATTGTAAAGTAGTGGTGGAAAAAGAAAACATTAACGAAGTGAATGCTGTCTTAGTCATGTCCTTTTTTACCTCAACTGTCTATGATTCTAAGTGACTATCCTCAGTGAAAAACACCCTTTTGTCTTTCCTAACTCTTCCCATACTTTCTAATAGATGGTCAATAAAGACATCCAATTACCATTTAGCCCAAATTAGACTTTTAGTTCCATCTTTTCTTCCTCTACTTCTCTGCTCCCTTCCCCAATCAAAAGCACTTGAATGGGGTGTTCTTTAAGGTCACTCACATTCTCCACCAAGGTTTCCTCCTCTATTTATACCTTCTTGCCTTTTCTTTTCTTTAACTGACATGAAGACCAACTCATAAATATAGTGACCATTTACATAATGTTCAAATTTCTACCTCCTCCTCCTCTGCTTCCACTTTTTCGCCCCTCCCTTAACTAAAAGCACTTGAAAAGTGTTTTATAATGTCGCTCACATTCTCCTCAAAGTTTCCTCCTCTATTTATTCCTAACTTTCTCGCCTTCCACTCAGCTGACATGATAAGCACAGTTACCATTTATCTCAGTTTGTGATTTTCACTATCACTTTTCCTCAACTGTTTTCCCCATTAATTGCTATTCTTCCCTCCTCCTGTTGAACTGATATGATGGTCGCCTCAGTTTAGATTTTTTACTTTTCTCCGTGTTTCCCCATGTTTCTGCTCCCTCCACCAACTAAAAGCCCATTGGTGTTCTATAAAATCACTCCCAAAGGGAAATGGGTACCTAAGGAAAACTAAGAAAGGATATTTGAAATTAAAAAGAAAACATAGTTATTGTCCTGTTCAAGTTTTGTGTGAATATTTTAGGGCGTTACGTAAAAGTAGTGTCTGGTTGTAATGGGTACCTGTGCACATGTAATATTAACATTTCCGTGATATTTTCGTTAGGTAATTTTTGTAATGGCACATAAAGGGGGCAATAAAAAGCGACGACGTCAAACGCGACGACTCTATGTTTTATTACAGAGAGAATTGACTGCTTCGTGTGTATGGCATAACGGAGTTTCCATCACCATAAATCCGAGATCGAGATTAGCTCGTGGAATATTTAGTATTACGTTTCTGTGTCGTGTGCTCTTCAGCTGGCAAAAGAGCTGAGAGATCGGAAGTCTGGATCCCGGGAGAGGAAGACGGAGACCTATCCCGAGGGAGTGCGATCTGTATTATGCGTAGACACTTCGGAGCTTTTCACCACTCGTGTCGCATGGAAAAAAGGCGTTTTATTTCTCACTTCGAACGTTGAATTTAAGATTGACACTTTTATGGGGCCATTTCTATTTTTGCAACTCTTCTGCCTTTTTTCCTCCGCGGCGCCGGTGGTAGGTATTGAAAGAAAATCTAAAGATTATTATTGTGAAAAGGTGTAGGGTAGGTGTCATATGTATAGGTAGTTATCTATTATGAATTGAAACCAACCACAAAAAGGGGTTGAATGGAGGCATTGTAATGGTAGAAAGTAGAAGTCATATTTTTAACTTTTTAACAATTAGACCTTCTAGAAAATTTTAAAGCATTTCAGAACCTTCTGGAAAATTCTAAACATTTAAGAAACTTCTGGAAATTCTAGAACCTTTTGGAAAGTTCTGGAGCATTTCTTAACCTCCTCGAAAATTCTAGGACATTTCCTAACCTTCTAGAAAAATCTAGAACGTTCAGAAGTCTTTTAGACATTTTCGTAGACGTTCTCGAACCTTTTCAAAATTTTTAGAATATTCTCGAACCTTCTGCAACATTGCCGAACCTTCTGGAAATTTCTAGGACATTCTCTAACTTTCTGGAAATTTTTGCAACATTCTCGAACCTTCTGAACCATCCAGAATCTTATCTTCTAGGACATTCTCGAGCACTTTAAGAGATTTCAGAACATTTTCAAACCTTCTGAAAAATTTTGGAACATTCTCGAACCCTTCTCTATTGCGTTCACCCTTTATAGGATATTTATTTTAAATTTATGTCTGCAAGGGTTAATTCAGATTTTTTTATTTAATTCTATTGGTTGGTATCTGTGGTACAAATTTTCTGAATATTCTTGGTATACTTACATACGTAACGTCGCGTCGTATCTTTTGTTCGTTTTAAAATGCATGTGGTTTACGACACCGAATCCCTTTTCCCGCAAGATGGTTTCCATCCTTTAACCAATTGGTATTCCATCGAAAAGACGAAATTTGTAGGTACGTTTTATGAGATTTCCCAATCTCGCGGTCCGATTACTTCCGGAACCTGTTTTAGTATTCATGTAGCATGGCTAGTGTTTTTGTGTGACCCCTTGTTCCGCTTAATAATTTTCCGAAACCAGGTCAAACAGTTGTGGCCGCATTTATATTTCACTAAATCGCGCGATTTTCTTCGAAGAAAACGGTGCCACTATTCGCCCAACACGTCAACGAATAATCTTTGATAACTCCGCGTATTCGCCTTTTCTAAAGCTTGTAGTTGTCTGAAATAAATAACAGCTTTTGGCGGTAACTGTCTTCTATTTGATTTATTGTTTGCCAAATAACAATTCCAACAGCCAACCTAACCTAACAATATTTATTAAGGGGAAATAGCAGCTACTATGTACTTAAAAGCTATCGCTAACTCAATATCTCTTGTTCATTTAGAAAACGTTGACAGGTATAAGAAAATTCATCCAAATACCTCCACAATTATTTTTATATAAGTAATAAATGCAATTTAATTTTCATGAAGGGTGCTACTCTTTATATAAAAGATTTTGAGAGTTCAGTTAGTTTAAGTGATTTTTTAGGAACGCAGGAGATATTTTTAGATAGATGTTGATGAAAATGTAGGGTAAGTGCACCAGTGAATGAACAGTTAAGGCATTTACAGAATTTGGATAATCTTTATAAATTAATTATGTTATATTAAAATATGATCTTAGTTTATACATACATCTTATTTAATCATGATTAGGATTACGGTTAAAGAATTCACTTACGTTTAATCTTGAATTGAAAGGGAATATAACTATTTAATTCTGCATAAAACCCCAATAAATGAACAAGCAATACCAGTAAATGAATACCATTGTTCCAATAAATGAACTAAGAAAGTAAATGGTAAAATTTATAAGAACAATTGAAAAAATTGAAAATATAATACGAATAAAGGACATTTTGCGTGTAAATGTAAATATAAAACTAAGAAATCGCCTTAAAAGACGATTACTTAAAGACGAAAATGTGCTCAAACGCGTATTCACACTAGTTTTCAATGAATGAACATATTGTTCATTTACTGGGAATACTACGCGACCCAGTGAATGAACAATACTTTTGCCGGTTTTTGCGATGATAATTTGTATTTTCAGGTTATGTTAGCAGTTATTATAACGAGAAATATAACAGTGTATTAAAATTATCAAAAATTATGAGGCGACCAAATCTAGTACTCTTATTATACACTGCTGTTACTTACATGCTCGCTTATTAACTCTTAGGGAACACCTTGGTTAGCTAAAACAGTTGTCAACAAAATGCTCTTGTCTTCAATCGGTGGAATGGAACTTAATACTGTTTGAGACAACAATAAAACAGAGTAAGAGGGATTTATAGGAAATCCCAATAAGTTAGAGAAATGCGACAGAAGCTTAAGAATCGTATATTAGTTCAGAATTGTTCATTTACTGGTACTGTCCATTCACTGGTACTCTTACCCTATATATACTTCACACGTTTACCACATTATGCATTTTAATTTAATAAGAAAAGGAACGTTTGAAGTACTTAAATATTTTGCTTTGGAATAAACTGAACTTCTGTGTGGATATTTTTCACAAAGCGCGAATTAAAGATAAATCGTTTACAATTAGCATAAATATGTGATTATTTACACTTTCCATTTGTTATTTACAAAGGCAGTGCATGGAAGTGCTTGGTTGTTTGAGGCTGATTAAAAAAACATGCATAAGGTCTTGGCATATGTAACTTTCCACAACATGCCTAATACATAATGGAAAATAGGGTGTAGTAGATGCATATAGCAGTTAGCAGTTTATGCATATTTTTTTTTTAAATATAAATCTGTAGATTTGATTGCATATAAATGTACCTCACCATTAGGATACATTTACAATTCATTTTAATTTAATCCTTGCTGGCAGTATTTTTTGTAAACCTTAACTCATCTTAACGTTAATTAAAAATGGATTTACTTATACATCCATCGGTTTATTTCAAAGGCGTTTTCAATTTACGCCTCCTCGTGGAAGTTTTTTGAGTCGAATGTCGCACTCCGCAATGCGCCAGCAAATTTCACGAACTTTTCCCTTAATTTCAGACCCTTTGTCGCTATTTCCGATGTATTGCATCGTAGAAAACAGCTCTGGAATGAAGGCCCATTGTGCGAAGAGACTAAAGCGTACCTACAGAAAAACATTATACCCATCTTCCTTCATCTACCACTCACTCAAACTTATTCGAAGAGTTATTCCACAATCCACACTTCTCTTCTTCATTTTATTACAGTTTTCTTATCCTAATAAGAATATAGTATACAAAACAAAGCATTGGAGAATTCGTCCAACAAATAATGTGTGATATCCAGTTTGTTAAAGCGGACTCTTTTGTATTGTGTGGGTGGTATGTAGACACGTCCCTGTTATATATTAAAATCGAATGACTGATTATTGTAATGAAGTTCTCATGGTGGAAGCGATTTCCTCGTTCTAATCGTATAATTCTTGCTCATCCGACTATCTATCTGCAGGAGGGTGAAACTTGAGCGAAAGTCACATTGTCGTGGAGCGACCTCCTGTACCTTTGAAACGTAGTAGCAGAGCCCTTTGAAATCCGGATGCTGGCTGCTGAAGCGTTAAGAGACGTTTTATCAGCGAAAAGGAAAACAAGAGATAACGGGCGACTACAACAAAGTCGACTATATGATGACGGAGAGCCGTGCCATATAACTCTTCTGATGGTTGCTGCTCTCTCCTCAAACAGACTCGGCGAGAGTGAACGTTTCAATGAAATGCTTAAAACTCGCATATGTAAATTGAAAATGTAATTACCGGCACTGCTCTACGATGTGAACATTTCCCTTCGTCTCTGCTTCATCTCAATATTTCCATTAAATTACTAAAGTTGACGATTTACTAAAAGCTTCCACGTCAGATTCCTCCAACATTACACGGATATTACAATTTCTAACAAGCAAAATTTATCGCGATATGAATGAAACATTTTTTAGTAGTCAGTATTTCCATTGCTTTATGTTCTTCATTCTTTCTTTTTGGGTTTTGATACTCGTTTCAAAACTCAAGTGTTTGAATATTTAATTTTAGTTGCCTGTGGAGGACAATACTATTTAAAAACGATTATTAAACCCTGCTGTAGCAAAAGTTGGTACTACATTTATAACTGAGTGAATCAATTTCTGAATGACATAACAAACACAAAAGAAATATTTTCGAGTAGATGAGAGCAAACCGTTGTTATGGGATTATGCATTAAATCGCTCCTAGGGATTCACGAAATATGATATCCGTTTTTGTTAAATACTTCATTCGCCGCTTTTTATGATCCTAAAAACCAATTTTCGCGGAAACCGTAAGCTGATAGGGGTTTCAGGGAGTGTTCTCGGAATAAAGCCTTTCGAATTTTTCGTCGGACCGCCATAAAGCACCTACTAAATGTTGTTTTTATTATACATTCGCGATTTAACGCAGAACCGTAGCATCATTTTAATGCGTGGACCAGTCATTTAACACATGTACTTACGTAATAAAAAATATATTATAAAATGCGACATACACTTCCAAATATATATTACGTTCATCCTTACATTGAAAAATCATGTTGAGAATCGTGTTGAGTATGTGAGAGAAGTTTGCACATCGAAGTATCAGCATGGACTGAACCCAGAACTGACTTTTCGCTTGTTTTTATAATGCGGAGCGGTGGGCGTAGCGAGGCAACATCATCGACAACGTTCCATTGGACGCAGCGAGACCGCGTTGACCAAAGTATCCAATAAGACGTCGATGACGCTATCTCGTAACGCCCACCGCTTCGGAGTATAAAAACAAGCGAACAGCCAGCTCTGGGTTCAGTCTGGTTCAGTCGCGCCCATGTAGACAATGCAGTTTCACAGCTGTCAACGAACCTATCACTCCATATTATTTATTAATAATCTAATACCATATTATACATGCAATATTTTCATTTTACTATGGGTATGTCTGCATGCCCCTTACATAGATTATTATTCCAAATGGAAGCGTACATATATTAATTATTTATGCATGTGCCAGTTAGATGTTATTATGTATGCTGATTTTGATATATGGTATCTGTAAAGGGTTGACAGGAAAATAAGCGGGTAATGCAACGGGTAACTATGTACGAAGTGGTGTGTTAGATGGATATATTATTCAGCTGAATCTAGGTACTACGTTATTTATTTACTACAAACAGTCATGGAGGGGTAGTTATAAGCAACACAATCGAAGAAAATGTTCTTGTATCTAAAACATTGGTGGTGGCGGTTGTGTGGGTCATTACAAGGGAGCGGGTGAAATTTTAAAACCTTTTGGGAAACAGTAGAGTGGTTTTTCAATTTCCAAAAATTTATCTCTGTTTATAATCTATGCCTTATTACACTGAGCATGGAGACGTATGTTTGGAGTAATAGAACGTGCAGCATTTCCGCTAATTTTCGACCCATGGAGAATGGAGGCTGCAACAGGGTTACATATATACTTACATACATTCATACATACATACATAGACACTTACGTACGTTTGTAAGTGTAAATTGTTAGGTATGTCGAGACTCCATAAAAGGGGCCCTCTTTTTAAAACGTGCGGTTCCGTTTGCGTTACGCTTTTCCGAAAGAGATTGGATTTGGATAACGCGTGCCTAGTCTACAAATAGTCGTTAGCGTTGCCGCTCTCTGTAAACGGAAGAAAGAATGGAGGGTTTGATATGCCAACATTGTATGTGTGTGGCAATGCTGATACTTTTTATATTATGCATCAAAGAAAACAGACCTTTGATCTGCCGGTCGGTGGGATGAAGCCACTTAAATTCCGAGCGGAGTGATGATATACGGACATGGGTGGCAATCAGGTCATACCCAACAACCTGTTTGTTTTTTTTTTTGACATGTATATGTTGGTATGGAAAGAGATTTCATGATTTGAATTCTAACTTTGTGCTGTAGTTTTTGGGACGTTTCCAATGAGATTATCATATAAATATGTGTTTGTATTTATTTCCCTGCAGTGACACTTACAAAAATAGAAAAGAGATTTGATTTTTAATATTTTTTTCGTTAATTTCAGAGAAAATACATGACGTAGAGGTCGTGGAGGGAAAGAGTGTTAGCCTGTCTTGCAATGTAACCCCTCCTGGGCACGACAAGGTCTATATGGTGTTCTGGTTTCAACACGGGTCAGGAATACCAATTTATAGGTAAGTCTTATTCTTTTCCATGTTTTCACTACGTCTGTTAGGGTGTTAAGTTAAGTGATTCACTTCCCTGGAACAAATGATATACCTACCCTTTCTGTATATTGGAAAATTGATTTGTGATCTCCAGTACACAAGAATGTTTCTCCAGGGAAGTTATTGGTAATAATGTCAGTTAGGGTTTGCTGCTTGACGAGTTCTCGTTTGCTAAAATCACCACCATTTTCTCATCAGTTCAATACTAGGTGGCTATTTGACCCCGTAGCAGCTGTTGAGCACGACTTTCCCGCGTTATGATGTTAACCTCGTCGGATTTTGATAGTGATAAAGCAGGTCTGCAACCGCCTCGTCGGCGTAAGCACGCCCTCCAGCTACGCGATGACGAAAAACAGATATTCTAAAGGACCGCGAAAAGATGATATCTATCTCGGGGGTTTTGCGTCTCGGTATTGACTAACGCTCAGCTACCAAGGGGGTTGATGACTACTAACTTATAAATCGGAATTAATTTCTTAAATAATTCCTGCCAATCGATACTGGCGGTATTTTTATGTTTGTAAGCAAAAAAATAAATCCAAACGGACATATCTATACTACTGCTGTTATAAATAGGACATAAATGAAAAGCCCCTGTTCTGCTCATTTCTTCGATTTAATTAAGTTAATTGTCCCTTGTTTATCTTCATACACAAAATTATCGACTTTAATTTAAATTAAGCAAAATATAAACCCTTTCGTTTGGTTGAAATTCCCTTGGGAACATCTCTGCGTACCATTTTGAAATATTTTGCTCAGCATTTGTAAATATTTGCCCCTTTCTACATTTTACCCATTGGGGAAAGTCAATACTTGTGTAAACTGGAGACGATCTGTTTCTGAAAGGAAAAATTCCTTCAAGGAATCACAAGGTTATGTGTGCTTAAATAAACTGCCTGTTTGTACGGCGATTAAATAGAAATAAATTCGCTTTAGGGGTGTGTAACTGTCTAAGGAACAAAAACTTTTTTTTTATTAATTAATTATTTAAATAACTAACAATTAGTATGATCTATTGCCAACATTAATAAGATAATAAAAAATAACTAAAATGATGAAAAAATACGAAGCACTTACTGGGAATCCCCTAAGTAATAAATATAATTTTATGTTTCCAAAATATTCACGTTCTTTATATAAAAAAGCAGTTAAGGTGAGGGTTCATCATTTTTAAAACTCTGCCGCCTCCATATGTACCTACTCCTACCACCAAGACCCCATATCGCTTCATACTTCGCGTGATAATATGATGGACCTCCATAAAAGTCGATCAACATCTCATGAATATTTCTGACGCCTTCTTCCTGCTTCTTTTACTATAGAATATTAAAGGTGTACCTACACAAATTCCCTTTTTTTTCACATTTTTATGCCTTGTTGTGAACTGTAGATAACTCAACTTTTCATTTTTCAAATACGTGTTCGTTTAAAATTCTGATCAGTAAGTAAATAATGAAAAATATATTCGTAAACGTAATTGATTATTATTATTTATGTAAAGGTCATCGTTTAAATTGATGAATTGAATTTCACATTTAAGGTCTTAAGGTGGAACATCCATCGCCATCATTAATAAAATGTGAAATATCTCTCGCCTTCTAGTCGACCGATTTTATCAGAATTCGCAGCACTTGAATGGTAACGAGAAAGAATTTTGGCGATATTTATGATGGTCCTTTTTCAGGAGCAAACTAAATTCTGTCAGCTTACCGTTCGTGAACGCCAAGTTTAAAAAGTAATTTAAAAGTTGTTATTTCTTCCAATACCGGTATACCCACACAACATGTGAAAATAATGTATTAAACATTTTCAAAACTTTTTAAATTTTTCCATTACTTACTTACTTACTTAGTTTTCTACAAACACACATACGCATATCTGCAGAAAGAAACCCAACTTTCTTTCAATTTTATTTTTTTGAGTTAAGGATACACGATGTCACACTCGCTAATGCCTGCTGAACTTACAATTGAGCCATACAGCGTCCACAATGAAGGCGTAGCCTATTTGTGACGTGTGAGTATGCACCACCCCTTTTGTTACAATTGTCGTTGTAAAGATCAATGACCCGGCGTCCAAGCGTAAGCTCCGTTTCCTGCTTCTCACGTGGGCGTGTTATTGTTACGTGAACGCTCGCCCCGCCTTCTTTAGAGTCACTTACTTACACTTACAGTTTTATTATCTTATAGGCTTCCGTTGAGAGATATCGCAATTTCTTATCAGTGTGTGGGTCCAATTTAAACATTTAATGTTGGTTATGTTGACTTTACCCGGATGCGTTTCCATATATCCGAACCCATAAAGACAGTGTGTCACTTGCGACACTTTGTATGCGAAATTTGACCCGTTTTTATCTATCGGGGCATCAGTAAGGGGTAGCACTTATAATCTTGCTTAAAGTTTGTTACCAGTTCTCATTATGTGTTAGCTCTCTGTATTATCTCTCACATCCTGTCTTGCAACTTCAACCAAACTAATGGGGGTGTAATGAGTTATATTATATTGTTGAGGAAGAGATGTACCATTGCATTCTGTGCATCTGAATTTTAATATCAAAAATCAGGGATTAAAGATTAATTAATTTTTTAAAATAATTATTAGTTAAATTAGTCTGTGTCGTCTGTGTATAGGATACATGTAAGTACAATTTTAATCAATCCTGATAATCTCCTTGTATGGTAGATTGTAATTTGGGTTTAGTGGGTCCCACGTTTCCCCTGAATGAGGCCAAGTATGAAATATAAATTGGGATAGAGATAGAATTTCATATATTAATTGAGAACAGGATTTTAAGTAACGCAGGATGAATAAATTATTCTGGTTAACATTTACATGACATACGTATACAGGGTGCGAAAATGTGGATCGTGGCATCGATTTAAATAAAATGTGAAGCTCTCATGAGTAGAAGTAACAGGTAGGGGCGGCACAACGGCGCGCGCACATCGACTGCCTTCTACCATTGGTAGTTGCGAGCGAAGACACGCCTACGTGTATCGATACACACTTTGTTTGTCATGAGATCGATCCTCTCTTTCGCAACCTGTATACTTTAAATATAATATTAAATAAGCAATTAAGTACCTGACTTGACGCTATTTTAATCATTCTCAGTATATATTATAAAATACTTATTAATTAAGCTTCTTCTGTAGCCTTTTCTTTAAATATTTTCTGGTCTGGTGCTGCCGCGCTAATTTCATTAATTTGAATGCAGTAATCAATTATTATGGAAAGTTCTTTAATAGAAGGGGTGTTGGGAGTTTATCATCTACTACAAATTGTGTGATATAAGAATCATCGAGTTCGAATACTGTCAAGTAGTAGGTATCTCAAACTTTCGTCATGGCTCACGCTCGTTCTCATCCTCTTCCTCGTCGTTCTCTCCTTCTTCTTCTTCCAAATATCGGAATCCAAACCTACTTTACTGGGATTTAATTAAACGTAGAAGTAGCTCGAACCGATCTCTTGAAATAAAATTGGAGATGTCAGTCTGCCATAGATTGGCTCGAATTTTAATTACTCTGGAAGAACAATTACGTTTTGTCGCTCATCCTATCGTCGAGAGAGAGAGTCTCAATTATATTAACATGCGAGAAAAGCAAATATCCTTTCGAATTTCCCTCATCTTGATATCAATCCGTTCCTAGTCCCAGGATATTGCAATGTACTTGGATACAAACTTTGTTGCAATATATTTACATTTACAATTTTGGAATCTCCGATTACCCGTTTCACCACCCTAACTTCTTTGTATTTGACCGTGAACTTGAAGGCTACTATTATACTAGTGACCTAAATAACGATGCCATGTAACAATAGGATAGGTACCTTTGAGAAGATAAGGGGATGATTGTGTGGTGGTGTTCTGTATGGTGACCACGATATGCATAAAGCGTTCGGTCATGTCTGTCTTTATTGGCAAGCCAAGCGTCGACGTAAGGCAAAGCAAAGGCCAGCATTAATTTCATCAGATGGGAAATGATCTGTATGCTCACACTGGACTAATTCAATATTTAGCCAATGAATGCATTTGCAGCTGCTGACCAGCAAACGCAATTTCGGATTTCTCTTGAATAACGATAATGTTCAAGCTCTGGTAAAGCAACTCTGCTACGGTTACAATAGCGCAAACACCAACGACTCATCCTAGAGGTAAATTGCATAACATTTCTCGCTCAACTATTTACCACTTCTAGGGCGTGAAATTTTGTTTGCCAAATTTGCCACGGCGAAATTTCCTACGCAATTTTGCACAGCTTCATACTGCATAACGTGGCGAAATAAAGGAAAAGACTTTTTCATCTAAATGTCTTGATACATTTATCTTAGGGGCATATGCATAAAGATAAATTGTTTGTGGGAAACGATTTTTTTGAACATGAGTAATCTTTTAGCAATTTCATTGTGACCCTTTACAATTATTTTCTTCGTCACATTAGTGACCTAATATCAGTCCTTCTCTTTTAACGGCTTCCACTTTCACTCTGTGAGCTTATGACGCTTGTTATACCCGCAGTACTCGAATAAAATTGCCTGCAATGAAGGCGGGGCTTACATACGCGCTAATAAGCACCGCCTCCCCCTCGTTGTTGCTAAGGATATCAGCCAATCTCTTGCGTTACTCAAACCCAGTTGCTAACGTCACCTTAACAGTCGCTCCGCCTTCTTTGCGGACACTTAGCAGTGCCCAAACTCTAAAATAGTTTCTTTTTCACAAAACTGTTGTTGTATTAAACCCATTACGTTATTCGGCACAAATTTAGCGAACCGCACGTTTTTTAATGAGAAGACGAGAAAGATTTTGGAATGAAATAGTGCCCCAGTTCAAATTTCATCGAGTAGGTAACAAATTAAGTTTTCGAAAATATGGCCTTTTTTCAGTGTTCGGCTTATAACGTCGGAATTCGAAAATTTATGACCGAAATGAGATTATCCATTAATACGAATGACGTACACCCGGTTGCATCGGTGTAGTAAATCGAATAAATCTGCTCGAGCAGAAGTTCCAAAGTATACAGCAGTTTAAAAGGAGGGTGATAAATTTTGTCGACCCCACGAAGAAAACTGCACGCTGTGTGTGTTCAGATAATATAAAAAGATTTATTCATTGTAACTTGTCCTATTGCCAAACGTTTTTCGAAAGAACTCATCCATGGAGACCCCGTTTCAAAAGAACCTTTCATGACAACGAATATTTTCCTCCACCATGGTACATTATATAAGCCCAAGACATATTTTTTCTTTCCATTCAATTGCATCTCAATAACGCTTATAATTTTTTTAAACAAATAAAAAAATGGGGGGTCTTTCATAAATTATTTATTTTTTAATCGGATTGTTTGTTGTAATATTATTGGAGATTAAATGTCTTCTATGTCGTTGCTTTATTGTTGGATTAAAACGTTCAAGTAGCTTTGTTGGTGATCAATATTTCACTCTTCAATATACCCTGGCTAGTAAAGTAGTCCCAATGAACAAATTATTTCCAAAACATTTAACAGGCCAGGCACCGCGCGACATTTTAGACGATAACGATCACAACAAAATAAAATTTTATGAGATGAGGCTAATGCTTCAACATGAACAATGTAACGCTTGCAGATCAATCCTAACGGCCCTCAACAACTTGCCAATAACATTTTTAAAAAATTGTCTGCAGTTTCTTGTATCCAAGTAAATACTCATACCTGTGTTTGGGAAGAAAAATAAATACTTATACATTAACTAGGATTTCCTTAGTTAGCGATAATTGAAAACAGGATTTTAAGTAACGTAAGATTAATAAATTATTTGTATAGCAAACGTGTTATACAGTGTGCGAAAATGTGGCATTTTGTCATTGATTGAGCTAAAGTGTGCCGCTCTCATCAAGTAGTAACCAGTAGAGGCGGCGCAACAGCGTGCGCACATCTACTGCTGGCTGCTATTGGTAGTTGCGGGCGAAGACACTCCCACAAGTACGAATATACACATATGGGAAGTGGTAAAACTTTGACTGTCCTGAAATCCGCTACGCTAAGGTTCTTTCTTTCGCAACCTGTATACTAAACGTAAATAGTTTCTTATTTATTAAGCTCAATGTAGGTATCTTATATTTTAAAATAATATTTAAAAATGTGCTCTATTTATTAAAAAAAAAATAAAAAACATTTTGGAATCCATGTATCTGTAAATACTCATGCCTGCATTTACTTTTTTCCTTCGAGACGAGAAACAAATGGGCTACTAATTTCTCTAATGTAGGTGGCATTTTATTTTTAGCAGCCTCATTCTTAAACCGGAAATGGCTGGAAGAAATACGCATAAGCAATCTTTTATACGGATAACGTCAAGATTTATTGCTACATCAAGTCCTTATAATGTTGACAAATGTTTGTATTTAGGCCCTAAGATGCAATTTAGAAAGTGTGATTCGGAAAGATTTTCTTTTTCCAGGACAAATAAAAAAATTAGGTTATTGTGATCAAAATAAGGAACTTAAAGGTCTATTTTAGGAACTATAAACATAATTCATAATATATAGGGTGTTAAACAGTCTACTAGAAATTCCATCAAGTGTATTAAATCAAGGAACTGTATAAGGTTTAATAGCTCGCTGTGTAAGCGCCGTGGGATACAAAAAGGTGCGACAAAGTGTTTTAGATGAGGCCAAGAACCTTCGATAATAATATAAATAGAAAACAGGTGCAAATAATACAGGGTGTTATAATTACAATATTATATAAATTAATTTTTGTAACTTGAAATTCATTTATAAAAGTGTTTTCTTTTAAGTGTGTCACGTTTTTGCCTTCGACCTACGAATAGGTATTTACGTACATCTGTTTACACACCTGTGTGCCAATTTTATGTTGTCAGGATACGCCGCCGCCTGACATCCTGTGAGAACTATCCACCTGCTTGTTATGCAGTCCTTCAGGCCATAATTAATCAAGTGTGTTACATACCGATGTGAATTCTTCGACGAAAATTCATTATCAGCAACCCATCTACAACGGCAGGTTGCTTTTCTAACCAAAGTATGAAATTTTAATACGTACCTAACCTCAAATTTTTGAAATTTAAATATAGAAAAGAATATTATATTACTGATTAACCATTTTCTATTTATTTTATAAAGGGCATTCTGGTAATAACCAAGTAGGTTTAACAATTAATTTAAAAAGCACCTGTCGATCATAAGTTTGTTATAAAAAGGGTTTTAATAGCACCAGAATAGCTGTAAAGATAATTACTTTCTCTTAGAATATTTTAATACTAGAAAATTTCCTGTGTAGGTGAGCAACGATCGCCCCTTTGCTCATCTCAGCCGTTCGGTTTACTTTGGAGGTGGGGAGAGCTGTATTTCGAGCGTCATCAATGCTACGTCATACGTAACATCGAGCAATCTTTTTAGTTTGCTCCTACCAGTTATATATTGCCTAAAAAAAATTAGTATCTTATTGTGCCTAACTTTCCCTTAGAAAACTTATATACGTATATAATTATGTTATTAGATTTTGTGAGAATAGAAGTATGAGCTTATTTCAGAAATTGCAGTGTCATACACTTCGAAATGCTATATTTCAGTATTTTGAAATTCCTAAACAGAGAATTGGCTGAGATTGTAGTGAGATTTTTGTCGAGTTGTAAAGTGAAAAATGCCCCAATTTTCTTAGTTTAAAGGGCTTTTAATTATACGGTTTGTAGGGCGAGCAGTGTTACGAGGATGTCTCATTTATTTTGGCAACGGTTTAAGTATCGTTCGTTAGTGAATCACTGCAGCCCTTATTAGTCATTGGTTACCCAACAGTTTGCCGGAATAATTTGTTGTTTCTGTTGGATTAAAGAACATAGGATTAGAAATAAAAAAAGATAACAATTCTAATCAACTTAAAAATAATTTTATTACCTATTTACATTTAAGAGTGTTATAGTCAGAATTTTGAAAGTTTTACTACCATAGGCGCCAATTTATATAATTCAGACTATACATAATAGAAGTTTGATTCTGGTAGAAATTATTTATTTTAGTTATATTTGCGCTTCCTATTAATATTAGGGGATAGCTGATTGAGTTCCGTATTCTGTTCAGTCTTTTCATGGAACAATATGCGTTGATTTAAAATAAATCATTTCGATTATTTTAGAATATAGCTGTAGCTAAAACAATTTCACAGTAATAGAAGTCGACTAATACTAATTTGTGTAAATTAGTAATACATAGCATGTAGCATGTACCGTATATTCAATTTGAATTCAACATTTGCTTGTGGAATTGCCCCATTGTTTTAGGTAGAACATATATAAACGGGAGCTAAACATAATAATAAAGGGTTGTTAGTATACGATAAACTGCCTTTGTGAAATGCCACCCCGTGCAGGTTCAATAGGCCAGACCCCAAAAAATTGAACTGAATAAATTATTCAGGGATGAACGGTGTGCCTACAGAGATTTCCAGGTTTCTGTCAAATAAAGGGGATTACATTTACTTCTACCAAAAATAAAATAAAATGTTAGAAAGCCAACATTTTGTAACTTTCTACCAGAATTGAGTAGCATTTTAGTGTTTTGCATTTGGAAATGTGCTTACAACCCTCTTAGAGCTTATAAGCACTGTATCTTAAGTGCTTGGCTTTACAGAAGTGCTTTGTAATTTTAATTTCAAAAAAAGGGCTTTCTGTCTTTTCAAATTGTTCGAATTCCTCTGAAAGTGTTTCAAGTATGTTTGAAGTATTGAAGCCTCATTAAAGTGCATGAAGCCCTTTTAAGGTGTTTAGTGTCCTCGTGTCCTCGTAAAGTGTTCAATGTCCCTTTAAAATGTTCGAGGTCACTTTTGAAACATCTGGAGTCTTGTAGTTAATTCAAACGTTTAAAATGTATTGTAAGCTCTTTTAGACAGGTGCTTTAAGCCCCCTGGTGTATTCGAAACTCTTCATGGTTAATTAATGTCCCACTTGTGCTCTAAGCCCTTTTGACCAATGCTTTAAGTCTTTTGAAACATCTGGAGTCTTGTAGTTTAATTCAAACGTTTAAAATGTATTGTAAGCTCTTTTAGACAGGTGCTTTAAGCCCCTGGTGTATTCGAAACTCTTCATGGTTAATTAATGTCCCACTTGTGCTCTAAGCCCTTTTCGACCAATGCTTTAAGTCTTTTGAAACATCTGGAGTCTTGTAGTTTAATTCAAACGTTTAAAATGTATTGTAAGCTCTTTTAGACAGGTGCTTTAAGCCCCCTGGTGTATTCGAAACTCTTCATGGTTAATTAATGTCCCACTTGTGCTCTAAGCCCTTTTCGACCAATGCTTTAAGTCTTTTGAAACATCTGGAGTCTTGTAGTTTAATTCAAACGTTTAAAATGTATTGTAAGCTCTTTTAGACAGGTGCTTTAAGCCCCCTGGTGTATTCGAAACTCTTCATGGTTAATTAATGTCCCACTTGTGCTCTAAGCCCTTTTCGACCAATGCTTTAAGTCTTTTGAAACATCTGGAGCTTGTAGTTTAATTCAAACTTTAAAATGTATTGTAAGCCTTTTAGACAGGTGCTTTAAGCCCCCTGGTGTTTGAAACTCTTCATGGTTAATTAATGTCCCACTTGTGCTCTAAGCCCTTTTCGACCAATGCTTTAAGTCTTTTGAAACATCTGGAGTCTTGTAGTTTAATTCAAACGTTTAAAATGTATTGTAAGCTCTTTTAGACAGGTGCTTTAAGCCCCCTGGTGTATTCGAAACTCTTCATGGTTAATTAATGTCCCACTTGTGCTCTAAGCCCTTTTCGACCAATGCTTTAAGTCTTTTGAAACATCTGGAGTCTTGTAGTTTAATTCAAACCCTTTAAAATGTATTGTAAGCTCTTTTAGACAGGTGCTTTAAGCCCCCTGGTGTATTCGAAACTCTTCATGGTTAATTAATGTCCCACTTGTGCTCTAAGCCCTTTTCGACCAATGCTTTAAGTCTTTTGAAACATCTGGAGTCTTGTAGTTTAATTCAAACGTTTAAAATGTATTGTAAGCTCTTTTAGACAGGTGCTTTAAGCCCCCTGGTGTATTCGAAACTCTTCATGGTTAATTAATGTCCCACTTGTGCTCTAAGCCCTTTTAGACGAATGCTTAAAGTCTTTTGAAACATCTGGAGCCTTGTAGTTTAATTCAAACGTTTAAAATGTATTGTAAGTCCTTTTAGACAGGTGCTTTAGGCCCCCTGACGTATTTGAAACTCTTCATGTTTAATTAATGTCCCACTTGTGCTCTAAGCCCTTTTCGACCAATGCTTGAAGTGTTTCGAAACATCTGAAGCTTTGTACTTTAATTCAAACATTTAAAATGTATTGTAAGTCCTTTTTGACAAGTGTTTTAAGCATTTCGATGTATTTAAACTCTATCTTTTTAATAAAGACGTACTAAGTGTTTCAAACCACCTTTTCACAAATGTTGCATGACCTTTGATGCTTCTGAGGATTTTTATGGTTCAATTCAAACCCTATGTTGTATTTTAAGTTCTTTTCGACAAGATATTTAAGCCTTCTGTTGTGCTTGAAACTGTTTTGGTTTAATTGAAGCCCCATTTTGTTTCGACAAGCGATTTAACTTTTTTTGGTGCGAGTGAAACCTTTTCGAATCAATTCAAATCCTACCAATGTGTCCTGATGTATTTTAAGTTGTTTCAGTTTATTTTTTTCTCTTGTAATCTGTTCAACTAAACGCTGTATGTATTTTTATTATCGAATATAATTAGGTTTAGGGAGAAGGGTTAGGTAGAAGTGTCAGCATGAGTTACAAATTTGTTTATGTATGATATTTATGTTTGGTAAA
This sequence comes from Agrilus mali, assembly GCA_029378335.1. Classification (NCBI taxonomy): domain Eukaryota; kingdom Metazoa; phylum Arthropoda; class Insecta; order Coleoptera; family Buprestidae; genus Agrilus; species Agrilus mali. The sequence goes on along the minus strand of CM055654.1, from coordinate 1,654,780 downwards.
GTTTGGCGAAGTGTTGTCGTCCCACTGTGCGCCAAAGTAGAATTTTCCCGGTTTTGTATCCTGTAAATAGTGAAAACGTGACACTAATTTTGTTGCTGCTCATTTCAGTAATTTACTTTATTTGTTACAAAACGAGATTTGCTGTTTCCATCCACTAAGTTCGCCCCTTTACGGTTGAATGTTTTAGAATTCCACGCGAGTTTTTCGCTTCTAACCGGCAACGCTCTTCGTCTTAATACCTGCAAATTGGTAGGACAAAGGACAACACGAATTGCTCCCAAGTACGTGCCCGCACAGAATTAAAATGCATTTAAAGTTTCGTTTAGTTGACACTGCCCTCCCTCGCCCTCTTTCTCTTTCATTATCCTCCTGCTCTCACTTTCTCGTTTAATGCCAATGTTTGCTACTGCCACCCACCTCGTCTACTTAGCTACCTACTCTACACCCCCCAGACTTACTCAACGAGGGTCCTCTGCTTTCTCAGCACTCAAATTTACATGCAATTAACACCCGAGCATGGAAACGTTAATGACTGTGTAAAGAAGCCCTAAATAAAGAAACTTTTTCGCATTATCGAACACTTTCGAACTTAATTATGACATAAGCCTTTCTAACAGGTTTCCAGCTGCATTTTTACATAAATAAGCACATTCGATCCCTTCACATGCAATCTTAACTCTTTGTGTCGAAATTTATTACCTTTTTAGTATCTCAATTTTATTCAAAATTGTCTAGCAGACAATTAAAATTAATATAATTAACCAATCAGAGCGTTTTCTTTGATGGAGGGTTGAATGGGGACGAACAATGGTTTTTGCCTCGACCTTATCAGTTCGCAATGTCAAATGTAAAAAGAGCAATTGAAGAAGAATAAATTAGACAGACAATAAACGTCTTTGTTTTATCTATATTATTATGTATTGTAAAGCACGAAGTGGGTGAAGGGCAACCAAACGTAAAATTTAGAGGGGGAGAAATTATTAACGATTTCTTATTTATAATAGAGAATGAGCTCGAAGGTCGCGAAGTAATTATAAGAGATAGATTAGTTTCTGAATAAACAATACAAGAAAACAAAACAAAGGGATTTGAGAAATTGAATTTGAAAGTAAAATGAATATTGACTAACGTTTCCAATTTATTTCACCATTTTAAAATTAAAAAATTCCTTTGGCATGCTTTTATTTATTTAACTCTAAGCTATGGTACAATAAATCCATTCGTTATGTTAAATTATTTTTATAAATCGTTTTTGTTAGATATAATTATTTTTGTCGGCACACATGTAGCCAATTTATCACCGTGTTCCCTCATTGTTCCCAATCTTTGTAAACGTTCATTTTCTCTTGATTACACTTGTGGCACAAAAGGGGACAATATGTGAAGATTAACGAAGGCCATTAGTCCTGCTTACTGTATAATTAACTGGACGGAATTTTCGGTCCAGAAAAATAAGTTGTCTTGATTTTCACAGGTCTTGTAAACATTTCCAGATACCTATTCATTTACATAATAATAACATAGATGACGTATAGGTGCACGTGCGTTAACATGCGCCGCCCCTTTTTTCTGCTATTGTAGCGTAAGCTCCGCCTCTAGTTAAACTCTTTCATTTTACAGCAGCTCAAACTCCACACGCCTTCCATGTAGACACTTCACAACACAAATTATAGGAGAGAAGTGAGCCTAGAGGCTAGTGCCGTCCCAATAATATAATCATTAACCTATTGCTGAAAAACTTTGTGTCACTCACAATAAGTAACAAGTATTAGGCCAATAAAAACGTAACGATATTGAAGTCGACGAGACAGCTGCAGGGCAAAATAAAAATTGCAAAATTTAAATCGCCTGTTATTTTTTATTGCTGCTTATAGAGTCAATGAAAAAGCTTTATGACCACTTGTGAGATTCCTTCTAACATCTGATGTAAGTAAATAAGCTACATTTATGTGGTACTTCGTTTCTAAAGCCTTAAATAAATTATCTACTGTAACATTTCAACTTTTTAGCGTTTAGTTACCAAAATCAGTCAAATAGAGTGGATACAACTAATATATAATCAAATAAATCAAAATCTATCGTGTTGCTCTAATGTTAAATGTCAGAAGGAGTGTTAAGTGATAAAATTGGGTGTATTTTGGCAACAACATCGTGTGTTCCACTTATTTCAAACGTTACATCGAATCGACGTGTTGTTGTTAGTGGTGGTAAGCTGTAGAGTGGGTACAATCCTTGTCGGTAATTTACTAGTGTCAAAATAGAGTACAATGTTAGTTTTGCTACGGAATAACAACCCTTTTACTGAGAACCTTTACGAAATAAATTGGCTAGTTGCGCTGTAATACCACTCAATGCATCCTGGACACTTTCTAAATTCAATTTACAAACAGAAATTTCTGTTTGTATACTGTGTGACCAAACAATAACAGAAAGCGACCAAAAACAATTTTTTATTTTTCCCTCACGGTGCTCGTACTTGAGGATGTAGGTATATAAAAAGTTACTGAATGCAGTAAATGAAATGGCGATACATATGTACATAAATACATAAACACGTGTATCATGTACCCCTCCCTACATGACGTTCATAAAATAATCGTCGGTCGTATCAGGTGGAACGAAGAATAAATTTCATCTGGCAAACTGCTTCGGCTTGTGGGGGTTGTAATGCGGCGAATGCGGTTACGTAACGCTAGACCCATGTTTCCCTGATAATGTTGGTATTATAAACAAGAACGAACCTCGAATTATCGGACTTTTGCATACATATTTGCCCTCACTCCAACTGCCTCGATGCCGATGGTGCATAATATGCAAACGTTGACGTGGTTTACATTCGACCGCAAAAGTACTACCGGGAATTTTTTGCGTTATTGCTATTTAAGGAAACGAAACAACGAAGTTGACAATATTTTTGGAAAATGTGCCACAAAAGGCTGTATTTGCAACCCCAAACAGAACGAAAACCAATGGCGACTCTTTAATGAGAGAGGCTACAACTATGACTCGTTGTACCATTGCTCCTTTCAGGCATTCACTTTACATTAAGGGTGGGAAGAATTGCATTTCAATTTTTTTCTATGTGCACAGTACTATCAATTGAGCAAGAGCGACATTTTGCTCACGACCTTCAGTTCCGGCAGTGGGATTTTCTAAACCTTAGTTAATAGTTGTAGCAGCTCGCCTTTTTGTTCTTGTTATCCATACATTGAAAGTGGAAGAGCTGAATTTAAAGTTTCTTGTACGTGCATAATACTACCAATTTAGCAAGAGCAACATTTTGCTCGCGACTTTCTGTTCCGGCAGTGAAATCCCTAAATTTGAGTAGCTGGTTGTCGCAGTTCGCCTCATTGCCCCTCTAAGGCTTTAACTTTACATTGATGGTGGGGAGAGCTGTACTTCAAGCTTCTCCTGCATCAATACTAGCAGTAGTTGAGCAAGCTCGTCGTTTTTCTCGCGACCTTCAAGTCCTATCCATACACTTTACATTGAAGGGGGGAAGAGCTGAATTTAAAGTTTCTTGTATGTGCATAATACTACCAATTGAGCAAGAGCACCATTTTGCTCGCCACCTTCAGTTCCGGCAGTTAAATCCCTAAATTTGAGTAGCTGGTTGTCGCAGTTCGCCTCATTGCTCCTCTAAGGCTTTATCTTTATATTGGTGGTGGGGAAAGCTGTACTTCAAGCTTCTCCTGCATCAATACTAGCAGTAGTTGAGCAAGCTCGTCGTTTTTCTCGCGACCTTCAAGTCCTATCCATACACTTTACATTGAAGGGGGGAAGAGCTGAATTTAAAGTTTCTTGTACGTGCATAATACTACCAATTTAGCAAGAGCAACATTTTGCTCGCGACATTCTGTTCCGGCAGTTAAATCCCTAAATTTGAGTAGCTGGTTGTCGCAGTTCGCCTCATTGCTCCTCTAAGGTTTTAACATTACATTGGTGGTGGCGAGAGCTGTACTTCAAGCTTTTCCTGCATCAATACTAGCAGTAGTTGAGCAAGCTCGTCGTTTTGCTCGCGACCTTCAAGTCCTATCCATACACTTTACATTGAAGGGGGGAAGAGCTGAATTTAAAGTTTTTTGTATGTGCGCACTACTATCAATTGAGCAAGAGCGACATTTTGCTCGTGACTCTGTTCCGGCAGTGAAATCCCTAAATTTGAGTAGCTGGTTGTCGCAGTTCGCCTCATTGCTCCTCTAAGGCTTTAACTTTACATTGATGGTGGGGAGAGCTGTATTTCAAGCTTATCCTGCATAAATACTAGCAGTAGTTGAGCAAGCTCGTCGTTTCGCTCGCGACCTTCAAGTCCTATCCATACACTTTACATTGAAGGGGGGAAAAGCTGAATGTCAAGTTTCTTATATGCACCGATACTACCAATTGAGCAAGAGCACCATTTTGCTCGCGACCTTCAGTTCGGGCAGTAAAATCCCAAAATGATTAGCTGGTTGTCGCAGTTTGCCTCATTGCTCCTCTAAGACAATAACCCTACAATGGTGGTGGGGAGAGCTGTATTTGAAGCTTCTTCTACATCAATACTAGTAGTACTTGAGCAAGCTCGTCGTTTAGCTCGCGTCCCACAGTTCTAGTTATTGTGTATCGTCCCAGAATTAATTCTGTCTCTTAGTGTGCCCACATTTAGTCTTTTAATTAACGGGACTCAACTATTGTAACTAACTCGACCCTCGTTTCATTCAGTGTGAGTTTCAAGCGTTGGATTTAAAAGCCACTTAAAATTTTTATGTGACCTTTAAATTCAATTTTGTAAGACATCATCTCGGTAATTTTGGCAGTCCGCCCTTTGGGAATTTGCGCTTTATATACGACTATGGCAAACCGACATGGTCGTTATATTATCATAAAAAAATCGTTTCAGTTGCGCCTCTGCACTAAGTATACGTAATAAGGGTTCCTCCCATATTTCTTTTTAATTTGAATATCATATATATATTATATATATATCTTTTCTTCTGGCAATACAATACATGCCACATTTTTTTACCCTTTAAAATAACGTGACAAAAACAACTGACTTTGTAATCGAATAACCAAAATAAGGATTCATATAAGATAAAATACCCTACGTATAAAGAGAGATACTCGTATATGTTTAAGTGAAAAATTTTATTTCTTCCTCGTCGAACGCTGTAATACGGTCACATAAATCTCAAAGAGCATGTTTCATTTAAGTATCGAGTAAGTTCATAATAGTATTTCTATTGCATTAAAGAACCGAGATTTTTCCATCAAATCAGTAAGTAGGTTCGATCATCGGTCAAAGAGGTATAAAATCACTGGCCGCTTTTTCGTTGAAATGTTCTATCCTTTTTATTCCTTTTTCAGGAGCAGTCGAGCGTCCAGTTTTTCTAGATATCCTCTCGAAGTTAATTAGTTCGAACATCAAACAGACGTTTGCCAAACAGCTCTGGCATAACGCGTACTCAAGTTAAAATATACGATACATCGATTAAATTCCCTTTTTTACTTCTGCAGTTCGGATAAATAAAAAAATATTCCAATCAATTTCAAGTTATTGTGTGTTTTAATGATACCTACTATAGATAGTAAAAGTGTTCTACAGTAAAAGTAAATGTAATATCGTCAGATAAAATTAAATACATAGGTAATACTGCCGATTTCGAGTTAGAAAAGTGTATTTTGCTCGTAAAGTGAGTTTTGGGTTTAGTTATAATGGCACGCCCATGTTTCAACATTAGGAGGATCATCGATTTCTTAGCCTCGCGAACGCGTTGTGTCGCAGATGCCTAATGGTCCCTCTGGAGACCGCTTACAAAGACGTCGACATAGCTTTATCGTTCTAATATTTTCCCCTTTTCTTCTACTTTAAGAGTTAAATCTCATATCGACTAAAAGAAATATTGCACGGAGCCAACCACACTTTAAATGTTTTTAAAGAACGTTATACAATCATTTACATAAGTTTCAATGTATTTAAACAAAAATAGTAAATTATTGTACAAATTGTACTTAATTGATGACTATAGGAGACATAAAATACACTCAATCATAAAGATTTAGCTGAAAATACTGGAAGAATGCAGGAGAGCATTTGGCGCTATCTATCGTAGAGAAGCCAAACGATTACTAACCGAGAGGAAGATTCCTTTATATCGGGGGATAGTTAATTTTTATGATAATCCAATCGAACAACATGATTTGTTTGTAAAAATGAAGTGAATTTGTCTGAAGAAGATCTTCAAGTTCCTTTCGACTACGACCCATCAGCCCGGATCTTCGTTGTAGTTTATTCGACTCCGGCCGTGAAAACCTAAACCATTGTAAATATTTTTGCACTCTGTAGAAGAAAAGATAAATTGAATATCAGTTCCAATTTCTCATTTATTAATAATGTTTTTGCGGGGGTTGTGAAAAATAGTCTTTGCCTCTTTTTGGGAAAAAAGAAGTAGATCCCATTTATCGATTGTGTGACATTTAGCCGAACGCTTTTCAAGCCTGGCGCTATTTTGAAAAGAAACCGGAAGAAACGCTTAAATATTTTAAGCGGTTTACACAAAAACTGCTCCTTGCGTAGGCAATTCGATTATAATTCTCGAAAGAACGTTTTCAACGAGAATTTCTCGTGGTAGTGTCGTTATAAGAAGGGTGGTTGTAGGAATGGCACTTCGCTTTCGTTAATGCGGATTAATAAAACTGATACGTGAGTGTTATTTGTATAAGGGTAATCTGAAACCACAGGCGAAAAGGAAACGCACGTGCTCCTATTGTTAAGGAAAAGCTATCGATTTTATAATAAGAAGAAAGCACAGGGAAGCTTCTCCCCCGTTTGCTCTATAAGCCTGATTTAACACTAGACACTCGTTTATTAAGCAATGTGATTAATGATGGCCATATTGTTTGCAACGAATAAAATATCGAAGAGGATCGCCCACTCCCATTCACCTTTCCACGCCAAGCCCTTCATCTCCTAAATTAAATCTTATAAATGATATACAAATGGATACCCAAAAATTTTTACTACAAGCGTTGGTAATTTTGGGTTGTACAAGCTGTTTTTTCTCCAGTAAACTGTACGCACATTTCAAGGGTACGTGCCTTTCATCAATGTCAAACAAATGCTATCCACTCCTCCGGGCGAATGTCGAATATACGCTGCTCAAGCTTTAAGGCAAATGTCGAACGGCGCTGCGCAAATATCGAGCCGATTGGCAAATTTACTGTGCGCTTGCCTCTAGGATATTGTCGAACGTACGCTGCTAAAGTCTCAAGGCGAATTTCGAATATACGCTGCGCAAATATCGAGCCGATTGGCAAATTTACTGTGCCCTTGCCTCTAGGATATTGTCGAACGTACGCTGCTAAAGTCTCAAGGCGAATTTCGAATATACGCTGCGCAAATATCGAGCCGACTGGCAAATCTACTTTGCGCCACCCTCTAGGAGGATGTCGAATATTCGCTGCTGAAGCCTCAAGCCAAATGTCAAACATACGCTGCGCAAATATCGAGCCCATAGGATAATTTACTCTGCGCCACCCTCTAGGAGGATGTCGAATGTTCGCTGCTGAAGCCTCAAGCTAAGGTCAAACGTACGCTGCGCAAATATCGAGCCGATTGGCAAATTTTCTCTGCGCTTGCCTGTAGGATATTGTCGAACGTACGCTGCTAAAGTCTCAAGGCGAATTTCGAACGTACGCTGCGCAAATATCGAGCCGATTGGCAAACTTACTGTGCGCTTTCCTCTAGGATATTGTCAAACGTACGCTGCTAAAGTCTCAAGGCGAATTTCGAATATACGCTGCGCAAATATCGAGCCGACTGGCAAATCTACTTTGCGCCACCCTCTAGGAGGATGTCGAATATTCGCTGCTGAAGCCTCAAGCCAAATGTCGAACATACGCTGCGCAAATATCGAGCCCATAGGATAATTTACTCTGCGCCACCCTCTAGGAGGATGTCGAATGTTCGCTGCTGAAGCCTCAAGGCTAAGGTCGAACGTACGCTGCGCAAATATCGAGCCGATTGGCAAACATTCTGTGCGCTTGCCTCTGGGATATTGACGAATGTACGCTGTTAAAGTCTCAAGGCGAATTACAAATATACGCTGCGCAAATATCGAGCCGACTGGCAAGTTTGCTTTGCGCCACCCTCTAGGGGGATGTTAAATGTTCGCTGCTGAAGCCCTAAGACAAATGTCGAACATACGCTGCGCAAATATCGAGTCCATTGGCAAATTTACTCTGCGCCCCCTCAAGGAGGATGTCGAATGTTCGCTGCTGAAGCCTCAAGGCGAAGATCGAACGTACGCTGCGAAAATATTGAGCTGATTGGCAAATTTACTCTGCGCTTGCCTCTAGGATATTGTCGAATGTTCGCTGCTGAAGCCTCAAGGCGAAGGTCGAACGTACGCTGCGCAAATATTGAGCTGATTGGCAAACTTACTGTGCGCTTTCCTCTAGGATATTGTCGAACGTACGCTGCTAAAGTCTCAAGGCGAATTTCGAACGTACGCTGCGCAAATATCGAGCTGATTGGCAAATCTACTTTGCGCCACCCTTTAGGAGGATGTCGAATATTCGCTGCTGAAGCCTCAAGACAAATGTCGAACATACGCTGCGCAAATATCGAGTCCATAGGCAAATTTACTCTGCGGCACCCTCTAGGAGGATGTCGAATATTCGCTGCTGAAGCCTCAAGACAAATGTCGAACATGCGCTGCGCAAATATCGAATCCATTGGCAAATTTACTCTGCGGCACCCTCTAGGAGGATGTTGAATGTTCGCTGCTGAAGCCTCAAGGCGAAGGTCGAACATACGCTGCGCAAATATCGAGCCGACTGGAAAATTTACTTTGCGCCACCCTCTAGAAGGATGTGGAATATTCGCTGCTGAAGCCTCAAGGCGGTTGCCAAACGTACGCTATTGAATCCTGAAGGCGAATATTGAAAATGCGCGCAGTGTAAAATGCGTAATAGAAAAGTGACGTACGGCTCCTAAGTTGCGTAAAGAGTTTAAGCGATGTAGCTGAATTTTGAGGTTAATTTAAGGTCATTTGAGGCTTTAGCTGAAGACTGGACCCCGCAGCCGCCTTGTAGATAATCCTTTATAATATATTTAATAATTTAATTGAATGGGCATTTTATCCATTTATGAGATGGTAGAATGTTATTTTAAGGAATATTAGAAGATTTATAGTGCAATATTTGGTTCCATTAATTTAATATTGAGGCAAGGTTCCCAATACGAAATCCAATGCTTCAGTAAACTGCAATTTGTGAGTTACCGTTTGCGAGTAGGTAAATGTATACTGGTATACTGAATTCATTTTACTGATACCTACTACTAAGAAGTAGAATGCAATCTGATTGCAATGTAACAGAAGAGGATAAAGTGCATTTGCAAAAGTATATTCGGAATACATTACGCTCTGGTTGAAATGATCCTGGATGGAAGCTGCCGCTAATTCTATCGCATTTTTACGGTTCAGCAGCGCAGATCCATACATGCAGACCTGATTATCGTCTCTTCAGAAAATTGTTCTCAGTCGAAAAGCGCTTCCTTAATCTCGCTGATGCTCTGTATCAGTGTAAGAATGAAGACGTAAAACCGCCACCAAGTTTTTATTTTAAGATAATGCCAGTGTAAAATCGATTTGGAAGTGCAACGGATGAATCCTGATATTAAAACTGGCAACTTTAAATATGCAACAATAACTTTTTGCCAAATATTCGAGTTGTAATTACCCAAGGATTTAGATTCAGGCATGACCTAAAACCAGTGGGATTCCCAAATTTATCTAATATGAGATTATGTAAAAAGTATTGGGAATATTTTGGCAGTGGGTACCTAATAGCAAAAAAAATTAATACATTTATCTAATAGATGTTGAAGGATCACGCGACAGCTGATAGTAATTGATCCAAGCGAAATTATGTCAATAAAATCTGTAGTTTATCGTTATCTGCAGCAAATGAAACGTGACTCGGGGTTTCAGCTTGTTGGTAATAACAGAACAGTAAATACGTCCGAAATTATTACGGCCAATAATTTTATATAGCGCGGGGGCGGGAGGAAGGGGTAATGATTGCTAGGTTCGGTTATAGGCTAAAGTGGATAGTTCTGTTGTGTTGTAGTCGTTTGTCATGCGATTTTCGAACGTATCGCATGTCGGGATGGCGTGATACCTTCGGTCTAATCGGTCCGGGTAATACTAGGTACAAAGTAGTCCCCCCTGGAAGGACCTCACACGGTGTAAAAATTGCATATCGCGATTGAATTCAATTACTTTCATTTTCTTACTCAAATCACACCTTCTGAGTTCCCCAGGGACATAACTGGGACTTGTAAGGGTGGGGGCGAAGATTTCGTGAGAAAACAATAAGCGGCAGGCTCTAGCATTTCAGGAGTTTTTATTTTAAACAAAAATAACTTGAGTCCTTTGCCTTTTTACACTTACCAGAATATTAAACCAGGGTCGAAATTCGTGAATAATTAACCCACAGCCCGTCAGCATTTTTCTCCCGTTTAGGTACTTTTCATTTAATTTAATGTAGGGGGTAGGTAGCTGGCCGAGCCACGGCGTTAAATTTTCCGTTTCTCTTTTTAGACGACAAGGAGGTCAGCCCGTTAAGAAGAGCAATTAACTTTTTTTTAGTGCGCCATTTAATTCGCTTCGCTTTGTACATTATTTACCTTTTCCGCGTCCGTGTCGTCTTGCATTCCTTTTCCGCGATAGCCGCAACGTCGCAATGGGTTTGGAGGGGGGTGTTGAGGGGTCAGGAGGGCGGAAGCTCTCGGTAAGGACCGGAACCGTAACGACAATAATTATTGTCGTTAATACAGCTATATATCGTGAACTTAATTGAAACTGCGCTTTCGTCTGCAGTAATTACATCCACGATACTGCGACCGAGACGCAACGGAGCGCCGCGACGCCCCGCACTCACCAGTCGTTACGTGGAAAATACATTCCCAGCCGGGAGATTAGGGAAAATGCATTGGAAAAACTTACAGGCCAAATTTACTTCACGTCCTTAAACACACAGACACCATGCAAATAGTTTATTGCCAAATTGACACAACAGCTACAAATATTGAAATAGTTTAAAGAATGATAGATAGATATTCCTCCAACTAAAGTATCCTGATACGTTTTTAACCATATATGCTAAAAAACTAATTTAATTTGCCTTCTTCTACCCCTGTTCAATCCTGTTTCTGCTTCTAGTACGCTTCTAGCTCCACATTCATGCCTCATAAGGTGTTGGATCACTCTACTCTACCTTTTGACTTGCACAAGTCTTGTCATATTTAATCTAAAACGATGGTATACTCCTAAGTTGCAGTTTACGTCTCAATTGCCTCTAAGGAAGGCGGGGAGAGCATTTATGTGACTATACCACGCCTACCTGCGCTATAACGTGCGCGGTAGTCGTTAGGGGAGAAGCATTCAGTTGTAACGGGTGGAGTTTTGTCTTCAGTTCTGTTTCTACTCCACACTCATGCCTCAGAAGGTGTTAGACCATTCTATTCCATCTTGTAACTTACACAAGTGCTTTCGTTTTTCTTCTAAAACGATGGTATACTCTTAAGCTGCAGTTTACATCTCAATTGTCTCTAAGGAAGGCGGGGCGAGCATTTATGCGACGATACCAAGCCTACATGCGCTATAACGTGCGCGGTAGTCGTTAGAGGAGAAGCATTCAGTTGTAATGGGCGGAGTTTTGTCATCAGTCCTGTTTCTGCTCCACATGCATGTTTCAGGAGGTGTCCTATCATTCTATTCCACCCTATAACTTACATATTATCACTCTGGTGCACTCCTAACCACTGGCTTGCGCATCAAAGATTCTTAAAGGAGCTTTTACATGACGATACCACGCTTATGTGAGTCGTCACATGCGCGAGAGTTGCAGGGGCGGCGCTTATGCTCAAATATTCAGTTACAATGGGTGGAGTTATGTTTGTTATGTAGTATCCTTAGGGACGACAATAACATTAGGAAGGGGGTGCCTTTAGCCCTTCTTTAAATTCCTTTACATATTAATGTAATCATATTTATTTTTGTTCTGTGACCTGAACCTGACTGATTTTATTGATTTATTGGTAGGTTGTGGTGGCTGGAGGTGCTTAGATATTACTATGGAGTTCGTGGCTTCACTAACTTCCAAGTACCTTTGTGCACAGTCACGAGTAAAAGGAAAGAACATTTATTACCTGTTTAATAGTCACAGTGTGCCGATATGAATCGAATATCGGTGCATGAAATCGACTTGCTAAGTGCATTATAGAAGCATGTTCAATGGTATCGACGAGTAGGTATATAGGCACTCGGATCGACAATTACTTTTTAATTTTCAGAAAAAAGGTTTTGCGTGCAGGGCCGCATTAAGTATATATCTACATAATAAGGGAACTTGGATTTGTAATTTTATGTAGTTCTATTTGTATACCTGCCTGCACAAAAAAATTTTAATCATCTATTTGAAAGACATTTAGAACAATATACCATAAAAGTGTACGCTGATGATATTTCAAAGTGCTTTCTTTTCTGTTTCTAAAACAATGTCTGCTGAGAGTGCAGAATGTCGACCCTGTTACTCCTTTTTCCTGAGGACATATCAAAGTCTCGGATCTAAGGAAGGGCTGTCAAGCGTTGAGATGAAAATCGTAAAAAGTTACATTTGGAAAGATGTTTCATAACGAAATATTTACGATGTCCTAAAATGGCGCCTTCGGCAGCGCCACCACTCTCATGGGTTACGAAGGCATATTACATCCATGGTATCGTTTAAGTGCTCTTCACGAATGCTGTGCCTGAATAATAATATCGACATAAATTTTTAATAATCACACGCTTTTTACTCGAACACGAAAAACTACCAACGACACTGCTCATCTATTATTTATTTATTCGTTCTTATTATTGGGGGTGGGCGTTTTCTGAAACCGTTTCATTTATTTTCTCTTAATTGTCTTATGAGTCTAAAAATTTGTAAGGAAATATGTTCAGAATTAAACTGATAGGTATAATACCTTTGCAAGAATTTTGTCATTACTTGCACACTGACACGGCAATTAAACTAGATTTCGTTAAAGATGAATTCAGCGTCGGCATTCCTTTAGTCACTTTTACATCTTTGACTTGGCATTAATTAAATTTTAATTCGGCATTATTGCTTTCAGGAATTTCGCAATAAAACTGTCAAAGTACTATTTAACACCAATTTCCCGGTAAAATGTATTCGGCGCGAGATTGATTCAACCTGACATTTCTTCAGGAATGTTGATTAACAAGCTATTACTTACTTAGAGAGAAATTTGTTTACTCTGCTACGGTTAATACCTATCTAGGTACAAATAAGAGACGGGGGATGTTTAGCACCCCAAAACATCATCATTTTCAATTAATTTCAGCTATTAGAGACAGATTTTTAGGACAATGATTAGAAAATTACTTGCCAATAATAAAAAGAAGGTAAGGGATATTGTATGTTGCACATGGTTGGTGGTAAAAACGTTTGGGGATGATTTTTATGGGGTACAAAAAGAAAACTAAAACTTTTGATGGTGATCAAGTCGTTGAAAAAAGTGACTAAGGCTAAGGAGAGTAATTGAAGGCAGGATAATTCCAGTTTATGAGGGGGCGTATTTCATCAGGACACTTTACTAGCGGCGTAAGCAGGAATTAATAGCTTCCACAAACGATCGCGTGTTGCTGGGTCCCAATGGGGTAGTTGGGAGGGCGAGCGGCAGGCGGGCAGGCAGCCAGGGTGGCTGTGTCGACACCAGCACACAACCGGCAATCAGGGCAACTCGGAACTGCCGCTATATAAGGCCATAATGGCAGATTGTAACATGTTCGCTGTCGTAATTGAATATTTCAATATTTCAAAGTTTGCGATTTTTCACCACCTGCCAAAGCGCGTAATTCGATTGTTAATGCGGAGTGGTGTGATGAAGAGGCGCCAGAGGAGGCGCTAAATGGATGAGTGGTCGTTTGAACTCTGAGCTTTTCTTTGTTTTTGAATAAAATAAACGAGCCTCAGCAATAAAAGCACCCTCCTGTGACACCTGTTTGAATCCTAACAACCACCCTTGTCTGTAACAGGATGTCAACATTTGAAATTATAACATTTGCTTCCACTTCAAATTAACGGTCAGTCGTTTCTCTCATTTGACAAATAATAAAAAAGTTAATCAGTATTTTGAATATTTTAGCTATTTAGGGTTGGTTATTAGTTATTTCAGTAATAATTTAATATAAGCAATTATACATCCCTTATGATTATGAAGATACAAGGGTGTATGTGTGTGTGTGTGAATGTGGAAAGTTATTAAAACGCTATTTTGTGCTAAAATCCACATTTCCAACTATGCAACTTGTCTGTTTTAGTTTCGACGTGCGAGGGAAACCTCTAGAGCAGGCGCGCCATTGGTCGGCACCGGAAGTTTTCGGTTCGAGGGCATACTTCCGGACTTCCAGTGATCCTGCACATCTGGTCGTCGACGATATTCGTCGACATGACGAAGGAGTTTACAGATGCAGAGTCGACTTTCGGAACGCTCAAACCCGCAGCTTTCTCTACAACTTAACAGTTGTTGGTGAGTGAAGTTTACAAATGCATCACATTAACTATAACATTCTCTGGTTCTGGTGGAAAGAGAAACACGTCTCGGTTTATTATAACTGGGCAATTACAATTTTAGTAGACCAAGAAATGCAAATAATTTTTTTTTTGACCTCTCAGAAGTTTAAACCACCAGAAAATGATTAGAAGCATAAGGAAATTAAAGTATATGCCCTTAAAACGCTTAATATGGCGCCTATTCGGCCTATAGGGTCGAAAAACCACTCGAATTCGGCTCGAAGGACCACCAAATGTTGCCGAATCTGGCTCAAAAAACCGCAAAATATTTATAAACATTAATATATGACATAGCTGAGAAACCTGGCCAAAAAAAAAAAAGTGGTGCAAAATGGTAATGTAGGTATACCTACTGACGATGAATAAACGGGAGAAATGTCAATTTGCCCCCGTTGCCACAATGTAGATTGCATGTTCGTCGGATAATTTACTGCCGCTGGCAAAAGTTAAAATGGTTCCCACTGGTTTTAGTTTAAATTTTGTTAATTAACCGTCCGCAACGTATCTATCATACTATCTCTGAGGAATTCTCGGGAGCTAAGGAAAATTGCACGTGGAAAAGCCTCACAGCATGTAAATATTTCCCGGTTGCGGGGAAAATAGTTTCCCTTCTACTAATTAAATTAATGTATATTAATGGGCTTGAGTAATCACTCCTGGAACCCATCATTCCACTATTCCATTGTTTACACTTTTTAATAAAAAAATGTTGCTCATGGATTAATGATGATGAACAAACGTAATACCAAAGGAAGGCTTATGTACTCTTGGTCTTGTTCTTGGTCTACCGATATATGTTTTTGACAGTACATAATTGTAATAGTAGTTTTGATGTTTTCATTTATGTAGGTATTAGTCTTTGTCGTGAAGATCATGATCTTGGTCTTACTAGCCTTGTGTTGTCTTGGCCATGAAGAATTAGCTGTGGACTTAATCCATCGTGAAATATGAGTCTTCATATTGAGCTTAGTCTTGCTAATTTAATCTTGATAGTGAAGTATAACTCTTGGCCTTAACTTTGGTCTTTGTTATTTAATCTTGGTCTGTGTCGTGAAGAAAAGGTCTTCGCCATGATCTTGTCCTTACTAGTCTAGTGTTGTCTTGGCCATGAAGAAAAAGCTGTGGACTTGATCGATCTTAAAATATGAGTCTTCACATTGATCTTGGTCTTGCTAATTTAGTCTTGATGGTAAAGCACAACTCTTGGCCTTACTTTTGGTTTTTGTTATTTAATCTTGGTCTTTGTCAAGAAGAAAAGGTCTTCGCTATGATCTTAGCTTTACTAGTCTAGTGTTGTCTTGGCCATGAGGAATAAGCTGGGGACTTGATCGATCTTAAAATATGAGTCTTCATATTGATCTTGGTCTTGCTAATTTAGTCTTGATGGTAAAGCACAACTCTTGGCCTTACTTTTGGTTTTTGTTATTTAATCTTGGTCTTTGTCAAGAAGAAAAGGTCTTCGCCATGATCTTGTCCTTACTAGTCTAGTGTTGTCTTGGCCATGAAGAAAAAGCTGTGGACTTGATCGATCTTAAAATATGAGTCTTCACATTGATCTTGGTCTTGCTAATTTAGTCTTGATGGTAAAGCACAACTCTTGGCCTTACTTTTGGTTTTTGTTATTTAATCTTGGTCTTTGTCAAGAAGAAAAGGTCTTCGCTATGATCTTAGCTTTACTAGTCTAGTGTTGTCTTGGCCATGAGGAATAAGCTGGGGACTTGATCGATCTTAAAATATGAGTCTTCATATTGATCTTGGTCTTGCTAATTTAGTCTTGATGGTAAAGCACAACTCTTGGCCTTACTTTTGGTTTTTGTTATTTAATCTTGGTCTTTGTCAAGAAGAAAAGGTCTTCGCTATGATCTTAGCTTTACTAGTCTAGTGTTGTCTTGGCCTTGAGGAATAAGCTGTGGACTTGATCGATCTTAAAATATGAGTCTTCATATTGATCTTGGTCTTGCTAATTTAGTCTTGATGGTAAAGCACAATTCTTGGCCTTAATTTTGGTCTTTGTTATTTAATCATGTTCTCTGTCAAGAAGAAAAGGTCTTCGCCATGATCTTGGCCTTACTAGTTAGTGTTGTCTTGGCCATGAAGAATAAGCTGTGGACTTGATCGATCTTGAAATATGAGTCTTCATCTTAATCTTGTTTTTGCTAATTTAATCTTGGTAGTGAAGCATAACTCTTGGCCTTAATTTTCGTCTTTCTAAGTTACTCTTGGTCTCAATCGTGAAAAATTGGTCTTTGTCTTGATTTTGGATTTATTGATTTATTGTTGAACTTGACCAAAACTAATTTTGCTCATCAATAACTAAGACTTTTTTGTTTATAAGTACATCACTACACTGTTTTTTGAAAAGATAAGATGTAAAAGTTGGCACTTTTCGTTACCTATTTATCAGTGTTTTAGATGACTCTTAATAAACCGGAATTAATTAGGCCATAAAGTTTGCTCATTCCCTGGCTCCGAATGCATCATCCGCAAGTCTCTTGTTTAGATATTCTGTCCGCTTTGCTTTACTAACAGACTGACGCATAATTGCTCGTTATACGTGTGTAATAAGCTAAAAAGTCCCAATTAGTATGCTTTGGTGGCGGAAATGTGTGCACGTAGTGCTCTAATTTTACTGGACGTTTAACTTGCTGAATACGTGGCTCATTGCGCACACATACGTCGAGTCGAGCTCGATTTTCGATTCTCATACTCTCATACTATTAAAACTTGTTACAGACACCTTTATCATTCTATTCTTCTCACGCAAGTCCCCTGTGCGTGTTCAGAATCCGGAAAAACATGTGTTTGATGAAGAAATGTAATTTTACTGGTTTCGTGAATGTCATCAGCGACACAGCAGCTACAAATAATTCGTTATTTTCAATTCTGCCTAGGCGGTTTAATTTTTTTTTTATCAAGAAAACTACTTCAAATGCTTATATCGAATATTGGAGGGGTTGATCACCATTATGGTGTAAATACAACAGGCGGAGCTTGCGCTCTCTTGTGCTGAACGACTGATTTCGCCCTATTAATTTTTAATACTTTTGTACATTTATTTATAAATCAGGGGATGTATTGTTTCTCTTAAGCTGTAAATCGTACCCAATATTTCATCAGTTTGAGTG
This sequence comes from Agrilus mali, assembly GCA_029378335.1. NCBI lineage: Eukaryota > Metazoa > Arthropoda > Insecta > Coleoptera > Buprestidae > Agrilus > Agrilus mali. Next base: position 1,637,027 of record CM055654.1, on the reverse strand, counting down.
ATTATAGAACAAAACCAATAATTCGTTCAATAGGCAGCTGAAAATCGAACTTCCTTCTGATACTAATGATAATTTATAGAGTATCAGTTAATTGATTTATGCGAACGTATTTCATATGGATCGGCTGTAAATCAATCAGGCACTTTTCACCTCTTGTTAGGGTTGTCGTTATTTATTTCCCGTTTAAAGCATACGTTGACACTGAAACGGAGTTTTCTGGATAGGTGAGAGACTAAAAATGGAGAATTAATTATTTATAGATAAATATAAAATAACATTCTTAACAAAATATGAAGGTAATGTTGTTATGATAGTTTATCAAAAAAATAGGCCAATCAAGATTGCCTTAAAAAACTAGTTTATCCTGAAACTTAAAATAGGTCAGCCTGGGTTCTCTTATCACTCCTCAGGTAAAGTACAACTAATTTATTCTAAATCTTAATGTAGGCCAACCTGGGTCTTCCTATCGCTCATCAGGTCAATCAGAAGGGCCTATACAAAGACTAACCTCTCAGGTTAACTAACTGGAAGGGCCTAATTTATTGCTAGCTAATCTTAAAACTAAACATCTAGATTCTCCTGTCGCTCCTCAGCTGAAGTTGTTGAGCCTAGACTATTCTAAAATTAATTAAGGCTGAGATGAGTTATCCTATCGTTCCCAGGTTATATAGAAAGGCCTATACAAAGACTAGTTTATGAGGAAAGATGAAATAGGTTGGTGTAACTTAAAGCTAGCTGATTCCTAAAACTAAACATAGGCCAATATAAGTATTCCTAGCACTCTTCACGTAAACCAAAACGACCTACATTAAGACTATTTGTCCTAAAAACTTAAAATAGGCCAACCTGGATCCTCCTACCTCTCCTCAGCTAAAGTTGTGTGGTCAAGATTCAACTAGTTTATTCTCAAACTTTCTATAGGCTACAATAGGTTATCCTATCGTTCCCCAGGCAAAAAAGAAGGGCATGCACTAAGACTAATTTATCCTGAAACCTAAAATAGGCCAATCTGGGTTTCTTTATCGATCTTCAGGTTAACTGGAAGGGCCTAACATAAGGCTAGCCTATCCTAAAACTAAACATAGCCCAATCTAAGTTTTCCTAGCGCCCCTCACGAAAACCCAAAAAGGGAAAGGCCTACACTAAGCCTATTTGTCCTAATAACTTAAAATAGGCCAACCTGGATCCTACTACCTTTCCGCAGCTAAAGTAGTTTGCTCTAGATTCAACTAGTTTATTCTAAAACTTAATGTAAGCTGGGATGGGTTATGCTATCGTTCCCCAGGTAAAAAAGAAGGGCATACACTAAGACTAATTTTTTTCCTGGGTTTCTTATACTTATAACTAAGGCCTAACTAGGCTAGCTTATCCTAAAACTAAACTAGCCCAATCTAAGTTTTCTAGCGCCCCTCGCGTAAACAAAAGGGCCTACACTAAGCCTATTTGTCCTAATAACTTAAAATAGGCCAACCTGGATCCTCCTACCTTTCCTCAGCTAAAGTAGTTTGCTCTAGATTCAACTAGTTTATTCTAAAACTTAATGTAAGCTGGGATGGGTTATGCTATCGTTCCCCAGGTAAAAAAGAAGGGCATACACTAAGACTAATTTATCCTGAAACTTAAAATAGGCCAGTTTTAGTTTCTTTATCGATATTCAGGTTAACTAGAAGGGCCTAACATAAGGCTAGCTTATCCTAAAACTAAACATAGGCTTATATAGATTCTCCTACTGCTCTTCACGTAAACAAAAGGGGCCTACAATCAGATTACTTTGTCCTGAAGCTTAAAATTGGCCAACCTGGGTTCTCCCACCTCTCCTCAGGTAAAGTAGTTGGGTCTTGGCTTAATTAGTTTATTCTAAATATAGATCGAGGTGGTTTCTTCTATCGTTCCTCAGGTAAACTAGAAAGGCGTACGTTAAGACTTATTTATCTTAAAATCTGGAATAGTCCAAGCTGGGTTCTCCTATTCCTTCTCAGGATAACCAGAAAGGCCTGACGTAAAACTAGCTTATACTGAAACTTAAAAATAGTGAAACTGGATTATCCTATCGCTTTTCAGATAATCTAGAAGAGCCTATACTGAGACTAGCTTATCCTGTAACTAAAACTGCGACAACCTGAGCACTCTCATTGCTTCTCAGATCAGTAGTTGGGCCTAGACACAACAGCTTATTCTGAAATTTAGTCTAGACTAAGCTGGATCGTCCTATCGCCTCTCAAGTAAACCCGTTTGACCTAAACACAATTAGTTTACCATAATACTGAAAATAGGCTAATCTGACTGATCCTATCGCTCCTATCGGTAGGTAAACTAGTTTGACCTAAATTGTAACTAGTTTGTTCTAAAACTTAAAATACCTAGACCAAGCAGAGAGTCCTTTTATTGAAGCTACTTCATCCATCCATTCATTACAATAACCACAAAAATAAATCCAAAAAAAGGTGGTGGAACGAGGTCCATCGAACAATAAAGCAATGGGGGGTTGGTTACAACGAGTGAGTGTATCAGGTGTAACGGATCCGCTTTATTTATGACAAATTCTTGCGATTAATCAGCATTACGCATCAGTTCAGGCTCTAATCACTTTTGCCTGACGTTGGTTGTTCACGATGGCATCGAAGCGTGGTAGGCTGCCGCCGGGGACGTTCGCGGCGGTCCCGTTTAATACACCCCCTACTCCCCTCTCTCTCTCTCAGTTATACCTCTACCACCTATACATACCTACACTCTACTCTACAACCACTGCCGATGCCGGCGACGACCTATTGATTAATTGCCGCAGCCTTAATTCATCCGGCGTTTTAGAAAGCGCGCGGCCCATATGTTCCGTTCCGGTCCCGGATTTTAAATGATTTATTTTGGGGGTTTGATGTTTAATTTCGGCCAGTGGAAGAGATTAGACCCCTTTCGCGATTGCGCGTGTCTTTTTTTTATCCACTTGTACAGTTGATTTTATAATTCACCCGAGAATTTTACTCTCAACGCCAAAATTAAATAAAGAGGGTTGCCAAGTGTTATTATACTTTTGAGTTACAACATTTTGTCTTTACGGGGAGAAAGTAAGAAAAGTGTATAAGGGTGATTTTAAAATTTATGTGTGAAATATTTAATTATGCAGAGATAGGGATGTAACAATAAGTATAATACGTCTGGAATATTTCGGTCGTGTTCCATTTTTCTTTCTTTGTTGCCCGGGTATTAGAAAACAGCCGGCTTTAAGATGCCATTATTGTAATAACTAAACAGTTATATGAGTTCTTTAATTGTTCGCCGTAACGAGTTCCCCGTAGGCTGGCTATCAAAGAAGAAGCGGCGTATCGTTTACGCCATTTTCCGGGAGAATCGGGGCAACAAAAGCTGCTTCAACCCCTTAATAATTTATAATTGCCATGGTTTTGAGCGCTGAAGCGCGCTATTATTTGTAGCTTAAAATTTCCATTAAGGCGTAAGAGGCGAGGAAAAAGGGACAGACGGGACGTGAGCATGACAGAGAGAATTCACGCAATTTTCTCCTCGGAGTGCCAAGTTCATAAATAAATGAAAGCAATTGTAATTGTGCCGTTCGGATTCAATTATGGAAACAAAAGAGAAGGAAGATTCCCAGGCTCTTATGTACTTCTCTCAGGTCTCAACGAACGAGCGAGCGAGCGCCAGGCACTTATATTATTTTCGGATAACTTGATTCATTATGACATGACGCATAAATTAGAAATGTACACGGATGTACCTACATTAATTCGTGTAGCTCTCGAAATAATGCCGAATACAATTTCAGTCGAAACGTGAGCTTATTTCCTTTTGGAACTTTCCAATCCCCCGACAGCTTTTCTTCATCACAATTAAACTACTTATAACAGTAGTTGCGTATTGCATCACTCGATACAACTTTATCTTCGGAATTATATAACTAATCGTTACTTGTTATAACTAAGTAGGTATTCCAATTTGACACAATAAATAATAATATTTCCCTACTAACGCTTAATTATTATTAGATTTGATAGATCCGATAAAGTATAAAGGAGTAGACTGTGGTCCCAAAATTGTAGAAGTATTTCAAAATCGTAAGGTTTCTTCAGTAGAAAATATTTATAAGAAGTATACGAATTGGGTGTTGGTCTCAAAAAGAAGTATTCCGGACTATATTTTAAGAAGTGAAACAAAATGTGGGAAAATGGTGAAAGATATATGAATAAAAATTGGGAGAATTATCGAAAGGCGACTTAAGAGGAAAAAGATTTTGGGGGATCGAGACAAAAAGTAAATATGATGTGGAAAGGGATAAGGCTTTAATAGAAATGGCAGTAAGTAAAGAACAAATGGAGGAGTGGAAAGTAAAATGATTGAATGTTAGTAGGATGGTTGGGAAGAGATGTAATGAAATGGTAAGAGGTGAGGCGTTGAGAAAAGTATGGAAATTGAGATATGCGAAAGGGATGAGGGAGTTTCTATGGGAAGAATGGCAGTGGGATGGGGGGCCGGAGTGATTAAGAGGAGGAAAAAGTATAGAGATAGGTAATAGGTAGATTCAGAACGGGGAATGAGTGTAATGAGAATAAGTTTTGGATGGAAGAAGGTAAGAGATGGTGTGGAGTATGTGGAGAGACGAGTGAATCAATGAAACATGTATTAGAGGGGGGAACAGGGAAAAAAAGGAAATGGATGAACGTAGAAAGGCTATAAATGCAGACGGTAATGGTCTGACCTTATTAAAACAAATTTTAACGAAAAGAGATACCTAAGAAGAGAGAGGGAGTATAAAATATAAGAAAAAGAAAGAAGAGGGGAAAAAAGTGAACCACGAACCGAAAGAGGGTAGGATAGGTTAGGATAGGATAGGAAGTATTATACTGTACTTATTATCTAATATATAAAATTCTCGTGTTTGTAATTAAACTCCTCGGAAATGGCTCGACCGATTTTTGTTTTTTGTGTGCATATCGGTTAGGCCTGCGAAACGGACATCTATTTTTCATCCCCCTAAATGTTAAGGGTGGTCCATCCCTAAATTTTTATTTTTTTATTTTTTGGACAAAATTTTTTATTTTTATTTTTTTATGATTTGGCATTAAAAAATACATATAACCCTTAATTTTCATCCTTCTACCAACAACCCCCATTTTTTAATAGCGATATTACGTAGTACTGTAATAATATGCAACTCTCAGTGGTCGATAACTGATCAATTATTATCAATCGATTAGTCATCCCCGCCAGGCGTCTACTGATGTCACTACTCACCCAGCAAACAACACGGAGTGGGGATGAGAATGAAGCAGATTTTTTTAGAATGTTACAGGCAGTTCAAACATGTTCTTAGAAGTAAAAGAATGTTTTATTGTCTATAACATTTCAGAATGATTTGGCAATGTTTTGTTTAATAAAACTCATTATTATTATTATATATACCTATACAGGGTTGCAGGTTAAGTCGATCTTTTAAAAGGTTGTAGTTTCCCGCATTTCTGACTGATTTGACTATGAAAGGCCGTATCCCAAACTTAACCTTTTTCAAGTTATTGGACTTTTAAGGTTTTTTTATAAAAATTGCCGATTTTTTGGTCTATTGTCCCATTTTTTTTTTGTGTTTTGTACCTCTAATTTATTTGTTTTTGCTATTTTTTTAATTCAATTACATCTGTTGATGTTTTGAGGCAGAAAATTATCGATGCGACAAACGAAATAAGAAGAGGATTAACAACTGGTGTAGTGAAAAGTGGCTTAAGACATAGAATGTGAGTATGTGTGCGATACAGAGGCGGACATTGTAAACTTTCTTTTAAAAAAGTAATATACATTATTTTGTACCTATTTGGATTATTTTATTTTGTTTTCCGACTCAAGTGATAAATTTGACGCTTATGTAACTACCGTCATTTTTTACTACTTTCTGAAAGCATTTTAAGTTTTTTTGTAAGATTTTTGATAAAATCCTAGCTTGTTATACCTTGTTGGATAGCTAAAGAACCATAGATATTTTTAAACACATCTGCAGCTTAACTGTCATAGACTTAAAAAAAAAATATTTTTTACGAATTTATTACCTTTTTTAACTATCAATTATCTACTGCGACCCAGTTGGTTCAGTTACCTGTAATTTTAGTGTTGAGAATAATAAAACAACGTATGTACACAGAAAAATAGCGAAAACAAATAAATTAGAGGCACAAACACGAAAAAAATGGGACAATTATCCAGAAAGTCGGCAATTTTTATAAAAAAAATTAAGTCCAATAATTTGAAAAAGGTTAAGTTTGTGATCCGGTCTTTCATAGTCAAATCCGTCAGAAATGAGGGAAACTACAACCTCTTAAAAGATCTAGGTCAATTTAACCTGTAACTCTGTAAATATTTAGCGAGGTTTTACAGATTATCTACGTTTCTTGCATCTCATCCTCCACCTCCTCCTGTCTCTTCAGTCCTCTTTTTCCAAATCTCTGTTCTCCATAGCGTTTTTAGGGTTCCGCACCTCAAAAGGAAAAAGCGGAACCCTTATAGAATCACTTCGTTGTCCGTCAGTCCGTCCGTCTGTCAAGACCCTTTTTCTCAGGAACGCGTTGAGGTATCAAACTAAAATTTATACCAAATACTCAGGTCTATTGTCCCTTGGATCTGTGAAAAAATCAAACTTCTAAGCCAACGCAATCAAAATATACAGCCGTTTATGCCGCAAATTTCCGCAAATTTTCGAACAAAACCTACAGGGTACTTGAACCCGTGAACTCAGAATCTTGAAATTTGGTACGAAGCAACGTCTTATAGCACAGATGAAGGAAAAATTGCGAAAACCGTAAATTTTTAGTTACATCTATATAATAAAAATATTTTAATCATTTTAAAGTTACTACCCCTTTCCTCATGAACGCGTAGAGGTATTAAATTGAAATTCATATCAAATACTCAGGTCTATAATACCTTTAAGCTGTAACAAAATCAAACTTCTATGTCAACGCAATAAAAAGAAACAGCAATTTAAGCCGCATATTTTCAAACTCGCAACCACTCGCAAGGGAATCAAAACCTAAAGGGTACTTCCAGTCGATTTAGAATCTTGAAATTTGACATGAAGCAATGTTTTATAGCACATATAAAGGAAAAATTCCGAAAACCTTAAATTTTTAGTTACATCACATATATACAGGTTTGTACGGAACCCTCGGTGCGCGAGTTCGACTCGCACTTGGCCGGTATTCTTTATTCCTCTTATCCATTCTGAGCTGGGTTTACCTTTTTTCCTTCGTTCTATGGGGTGCCATTCGAAAGCCTTTTTTGGCAACCTGTTCTCTTCCATACGGTGCAAGTGCCCCTACCACACCAGTTTCTTTCTTTCTGTTATCTATAATTGCATTTTCTACATTCATTCTTTGTCTAACATCATCGTTTGTGTTTTTTTTTCATAAATATGGGTTTAGCCTGACTATCATTTTTCTTGGTCCTATTTTTCTTCGTATGTCTATTTCGTCTCTACTGCCTTGCGTTATCGTTACCCCTAGATATTTATCTTGCGATGTTTTTTTTATAATATTGCCTTGCACGTATAAATAAATCTCTTGCTGCTCCTCCAAGAATCACAGATATACTAAGTCTTTTCTTTTTTCATAATAAAGTAAAAATAAAGTTCATTCTGATCTTAGTTAGTCCTAAACCGATTACCAGGATAAAATAGTTTGACCTACACAAATATATTTATACATTTTTGTGGTATTCCATTGCGATAAATAAATAAAGAAATAAAACTTTTGTAGTTTCATGTTCGGTTTTCAAATTAAGCTTCCTCCCCGTCAGTGCCCGTTAAGTAGGAATTCCCTTTATTCAAGCGTGTAGCGATCGTAGCCGAAATGAGATTGTTTGTAGTCATGTTGTGGTTTCGAATACACGTATTCCGTTCTTGGTAGGTAATATGTGTCTCCTTATATTTGCTTTGAGTCTCGGTTACCTCAAATTATGCGATCGTTCAGCGTCGAGAACACGGCTCCTCGCGGACTAAGCATGCACTTTAGCCTATTCGTCTGGATCTCTATCTATTCACCTAAAATAATGCACTTGTGGTTGTTCTCACGAAAGCTGCTGTTCGGAGTGGTGCGATACGCTTTTTTTACTTTTTGTTTGCCACCACATCCAATTATCCCGTCTACTAGTTACTTACATAATAGACTTTAGGTAGACTGCAGTGGAAAGGAATTCTAATTAATTTACTACAATGTGACTAGGTACCGTAAAACTTTTTTTAATATAAACTTATTTATCCTCCACAAGGATCTTATCATCCAGACCAACCGACTCTTTTCTTCTTATGATTGACTGTTAATATAATAATGTTTTAATTCTTTCCAGTTCCTCCCGAGCAAACTGTCATCCTGGATAAATGGGGTCGAAAGCTGAATGGCACAGTAGGTCCCCATGAAGAAGGGGATGACGTCTACTTGACATGTAGAACGGTCGGAGGTCACCCGGAACCTGTTGTTCGCTGGTTGGTCAACGGTATCATTGAAGATGAGCAATACGAACATAACGCGGGGGATGTTATCGAGAACCGTTTCTTGTGGCCTTCGGTAACGAGGAAGGACGTCGACGCCATTTTTACTTGTCAAGCGTTCAATACACAATTGATTGACCCCAAGGAGGCCATGGTCACCCTCGACTTGAATTGTAAGTACCACTGTCTTATTTATTGCTATTAGATAGTGGTTTTGTAAAAAAATTAGGTAGACTGTATTTATTTTAAATAGGTAATACAAATTTTTGCCATTTAAATATTTTTCGTTGAGGGGTTGTAATAGGTAGAAACCTCACAGTTTTGTCTTTTATTTGAATTTCTGGTCGTTTAATTAAAGCAGTTGAACGAATTGCATTAAATTAAAGTCAATTAACTTAATTAAAGCCTTTGATCCATTGTGGAGCCTTTAGGAGCCCTAAAAATTATACGTTTAAACACTTCAAGGTTTTAAATTTAAGGAGTTTCCTATAATTCTTATTATGCAGCAGACGTGATATGTACTTATATTTTTACTTGACGTTTTGATAAACACAATTGATAATAATAAAAGAGGTCGTACGTTTGTACCTTCGGTAGAAATTGTACAATATTTATTTATATTTAGTAGCTAATATTAATTTACCGTTGTTGGTTGTTGAGACAAACGTAAAATTGGACTTAAAACTGCCACTCGCAATACATTTTATTTCTCTGTAAATAATAATTTACCTAATGTAGATTTCATTTTATAAAGAGCAGGAAATTTTAATTATGTCCCTTATTTCGAGTATAATCTTTATTATTCCTCTAGTTATGAAGCAACAGTGGGTTTTATTCCGTACATACCCTTATTACATCAGTAATAAATAAATAAATTCTGTGGAAACTTTGCTATGTTATTAAAAATGTTTGGAGTGTTCTAAAAAATAGGGAAACAATAACACGTACTTAGTCAGATATTGTAGACAGTGAGATAAAATACATGGAAAATTTTCCTTATTACGCACCCTACTCGTCTTCTATTTATATCGTTATCGAGTTATTTCCGGAAAACTCTTCCCGAACCTTCTCCAATATTATTTTTTATATTAGTCGCAATATTTTTAATTCACTGTGTTGTTTCAGCTAAGAAAATTACTATAATACACACTTTTTTAATCCAATAAAATCTAAAAAATACACATTTTCTTAATTTAATTCAAATCCACAACAAAATGCTCCCAGTACATGTATAGATTAAACAAAATAAAATTAACCACTTCAAGGTTTTAAATTTAAGGAGTTTCCTATAATTCTTATTATGCAGCAGACGTGATATGTACTTATATTTTTACTTGACGTTTTGATAAACACAATTGATAGTAATAAAAGAGGTCGAAACGTCGTATTGAATATACGATAGTTTATTGTTTCTTAAATTTTTGATCGACTACTTTCAATTCAGTCAAGTTAATATATTTTTCTTAATGCCCATTTCCTTAATAATAATTTAAGTGTTCCCAGTACTAAGAATCTAATTCTCATCCAAAGAAATCGAAATCCAGATTAGATTTTGAATTAAATATTTCAATTTTGTTACAACAATAGACTTCAGATGTCTATTGGGATGCTAAAACCAAAATTGAATTATGACTAGTTACCGAAATTTCCATTATTCATCCAAAATCCGAACCCTTTCCGGAAACGCGACAATAAATTTGATTATTTACCTATCTCAATAAACATAGGTACTTACTTATTCGTACCCACATATATAAACTTATTATTATTATTATTAATAAAGTGATAAAGGCTTTGAACCGATTCTAATAATACACAGGTATATAGTAAGTAGTAAGACACATTTTAATTAATTTATTCAAAATTATGGCGAAAGCCTCTCTCCCTTCTAATTTCATTTACCTACCAGGAAATATGAGCTTAATTTCGAAGCTCGCTTTTGAAAATTTGCTTGTCATGTGATCTTGTTTTCGTAATTGATTAAAAGTGAACCTTAATAACAAACCAGAAGGAGGATTACAATTATTACATTAACAGTATCCCTTTCACACAAATATCGCTTTGAGGGAGTGCTGATGGTGGTTTCCACTCATATAACTACTCGTACAAATATTCGATAATTTCAGTGTTGATAAGTCGAATTTTTTAGTGTACAAATTGTTGCTATAAATAAATAATTTTTAACTAGAAAATTCGTTACAGTACCCATGTATATCGAGTTATCGAAGTTCAACTGTAATAAATTTACAAGAGGAAAAGGAAAACGAAATTGATCAGTAAATTTTCAATTAAATGCATTTTCCGACAGAGCGACGAAACGGTTTGGTAAAAGGGTCACAGTTTGTTTATTTCAAAGGCTGCTAAAGAGCGTCCATTTAGTGACAATGCCTTTGGATAAAAAAGGATGCCGGAGCTATTTTTACCCCCGTAGCCGTCTATTATTAAGCTAATTGACCCGAAAGAGGTACGAGTCACGCTCGATTTGGATTCTAAGCATCTAATCCGATTTGCGCTTAAACCTCATTGAACTCCACAGAACAGAGCTTGGGATCGATGTTTATTTTCGCATTAAGGCCAGAAATAATTAGGATACCCGGTAAAAGGAACAATTACCCCCCAAAACGCGTAAAATGCAATTATCTTAAATGAGATGTCGTTAAAAGTCCTACAATTTTTATAAGGCAAAAACTATCGCTATCGCTACCGTTTCATCGTCCAATCGTCATAATCATATTGGCAGATTTATCTACTAATGACCCTATATTTTGTGTAGGGGTAGGAATATTAATAAAAAGAAAGTATTGTCTTGGTTTTGTGCTAGTCTATCACTTTTCAATATGGGAAAATTAGCACAATTTAAACATAGTAAGTAAAAAGGTGATCGAACATTTTCACTTAATAATATATTATTATTTTAAAATTAAATACAGTACATTTTGTTTATAACGACGATGAAAGGGCCATTAAATAATGTCACTACATCCGGAAGTCGCTATATAAAACGAAAGAAAGAAAGAATGAGAACTGATTCTTAGATTCAACTTTATCAACCTTAACATTTATAAACAATTACTAAGTATAGTCCATCTGAATAGCGAAGGCACAGAGGCGTCATCACTATTCTGCGCGAAAATGACGTAATTGTTTTAAGATGACTTCAGCATGGGCGTAACAAACGGGCTTTAACTAAGTTTATAAACGTAAAAAAATAATTATAATTATAATTAGAAAGTCGTCGATAATTCACAGAATTGATCGTGTTACTTGTCGCTGGAGAAAGATTTATAACTTGTAAGTTGATAACGATAAAAGAACCGCGCGCTGTGGCTGTGTTGTAAACATGTTAGCGATAAGAAGTACATGCACACAAATTGTTATCACACACACGCACGATATCACGGGGTGCTACATTATTAACAACAACGATCCACAAATTAACAACAGCACACGCAAGAAAGATACACACTTAATCTGAAACTACTATCACAAATAATATCGAACGGACGCCACTGAATCATCACTTCAACAGGTCTATCAGCTGTTTCGTGCTTAAAACTCGACTTTGCGCATAACGTCATCGATGATGCTCTGTGCCTTCTCTATTCAGATGAACTATGCAACTGCTGACTGACTATCTGTGAATGTAAATAAAAGATAAAAAAGTTTTGTGTTTAGGCTCGGTCGCAATATGAGTCAGTATGAGATTTCTAGCATCTTGTAATTAAAATTAGTCGCTAAAAACGAAATCAACGTTACATCCGAAGTCGTTACAGCCAAATTTTCTTCTTAAATTACCCCTTAAATTCAAGGGACTTATGTGTTATGTCGTTATAACCAAAAGGTCGTTACAACCGAAGTCGTCATAAATTAAATCCACTATACGTATTTATAAACATTATAAAATATACAGGGTTTTTCAAGTTGATGGGCTATTAGAAGTATATGAATTAGTAGAAGGAATTCAATTCTGAAACTTGGGCTCATTTGGTTATTGTTTATACCGCTTCTTTTAAAAATATTTTCAAGTTCGATTTACATCCGGTTATACCGGAAGTCGATACCAACTTTATTATTTTAAATGGAATGGTATATTTTTTACGCTGAATTCGAATAAAACGTGTAATTCTAAGGTAAGTTTGATAACCAACTTGTACACCTCTGTGACGATCGGTTTCTGAGTTAATTTAATTTATAGAAAAAAAATCGCTACCGCAACCCAAATTATAAAAAATCATAACTTCCACAAAATACGACTTAGAGTGTTGAAATTTTTACTTTTGTAATAGCTGAATATTAGTGCTAACGCCTTGACAAAATTGAAATAAATAATTCATACAGGGCGTTCAAAATAAAATTCTAAAATTGAAAAACTTCAAACACGAATTACTTCGTTTTTTCAAATGGCACCTATTTTTTATTTTTTCAATCGATTCGTTTTTTTATCCTCTTTCGATCTATATGGATACTTCCTATTTTAAGTAATAATTCAAAATTATTCCAAAATTTTTAAATAAAATAGGAAGTATCCATATAGATCGAAAGAGGATAAAAAAAGGAATCGATTGAAAAAATAAAAAATAGGTGCCATTTGAAAAAACGAAGTAATTCGTGTTTGAACTTTTTAAACTTTAGAATTTTATTTTGAACGCCCTGTATAAATTAGTTAATTCAATTTTGTCAAGGCGTTAGCACTAATATTCAGCTATTACTAGTAAAAATTTCAACACTCTAACTCGTATTTTGTGGAAGTTATGATTTTTTATAATTTGGGTTGCGATCACAATATTTTTTTCTATAAATTAAATTAACTCAGAAACCGATCGTCATAGGTGTACAAGTTGGTTATCAAACTTATCTTAGAATTACACGTTTTATTCGAATTCAGCGTAAAAAATATACCATTCCATTTAAAATAACAAAGTTGGTATCGACTTCCGGTATAACCGGATGTAAATCGAACTTGAAAATATTTTTAAAAGAAGCGGCATAAACAATAACCAAATGAGCCCAAGTTTTAGAATTGAATTCCTTTTACTAATTAATATACTTCTAATAGCCCATCAACTTGAAAAAACCCTGTAAGGTACACGACGTCCCTGACTATGCACCACTTTCTTCAAGTTTTTAGACCGATTACAAAATAATTAAAATAGAATATCAGATTTCTTTTTACTAGTTCGGCACTGGATTTTATCAATCCGGCAATTAACTGATTAACTTAAACAATGTTTTAATTAATTCAATATGATGATAATTAATTATAAATAAAAAAAAATTGAAGCTCGTGGTTCATCAGATATTGAACTACCTCTACCTACAATCTAGAAAAATTCTGTTGATTATATTTTCAACGTTGTCATTCATAATAGATACCTACCTACGAATAATTTTGTAGCAGAATGGAACTGCTCAAAAATTAAAAACGCTAGAGGCCTGAATGTTAACTGAAAAAGTTTTAAAAGTTGTGGCTTACCCTCAACTAGTTTTCAAAATTAACCGGAGAATGATGGAACGGCTCGATAAAAAAAAGGTATTGAATTAACCAGGCAAAAAATAATTCAAGCAAAAATTTTTAACGAAAGAAAACTTGAAATTAAATTATCTGATATTTTCTTAATTAATCTTCGAACGACTAATTAGATTATACGGAAGACGACACGACCGACGCCGACGGTGAGTGAGGTTAATATTTTCGTAAAATTTAAAGTTTATCTTCTTGTTCCTACCTAATATCGGTAAGATTAATTTATGAAATTCAACTTACTGTTTGTTATAATTACATCAGAATAAGAACAACACAATTCGTCAGGAATTTAATTAGTTGGGACTAAACTGCCTTGCAGGTAGCTGTACGTTTGTACCTTCGGTAGAAATTCTACAATATTTATTTATATTTAGTAGCTAATATTAATTTACCGTTGTTAATTGTTGAGACAAACGTAAAATTGGACTTAAAACTGCCACTCGCAATACATTTTATTTCTCTGTAAATAATAATTTACCTAATGTAGATTTCATTTTATAAAGAGCAGGAAATTTTAATTATGTCCCTTATTTCGAGTATAATCTTTATTATTCCTCTAGTTATGAAGAAACAGTGGGTTTTATTCCGTACATACCCTTATTACATCAGTAATAAATAAATAAATTCTGTGGAAACTTTGCTATGTTATTAAAAATGTTTGGAGTGTTCTAAAAAATAGGGAAACAATAACACGTACTTAGTCAGATATTGTAGACAGTGAGATAAAATACATGGAAAATTTTCCTTATTACGCACCCTACTCGTCTTCTATTTATATCGTTATCGAGTTATTTCCGGAAAACTCTTCCCGAACCTTCTCCAATATTATTTTTTATATTAGTCGCAATATTTTTAATTCACTGTGTTGTTTCAGCTAAGAAAATTACTATAATACACACTTTTTTAATCCAATAAAATCTAAAAAATACACATTTTCTTAATTTAATTCAAATCCACAACAAAATGCTCCCAGTACATGTATCTATAGATTAAGCAAAATAAAAATATTTTGTGTAAAGGTTTTATTCTCATTCAGATAAATCAAGAATAAGAGGAAATGTCTTCATAACACGAGTTTTCAAACGTTTTCACCCGCTTCACTACCCCAACCGTCTTCTAACTTAAGCTTTAATCTAACTAATCCTTCGTTGATGTACATTACGCACCACACACCCTCTGTCGTCTTTAGAGAATACCCAATTCACTATACGGGGTGCTTTGTACACTGAGAGGACGTTAATTCGTTCCCAGTTGTTTTCTTAAAAGGCAACGTCGCGCCTTTTCTGTCTGTATGTTGTCGATAATGTAGGAACCAATAATATTGCGAGCAGAATCGCATCTATTGCTCGCTAGTTTCGTGGCTGTTTTAATGTTTACATACTTAATATACAGGGTCTTTCAAGTTGATGGGCTATTAGTATATGAATTAGTAGAATGAATTCAATCATGAAACTTGGGCTCATTTGGTTATTGTTTATGCCGCTTCTTTTAAAAATATTTTCAATTTTTTAAGGATGGGTTTTAACTTTCTTATTTTAAATGGAATGACATACTTTAAATTGTAGATTTTCTCAAAAAGTATAAGCAAAGTTATACGATAGTCCCATATCAAAAGACGCCAAATTCAATGAGGAATTCGAATATGTAGTCAAAAATAGTTCATTCTGTTTAAAAAAATTGACTTATGCCTCTTTGAAGTTGACCAACTTTGACCACAAAATTTGAACACCCTGTACATTTTAGTTAAAAACCACAATTTTTTTCGATAATGTGAATAGTTATAAATAATTGTTACGAGTTATAAAGCAAAATCTCAAAAATTAATTGAATTACGGTTTTTTAAATGTTAACGTGCAGATGTCAAAAATTTTGAAAAAAATGAAATAACTCAAAATCCATCAAACTTTTCGGAGTAGTGCCTCTTATAAAATATGCATGAATTCAGATTTTCTATCGGAAAATGTAAAAAAAATATGTCATTCCACTAAAATAAGAAAGTTAACATCTACTTCCGGTATAATCGGATGTAAATCGAAATTGAAAATATTTTTAAAAGAAGCGTCATAAACAATAACCAAATGAGCCCAAGTTTCAGAATTGAATTCATTCTACTAATTCATATACTAATAGCCCATCAACTTGAAAGACCCTGTATATTATTAAGTATGCAAACATTGAAACAGCCACGAAACTAGCGAGCAATAGATGCGATTCTGCTCACAATATTATTGTTTCCTACATTACAGACAACATACAGACCGAAAAGGCGCGACTTTGCCATTTAAGAAAACTACTGGGAACGAATTAACGTCCTCTGAGTGTACATGACGCACCACACACCCTCTGTAGTCTTTAGAGAATACCCAATTCACTATACAGGGTGTTTGTACCTCCCAGTCTACTTTTATAGAAATAGTTAGGGTTTGTAAACATATACATACAGAGAAAGAAACATTTACTATGATGCAGTGTTTCTTCCGGGCTGTTTTGCCGTGGTACATGGTGTGAGTTTCCTTATTCCAGACGCTGACGGAATCTTCAGTAAGTAGTACCTTGTGGGTTGCTAAAAGCCTAAAGACTACATAAACACTTATTTGTTCATTTTTTATCCCTCTCTTTCCCCCTTAAAAAGCCGACATCCACCAGTGCTTTGCCTCCCACAATAAACGTGTACAAAACTCAAGCGTTCAAACGTCGTATTGATTTGTGGTCCACGGCGCTTACACAGCGAGGCTCTCGAAACAACTTAATGAAAGATTTCAATCGGTCAACAGTAGATAGTTGTTATATATTGTGGAGCCCTGTGTGCTACATATTTTTTTTTTTGTTACAGTGAAGCCCCTAACGGTGGAGATAGAGAAGAAGGAAGAAACATTTGTTGCCGATAGAAGGTACGAAGTTAACTGTACTTCAGCGGGTTCGAGACCTCCAGCAGTTATCACATGGTACAAAGGAAAGCGGCAACTTAGAAGGACTCGGGTAAGTCGAACTTCCGTTTGAAGTATATATAATACTTATATGTTACATATAAGTTGTACATGAGTATGAGTTCGTTTGCTCATGCATCCGCAAATACCTAAATACATATATATGTATTTATGTATACTCAGATACCTACATAATATTTAGGTATTTGCTATCCGCAAACATCATAAACAGTGCAGGGTTGAATGTTGTACGTTGTACGTTGTACGTTGGTTGGTAAGGGCGTCAATCCAATTAACGTTCCAGTTTTGCGGTGGATTGATAATACGTAGGTACGTGAATTAGTGGATCTGTGGCTTTGGTTTCGATATTTACTTTTTATTACAGATGCTGTCTCTTATTTTGGTCATTTTTGAGTTTTGTCGATATCACCCCAAAAATAATTACAGTTAAAATTATTAAAAATGTAAATTACATGGATTTTTCCAGGTTTTCATACTTTATTATTATTTTTTTATATTTGAAGTTAGTTTAAAAGACATCTAAACATTCGTACTTTTGATTCAATTGGCTACAATAAATTATCACATATTGTGTCTAATTAACCACTAGAGGAAATATGGGAAAATTATTTGAGGGCATAATAATATAAGGTCAAATAAAATTAAAAAAACAGCTATTGGGTATTCGCTGTTACAGCAATATAAAGCTTCTATAGTAGAAAATTGTTAAATAGATGGCGATACACTTCCTGTATGTTGGTATTTTATAAACTCGCCCTTTTAGGGATGTTAAAAATTTTTATAAGCCTTTTCTGATAACGTTAACTCGTGCTATCGAACGAAAGAAAATCTAAATGTAAATTACATTGATTTTTCGAGAGTTTCTTATTTTGTAATTATTTTTTTTGTTACTTAAAGTGAGTTTAAAAGACATCGAAATGTATGAGTTTGTGTCCATACGTACTAAAAAATGTACAAAAATGTTTTTAGAAAAAGTTCGACGATTTTGTTGTTTACAATGTTTAATGAAATCATAAAAGTAATGAATGTACCTATTGAATATTGGACATTTTTTAAATTTGTGTTATTTATCGAATACATGTCAATTATTTAATTTTAATCAGGTGTCACAACGTATTCTATACAGTAACATTGTTTCGAAGTATATAAGTCAAAAGATTAGGGTAAAATGAGTCATTTAAATTCTAGTAATAAATTATGATGTAATATTCAATACTTTTTCTTTCGTTTATATGGATTGTCACATGGAAACTACATAAGTTGTCTAAAAAATAACTAATATACAATTACACTAAAAATATTGATGTGGGGCAAAATAATCGACTTAAAATATTGCAGAAAGTTTCATTCCTATGCTCCTTTAATTAATATTAAAAAAAAATACATCCACTCTCTTGAATTATTTAACAACGAATTTAATATATGTAAATAAACGTACCTACTTAAAAGAATCTTTTCTGATTTGTGTCTACCAAAATATTAATTATTTTTTAAAAACAATTTTTGATCATATAAAAATTACTATACCTAAATAATAGCATAATTACAATCAATTTAGGTGATCAATTTTATCTTTATTTTCTGACTTTTATTCCATTCCATACATTTGTTGTTTTAAAATTAGAAAAAAAAAGATGGACGTAAAATTCATGCTTTTGGGTATGTTTTTTAATAACTCATTGTCAGTTTAAGAAAAGTGTCAAAATTTATTCGCAAATTTGAAGTGACACGTCCAGGAGGACATTATCATTATTACAGCAATTTTTCGTCCATGTAAAATAGGCGAAGGGTTGATAAAAATCTAATTTGTAAAATTTTCACGTTGAAAACATTTTATGTCTTCCAAGCTTAAATTTTTGCATGTCAATAGGACAACATAAGGCTAAGGATCTTTACCAGTGACCCACCCTACGTTCTTCTTTAAAATATTTACAGATTATGTTGTTGTTAAATAAGTGGTCTCACAATTTTCCCAATTTATTTGATTGATAATATCCAGTACAACGAATAAATATTGTTTTCATATCAAAAAATTATAATTTAGCTTTGTTTAGATCTGAAAAGTATTTTTTTACATCTTTGGAATAAAAATCTATAGATTTGGAAAGTTTTAAATACCCTTTGGATTTGAACTGTTTTCTAAATTTTCTTTGAATTTGAGAAGTCTTTTAACTTTCCTTAACTATTTTTAACTTGTTTTGGGTATGAAAAGTTATTATAATAGAAGTTTTTTTTTAATTTTGCTTTCGATTTGGAGAGTTATTTAATTCTTATTAGCTTTGCAAAGTTTTTTAACATTTTTCAATTTGAAAAATTATCAATTCTATTTGGATTCGATGAGTTTTCTAACTTAATTTGAATTTGAAAGGCTTTTTAATTTTCTTTGCATTTGAAAGTTTATGAGTTTTTACAATAGATCTGGTAAGCAGTGCCGTCCCTGTACTTACAACGAATTCGTGTCATTTGCCCATTTAGTGGAAATTGCTTCATGCGATTACACTATCCTTTCGTCCTTTTGTAGACGAGTAAAATTACCAAGGAGCTTCATAAATTAATTACTGAGCTGTAAAGTAGTCGAGTAAATTGACGTTTACGCTGTACCCGCACCAAAGTTTGTTACCCATAATTAACACTAAACGTTACCAACGATGCGCGTGCTAATTAAAAAATACCGTTACCGTTAGAAAGTATTTGACGGGCGCAACTTTTTTCTTTTTTGGTCGGTGAATATTTAACGTTTCGAAAATTTTCAAGAACGTTCTTTGTCGACTCGACTAACACTAAACCTTTTTCTAAAGGTACTTTTACGTTATTTAATGAAAAAGGGCACAAAAAAAAATAATAAATTCAATTTCCTGTCATCACGATCCTACCACTCTTGAGCTTCAACTGAGAATCTTGATGGACAGCTTTTATGTCTCGAATTTTGCCCAAAATCTGAAGAATTCTCTTTGAATTCCTAACATAAATATTTTGCTTTTCCGTCTGCGCCTTTTGCCGTTTGCAGAACGTTTCGTAATGAAATTTCGCCGCGCCTCTCATTTTCATATTTAACTCATGTAAAAGAAATTATTAGTAGAGGCAACGACCGCTCGCTGATAACGAAATTCTCCACTCGGCGTTCCTGATTAAGGCACCTGCATATCTCATCCGGAATGCCTTTTCTTATTCGTGCGGTTAACTTGGCTGCAACATCCCCCTGCACTCACTCTACAATTGAAATTTCAGGAGAGCAGAGCATTCGCTGCATCGAAGAAATGAAGTAATTTTTACGTTAATATAGAGAGGAAATGGGAGCGTTTCCGATTCGAACACACAATTCTTTTTAATTGACTTTTTGATGCAATAGCAGCGAGGGGGCGCGAAATGAAAAAGTGGAATATATTTGCATGACCTGTGGGCTTCGATTCGATATTAGTGTTGGCCAAAAATCAATCGGATTTCGTTTATTAAACCGCTATTTGTTGTTTCCATCACCATCTCTTCTTGAATAAAGTTAAAAGCACCTTCAACTCCTTGAAACCAAAAATAGGGTGTTAGACTACATTATGCTCAAGATATAGTGTCCTTAATGAAGGCGGGCCATTCAGTTGACGTGCGCATGTGCATTGGGTTGCATTGCCCCTTCGTGATTGTCGTTAACCAATCGTAAATGCTCGAGCATGGGCTCCGCCTCTAATTACCCCTGGCGCATCCTACAGCGCACGTTTTATCGTCACGTAAACAGTGGACACGCCTCTTTTGCCAACAATTAACACATGACGTATAACACAGGAGTGTATGAGAATATGAAAACGAATCGAATACAAGCGAGTTAGAAGCAAACCACTAATAGTGTGAATATTTTGTATTGATATTTGTTATTGATAAAAACGGTAATGTTTTGTGATATTGTCAGGTTCACCAATTTTTAACGAACTTGCTTTTAAATAAAATGCCTTTGAAATAGATGCATCTGTATTTGCAAATAAAAAGGACATTTTTTACGCGAATTTAAACCATAAAACAAAGCCGTTTTCGATCTCGATTAGCATATAAACTGCACAAACTTCTCCCACCATCAGTTGGCGTTATGAATACAAATGATGCCGTCATTAATCATAAAACAGGCTTTGGCTACAAAAGAGAATAAACAATAATTGTATGGCAATCGGTTATTCTCACAACCAGGAAGGAACCTATTTTTAAAAATTAATAGGTAGGTACATCTATTGATAAATAAATAAATAGTTTAAGCTTCACCCCAAAGAAAATTATTTATAAATAATCAACGTAATAATTTATGAATAAAACTTTTCATAAAATTCATCGATAGAGCTTAAATAATATTCCTAATAATCAATGGTCAAGCATAAGCTCCGCCTCTTGAGATCCACATGTTACTTAACAGTTTAGAGCTCCGCTTCTAGAAACCTCGGAGAATATTTCACAGCTCAGGGGTCCGCCCCAGAGACTTCACAAACTGCTTTACCATATGCAGCTCCGCCTCCAGCTAACCATTCAGATAGTACAGCTCAAAGCTCCGCCTCTAGAGATGTACATGTTACTTTACAGTTCAGAGCTCCGTCTCCAGAAATTTCGGAAAGTATTTCACAGCTCAGATGCAGCCTCTAGAGAATTAACAAACTATTTTACCATATTCAGCCCCGTCTCCAGAGAATTCCA
Source organism: Agrilus mali (assembly GCA_029378335.1). NCBI lineage: Eukaryota > Metazoa > Arthropoda > Insecta > Coleoptera > Buprestidae > Agrilus > Agrilus mali. Next base: position 1,615,411 of record CM055654.1, on the reverse strand, counting down.
CACATACTGCAGCTCAAAGCTTCGCCTCAAGAGATGCACATGTTACTTAAAAGTTTAGAGCTCCGTCTCTTGAAACATTTGGAGAGTTTTTTCGCAGCTCAGGGGTCCGCCCCAGAGACTTGACAAACTGCTTAACCATATGCAGCTCCGCCTCCAGCGAACCCTTCAGAGAGTACAGCTCAAAGCTCCACCTCTAGAGATACACATGTTACTTAACAGTTCAGAGCTTCGTCTCTAGAAATTTCGGAAAGTATTTCACAGCTCAGAGGTACGCCTCTAGAAAATTAACAAACTATTACCCATTTTCAGCTCCGTCTCCGGAGAATTCCACACATACTGCAGCTCAAAGCTCCGAGTCTTGAGATGCACATGTTACTTAACAGTTTAGAGCTCCGTCTCTAGAAACTTCGGAGAGTATTTCACAGCTCAGGGGTCCGCCCCAGAGACTTCACAAACTGCTTTTAAACCCTATGCAGCTCCGCCTCCAGCGAACCATTCAGATAGTACAGCTCAAAGCTCCGCCTCTAGAGATACACATGTTACTTAACAGTTCAGAGCTCCGTCTCCAGAAATTTCGGAAAGTATTTCACAGCTCAGATGCAGCCTCTAGAAAATTAACAAACTATTTTTCCCCTATTCAGCCCCGTCTCCAGGGGAATTCCACACATACTGCAGCTCAAAGCTCCGCCTCAAGAGATGCACATGTTACTTAAAAGTTTAGAGCTCCGTCTCTTGAAACTTCGGAGAGTATTTCGCAGCTCAGGGGTCCGCCCCAAGACTTGACAAACTGCTTAACCATATGCAGCTCCGCCTCCAGCGAACCCTTCAGATAGTACAGCTCAAAGCTCCGCCTCTAGAGATACACATGTTACTTAACAGTTCAGAGCTTCGTCTCTAGAAATTTCGGAAAGTATTTCACAGCTCAGAGGTACGCCTCTAGAAAATTAACAAACTATTACCCATTTTCAGCTCCGTCTCCGGAGAATTCCACACATACTGCAGCTCAAAGCTCCGAGTCTTGAGATGCACATGTTACTTAACAGTTTAGAGCTCCGTCTCTTGAAACTTCGGAGAGTATTTCGCAGCTCAGGGGTCCGCCCCAGAGACTTGACAAACTGCTTAACCATATGCAGCTCCGCCTCCAGCGAACCCTTCAGATAGTACAGCTCAAAGCTCCGCCTCTAGAGATACACATGTTACTTAACAGTTCAGAGCTTCGTCTCTAGAAATTTCGGAAAGTATTTCACAGCTCAGAGGTACGCCTCTAGAAAATTAACAAACTATTACCCATTTTCAGCTCCGTCTCCGGAGAATTCCACACATACTGCAGCTCAAAGCTCCGAGTCTTGAGATGCACATGTTACTTAACAGTTTAGAGCTCCGTCTCTTGAAACTTGGGAAAGAGTGTTTCGCAGCTCAGGGGTCCGCCCCAGAGACTTGACAAACTGCTTTACCATATGCAGCTCCGCCTCCAGCTAACCCTTCAGATAGTACAGCTCAAAGCTCCGCCTCTAGAGATACATGTTACTTTACAGTTCAGAGCTTCGTCTCTAGAAATTTCGGAAAGTATTTCACAGCTCAGAGGTACGCCTCTAGAAATTAACAAACTATTACCCATTTTCAGCTCCGTCTCCGGAGAATTCCACACATACTGCAGCTCAAAGCTTCCGAGTCTTGAGATGCACATGTTACTTAACAGTTTAGAGCTCCGTCTCTTGAAACTTCGGAGAGTATTTCGCAGCTCAGGGGTCCGCCCCAGAGACTTGACAAACTGCTTAACCATATGCAGCTCCGCCTCCAGCGAACCCTTCAGATAGTACAGCTCAAAGCTCCGCCTCTAGAGATACACATGTTACTTAACAGTTCAGAGCTTCGTCTCTAGAAATTTCGGAAAGTATTTCACAGCTCAGAGGTACGCCTCTAGAAAATTAACAAACTATTACCCATTTTCAGCTCCGTCTCCGGAGAATTCCACACATACTGCAGCTCAAAGCTTCGCCTCAAGAGATGCACATGTTACTTAACAGTTTAGAGCTCCGTCTCTAGAAACTTCGGAGATTATTTCGCAGCTCAGGGGTCCGCCCCAGAGACTTGACAAACTGCTTAACCATATGCAGCTCCGCCTCCAGCGAACCCTTCAGATAGTACAGCTCAAAGCTCCGCCTCTAGAGATACACATGTTACTTAACAGTTCGGAGCTTCGTCTCTAGAAATTTCGGAAAGTATTTCACAGCTCAGAGGTACGCCTCTAGAAAATTAACAAACTATTACCCATTTTCAGCTCCGTCTCCGGAGAATTCCACACATACTGCAGCTCAAAGCTTCGCCTCAAGAGATGCACATGTTACTTAACAGTTTAGAGCTCCGTCTCTAGAAACTTCGGAGAGTATTTCGCAGCTCAGGGGTCCGCCCCAGAGACTTGACAAACTGCTTAACCATATGCAGCTCCGCCTCCGGAGAATTCCACACATACTGCAGCTCAAAGCTCCGAGTCTTGAGATGCACATGTTACTTAACAGTTTAGAGCTCCGTCTCTTGAAACTTCGGAGAGTATTTCGCAGCTCAGGGGTCCGCCCCAGAGACTTGACAAACTGCTTAACCATATGCAGCTCCGCCTCCAGCTAACCATTCAGATAGTACAGCTTAAAGCTCCGCCTCTAGAGATACACATGTTACTTAACAGTTCAGAGCTTAGTCTCTAGAAATTTCGGAAAGTATTTCACAGCTCAGAGGTACGCCTCTAGAAAATTAACAAACTATTACCCATTTTCAGCTCCGTCTCCGGAGAATTCCACACATACTGCAGCTCAAAGCTTCGCCTCAAGAGATGCACATGTTACTTAACAGTTTAGAGCTCCGTCTCTAGAAACTTAGGAAAGTGTTTCACAGCTCAGGGGTCCGCCTCTAGAAAATTTACAAACTATTTTACCATATTATGCACATCTTATAGATGAAAGCTCGGCCCCTCTTACACACATTTTACAGTTTACGGGGATGTATCGTCACGTCAACCGTCCATCCGTCTTTCTGATAAAACTTTTTTGTATTTATGTGTATTGGTTTAAAACGTAACGAAAACGAAAATTGGTGAGAATAGAGTCCGAATGAAACGTATGCCCCAGTTTTAATAACATTTAAGTGAAATTTCACACGCGAGTGCTCACGGCTGACTTTTAGTTTTTATGCTTTTTAATTAAAAGGTTGAAGAGCCGGCTTAATAAAGAGCCTGCCCGTACTTTGCATATTCTTTCCGAAACACATTGCTGCACGGAGAGTGCTAATAAAACAGGGATTTTAATTTTTATTTTCATTTGAAAAGCTAATCCGAGTTAAACCGATTAGCTTATGAGGCTTTAAAATTTTACTAGATCAACGAGAGCTGCAGTTTTATGCATCGCAGACGATCCACTGTAGCTTTAATATCTGAAATTACTGCCCCAATCTGCAGAAAGCTTAAGCTTACGAAACAATTCTCTAGACTTTCCAGCTTACGCCAGGCCATTACTGCGGCTGCTTGCAATCCATTTTCCCGTAATCGCCCAGTTACCAAGCATTACTAACGAATATAAAAAAACGGATATATACAATACTACAAATGTTCCTTCATTATAACCGTAAAGGAAATCTGCAATTAGTATCATTTACGAAAATGTTCTTCACAGTTTTAGTTTCTCAATAATACTTTTATTTTATAGTAATCTCATGTAGGACGTACAGAAATACTATTTTATTATAACAATGTTAAAAAACTGCACAACAAAGACACTCAAATTATCATTCTACCTCTCAAGCGTCTTCAGAGGAGGCGTGTCGACAACTACGCGAGTACGAGAGGCGGAGCTTGTGCTTGATACGTCACAGCGGCGTAGCTGCAGTATCATAAACGATGACGAGAAGAGGTGGGACATACCGATGCACATTTACACGTCATCGGTAAGCTCCGCCTTGATTGCGGAGTATTTGCTAAGTGTTTTTTATAATTAGTTTTTAATCTTCTTTCAAGATAAATTAATTAAATCGACAAATAATTTGTTGGAGTCTAATAATTATTTTTTTATGGGAACATTATCAAAATTTAATTGTGAAAATATTGATTTTTGATTTGTTATTTAATAAGTAATGCGCGTACTTGCCTATGGGAAAAGCCCAGAAGCTTGAAGTAAACAAATTGACATTTCGATATTAAACCTCGTATAAATTACATTAAACACGTAAATTGGAAATTAATTTTGTACATACAGCAAGGCTGATTATTGGCGCGTAATAATTGAAAATATGAGTTTTTGATTCATATTTTAGTTATTTATGGTAGGTATCAATTATTATCCACTCAGTTATTAGTACCAATTGAAAAAATATTTCGTTGTACTCAAAGGTCTTTACACCGATTAAACACCACTATTGGGTATATAGTTTTATTTAAACATAAAGTTATATTATATACACAATTGCTAAACAAAAACAAAGTGGCAAAAACAAAAAATTAAAAGAAAACAAAAACAAATGAAGCAATTCTTATAACCTAGAAAGGAAAAAGAAAAACAAAAGATAAAAGATTATTCAATCTAATCCTACCCACCCTATTTTTTCACAATAATACCTTTTAGGGAAAACTCCAAAGTAACTATTAAATATTTTTTATTTCAGCTGGTCATACTACTTACTGAACTATTTCTCTAAGCTTTTTCTACTAATAGTTTTCTATTCGATTAAACTTTGTGACATTTAAAAATGTGGGTTAGCACCCGTAAAAAAGTTAATTATACGGTTGAATAATTCCATTTTTATTGAAAATTTTAATCCCCACTCAAATGATTATTAATCACATGCCGTAAATCAGTGGGGTGCGTTTTTTTTTTCTCGGCCCTTAATTGTTTTTTTCAGTTCAAATTAATAACCTGAAAATTTCTCGTTTATTTCAGGAGGAGACGGGAGATAACATCACGACCAGCATTTTAAGTTTCGTACCAACGACTGAGGACGATGAAAAATCCATAACATGCCGTGCCGAAAATCCTAAAGTTTCCGGATTATTCCTCGAAACGTCCTGGAAAATTGGCGTTGTTTGTAAGTAATTCCTTCTTTCATTCACCCTTTTTTTGATTGGGGAAGAGACGAGACAGTACAATGCCTTTCAAAATATCGTGATAATTTAGGTGTTTTATTTTAAATACATATATGTACTTTAGCTACTTTAGGGCCCTAAACTGACGCCAAAGTTAAATCTTTAAACAAACATGTTTACCACCGAAAATCGAACAGAGCATGCAAATGAACTGGGTAACGTAACATGGAGATTTTCATGAATTGTTTACAACCCAAACCGTACCAAGTTAAAGCTGCTTTCCTCATCAAAGATTGTTGGTAACTTTTGGTATGGGTTGCCGTACTGTTTCATGTTACTGCTTAACTTGTTTCCCAACTTGTAATCCATTGGACTTATGTTACATGTTCCGGAGGGCCTCGTCCTTTAAGGCACATTAAAACATTCGTAGTTTCGATTCAATTAGCTACAATAAATTATTATATATTGTATCTAATTAACCACTAGAGGAAGGATAATAATATAAGGTCAAATAAAATTGATAAAGCAGCTACTGGGTATTCGCTGCTACAGAAATTTAAAGCTTCTGTAGTAGAAAATTCTTAAATAGATGGCGACAGATACACTCCCTGTATGTTGGTATTTTATAAACTCGCCCTTTTAGGGATGTTAAAAATTTTTTTAAGCCTTTTCTGATAACGTTAACTCGTGCTATCGAACGACAGAAAATCTAAATGTAAATTACATTGATTTTTCGAGGGTTTCTTGTTTTGTAATTATTTTTTTTTTGTTACTTAAAGTGAGTTTAAAAGACATCGAAATGTATGAGTTTGTGTCCATACGTACTAAAAAATGTAGAAAAATGTTTTTAGAAAAAGTTCAACGATTTTGTTGTTTAAAATGTTTAATGAAATCATAAAAGTAATGAATGTACCTATTGAATATTGGACATTTTTTAAATTTGTGTTATTTATCGAATACATGTCAATTATTCAATTTTAATCAGGTGTTACACCGTATTATATACACCAACATTGTTTCGAAGTATACAGGGTTTTCCAAGTTGATGGGCTATTAGAAGTATATGAATTAGTAGAAGGAATTAAATTCTGAAACTTGGGCTCATTTGGTTATTGTTTATGCCGCTTCTTTTAAAAATATTTTCAAGTTCGATTTACATCCGGTTATACCGGAAGTCGATACCAACTTTCTTATTTTAAATGGAATGGTATATTTTTTACGCTCAATTCGAATAAAACGTGTAATTCTAAGGTAAGTTTGATAACCAATTTGTACACCTATGACGATCGGTTTCTGAGTTAATTTAATTTATAGAAAAAAAATCGCTACCGCAACCCAAATTATAAAAAATCATAACTTCCACAAAATACGACTTAGAGTGTTGAAATTTTTACTAGTAATAGCTGAATATTAGTGCTAACGCCTTCACAAAATTGAATTAAATAATTTATACAGGGCGTTCAAAATAAAATTCTAAAATTGAAAAACTTCAAACACGAATTACTTCGTTTTTTCAAATGGCACCTACCATTTTTAATTTTTTCAATCGATTCCTTTTATTATCTTCTTTCGATCCATATGGATACTTCCTATTTTATTTGAAAATTTTGGAATAATTTTGAATTATTACATAAAATAGGAAGTATCCATATAGATCGAAAGAGGATAAAAAAAGGAATCGATTGAAAAAATAAAAAATAGTAGGTGCCATTTGAAAAAACGAAGTAATTCGTGTTTGAAGTTTTTCAATTTTAGAATTTTATTTTGAACGCCCTGTATAAATTATTTAATTCAATTTTGTCAAGGCGTTAGCACTAATATTCAGCTATTACTAGTAAAAATTTCAACACTCTAAGTCGTATTTTGTGGAAGTTATGATTTTTTATAATTTGGGTTGCGGTAGCGATTTTTTTTCTATAAATTAAATTAACTCAGAAACCGATCGTCACAGAGGTGTACAAGTTGGTTATCAAACTTACCTTAGAATTACACGTTTTATTCGAATTGAGCGTAAAAAATATACCATTCCATTTAAAATAACAAAGTTGGTATCGACTTCCGGTATAACCGGATGTAAATCGAACTTGAAAATATTTTTAAAAGAAGCGGCATAAACAATAACCAAATGAGCCCAAGTTTCAGAATTGAATTCCTTCTACTAATTCATATACTTCTAATAGCCCATCAACTTGAAAAACCCTGTATAAGTCAAAAGATTAGGGTAAAATGAGTCATTTAAATTCTAGTAATAAATTATGATGTTATTTTCAATACTTTTTCATTCGATTATATGGATTGTCTCATGGAAACTACATAAGTTGTCTAAAAAATAACTAATATAGAATTACAGTAAAAATATTGATGTGGGGCAAAATAATCGACTTAAAATATTGCAGAAAGTTTCATTCCTAAGCTCCTTTAATTAATATTAAAAAAAAAAATACATCCACTCTCTTGAATTATTTAACAACGAATTTAATATATGTAAATAAACGAACTTAAATTTTTTTTCTGATTTGTGCACCAGAATATTAATTATCTTTTAAAAACAATTTTTGATCATATAAAAATTACTATACCTAAATAAAAGTATAATTACAATCAATTTAGGTGATCAATTTTATCTTTATTTTCTGACTTTAATTCCATTCCATAAATTTGTTGTTTTTAAATTAGAAAAAAAAGATGGACGTAAAATTCATGCTTTTGGGTATGTTTTTTAATAACTCATTGTCAGTTTAAGAAAAGTGTCAAAATTTATTCGCAAATTTGAAGTGACACGTCCAGGAGGACATTATCATTATTACAGCAATTTTTCGTCCATGTAAAATAGGCGAAGGGTTGATAAAAATCTAATTTGTAACATTTTCACGTTGAAAACATTTTATGTCTTCCAAGCTCAAAATTTTCCATGTCAATAGGACAACATAAGGGTAAGGATCTTTACCAGTGACATTATCTTCTTCTTTAAAACGTTTTAAAAGTAGATTTTAAGAAGAAGTGGAATGTAATGTGGTAGAACAGGATAATTGGTATAGATACCCATTCTACATTTTGGTCAAAGTAAATAAATGGTCTCACAATTTTCCCAATTTATTTTATTATCTTCAGTACAACGTACAAAAATATCTTCATTTTTTTCCATAAAAATATAGTCATTTAAACTTTCTTAAGATTCCAAAAAATTGTTTTAAAATATAAAAAAAATATGAAAAGCACTAAAACATCTAAATTATTTATTATATAACAAGAAAAAGAATTTTACAGTAAAACATGGTAAAATTTTGCGTTTTGTCTGGTTGCTAAAGTCTCATTATATTAACAAAATGTTATAAGCAAAAAAAATTGTTTTTGGTATTTTTTCACGAGAACGTATTTTGTTAGTTTCATTACAAACTACCACTTGTGCTTTTGTGTCTCTATCCACCTATGTGCAATAGATACCTGAAGATATCTCCGGTTGAATGTCCGAAACGTATATAATAATAATTTACATAGATAGTACCTACATGTGTGTGTATGTATGTCGCCGAACGCGAGTGATAATAATTGAAATAAAAGGTTTGATAAGTCTCTTGCATACACGTATACCTATACGTACCTACTACAACCACCTACCCGCACTTTGAATACAATGGAAAATGAATGCAGGGGGTGCATAAGCAATTTGATTGCTTCCATGGCTGTTTGTTATCCTGCTGTGAGCGCTATTTTACGTACAAACAAAAAGAACTAATGTAGTACACGTACACATGTTGTTGTTGTTGTTGCTGTTTTTTATGTAGCTATTGCTATTGCATGCACTGTTATTGTGCTAGTGATATGGATATTGATATGAAACACAGACCTCCACAGACGTCCACTTGCATAAATTGAAATCGATTTAAACATAAAATAATAGACATTTTATTTAATCGGAAAAAATGGTTTTAATCGCTTTAAGTGCTACCTAACAACTACACAAATCTACATAGGTCCGAACGCTTTGTTTTTTATATTTGATCAGTCTCTTATTTTTAATTTTATCAGTGGCATAAATTGAAATTTTAATCTAATTGGAACATAACATAGGCGGTGGTTTAATGTGGTTTACATGTAGGGCATTATATTTCGAGATTGAAACGTGTTGTGCCGTGACCCTAACCGCTTAAAACTTTCCATTATCTGTTACTTTTCCGATTCGACCCCCCCCTACCTCCCCTCGCTGTGTGCTGTTTTGAGTTTGTAACCCAGAACATGGAAATTCTGGCGAGGCCGCGTCGCATCGATAATTATTTCGGAGCATGTGACGCTTTTCTGGAGCTGACGCTTTACTCTGTTCAACGACGAAAAGTTATTTTCTGCATAATGGAAGGAAACTTTTCAGTCACTACGCTACGGCATACACGTTCAGTTCAATACGCGAATACAGCACGTTTAACACAAGAGTTTCGGTTTATTCGCAGCCAATCCTCTTCAAACTTTTCACTTCAAACCAAAAGAAAATACGAAGGTTTTGATTTTGTTCTTGGCTAGAGGTTTGTTGAAATTACCCAACGTTAATAGCTTTTTGATTTCGATCTTATTAGGCCTCTTCTGAGTCTTAAGGGCAGTTTTTGACCAAGACGATGCAGCCCTTAAAGAGGGAGTTGATGTATTTATACACATAGCCACTGAATCGCCATCTATTGGGCATTTGCTGCTTCAGAAACGTTTCAACGCCCAAAGGATGACAAAACAATGTTTGTATGTGCTCGAGGTAACAGAACAAGAACATTTTTTTCTATGGTAAGAGGTTTATTGAAGCTACTAGAGGTTGATGATAATTTCAATCCCATTACACCCCTTCAAAGACTCACAGCCAGTTTCTCGCCAAAACGAAGAAGCTTCTAAAGAGCGAGTTGATATAATATCCACATACAGCCACTGCATCGCCATCTATTGGGCATTTGCTGCTTCAGAAATGTTTGAATGCCCAATATATGACAATACAATGATTGTATGTGCTCGAGCTAACAGAACAAGAACATTTGTTTCCATGGTAAGAGGTTTATTGAAGCTACTAGAGGTGGATCACAATTTCGATCCCATTACACCCCTTCAAAGACTCACAGCCAGTGGGTCACTAAGACGAAGATGCTTCTAAAGAGCGAGTTGATATAATATCCACATACAGCCACTGCATTGCCACCTATTGGGCATTTGCTGCTTCAGAAATGTTTCAACGCCCAATGGATGACAATATAATGTTTGCATGTGCTCGAGGTAACAGAACAAGAACATTTTTTTCCATGGTAAGAGGTTTATTGAAGCTACTAGAGGTGAATCATAATTTCGATCCCATTACACCCCTTCAAAGACTCACAGCCAGTTTCTCGCCAAGACGAAGAAGCTTCTAAAGAGCGAGTTGATATAATATCCACATACAGCCACTGCATCGCCATCTATTGGGCATTTGCTGCTTCAGAAATGTTTCAACGCCCAATGGATGACAATACAATGTTTGTATGTGCTCGAGGTAACAGAACAAGAACATTTTTTTCCATGGTAAGAGGTTTATTGAAGCTACTAGAGGTGGATCACAATTTCGATCCCATTACACCCCTTCAAAGACTCACAGCCAGTGGGTCACTAAGACGAAGATGCTTCTAAAGAGCGAGTTGATATAATATCCACATACAGCCACTGCATTGCCATCTATTGGGCATTTGCTGCTCAGAAATGTTTTAATGCCCAATATATGACAATACAATGATTGTATGTGCTCGAGGTAACAGAACAAGAACATTTTTTTCCATGGTAAGAGGTTTATTGAAGCTACTAGAGGTTGATGATAATTTCGATCCCATTACACCCCTTCAAAGACTCAGAGCCAATTTCTCGCCAAGACGAAGAAGCTTCTAACGAGCGAGTTGATATAGTATCCACATACAGCCACTGCATCGCCATCTATTGGGCATTTGCTGCTTCAGAAATGTTTTAATGCCCAATATATGACAATACAATGATTGTATGTGCTCGAGGTAACAGAACAAGAACATTTTTTTCCATGGTAAGAGGTTTATTGAAGCTACTAGAGGTTGATGATAATTTCGATCCCATTACACCCCTTCAAAGACTCACAGCCAGTGTCTCACTAAGACGAAGATGCATCTAAAAAACGAGTTAATATAATATTAATATACAGCCACTGTATCGCCATCTATTGCACGTTTATTACTCCAGAAGTATTTCAGTGTTTAATAGATACTCTGTCATGGGTTAATATTGTCATGAAACACCCTGTATTTGTATTGAAACTGGTATAAGCGAAACGATTGAGGGTTTGGAGTGTTATTATTGTGTGTTGTGGGGATGGCGACCGAACTTTTGTTTTCTTTTTGTCGAAGGAGAGGGATGTCGTTGACACTTAATTTGTTGCTTGAATGTCGCGAGGCTTCCGCCGCGCAATTTTAAACTGCATCGTACACGTTAAGTGCAACAATAAATAATGCATTTCAACGTCAACTTGAACACCACAACCGTACGAATTGAAGTACGTACGTACGTACGGCACAAATCGGAAAATTGTTGCACATGGCAGTGTCAAAAACCGATAGATCTCGTCTAACACGTTAGGGAAGTTTCCAAAAAATTTAATCAAGAGCAATTGGGACAATTCGAAGTATAATTATTTCAAGAAAAAGCATCCCTTATGATAAAACGTTCATTGCAAAGGGTTGTAGCTGTCCAAATAATTATATAGAGTTAATGTCGGTATACGTGAGTTAGGGTAGTGAAGTGGGTGACAGATTCCACTCACCTCAAAGTTTGCTATTGTTTTAATTTCTCAGTAATTAATAGAATTAAATTGATTACTGATGATTAGCAAACTATTAATTAGGCCATTTTATCACATTGATGTGAATGTTGTCGTAAGATTTTTGGATTTTTAGAAATGGAAATAACTTGTGCAGCATCTGAATCTGAATAAGGCTTGGCTTATCGATTTTCCATTATATTTTGTACCTCATTCTTTTATATTACATAAAACATATCCATCGTGGAAAGTCGTAGATATAATATAGGAATGTTTGTTGGGGGAAAAATGTATTTTCAATTTAGTTTCAATGAGCGTATTAGAGGAAACGTTTGAAACGTCTGTGATTTAGTGCGGCAAATGGAAAGAATTTTCGTTTGGAAACGGTTTTGTAAAAAGGGTAGACAGACGTTCGGGAAATGATCTTCAGTTTTCCACCGGTGGCACGTAGGAATTTTAAAAAGGGTTGCAGAACGTCAAGTCGATAGTTCGACATTGCGATCCGGTTACTTCTCGCGGAAAAATGTCAAAAGCACGATGATGGGAACAAAGCGGCAGTAAGTAAGTACTTACTCATTGGAAAAGGGATCGCGAATGCAGCAAACAAGACGGTTGACAACGACAAACACACAATAAGGGACGTCTGTTTTTATTCTTTGCGTACTTTGCAAATCAAATTGTTCGCTGTCGTCGACTTACATAACACAACCTAACGTAACATGCTATGCTCGAATACATTGCGGTTTATTTCTTATTCGTCAACATATACAAATAAAATATTTACAGGTAGGTACAACATAACCTTTTAAAAAACTAAGTAAGTAGCAGTTTGTCGCCGTCTGTAGGTGTTTGCCAGTACTATGTATGATTTATAATACATAAGTAAATGTAGATGGCGCTTAAAATGTTATATACGTGGGCTTCAACATGTACAAATAAATTTTATCAGCATCCGGTTTATTTATTTATTTATGTGGCGCTTTCACGTCTGAGGCTTTTTAAGCTATTAAATAAACAGGTGAAATATTGCCTGTCCTTAATATTAAGTTTAATTCTGGAAAGAAATCTGTCAGAAGACACAAGAAAAATTACCTCCCCGGAAAAATATACATACCTACCACCCACCCACATATACGAGCAAACCTAGTTATCGGCTATACGGTGCAGGTGTAAGAGTAAAAGGGAGAGCGAGGGCAAAAGAACGACCGAAAATGTAGGAAAGATAAGGAGCATCTTTGATTGATCACGCAATCTCATTGTAATAACTACGCCTGTCATCAATCAACCAACCAACCAACCAACCGTCTTTCACGGGATGATGATGCGGTTGCTTTATTTAGCTTTGGCAGCTACTCGAACTACCTATAGGCAGAGGTACTCGGTGCACTCTGCCACCCTGACAACCCCTCATTGTGAGCTTGTTCTTGTGCCTTTAACTTCTAACCTTTCGGGAACGATAAAAGTGAGATGATAAATAACGAACGGGAGGGCGAAGGCGCCACACGTACCTACAAGAGCCGTCGGTGGTATAACGGATGACGAGACATTCATCACTGAAATGTCGCGGAGAGCAATCAAAATTAAGAAGGTCTCAGTCAGTCGCGTAGAGGGTTGACTACGACTCAAATCTAGGGCTCGTCCTCGACTCGTAATCGTTCTTTTTCTTTCTTATTTTATTTCTCTCTGGAGGATCAGTCAACCACTTGTTCGAACAGGAAACGAACCCGTTATCGACAGTAAAAAGTCTCATTTAGGTCACACTAATATCAAAGGAGTATTATTATGAAAAATGGGGCGAACTACTTCATAAACATTATAACAAATCACCACAGATGGCGATCACTAAACTTTCAGCAGGTACTGTGTTTGTCATAATTGCATTAAGAATCGTTCCAGACATCATATAGGTACATTTTTATGTTATGCAAAATAATTTTTATAACGTTTTTTAGGGTTCCGCACCTCAAAAGGAAAAAGCGGAACCCTTATACGATCACTTCGTTGTTCGTCCGTCTGTCAAGACCCTTTTTCTCAGAAACGCGTTAAGGTAGCAAGCTAAAATTTATATGAAATACTCAGGTCTGTTGTCCCTTGAAGCTGTGAAAAAATCAACCTTCTAAGCCAACGCAATCAAAAGATACAGCCGTTTATGCCGCAAATTTCCGCAAATTTTCGAATCAAAACCTACAGGGTACTTCCCGTGAACTCAGAATCTTGAAATTTGGTACGAAGCAACGTCTTATAGCACAGATAAAGGAAAAATTGCGAAAACCGTAAATTTTAAGTTACATCATATAATAAAAATATTTTTAATAATTTTAAAGTTACCACCCCTTTCCTCATGAACGCGTAGAGGTATTAAATTGAAATTCATATCAAATACTCAGGTCTATAATACCTTCAAGCTGTAACAAAATCAAACTTCTATGTCAACGCAATCAAAAGAAACAGCAATTTAAGCCGCATATTTTCAAACTCGCAACTACTCGCAAGGGAATCAAGACCTAAAGGGTACTTCCAGTCGATTTAGAATCTTGAAATTTGGCATGAAGCAATGTTTTATAGCACATATAAAGGAAAAATTCCGAAAACCTTAAATTTTTAGTTACATCACATATATACCTACAGGTTTGTACGGAACCCTCGGTGCGCGAGTTCCACTCGCACTTGGCCGGTATTTTTTTTATTTGTCTTCAAAACACGACTTTGGAAACATTTTCGCCCGCTTCACTACCCTAACCGTCATATAACATTAATTTTAATCTAACTGATTCTTGGTTGATGTACACGACGTACCACATCCCCTCCGTATTCTTTAGAGGATGAAAAGAAGAATATCCAATTCACTTTACAGGGTGCTTTGTATCTCCTAGTTTTCATTTATAGAAATTTCTAGGGCTTGTAAAAATATACTTTTATTTGTTCACTTTTTACAACCTGCTACCTCCCAAAAAAAACCGGCATCCACCAGTGGTTTCCCATTTCCTGTCCGCCAAAAATTTTAACCCATCTTAAAAACTAATTTGAGTGATTATGTTTTTTGTACCTCCTGACGACGATCATATAAAAGTTTTTTATATATTTCCAAGAGAATATAATACATTACTTATATTATATAGCTTTTCTATTTTCGAACTGAAATTTAAAGGAATTTCAGTTATACAGAGACAGACGTTCCGATGTCACTTACACCATGTTAGATATAAGATCTGTCAAGAGATGAACAAATTTAAAGAGGGGTTGCTTTTACAATATTCTTGGCTACTCGTATTGGAGTGAACACTTCGGTATTAATAAAAAAAAAGTAATAATAGTTGATGCTTTTGTGAATGTTCGACTGTTACACGAAAAATAAAGAAAGATGTTCCCAATAAAACAAGAAAAAAACAGCCTAAAGAAACTTTTACAAAATCAAGAGCAGTTTTATTCAAATTAACAAATACATGAATATTAAGTTATCTTCAAAGATTGTAATGAATAATGTTGTAGTCACCTCTGTTTCTTAAGACGAGGAAGTGAACGGCTTTCGTATGCAGCGTTTTATCTTTAAATCGCCCCAATTATATAACTTTGCTCTTAAGGAGACCATCAAGCAACGTGATCGTTCAAACTTCTCCATACTTTTCACTAAAGCTTGATGGTAAGTAGGTACCCGAAGTATACCCACTCGGATCTTCTTTAAAAGTAGTGAAATTATCGTTTCCATACTAAAATTGCATTTCCCAACTTAAACGTAAACTACGTAAAAATTAAAATGCAAAAGCGTCAGTTGTTCGAGTTTTAGGAGCCACTTTAGGGCCATTTTTGAGCGATTCCCTTCGAGTGTCGGGAAACGCACATAAAACCGGGGCTTACGGTTTACTCATAAACTGTAATCTAAATTAATGTCTCGCCTTTTTCAGACCCTGTTAAGTTTTATCAACAAAAGGGAGGAGAGGCAAGTAAGAAAACGAATTTACGCAATCCTTCTCCACCACCAGCTTGCCACCGACCGCCACAAGCTTCTCTCTCTGTTTCTTCGCCACTCAAACAATATTTTACGGCTGATTTTGGCAGCTATGTTTTCAGCCCTAATTTGTTCTCTTCCCAGAATGCCCTTCACTCTTTCGCTTGCTTAACTTTCACGGGAGGTGCCCTTCTCAATTCATTTTAAAAAAGAGGGTGAAATTTAACTTAAATAAGCACTCAAATTTCACATCGTTACTAATTTTTTGAAACGTAGGAGTCATTTTCACTTAAAATATGCATTATAATCAATTACAACAACTGCGACTGTGCCAAATTAACCAGATTTTTAAAGGGTTCAACTTTTGTCACCTCAGCGTGACGGGTTGTAGTTGTTGTTTCTTCCTGGCTGCCCTTTGCCCTCCCAAAACCTAGTCGTAGTTTTTCCGCCACTCTGTTATGAATGAGGGAGGGTGAGGGTGGTGGTGGTGCCTTTCCCAATTTCTTCTTAACGTGCGTATCTAACGTAACGTGTGCTCTGAAACACAGTCAGTACTGAACTGGAGACTTTTTTGCCCGGTTACCCGGTCACCCATCCAAGTACTAACCGGAGAGAACGTTGCTTAACTTGGAATACCGTTCGATCGCCTTCCCAGCCAGTGCGCTATACAGTTCGATGCAAATAAAAATTCCTATTAGTAAATATATCGTATCGTATACTGATTTTTAAAGGCGCTCCTTTACGTCGCTCGCGTACATCGGAAATTAGAGAGACGCTCTTGAAAAATATCTTCCATAAGAAGAGGGTAGATAAAGGAATATGTACTAACAAGCAAGGAGTCAGTTGGTTGTTTGTTTAAATATGTATTTGTACGTGGCGCTCTCGGATCTTGTTGATCGCTGTTCGTATTCGGAACGTTGACAAGAGTTGTAGTGGTGGAGGCTAAGGACAATCGCAGGGATTTCCATGATTTATATGTCGCTATGTTCCAGAGACAACGCCGCCTTTGACAATATGCCTCTTTGTTCCAGACCCTCCGATTGTTTCGCTGCGCTTAGGAAGCACGCTCAATGCCGATGACATCAAGGAAGGGGACGATGTTTATTTCGAATGTCATGTCAAAGCTAATCCCCTCTGGAGACGCCTCACATGGATTCATGACGTGAGTTTTTCTCATTCTTTTTAATCATTACCTACCAATTCAACACAAATAATAATAAAATACGAGGACCTGCACAGCTCTTATATGTTCTTGGGTTCTTTTTTTATACGGTGCACCTGTTGGTCCTACGTACATTTTATTAGTAACGAAAACTTTGGACTCCTTATTATAAATAAATCTAAGAGACGTATGGTAAAGAGAAAAATTTTTTTTTGGTCCGGTTTTAATTAAAGAGTGGCTGATTCTCGAGGAGAGTGCGACATCGTACTTTTCTTCGAAAATTACGAATCGTCTTAGTCTGCAGGATGCCTTTAACTAATTTTCTGCTGCGTTTCACCGGGTTATTACATCCTCCGACGTTGTACTGGTTACATTATCTCTGAACCAGCTCGTTAACCACTAAAAGTAATTGAAGTTGGAATTTCTCAACTTTAGCTCTCAAATTTTATCAAACGTCTCCACACTGATACATAGCTAGGTAGTTGAATATTTAATTCGAACGTAACACTAAAATATACATAATTAGCTGCACAGACTTTTAGCACTGCAAAATCTTTAGTAATGGTGTCAGAATTGAAAACATTTTGTCTCCTGGAAGATTCTTTAACCCCCAGCACGATTTAAATTTAAATTTAAATTACAACTGCATTTACAAAGCCATTAATAAAAAATAAATCAATTTTCTACAACAGGATTTTTTTGCGAGTGCCCTCATTAATTACGCATCAGGGAAACGTTTCGTGCAGCAATGAATTATAAAGAGGGAAAATATCGGTGTTTAATACCTGTTTGCTTTGTAACACTTGAGATTAAATAAATACGGCATCCATAAAGATTTTCCACTGATACACACACTCTACTCTGCTGCCTATACGAACCAACATAAAAGGTTGGCAACATGTGAAGCAGAAATTCTTTATGGCTCAATAAAGTATATATGGGAGAGGCGAATGGATTTAAAGAACAACGCGAAAAATTGATAACAATGCGGATTTCGTCTTCGTCTCGTGCTACCCCTTTCCCTCCTCCTTCGCGCCCCTGTATATTTCGGGATCTGCTGCCTTGTTTCAGGGTTCGAATGGTCATTTTTGAAAGTTTGACGGATATGAAAAATCCTCTTATCAGTTATATGCAGACAATGTCTTGTGCTGTTCAGAATATGCTCGGCTCGTTCTCGTTCCTATCTCCTTGCTGCTGACTGGCGAAATTGGATCAAGCTTTGTTGCTCGCGGAGAAAAAGAAAAGACGTTTTCGAGCATTTTCTAGACTACATTGTAATCAACCATTGCATTATATTCGTTATCAAGTCAGCCACTGCTACTACTACTACTACTGTTTTCAGTACATCTTTTCAGAAACTGATTAAGTGACGACAATGAGAATATTAATTTTATCGATTAAAACTATATAAGTATCATAAATATGTACACTGAGAGGACGTTAGCTCGTTCCCAATAGTTTTCTTAAATGGCAACGTTGCGCCTTTTCGGCCTGTATGTTGTAGATAATATTGCGAGCAGAATCGCATCTATTGCTCGCTAGTTTCGTGGCTGTTTCAATGTTTACCAACATACTTAATATACAGGGTTTTTCAATTTGATGGGCTATTAGTATATGAATTAGTAGAATAAATTTAATTTTGAAACATGGGCTCATTTGGTTATTGTTTATGCCACTTCTTTTAAAAATATTTTCAATTTCCATTTACATCCGGTTATACCGGAAGTAGATGTTAGCTTTCTTATTTTAAATGGAATGTCATACTTTAAATTGTAGATTTTCTGAAAAAGTATAAGCAAAGTTATACGATAGTCCCATATCAAAAGGCGCCAAATTCAATGAGGAATTCGAATATGTACTGAAAAATGGGTCATTCTATTTAAAAAAAT
The DNA here is from genome assembly GCA_029378335.1 of Agrilus mali. Lineage (NCBI taxonomy): Eukaryota > Metazoa > Arthropoda > Insecta > Coleoptera > Buprestidae > Agrilus > Agrilus mali. The sequence continues at coordinate 1,596,571 of CM055654.1, read as the reverse complement.
TGACTAATGCCTCTTTGAAGTTGACCAACTTTGACCACAAAATTTGAACACCCTGTGCATTTTAGTTAAAAACCACAATTTTTTTTGGATAATGTGAATAGTTACAAATAATTGTCACGAGTTATAAAGCAAAATCTCAAAAATTAATTGAATTACGGTTTTTTAAATGTTAACGTGCAGATGTCAAAAATTTTGAAAAAATTAAATTACTCAAAATCTATCAATATTTTCGGAGTAGTGCCTCTTATAAAATATGCATGAATTCAGATTTTCTATCGGAAAATGTGAAAAAAAAAATATGTCATTCCACTAAAATAAGAAAGTTAACATCTACTTCCGGTATAAGCGGATGTAAATCGAAATTTGAAATATTTTTAAAAAAAGCTGCATAAACAATAACTAAATGAGCCCAAGTTTCAGAATTGAATTCATTCTACTAATTCATATACTAATAGCCCATCAACTTGAAAGACCCTGTATATTAAGTATGTTGGTAAACATTGAAACAGCCACGAAACTAGCGAGCAATAGATGCGATTCTGCTCGCAATATTATCTACAACATACAGGCCGAAAAGACGCGACGTTGCCATTTAAGTAAACTATTGGGAACGAATTAACGTCCTCTGAGTGTACCTACTAGTAGAGGCACATCCAGGATTGGAATCTGGGGGGGGGGAGAGGCTGGACGTTAAAGTAGGTTTTAAAGTTGTTTTTCGGCTATAAGTTAGTGCAGAACTCAGTAGAAGCATGAGCAAGTGCACAGTGAAAATATTATTGAGGTACCATTAAGGGTAAGTGGGTGATTGACGTGGTGGGGGAGATACTATAAAAATCGTTTCTTTTCGTTTCTCGTAGATTCCGGGGTCATTCACTCAGGTCCAAGTTTTTCTGTGGTTTCCTTGGACCATTTAGGCAAATGCTAGGGTAGAAATATTCCACAGAAAGATAGCCTTTCACTTCTCTTACGTTTACGTTTCATCTTTCTCCCCCAAATTCCCACGATTCCTAAAGGAGGCTGAAGATGGCCTTCCGCCTTACCCTCCGACTTTGCACCAGCCTGTAGGCCGAAGGGAGCAGCTCACCAACACCCAAAAGTTATTTTTTAAGTTTCTCGTCAGTCATTTAATGTTTTTTTCAGTCATGTTTCATTAATTTTTGGTGGGGGTGGGGATTATATTTTACACCAACAAAGTGTGAACAAATTCCATAATTTTCAAATAAAACGTTTATTAAATTTATAAACATCTGACGTCCCCAACTATGCACTACTTTCTTTACGTTCTTAGAGCTATTACAAAATTAAATTTCTTCATTAATTATTATTAGTCCGGCTCTGAATTTTATTAGGTCCGGACAATTAGCTGATTAACCCACATATTTCAATAAGCAAAAATAAATAACTTAAAGGTAGAAATGGTAAATATTAATGAATTGGGCGGAGTTTTTGCACTGCGCAACTGAAGCTCCCAGTTTATCAGATATTGAACTACCTCTACTATTATTTATCATCAGCTTGATGAATGACGTAGCGAAAAGTTCATAAAACGTTAAAATTAGACTTTACATCTTCTAGACAAATTGTAGGCCGTTATAAGCCGACTCGTATAGATAGATAGAGGCCTTTTGTAATTGTAGTTTTAACATAACATTGCTTTCTCGATTCTGCGCAACCTTAAATTTATGAATATTGTTATGCGAAAAATGGCAAGGTAACGGTGTAAGTTATCATCGACATATAAAAGCGTGGACGTATTATTACTGTTGTAGTTACATAGAAAATCGAAGAGCACTTTCCTAAAGTGATAAATATTCGATACCTACCGTTATTGGAGTCTTTAAAGTTGAACCATATTTTATGAAGAAATTACTAAGATGTTTTATGCTCTATCGGTAGACGAATATACCTACCTACCTACGTATAATGTATAAAAGTACGTCTATGCAGTAAAGAAGGCAAGGCCCTGCAGGCATTTTATCATCGTATAGTACCAGTCATAAGAATATCTTTAAGGGTTCACTTTTCTACGATACAACATACTATATACTATCGGATATTGTCAAGTCGTTTCTTCAACGGCACTCGAATATTTTAAATATATGTAGGTATATAAAGAAAGCAACCCGGACTGAAATATGAAAATGCCACATTGTAAGAGAAAGACTTGCAGTCTTATTAATAGTGAACAACGGTTTATTAGGTACTAAGTAGTAGCTGCTAAGTGGGTCGCATTATTAGACGTCATCGTCAGTTAAAATGCTACTAGCTAATAAAATGGCTTGTGTCGAAACATCGGTATTTTTGACGTTTTGGCGGCTTAAAACAGTTACACTGTTAGAAATTTCTATGGTAATTTTACAAAACAATTGTTGGAAGTTGTGACGCACCACGATATAGTAAAAGTAAAATCCAGTTTTGTAAATTTACTACACAATTAATTCCAATTAAATTTGGGAAAATTACAAAACGTTTGTAGTAATTTTAGTAAAGAGTTACCTATAATCTGTTTAGTAAAATTACAATACAAATATTGTAATTTTGTTAAATAAATTATAGTGAAATTGTTCATTAATTTCAGTATACTTTATTGTAATTATACTACACAATTCATTTTAACTAAGTTTAGGAATATTACAAAATATTCGTAGCAATTTTATTAGTTACCAATAATCTAGTTAGTAATATAAAAATACAAATATTGTACTTATTAGAGTTATACCAAAAATACTTCATAATTTCAGTATGTTTAGAAGTCGAGAAAACGCGAGTGACAAAATCAAAGAAAAAAATGGAATGATTGGACCATTAAGAAAAAACATTAATTGATACACCTTATGTTAAGAAAGTATAGAAATATATTCCTAAAAAGTTATGATATATCAACACTCACCGTTGAGATGCATTTTTGCTTATTAACTACTCCGGGTTGATATCTTTGGCTTCATAAATATTGGAATACAAATGTCCTGCAAACATGGGCGACAGCGCTATCTGGCGGCCACTGATCAAACTCATGTTTTTATGCAAAAAGACAAGAAATAACACGAGCGTTTCTAATAACTTAGTTTATTATGTGAATAGATAATCATAGAAAGGGTAGTTCAATGGATGTATTAATTTTGAATTTCTATTTATTATTTTTTTCTTTTTATAGATTATTTTTATTTTGTGTCTCAAAAATTTATCACATTTCCAGAATGGGTAAAAAAAATATTGATGATTTAGTTCTGCTACAGCAGATTTATTTTTAGTAAAATTACAATACACTATGGAATCCTAGAATCAAGACTTTAAAAATAAGAAAAAGATTTTTAAACTTTCATTGACTTCATTGTAATTTCAATTACATTTTGTTTTGTTATTTTTCTTAAAATTGTAATAAATCAAATTAGAAACAATGTTTGTAAATTCGAAATGCTTTCTATTGCAAGCTGATAAACGGTTCAGTAAAATCACAATGTGTGTTGAATTTATACATAAAGATTGTAAAATTACAACTGGTTTTAAAGTAGATTTCCTCATGTATTCTTAGAAGATTACTTAAATTGTATTTTAATTTTGTATTGCCATACACTGATTTGTAATTTTACTTATCTTTTGTTTTGTAAAACAATTGTAATTTTACTAAAACTTTAACAGTGTACGTTTATCATATTTGTCCCGCTTAAACACCGACTACCCCCAAAAAGGGCCTAGCTAACTGACTATTTTTAACCCCGTAATTTGCAAATTTTCTTGCCGCCTGTGTACTGGGATTTGGGATAAAACAGGAATTTTTTAAATTGTTTTGAAGTTTTTGCAATTTAATTTTTTTTTATGTGGGGAACCCCAATTTTAAACCAAAGTTAAAAATAACCAATAATTTCCAAAGGGAAAAAACAATACTTTAAATTTATATTCCCCCTTTCAATAAATCGTGAACCCCGTGTTTTTTTAAATTTTAAACAAAAAAACCCGGGGAAGAAAATTTTTTATTTAAATTGTTTATATTAAAAAAACTTAACCAATGCCCCAACTTTTAAATTTTAAAATAAACATCTAAAACATTATATGCGGTGCAACTGGCGGGTGAACTTTTAATTCCCCAATGAAAATTTTAAAAAAGAAATTGGGCTTGCTATTTGATGATTGAGGCGCTGCAGGGACATCCTTTTTTTTTGGGGTCAATCAAAATAATACCGCCCATCTGTTCACAAATACACAAATAAACTGATTGATATATTATGCACTTAATATTAAATAATTTTACACATTTTCTTGTGCTCTAGTTTATTATTTATATTTTTTTATATTAGACACCTTTAGTTCTTGCCAGTTTTTTATTAACTATCTCTTGATTTGGCGCCCCTAGATGTTGGCGCCCGTGCGGGCGCACGGTTCGCACGGGCCTTCCGCCGGCCCTGACTATCCCTCTACTAACTTTTTAGTTGGCTACTAAGCTAACTGACTATTAATTTTAACTGTAATTTGTACAGAATTCTTCTTAATTAAGGGGAATGTGTATTGGAGTGTTGGTTAATGAACAGGAATGTGGAAAAGTGTTCTTGAAGTTATTTGTTCGAATCTAATTTTTGTCTTTCCTCATACGTAAAAAAGGGGACACGGAACCGCCGTTAATCTTCGCCTGGAAACGTCGGAAGACGTCCTGAAAAATAACCCGATTCCCGATCAACTATCGGCAGAATTTGTGGGAGATAATTTCGGGAAAGCAACCTGATCGTTAACTTACCTACCTGACTGCGAGCGAACCCAATATAATGCTAATACCAGATACGATCCCGATCCCGATCCCGATCCCGATTCCGATCCCTTCGTCTTATATATTTTAAACGATTAATTTCACGAACCGGGATTTTCCTTTAGTAAATATTTGTACGGGTTTACATCTGTTTATATTGGAAAAGGCAGGCTGAACATTAACCGAATAACCCAATCAATTTCCTAAATGTATAATAATTTACTTTAATAACGTACGTCCTATATGGATATATCTACAGGGTGAAACTAAATTTAACCCTCCTTAACGTGCAATATTAAAAAGAAATGAAATAGAATTTGATGATTGAGAAGCTGCTGCACGGAGAAAAATCATCACGATTTTATTACTTGATGAGTCAACCAAAATTTTTCTAGTAAATAAAACTAAAATCCTCATAAAATGTACTTGGTGGTATAAAACAATTTTTCATTCTTTCTAATAATTTGTATTATTAGAATAATCAAGCCTTAATAAGTCTACACTTTTTTTCTCTCTCTACCTCTCGATTATTTTATCGTGTCGTGTCGTAAAGAAAAAAATACTAGAATGAGAATAGTTTAGTAAAATTAGTGATGAGAACTAGCTGTAAAAAATGTTTTCTAATCAAGTAAATTTTACTAGAATTCAGTCTCAACACCGAACGTAGATTGACTACGTAGACATTTCTAGTAAAATTTCCTTGAGCGTCTGGTCGTCCATATAATTGACAGATTTTTTAGTCATGTTTGCTAGAATTCTAGCAATATTTTCATGACTGTTTTCTCCGTGCGGTGGGTGGGCGATCAAATAATTACCGATAGATTTTTCTTCGACACAAAAACCTGTTTTCATAAGACAGAAAAGCTTGTCTGCTGTATAATTAACCGTTTAATTAAACAGGGACAAGCAAATTAAAGTCCCTTTCAGCGCAACAGAAAGCAACTATAATCGCTTATACCTAATTAAACGTAAGCTTCTGCTTATATCCAAAGCTCGACGACGTTTGCTAGCAAATAAACTCTTGTAGTGCAACATGACAGAATTATTCGTAACTAACTGACGTAGAGACCTACGTAGAGGTAGCTCAGTATCTCATGAACCACAAAAATTTTCTCGCCTATTTAATTAATTTTTACTATTACGTACGACCGTTTAGAAGTGTTGGTGGTCATTCTGCACATTTTTTATCTTTGTGAAATGTTTTGTAATAAATAAAGCACTAATCTACATTTTACGTACCTATTCAATTATTATATTTCATTTTTTACTTTAAAATAATATTTATAATTGAAACAAGTAAATTAATCAGTTAATTCCTGGACAAGACTAACGAAATTCAGTGCCGGACTAATAAGAAATGTATTTTTTTGTAATGGGTCTAAAAATAGTTAGTAATGTTTATGAATTTAATTAACATATTATTTTAAAGTAATAATAAAAGTATTACTAGAAATAAATAAATAAAGGAAATATTGAAATAGTAAAAATGCTCGATACCTTAGTCCGTCTCTGGTTGCACAGTTAATAAAGCAGAAAGTTTAAAAGACATAAAAATTACAAATTTTCTCGTCGAATTTTTTTCTTTTTATGTCTTGTCATATAAGTGAAAATTCGCAATATAGTGAACGTGTAGAGTATATTTTTCAAAAAAAATTAGCTTTTTTTGACCCCTCCCCCCTGTTGTCATGTTGTGTCACACTTTCTGTGACCCCCTGTAAATATTACGTCACAAAAATGAACCCCCCCCCCCCGAACATGACAAATTTTGATTGATAATACACAAATTTTGCTGGAAGTATTTGTACGAATTTTCCTACATCCTCAAGAAGAGAAAGTGGTGCATAGTCAGGTACGTCAGATTGTTAACTATGTTTATGAATTCAATAAACATTTTACTTTAAAATAATAACAAAAAGTACCTATTAGTAGAAAAAAATAAATAAACGAAATAATGAAATAGTAAAAACGCTCGAGCGCCTTACTCCGTCCCTAGTTGCACAGTTAATAAGGCTAAACGTTCAAAGTTTTTATGTCATATATGTACAACCGAAATTCATGATGTAGTGTATTTTTTCATCCACATTTATCTTAAAATATCTTCTGCTTTTCTGAAAACTTCCCAAAAATAATTTTTTAAACTCCTCAAAAACTATTAGGTGTAAGAAAATTGTTGAAGGTGTTTGTACGAATTTTCCTACGCCACCACTTGAGTAATTTTATTGCCAAAACTGTCGGTTCTGTGAGAAAAAAGAAAACAGCCCTGTTCCAACAACGTTAAGAATGATTTGCGAGTCTGTTTCGTCGTCTTTACATTTTCTTTCGAATCGATACTCGCCTTGGGTAAATGTTTGATGCCGAAACCGTGTACTCTGAAAAGCTTTGAAAGCTTGTTGGGGAATCATAAGTTTGGTTTCGAATTACGCATTAGCTCCGGTTGAATACTCATTACCCCGAACAAAGAGTGTCTTAACTGTTATTTGAATCGCTAATAGTGCAAATAGTTAACGTCGAGCACTTGCCTCAACGCTTATAGTTCGGAAAATGCCGTTTACTGGAAATGTAAGGCCTTTTTGTTTACCCGTGCCACTCCCATTTTCCCCAACTTTATGCCGTGATGTTTGCTATTCGAAGCACAGCCGAAGGAATGTGTTTAGCTTTAAATGTGCACGGTGCATTGTTCGAAATTGTTAAAACTTGGAAACACCATCGACCAGGGGATGTTTTTAAGTATTCTCGTCTCATACAGATACCTACGTTACGTTATCTCTCTACCCACTCAAAATAACTAACAACACTATCTGATTACATGCTTTCGGGGCGGATTTTGCACCACTTTCTGACTCAAGCGTGTGAACAACTTTAATACGAATGTTGAAAAATTTTAAAACAACCAAAATTATATAAAACAAAGTTGGCATTTTATAATAAATCCTCGCAATTTGACACGCCCTTTTTATTGGCTCTTGATTACACGAGTTACAGCACAGGAGTGTATCGTCTTTGTATTTGTTACCTTTAGGCTGTAGGACTAATGCTGAAATACTAAAAAAAGGTAAATAACTTACCTCTAAAGAAGTAAATAATCTTGAACAATTATCCTGGGAGTCTAGTGCTTTAAATTGTCTTTGATTATTTACACAAAGCGCCAGATAATTTGAGATAACAGAACCATTATTTCCGGACATTTTTAAAGAGAATCTGTTCTAAACGTTTAACGAAAAAATAAAATTGCCTAACTTGAAAAACATTTCTCGTAATTAAAACTCAACTGTACATAATCGTCCCTCACAAAGAGAATTTCAGTCAAACACCAAACAAAATGTTCAACTACGAATGCCGTGATCCGTAACTTTATCTCTTTTGTTTTCCCATTTAACCCAATTATCCGTCGTTTGTTTCATCAGTGCCTTTTTACGGATTATCCGCAACCGTTTTTTTTTAATGGAAATTGCGTAACTGTTTTTCGTGCAATTGGACATCATCAGCTATGGGTAGTAATTACAGGCTAAATTATGCTGATTGCTGATCACCACACGTCCTCTTTATTCACAGCAACTACCATCTTCTGCATAGATAACTTATAAAGGAATCCATTGTCAATTTTATTAGATGCATGTAATTCTTTTTTAATATAAATAGTAAGTAGCTAAGAAGTCTTGCAGTTATTTTGACATGGGATCATCAGTAAGTAAGTAGTTAAGTAAGTACATCTACTGATCTTTGGTGTTAATGCTTTTTTTAGGGGATGAAGAGTAGATAACAATTTTAAATGGTTCAACCACCGGCGTAAGCGAATCAACCCTGTTCTGTTCATCTCTTTAAAAGGGATGTGGTTGTTTGGTGTTTTACTGACCGTTGTTGGGGTTTCGTTTCCTGCAGCTTTCTTCACCCATGTCATATTACATAGTTTATTTTATTACGGGGTCCTTTTTCTTAATTTATTACTTATGGGGTGCCCGCTCTAGAGTTAGCGTTATATTGTTGGGGATCATTCTTAACGTATCAGTCGAACCTCTGGAATTGTCCGGTCACCCATCCAACTACTAACCGGAGAGAACGTTGCTTAACTTGGAATACTGTTCGATCGCCTTCCCAGTCAGTGCGCTATACAGTTCGACGCAAATAATAATTTCTCTTCGTCAATATATCGTATTGATAAATGGCAAACAATAATTATAAAGTGTACACGAATATTGTTTATGATGTTCAGGTCTATTAAAAATTAAAATGATTTAAAAAAGCGATCAAAGCGAGGTAGTAAATTGAATTAAACCGATACAATAATTCTTTTATGGTGAAATTTTATATCACGGGCCTCCGAAATTTGAAAATCTAATAAAATTACCATATCTACTGATTGTTGGAAACAGGACTATAGGCACACATAAAATATTGATTTATGCAAATAATAATTACATCAACAAATTGGTAAAACAATGTGGATGAATCGAAGTGCATTTTATCATTCATTGTGCGTGCCTACTACTACAACGGTGGGTGGTTGGGTAGTGTCGCCGTTTTAACTTTTACGACCCTGTTTTGTGCCAGATACATGTATTCTAATTACTAGTTTATTCATGGCATAAATTTAAAATTTTATTGCTTAATTAACTTTACATTGTTAACATATTCTTCAAATAATGGGTTTACGCTCATCGTCCACCACAATTTGCTATCAATAAAATATCGGGAAAATAGATAATAAATTCGCGGAGACCTTTCAAAGCGTATCAGTTCCTGTTATAACAGGCAACATGGTTTTATGTTTGGTTGTTTACAAACTATATTGTGCTTTCGAAATACAACACGTACTATTATCTTCACATTATCTATGTTGCGATACATAATAGAAGGAAAACAGAGGATAATCTCGTACAGAGATTAGTCACTAGTCATCATAACAGCTTCCTGTATTATACAGTTTATCTCATTTAACAGCAGGATACATCGAGTGGACCTAATTATGTAGATACTATTTTTTAAAAACCAAATCGGTCTATATATCTGTATGTTTGTTACTCAATCGGATTAAGAAGAAAGTTGGTGGATTAATTGGCAGATGGGGTAGTTTTTACCCCGGAAAAATGAGAACACTCTGGGTACTTTCTGGGGCTTAATTTGTCCATACTGTCTGTCTACCTTTTTGTAATTTTTAGTCTATGCTACAGATGCTATGATATTTACTTAATATTAGCTAGTAATTTTTACCTATGCACTTGGGTGTGACAGGGTAAGCGCTGTGATCACATTGAAGGGAAGACAGAGAGTGTTCGGTAAGCTCCGTGTTACGATATCCGTAAACGAGATAGAGATTACGTCACGAATATTTCATAATATCAACGAATCCGACTAATCTAGAGCTATAAAGTGACTGCAGCTTATGATGTTCATAATAAAAGACAGAGTAAAGTCCGGATGATAAACAGCACCCTTTTAAATGTTTACCTATTTTAGAGAAGCTTACCCATTAGAGTCGTGTCGCAAAATAAATGTTCGCGAAAGACCTGTTTGTATAATTAAGCTTTATGGACGGCTTATCTTTCTAAAGAGCTTTTTGAGATTAAAAAAAATGCCAAAGACTTTTCGTAATAACTTTAATTTAACGCTTCAAAATACCCCTCTTTGCCTTGTAATCAAGACGCTTTCCTAGATCCATCTCGTAAGTAATCTCAAAAGACGGTTGTGCCTTAAGCAACTTTATCCCTTTAAAATTATTTTATTATTAGGTGGCGGATAGAGAAGGTTAGTCATAAAGGGGTCAAGGACCTCATCAAACGTAATGATTGACAGGTTTCTAAAAAGAGAGAGTGTAACTTGTCGTGGTGGTGGGGCTCAGTACCCATGCGAAAGTATGGGAAAGCCAAAGGACCCCGGGCATCTGGAACCAAGAGCAAGTGGGAAGTAGTCTACGGACACAGGCGAAGGTCCGGATGCACCCGCTTGATGTGCTAGTGCAGCCGTGGAAGCCCTTAGGAGTGGTAAATCGGCAGCTGGCATGCATACGTACAGTAAGCCCAGCACAGACGGGGAGGCGGGCATGGGGGTGTGGGTTCTCCCCCTTTGTCATAACGCTAACCCGTCGAAAGGGGGGCTCTCTCGGTGCGACCACCGACACCTTCAGTGGCAATCGCATGGGAACCTCGACAGTCGTCGGAAACACCACATGTCCTCTGCGTGCATCGTGCTCCCGCGCATGTCACGTCTGGCAGGGCTGTGCATCAGGCGGGGTCACGAGTTGAGGGTAACCTGACCCATTAGGGGGGTTACGACAGGGAAGCATTGTAGTGTTTGCGCTTGTCGTGGTGCGTAGCCTGACCCATTAGGGAGGCTGCGCACAGACGCCCGCGGCATACGTATGCCACATGTGTGGACTGGGTGCGTAGTCTGACCCATTAGGGGGACTACGCATTAAGCGAATGCAGAGTAGTAATGGTGGTTCGGGCTAGCAAGAGAGATTGAAGGCTGAAAGGTGCTCGGTAGAAGAATACGGCGAGGGTGATCCATAGTAGCCGATGGCCACCGGAATGCCTATACCGGTACCTCGGGGGCGGGGGGGCCCAGGAGTCTAGCTTCGGACTCGAAGTGGCAGTTGGCTGATAGCCCGCATGCTGGGTTAGGGAGCTATGTTGCGAAGCGCCCGCCCGCGACGTTGCGTAGTTCCCGAATTTGAACGTACTAAAGGGTTAGATAGTCCCTACCCTGTGGACTACTCGCCTAATTAGTCGGCTGGTCCGATTGTTTATTAGTCCACAGGTAATATCTTCGCGGCTTCATGGGACCAATCCGTCTGACGGAGGGGAGACCCCATGGAGCCGAATCACTCCATCCAGGTACTTCTGTGCCGGTTTGGCGTGTGGATAAGCCCAACACGGGCAGGTGCCGCACGTAAAATCAGTATAAGTTGTTGGAGGTGGAGCCAATGCTCGAGAATTTAGTTTTAAAGGGCGGGTTTATGCCTCTGTGTTGCGCAATACAATGTGAACCCTTAAGGAGCAGTAAAAACGGCGGAGTAAAGTAACCCATTCGTACAGTCATCCCTAAAGCCCGCCTCTATTATTGAAGCCACCCTGTACCTTTCACTGTAGATAAATTATCATTTAACATACTTGGGGGTGTTCTAGTATGTCCAAAGTGTCTCTCCCCTTAATGGAACCCCCTTTTATCTAATTTTCTTCTCTAATAAGAACTTTTTTTTGTAAGACTTAAATAATCTTTTGTAATGAGATGGTTGAAGGTTGAAGATGCTCCGACTGTTTAGGGGTAATTCCTTCATAATTCTTCTGTGATTCTGTAACGACGACTAAGACACACCGGTGGGTGGGGGTGGTGAATAAATAAGTAATTTCGTTTGTAGTGATGGAAACAGTGTAGTATTTATTATTAGCGATGGCAACTGCGGAGGAAACGAATTAATGACGATCCTTTTTGTTCCAGGGCGTGATTCTCAATCAAAATGTGTCGGCCCGAATAATCCGGAGCAATCAAAGTTTGGTGCTCCAGAAAGTTACAAGGCAAAGCGCCGGCAAGTACTTGTGCTCAGCAGTAAATAGCGAGGGCGAAACTCTAAGCAACGAGCTCGACTTTAGGGTTCAATGTGAGTATTATTGGATTTTGACAGTTCTATTACGATTTCTCTTACTCTCTTTCTCTTGTAAGGGTTGATTAAAAATCCGCGTGGATAAAAATGGGAAATGCCATCGTTCTGAAATAAATTATGTATTGTTTAATAAAATTTAAATACTTTTATCCTTTCAAAGAAAAAGAGACAGAGAAATAAATTGGTTTTATTAATTTCTTTTGTTGCTATGTACCATAAATAGATTTTAAGATTGAGTTCCCAAAGCTTTTGTGTTCCCTTCGGTTGGGGAGAAACAAACAAAAGGGTGCGCTTTTTATTTTATTTTATTTTGGTTTTTTGAACACGGCGAAATCTCCTTAAGCCTTCCATTAACTTCTGAGAATTTTAAATGAAAAGAAACGCGACCTACACAGATTCTTATTATGTCAACCGGTAGATGAGGTTCGGAAAGATGGAATTAAATTTAAAAAAAAAAATAAGACCAATAAAAGAATTTTTTTTATTTCTCGTTCCTGCTTTGACGTTTTATTTTATTATATCATTGTCTGGCAACATTATACAGTAATACGTAATGCCAGTTGTGGGAGGAAGTACGATTATTGCTTCCCAACTCCTCCGCCCCTTTTCAAATAATAAGACGGTTTCCTACACGGTATAGGTATAATTAGTGGTGGAAATAATTCAAATCCCTTTCATTATGAGACCTGTAATTATGAGAAATTAATAATAAATAAGTTAATTAAGTTTAGTTAGCAAATAAACCTTCTAATTAAATAAATTTCGGTATAATGTTAGTTTTTTTTTTTTTGAATGTGTTCGATTTATTTCAGATGCGCCGTCGTGTCGGTTTAATAAAACGATTCTGGTGGGTGCATCGAAGGAAGAAAGTGTCAACATCACGTGCGAGGTCCAGGCAGATCCTCCTGCCAAGTCATATCGGTGGAAATTTAATAATTCCGGCGAAACGATGGAAGTGGCGTCCGAGATGTTCGCTGAAACGAGCAACGGTACCATAAGTATGCTCAGTTACACCCCTATTTCGGACTTGGATTACGGAACACTCAGTTGCTGGGCCATAAACGCTGTCGGATACCAGAACGAACCCTGTTTATTTCAAGTGGTTTCTGCAGGTAAATATTTCTTTATTTTTTGACAACTAAGTGTAAATAAACACTAGATTTTGTACATGGATGAGTGGATTTATTTTAAGAAGACCCTTTGAATTCCAAAAAATATGATAAAGACCCAAAGATGATTTTATTTTGTTGTTATTTAACCTTTTTTATTGTAAGTTTTCCATTTCAAATATGTGATAATTAGCTGTTATAGTTTCATTTTTTTATTTCACGTATCCAGTCTGTAAGCCCTGTTTGCATCAAGAAGCGAATGAGAGTATCAACAGCATTCAATTTGATATAAATAGACTTCTGTGTTATTATGAAAAGTTTATAAAAGCAAAGCTTTTTAGAACTGCGGATGATAAAAGATACATTCTTTTAAAAGTGGGTAGTACACTTCCTCAAATGCAAAAAATCACAGGTTTTATATACCGTGAACTATTTGAATCTTTGAAATTTGTACGATTTATGATACGTCTTTTTTACACTTATACAAAGAAAATGCTAATAACGTAAATTTTTGAGTTAATCTATATAAAAATAAATTGCTTTAATAAGTTATTAAAGTTAACTACCCCTTTCTCATGAATAGAGTCATTAAATGATAAATGTTCATATCATATACCGGATACAAATAACGCGTGTTATTAAGTTATTAAATATTTTCTGTCTTTGTCGACGTTTCAAAAACTGTACTGTAGGTAGTTATTAAGATTTTTAAAAGTGATAAGGCAAGGTATCGGCATTAAAGAAAATAGAACGTAAAAAGAGAACGGTGCCCTTAATCTTTGAGAAAAAGCAATTGCCAAAAAAAAGGCAAAGAAAGTTTGAAATATATCAAGCAGTTTATCTTCATTCGTCGAGCTAAACTAAGACCAATTACTGTTGTATTAACTTTAATGCCACATCCGGGCTGTATCGCTTTCCAGATCTAGCTTCACATTCTTTTTCCCCGAGATCAAGCTCCCAGGCTGCTCTCACAGTGATTCCATCGCATTCGAAAACTTCCACTTCCACGCGGCAAATGGGCGATGGTTTAGAGAGAAAACGACTTCTGTTTTAACGCCGAATTGGCCACTATCTGATTTTTTTAATGCTCTCCACTTACTGCTCATGCTAACCTGAAAATGTCGTTAAAGGAAAGGGGATAAACCGGACATTTAATTGATATCAAGTACTCTCGTTTAATTTGCCGCTTGATAAGAACCCACCACTTCAAATAATCGCCATCTTTTCTTGTTTTCATTAGCCTTAAGGTGGATCTCTTCAAAAACAAAAAAACGTTAGTAAAAGGGGATTAAGTGATTTTTATTGGACCATTAGGTTTTCCAAATTAAAAAAACTAAAAATCTTTATACTTTAGTAAGAAAATTTCATACACGTAGAGGTACTTCAAAATCTCATGAGCACTGGCATTTAAAATATATGACGTCTTGAACGATTTTTATTGCATAATGACAAACCCACACTTATCATAAAGTCTACTACTAATTAAATGGCCAGTTATTGCAATTAAGAAACTACTGATAAGGGCAATTTTTTGGATGTTATTACCCTGAGCTGAAACAACAAGGTGAATAGAAAAATAATAATATACTGTTTAAATATTGCAACTAAAACTTGCAGTTCTTTTTTAATTGAAATCAGGAAAACTTTACCTTATATACTTACATACACCTATACGTATGTATCTACCCAGCTATATACCAAACTCATATTCACATACAGGGTTTTTCAAGTTGATGGGCTATTAGAAGTATATGAATTAGTAGAAGGAATTCAATTCTGAAACTTGGGCTCATTTGGTAATTGTTTATGCCGCTTCTTTTAAAAATATTTTCAAGTTCGATTTACATCCGGTTATACCGGAAGTCGATACCAACTTGGTTATTTTAAATGGAATTGTATATTTTTCACGCTGAATTCGAATAAAACGTGTAATTCTAAGGTAAGTTTGATAACCAACTTGTATACCTATGACGATCGGTTTCTGAGTTAATTTACTTTACAGAAAAAAAATCGCTACCCCAACCCAAATTATAAAAAATCATAACTTCCACAAAATACGACTTAGAGTGTTGAAATTTTTACTAGTAATAGCTGAATATTAGTGCTAACGCCTTGACAAAATTGAATTAAATAATTTATACAGGGCGTTCAAAATAAAATTCTAAAATTGAAAAACTTCAAACACGAATTACTTCGTTTTTTCAAATGGCACCTACCATTTTTAATTTTTTCAATCGATTCCTTTTTTTATCCTCTTTCGATCTATATGGATACTTCTTATTTTAAATAATAATTCAAAATTATTCCAAAATTTTCAAATAAAATAGGACGTATCCATATGGATCGAAAGAGGATAAAAAATGGAATCGATTAAAAAAATAAAAAATAGTAGGTGTCATTTGAAAAAACAAAGTAATTCGTGTTTGAAGTTTTTCAATTTTAGAATTTTATTTTTAACGCCCTGTATAAATTATTTAATTGAATTTCGTCAAGGCGTTAGCACTAATATTCAGCTATTACTAGTAAAAATTTCAACACTCTAAGTCGTATTTTGTGGAAGTTATGATTTTTTATAATTTGGGTTGCGGTAGCAATTTTTTTTCTATAAATTAAATTAACTCAGAAACCGATCGTCATAGGTGTACAAGTTGGTTATCAAACTTACCTTATAATTACACGTTTTATTCGAATTCAACGTAGAAAATATACCATTCCATTTAAAATAACAAAGTTGGTATCGACTTCCGGTATAACCGGATGTAAATCGAACTTGAAAATATTTTTAAAAGAAGCGGCATAAACAATAACCAAATGAGCCCAAGTTTCAGAATTGAATTCCTTATACTAATTCATATACTTCTAATAGCCCATCAACTTGAAAAACCCTGTATATCTATGTATGTATTGGATGTTGTGTAATCTAAAGCGAACAAGTTTTCCTTTCGATATATTCCATTGTGCGTTCGGATCCATTTAGGCCACAATCCCTGATCATTCATCCTGTAATAACGTCTATATAAGGGTTGCGGTACGTCCCCAAAGGACGTAATCAGTGACTTTATCAGCGACCCTTATGTTCGCATTTTTTTCTCTTTTTCGAAGAGGGCATTTTCTTCCCTCAATTGCAGATTAATCAACTGGTCGGACAGATTAAAGAAAGCCACAATTCTATTTATGAACTTTTCCTTCCCACATATTCTTACACAGATCACTCACAAAATCCTAAAAAAAACTTTTAATCCCCATTACACATTTTAGAAGCCAGAACACTCAGGGTCGGAAATAGAAAAAGAAGTAAGTAGGTGAAGGAGGTGCTACGGGTAACTTTATTTAATTCGTATCCATTAGGTGCCCTAAAATCCAAAAAGGCAACAAATGTCTACAAAACTCGAGTATCTACCATAAACAAAATTTTTTTTGTTACTTATACTTTATTTATTTCATCGCCTATGTAAAATAATAGACACTGAACGTACAAAACAATTCGCGAATAGTTGTGATTAGTAAATCGATTTCGAGCTGATTGCATTGTATGGCAGAAAAGAAAAAGCCAGTAAGAGGAAATCTAATTTCAGTTATCTTTTGAAAACAATTCCTGTTCGTTGTCTGCTAATAACGTCTAGATCTGAACCAGAGTAGGTAGGTAAGAAGAAAAGAGTAGGAAGAAGAAGGAAAGTTACGGTGTTCGTCTCCCGAAGGATGTAATCAGCAATTTTATTAAGGGGCTATCCTTATGTTTGTCCTTGTTCTGTTCCAGGGAAACCGTTTTCTGTCCGCAATTGCACGTTAATCAACCAGACGGCCACAGATGCGGCCGTATCGTGCTTGGCCGGTTTCGATGGGGGACTCCCTCAGCATTTCCTGCTCGAGCTCTACTCCGACAGGAGAGTGCCCGTCGACGAACCCGTCAGCACTTATATCGCCCATGACGAGCCCTATTTTCTGCTCACGAACCTCGAGCCGAACGTCAATTTCAAAATAAAAATTTATTCGGTTAACATGAAAGGAAGAAGTAGCGCCGTCGTTATCGAAGATGTGACGGTTGGGGAGACCGAAAAGAGGACAGGTACGTAATGTAACTTTTGATTGATACACACATTTTTGGGTTGATACGTCAGAGTTAGAATGTCAAGAATTATTTGGATTTTAAATATCGAATTTCAATATTTTACGCCAATAAAACGGTAGCGGTTTATGAGAAAATGAACTGACTGCTTTTAAAATATTTACTTATCTGTTTTTAAAAAGATAACTCAATCGTACAAGTCCTCAAAGAAACCAGTAAATACGGTAGATAGGTATAGATATATGCACCAATAAAAACCTTGAATATTGCTTTTATTGGGTACTTGCTATTTTAGTCTGGTTAATGTAAAGTGGCGAGTGTGATCATAAAAGAGATTTGTGAGCTTATAGTGTCGCATGATTAATATTTGTACCAAACAAGAACTTTGAATAGTCGCATTTGATGAGAACCCACTACTATAGTCTGCTTCACGTTAATGGTGGCTTACGTCGTCAAACTTTCAAAAGATTTATGGTCTTGTCTTGAAGAATAGCAGACATCTACGCCAAAATAGAACCTTGAATGGTTGTTTTTTATGAGTGCTTGCTGCTATAGTCTGGTTCGTATAAAGTGGCGGCTATGGTCATAAAACTTTTACGAGATTTGCCGAATACAAAATTACGTTTCATTTAATGGCTCAACAAAACTACAATTGCTACATCCAGGGGTAAAAAAATAAGATTTCTTATTGACAGTTTTATGACTTTAGCTGCCACCTTACACGACACAGACTATAGTGTGTTAAGATATTGATTTTCAGAAGTATTAAGTGGATAATCGCGACGAATAGCTGATATCTACGCCAAAAGAGAACCTTGTATGGTTGTTTTTTATGAGTGCTTGCTGCTATAATCTGGTTCATGTAAAGTGGCGGGTATGGTCATAAAACTTTCACGAGATTTTTCGAATACTAAATTACGTTTCGTTTAATGACCCAATAAAATTACAATTATTACATCCAGGGGTAAACAAAGAAGATTTCTTACTGACAGTTTTATGAGTTTAGCTTCCACTTTAGACGACACAGACCATAGTGTGTTAAGATATTGATTTTCAGAAGTATTAAGTGGAAAATCGCGACGAATAGCTGACATCTACGCCAAAAGAGAACCTTGTATGGTTGTTTTTTATGAGTGCTTGCTGCTATAGACTGGTTCATGTAAAGTGGCGGGTATGGTCATAAAACTTTCACGAGATTTGTCGAATACTAAATTACGTTTCGTTTAATGAACCAATAAAATTACAATTATTACATCCAGGGGTAAAAAAATAAGATTTCTTATTGACAGTTTTATGACTTTAGCTGCCACCTTACACGACACAGACTATAGTGTGTTAAGATATTGATTTTCAGAAGTATTAAGTGGAAAATCGCGACGAATAGCTGACATCTACGCCAAAAGAGAACCTTGAATGGTTGTTTTTTATGAGTGCTTGCTGCTATAGTCTGGTTCATGTAAAGTGGCGGGTATGGTCATAAAACTTTCACGAGATTTGTCGAATACTAAATTACGTTTCGTTTAATGACCCAATAAAATTACAATTATTACATCCAGGGGTAAACAAAGAAGATTTCTTACTGACAGTTTTATGAGTTTAGCTTCCACTTTAGACGACACAGACCATAGTGTGTTAAGATATTGATTTTCAGAAGTATTAAGTGGAAAATCGCGACGAATAGCTGACATATACGCCAAAAGAGAACCTTAAATGGTTGCTTTTTATGAGTGCTTGCTGCTATAGTCTGGTTCATGTAAAGTGGCGGCTATGGTCATAAAACTTTCACGAGATTTGTCGAATACTAAATTACGTTTCGTTTAATGACCCAATAAAATTACAATTATTACATCCAGGGGTAAACAAAGAAGATTTATTATTGACAGTTTTATGACTTTAGCTTCGACTTTTGATGACACAGACCATAGTGTGTTAAGATATTGATTTTCAGAAGTATTAAGTGGAAAATCGCGACGAATAGCTGACATCTACACCAAAATAGAACCTTGAATAGTTGCTTTTTATGAGTGCTTGCTGCTATAGTCTGGTTCGTGTAAAGTGGCGGCTATGGTCATAAAACTTTCACGAGATTTGTCGAATACTAAATTACGTTTCGTTTAATGGCCCAATAAAATTACAATTATTACATCCAGGGGTAAACAAAGAAGACTCCTTATTGACAGTTTTATGACTTTAGCTGCCACTTTACACGACACAGACTATAGTAGTATAGTGTGTTAAGATATTGATTTTCAGAACTATTAAGTCGCTTTTCATTTTTCGATGTTGACATTTTTATTTTGCCTACCCACTGTTACTTTATCTCCATAGTAAAATTCCAGATAATTATTCATAAATCCATTTTCTTTTTCTTAAGTACTCACCCTCTCTGCTTATATTAGGTAGATACCTACGTAACGTGGTTTAACTTCCCATTTTGCATTTTATAGATAATTATGAAATAAATTTTTAATTGATTCCGTTCGTCCGTTAAAAGATTCATCGGTTTTATTAAAAACCCTAAGAGAAAAAAAAAATGTAATTTAAATTTCTTACTTTTTACCCTTAATTAACAGAAGGCCTGCTTATTGATTTCCATTTACAATCCATTAGATTGTGTTCGCCAGGAAAATTCTACGAGAAAGTTGCATTAATTACTTAACGGATTTAAAATGTCTTTTTGGACCCGCCCTAATATTTTAATCAGCCATCTGTAACGTTCCCTTCAGAATTTACCTTTTGGAGAAATTTTCTTTATCGGCTGAAATTTCCCTGGGCGTTCGCTGGATTTTTTCACCTCATCAATATTTAACGTTACATCGACTTGCTACCTTTTAAATATCAATTTGAATCAATTTTTACGGCCCTTTCAGACACGAGAATTTTATAGGGAAGGATTTTCTCAAAAGAATATTTTAAAATTGGTTTCTTTACGGACGTCAGTAAACTGCACCAATTTTGGTATCAAAATTAAGATAACATAAATGGTGCCCATTGAATTTGGCGTGGCTGTATATAATTTGCTATAACAAAGAAAAAACGTCCGAAACCAGTTTCTGAACCAATCGTGTAATCGTCAGAAACTTTTACTCCGCTTCAACTTCTTTATTCAATCTGTCTGTTTTAGTATCATTATTATTATTAGTTTCCCATTTCTTGGTCCTTTTATTGACTAAGACGCTCGCTGAAAAGTGTAGATACTTGGGTAAAGTATCTCTCAATTTTGCCTGGTAGGGCACGAAAAGTTTCTTCCCGACTTATGGCTTAATAATAGTTATTCCCGAAGTTTACTTAACGTTGAGGGGTAGGTGCTTCAAATTTTCGGCTTTCAATGATATAATAGCGTACGAAACTTTGAACGCGATGAGAACGACCCAAAATCTCCATTAAGTATACAAAAACAATCGTATACCTACCTAAATAGACTTTGATACAAAACTTTAGGAGCTATAAAAAGACGTTTAAATGTGTGTTTATTTATAGTTCCTCTGGCACTCTTCAATTGACAAATTCTTCTTAAAATTGATTGACATGATAAATATTAATAAAAATTATATATATATATAAGTATATGAATAAAAATCTTTTTGTAAGTTTTGTATTTGCCCCAATACGAATTTTGAACGGGTGGTAGTTCGAAATGTCTGAAGGGCTTTTCTTGTACGAGTCAAAAACTTTTAACTGTGTAATAAAACCCCATAATTCGACGAAACTGCTCCAAGTTTAAATCCCTATTGTACACAGCTGCAAGTAACAGTGAGAAACGATACCAAAAGTCTACAAAATGAATGTGTAATAGTTTTATTAGTTTAGTTCAGAATCTAGACGACTATTCAAAGTGCGTTGAATAAATCACTTTTAAATGCAAATCATTCTTTATATTATTATAAGAATGTAAATTTGGTTATTTACATAGGCGAAAGTCCCCGCAGCGACTGAGCGCAGGGCTGACTGTTGGCTCGTTTTTATACTGCGGAGCGGTGGGCGTAGCGAAGCAGCGTTATCGACCGACGTTTGATTGGTCATCCCAATCAACGCCCCACCGCTCCGCAGTATAAAAACAAGCCAACAGTCAGCGCTGCGCTCAGTCGCTGCGGGAACTTCGAAGTGCAAACTTCGCCCACGTAGTCAGTAGTCTTATGATGTGTTTGACAGTATTTCGATAACACAGATAAATATATTGATATATAGAGAAGGAAATCCAAGAAATTCCTATGTGCATTAAATCATTATTAGTTGGTACTTACACATAAAGTACCAGTGGGTTTTCGAACGAAAGATATTTGTCCCGCAAGCATCTCAACAATTTATTACAAGCTCAGCGCTCGCAGGCTTGGCGAGAATTTATGGCTCGGAAATTGGGTATGACTTGTGTAAGGAAATTGGAAGTAGTTCACCACAATTTCCTTACATCTCCCACCGATTACATCCCGTGGTGGAAGGTGCACTTTTCGCAGTGCATGACACCCTCATCCCCCCCAACTTTTTCCATTTGCAACGCGGAATCCTGCAGTTATCAATTTCGTTTTACTGGGACATACGTAGACTTCATAGAAACAGATTTTTTTTAAATTAAGTATTTTACTAAATACGTATATATTTGAAAAAGGATAACATTTCTGCTGTGTTGTCGATTTTGAAAATAATTTTAAGACAGGACTTCTGAACTTTTGGTAATTCTCATGTTATTTGACGTAGCTAGTTTAAGATGTACCTAATATATTATTAAAATTCCAATTTGCGTTTGAATATTTGAGTTGTTCACTCAAAGGACTTTTTCCCTTTGAAATGTTCATCTTTCGAAAAGGATGGAAAAATTTAAATATTTATGAAACTTACAAGCTGTTAACGGCTCACTTAATAAATAGGATGACTGATAAAAAACTTTAAGAGAAAGTCAGACACGTGTGGGTTGTTATTTTTTGAAGTTTTTAAAGGCTCATTTTGGATAAATAATTAAATCTTAACGATTTTCTGTAAGTAAATAATTACCTTTAGATAGTTCTACCTAATCTGCGTTAAATCTGGCTCGGGTGTAATTTTCTTATTAAATTACAGCCATTAGTAGAGAGCAGGGTTGAGGCTCGAGACTTGTACTAATATTGTTTAACCCGACTTGATGCTAATTATGTACCTTTATATGTATATACATGTGTGTGTAAGTGTGTGTGAGTAGATGGTAGGTAAGGTTGGTGATGGATGTAATTGTCTGCAATTATTCTCCGATTACGTACGTATCCAGTTCCGAAAATGTGTCGGTTTTTTGCAGCGCTGGGAGGGCAGCTGCCCCTGTCCCCTCTGCTGGGAATACTCATCGGGACTGCGATCACCATCGTGCTTATAGCCCTGATTGTTACCTTCAGGGCAAGAAGGTATCACACGAAATCCGAGCAGGCCATGTTCGAGCAAAAAGCCGATAGAGTTTCGCAAAATCTTATACCGCCATCCAGTAAACCGCTGCTTAGTAGATTATCCTCGAGAGAAACTTCAGATGAAAGGGACCCCGACGTCATCCCCGTCAAAAGGGGTGAGTAGTAGTGTTATTATCACAACGTTATCTTTCAGGACTACCCACCTACCTACCTACGTATATGTATATCTACGTGGCTACCTGTCTTGCTTACTTACTTCATTAGCGCCCCTTTTACATGAATACACAAGTCAACCTGTTACTGAAGAGGATTTTTGGGTATTATCTCGTGTGCTGAAGGAATACGAGTGGAAAATGTAATTAAAACCAAAATTCTAATGAAATTCACAGGACACCATAAAATAAATGCTAAAATGCTACCGACATGAGTTAAAAAAAATTGTTTACTGTTTCTATTTATAGTGTCATCGAATTTTCAAAACGAAGCTTTAATTTTTCTGGATAATTGTCAAAGTCTTTTTCTTTATGACCTCAGTACTCAAGTAGGCGTTTACACAGCGACATTTACAATAAATATTGAGATTAGTGCCAGTCATGCCAGGCAAATAATTTGGTTCTCAAAAATAAATTTTAATTCCAAGTGTAAATACAAAAAAATGCGAATTTGAGAGCTGTTGTTTAAAAATGTATAAGTAAATAATAAAACGAGTGGATGTTTTAATTTTTAAGGTGGTGCTAATGTAATTTGGTGATTTAGTCGGAGATAATTGCGTCTATTTTTCTTTCGTTTATCTTCAAAAAAGAAGCGTCAGATCAAACGTATTTATTTATGTAAAAGTTGTGGCGAATCAAAATGAAATTTTAATTAAAAGCAGAGACATGAAAAATTTCCAGAAGCGAAATAAAAATACTCTTAATTACAGTTAACGTGCTGTAAAGGAGATATTAGCCTAAAAGCAATTTTGAATCACTTCAAACATCCAAGAACTGGCAGTATTTAATAAATTAAATCTTCATTTGGGTGATCAAAGAAAAAAATTACTTCCCTGTTTTAATTACGCTTTTGAACCGAACCCTTTGAGATGTAAAGTTTGCTTTTCACAATTATGACTACAATAATTAGTATTTACATTAAGGACTACATTTTTTTTGTATCTTTGCTTATTAACGAAAAACAAAACCAAGTCGTCATGTTTTCCCAAAGCTTCAATAATTTTCCAAATCAATGATGAATGAATTGTACTGAATTGAGAAAAGAAAACATCTCAAGAAATTCAAAGAAAACATTGAGGGTAAACTATGTATGTATGTTGTATATTTATTCTGTATAAAATCCCACAACTTTTTATAGTCAGGCAACATCCAGACTTGGCCTAGTTTCTACAAGGGTAGTTTTTGTTTGAACTTTAAATTATATTTTGATGCATTTTTTTGATTCTGAATTATTCACCGGAGCGTATTTATTTATGTGCGAATAGAAAAAGCAAAAATAAAACCAAATCATAAATAAACATTTGAAATTCAACAAGCTATACCATATATTGTAAGGGTAGGTAAAATGCAGGAGATGTGCCGCTGAAAAGACTTAGTTTTAAATTATTGCAAGGAAAAATGGCGTAATGCAATGCAAACTAGAAATAAATGTACGTTCTTCAAAGTTCGTAAGTCTGGCTATAAATATAAGAAGTTCTTACTAACTCGGTAGCCGTATCCGAACCGACGCGACAGACGTGGGCACGTGACTCACGATTGTGCGTTTTATTTTACTTTAAACTTAAGTGTTTTCGCTAAAACCAAAAGCTCGACAGGCATACACGGAAATTTCGTCACGACAAGGTACTAAATACTTACTGGGTATCTACTAACTAATTAGCAACTGTCGTGTACCATAACAACCATCAGTGGCGGACTGGGGGGCGAATAAATGGCAGGTCAAATTTAGAAATCTCCACTCATTATTTAACATTTGAACTTTTATGTGGACGTCGACGTTAATAAATATTCCTTGTTAGATTTGCTTCCCAGGAGTCCCTGGTCGAAATTGTCCTCTTTCCTATTACGAGGTCTGTAGGTTGAAGTTGTCCTATTTCTTAATAAAGAATTTCCTGAGTCAATGTTGTCTTCTTTCCTAGCAAGTTACTGGATTTAAATTGTCGTCCTTCCTACTTAGAACATCTGCAGGCTAAAGTTGTTCTATTTCTTAATAAAGAATTTCCTGAGTCAATGTTGTCTTCTTTCCTAGCAAGTTACTGGATTTAAATTGTCGTCCTTCCTACTTAGAACATCTGCAGGCTAAAGTTGTTCTATTTCTTAATAAATAATTCCCTGAGTCGATGTTGTCTTACTTCCTAGCAAGTCCCTGGATTTATATTGTCCTCCTTCCTGATTAGGACATCTGTAGGCTGAAGTTGTCCTTTTTCTTAGATAATAAAGAATTTCCTGAGTCAATGTTGTCTTCTTTCCTAGCAAGTTACTGGATTTAAATTGTCGTCCTTCCTACTTAGAACATCTGCAGGCTAAAGTTGTTCCATTTCTTAATAAAGAATTCCCTGAGTCGATGTTGTCTTTTTCCTAGCAAATCCTGGATTTAAATTGTCCTCCTTCCTTCTTAGGAGATCCTTCATTAAAGTTAATTCCCCAGATCCTGCTTAAAAGTAATCTCCTTTTAGGAGACCCCAGATGTTGTACTTCTTCCTATAAGTCCCTGATTTGAAATTGTTCTCCTTTTAAAACTTTGGGACTTCAGTTGTCTTTTTCCTATTTGGTCCCTGAGTTGAAAGTATCCCATTTTCCTATCTAGGAAGTCGTTGGATTAAATTTACTTCTTCCATCCAGGTTCCCTGGTTTTTAGCTGTATTCCTTCCATTTAGAATGTCCCTAGGTTGAAATTGTCCCTCTTTTAGCTAGGAGGTTTCTGAATCGATGTTTTACTCCTGTCCAGCATGTCCTTCAGTGGAAATTATCCCCATTCAATGTTTTTTGGGTTTCAGTTGTTGTTCCCATTTCCTAGATTGAAATCTACAGTTTCCTAGATGTTTCCTGGGGTTTAGGTGTCCCCATTCCTTTTTAGAATATCCCGGATTGAAATTTCCTTCTTCCTACATCGAAGTTTCCTCATGAAAGTGGTCATTCTTCTTAGAGCTCCTGGGCTTCAGGCTGTCCTCCTTCCTGGATAGGACTTTCCTGGATTGAAGTTGTATCCTCTCTTAGACTGCTCCTAAATTGAAATTGTCCACTTTCCTGATTTTTGTTGTTCCTATTCCTACTTAGAATGTCTCTAGATGGAAATTATTCCCCTTCTTACTTAGAAAATCTCTAGATTCAAGTTGTACTTCTGCCCTGATTTGAAATTATCCACTTTTCTGGAAACTTACTTGTCCTCATTTCTATTTAAAATGTTCCTGGGTAGAAATTATCCCCTTTCCTGGGGATTCCAAGGATTTCACTTGTCCTCCCTTCTACCTAGGCTGTCCCTAAGCTTAAATCGTCTTCTTTCCTATTGGGTTCCTTGTTTTCAGTACACCTTCATCTTACTAAGTAGCTCCATGGATTTCCATGGTTTTAGTTGTCTTCTTTCCTATTTTGGAGGTTGCTGGATTGAAATTGCCCTTCCTTCTATTTAGGATGTTTCCAGATTGAAATCACCCTCTTTCCTAGCTTGAAAGTCCCTAATTTGAAATTGTGCTCCTTCCCAACAGGTTCCTGGGTTAAAAAAAGAATTCCTCAACAGTTAGTTTGATTTGTTTCAGATCCTCCTGACGAATCAAGTTTAGAAACAACTGTGATAGCACAACACTGGTACTGTACAGTCCCCAGTTCCACCGCGGAACAACAGGTAGGATAATTTATTTACTAAATTTATTTAAAAAAAATAATTTTGTTATTATTTTTCTGAAACGTATGAGTAAAATTAAAAAAACAACAGGGTAAATTTTATCTGATGACTTATTTATAAGGTTTCCTTTTTTTATTTTTTTCTACTGCTTATGGTAATTTATTCTTATTCAATCGACGACGTCTTAACATTTAATTCTTAATAGCTTCATAATGATACTGAAAAAATAAAACAAACTAGGTACCTCTTAGAATATCATAAATAACATAATGGTATACTTTTGATCCAATATATTTATTATTCATTGCACAGGTAACTTTTTCAGAAGTTTGTATTAATTAAACAAAACCGAATTAATATTTACTGTCTATGAAACTTTGTTTGGTAGTAATTATGTCCAAATTGTACAACACAAGTACTTTATTTTAATTTTAAATATATACCTACCTAATAATAGATAATATGGCAAAACTTTTTTTTTGTGGACTTTATACGACACAAACTTTGAATAATCGACTTTTTCAATAGGTATATAAATAATTGGTATTTGGATTAAATTAGTTATTGTAAAGACAAAAAACAAATTTAAATATGTAAATGTTAATAATTGTTAATATTCCTGATCCGATTTCCTCTGGGCTTAAGGTATCCTACACCAAAACAGTATAATGAATTATCAGTCAATCAATATCTTTTTAAAAATAAATCGATTCATATATAGGGAAGGTGGTTATAAATATCGCATGAGGAAAGCTATGAATGTAACTTTCTGCAAATGTAGTGTAACGTATAAAAGATGGAACAAAGTTAGTAAGCCGGTGAAATGAAATTTGTTCAGTAATGACCCAGAGGAAATTAATTTTCCTTCTTTTTATCGAGTCGATGTTCACAATAATTCACTGAAACTGTTCGGGAATTCAATCCTTATTAATTCTCGGAAGCAAGTAGTGAGAGAAGAAGAAGAAGAAGCTGAGGAGCATCTGCAGCTGGGAGAGATGGGGAGCGGGAAAAAGAGCGAGCTCATTTGGCTCAGTTCTTTCAATTTCGTTCCGCCTTTAATAATTCGAGTGGTACAAAAAAAGACCAAATCCTAAGCGCCTTATATTCCTCTTCTTCTTCTTTTTGTTGACAGCAGCACTGCCAGTACAGGAGTTCGATAGTGGGCACCCTTCCAAAGGACGCGAGGCCTAAAGACTTACTTATTAATAACGGTCATTCAACCACCCTGGAGAACGGAATCGACCCAGAGTTTAATGGATTGGCCATTAAAGAGAGACTCATGGACACACGTCTGCCAGAGAGCTGTGTTTAAATTGGAACATTGCACATCATCTTCTAAAAGTATCCATAACTTATTCAACAACTACTGTGAAAGTGTGTGCATGGGGGGGCGAGACCAGGACCAAAGCCAGAACCAGGACAAGGATCAGGACATACGTGGACGGTTTATTAATGTTTAGCATATTCCCGTGTTAGTGAATTGTTAGCGCTACATGTCTAGTCATTTATCGTTTACGGTTTGGGGTCTTCATCTCTCTCTGATGGAAGTTGGCCATCCGCACAAAGACTAAAACGTTCCGTCGTTGGCATTCCTCGAACAGCACAAGTCAAAATACACTCGTATAGGTACGCATACGTTTTTTTATCTTATTACACTAACAGTAACCCTATTAAATATTTATAAATCCCGACACTTCTTGGACAAAAAGTTTTGGAGAATCTTTGTTTTGTTTTGCGTTTTTTTTTTTTTAATGGGGTGCTTTAATTTTTATGATTTTTTTCTTAACAGCTTCCTTTGACATTCACTAATAAATAGTATGAAAATCTGTTGTATGGACACAATTTCTGATAACTTTAGTTGCTTATCTTTGATAACATAGGTAGGGCAAAGTGTTAAACTACGTAGGTCTAAGGGCTCCTGTGAAACAGAGTTGAACTGTATTACTTTGAATATGAAATTTATGTGACCTGCACTAATGTCTGCATAATAACGTAACATAAATCAGAAACAGAGTTAAATTCGCAGTTGAGCTAAACTTTGACAAACTCCGATCTGCGTAAGCTTTGCGTTAGTATAAAGCTGTCTCTCATTACTTGATTTATGTTCTAAACTCTACACACAACTTCTACATAGTACCTATGTACATACATATATATATTCACTATTACCTACCGAATTTAATTCAATTGTAATACGCAAAGCCAAGATTTAAGAGAGTATTTATTACGTTCATACCCACTACTTACGTACTTATAAGTTCATTTCGTACATTGTTTGCCTTCTTAAAAGGGATTGTAAGGGGGTACTTAAAATAGGTAGTTCATCAATTAAGTCAAAGTTATACAGATTAAAATACTTTCTAAAAAATTAGTCAAAAAGGTGAACAGTGAACACTGATCTTTTTATTTCTTATTATACTTAAACTTAAATATTTAATTTTTTTGTTTGCAATTCTTGGCGATGCCCGGACATATTCCAGAATATTCTGAAACATTCGAGATCATTCTCACTAAATCTCCAAGGTGATGTAACATTCTCGATCATTCCCTTAACATTCTAACACATTCTCCGAAAATCGAGAACATTCCAGAACATCCTGTAAACATTCTCTAACATTTTTAAATGTTCTGGATCTTTATAGATCATTATTGAAAGATTTTGAAGGTTCTGGAGCATTCTAGATCATTTCAAATCATTTCCATAAAATCGTGAACATTATAAAACATTCTCGAAAAATCGGGAACATCCCACAACATCCTGTAAACATTCTATAACATTCTTAAATATCCTGGATCATTCTAGATCATTATTGAAAGATCTTGAAGGTTCTGGAACAATCTCAATGCTTCCAAATCATCCTGTAAACATTCTTAAATATTTTGGGTCATTATAGATCATTATTGAAAAATCTTGAAGGTTCTGGAACATTCTAGATTATTTCAAATAATTTCCATAAAATCGTGAACATTATAAAACATTCTCGAAAAATCGGGAACATCCTGTAAACATTCTATAACATTCTTAAATATCCTGGATCATTCTAGATCATGATTGAAAGATCTTTAAGGTTATGGAACATTCTCAATGCTTCCAAATCATCCTGTAAACATTCTTAAATATTCTGGGTCATTATAGATCATTATTGAAAGATCTCGAAGGTTCTAGATTATTCTAAATCATTTCAAATCATTTCCATAAAGCCGTGAACATTATAAAACATTCTCGAAAAATCGGGAACATCCCACAACATCCTGTAAACATTCTATAACATTCTTAAATATCCTGGATCATTCTAGATAATTATTGAAAGATCTTGAGGGTTCTGGAACATTCTCAATGCTTCCAAATCGTCCTGTAAACATTCTGAAATATTCTGGGTCATTATATATCATTATTCAAAGATCTTGAAGGTTCTGGAACATTTTCGATTAATCCAAATCATTTCCATAAAATCGTAAACATTATAAAACATTCTCGAAAAATCGGGAACATCCCACAACATCCTGTAAACATTCCATAACATTCTTAAATATTCTATATCATTCTAGATCATTATTGAAATATCTTGAAGGTTCTGGAACATTCTACATCATTCCAAATCATTTCTATAAAATCAAGAACATTCTAAAACGTTCTCGAAAAATCGGGAACATCCTCTAAACATTTTATAACATTCTTAAATATTCTGGATCATTCTAGATCATTATTGAAAGATCTTGAGAGTCTTCAAGAACATTCTTAGACAATCCAAATCATTCTGAAGTG
This sequence comes from Agrilus mali, assembly GCA_029378335.1. Classification (NCBI taxonomy): domain Eukaryota; kingdom Metazoa; phylum Arthropoda; class Insecta; order Coleoptera; family Buprestidae; genus Agrilus; species Agrilus mali. Next base: position 1,566,092 of record CM055654.1, on the reverse strand, counting down.
TTATAAAACATTCTTCTACTTCTTGAAACATTTTTGAACACTGGAACATTCTCCAAAAATACGGGATATTCTATTCTATTAAAGTTATGAATATTTTAGAAAATTCTTATACGTTACTGTCGCTTTTTGATTCACTAAAAGCCGCTCAAAATATTTTCTATTTAATTTTAGTATTCACAAAAGAATCCCTGTCTTTTATATATGGTACTTCCTGTATATTACTGATTTTTTATTTAATTAAATATTTAATTCCATGAACATTTTTTTGTTTAAATTGGATTCAGAAGCATAAATAAATACATAATAGTATTCTCACTTGTGCTGTTCCTTGAAAGAAAAAGAATTTATGTAAAAAAAGTATTGTAATAAGTTATTAAAGCTCGTCAACGATAGAAGTATCGGTTGTGATGTTATAAATGTAAATTTTATATTGTCTTATTAAAATAGAATTTGATGTACGGAAAGGCTGATATTTGCAGAAGGCTGTCAAACTTTTTCTGTTATTCTATTATTACCTACTACCTATTACAAGTCTATAGGTATTTATATTTATTGTTACAATAATGTTTATAACAGCAATATCTGCACTATCTACTCATTACTTACATAATTAATATTTTTTTAAATATCTATTAATTTCTGGTTTTCAGGCAGAAATCAAGAGATTTATCATTTATTACTTTTATAAATACTTCATTTAAATTATTAAACAAATAATGATAACAAAATTTAATAGAAAGTTACCTATATACCTACGTAACATGCAAAATTGATTTCTCATAACTAAAATTCGTCCTGTGTTCACGTTCGTGTGGTCTAAATCCGCCTTTAAACTCAATTCCACCAAAGGTATTGATTGAAATATGCAAACAAATTAAAGAAACCAAATTTAATTTAAAATGAAAAAAGTTACTGTCTTCTTTCTTTTTACCCCCTGTCTAATTTAAATTTTTTCTTTATTAAAAAAGGGCTGATTAAAAAGGACTGTGTACATGTTTCTTTATTAATTTATAAAACCAACTTGTAATATAACTACCTACCTACCTACGTTACCGAATAAATGTAAGAATGAGTCTAAGTTTGTTGTACGTTTAAAAGCACTGTGTATTGGTAAATAAATATTAATTAAATTATAATTAGTTATACTTTTAATTAATTGGTCACTTTGGGGTTACCTATAGGTACATTCTACATAAGTAAGAATCAGCAGCTCAAGGTAAGTAAATTTATGTTAAAAAATTCTTAAAATATACAGGGTGTTATTAAAGGAAATGGCTACAAAAACTGACATGGGGATCCTAATAAAGACCAATCTAACAACCCATTGCATGTCAAACTATTTTTTTTTAGTACCTATGTAGATAATTCTTGGACTAACCTTGGATAATTTATTAATTGAAAAAAACTTTTTTAATAAAACTTGAAGATGTTCCGTACCATTACAGACAAAACGTTGTCTCTTTCACTAATCAAAAGTAAATTAGTTTTCAAGAATAAAGTGGCTATGTTTCTAAAGTCAGATAGCTAACCAAAGCTGATTTTTAAGTTTATTTTGTTCATATTGGTTTGAAGGAATTAAAAAATACCCTAAATTTAACCCTTCAATTTTTATTTCCCATAGAACTAGCTGATTGGTTTAGTTCTTTTACTTTCAGAACGAAGACACTGTTAAAAAAGAAATCGACTTTAATACATAATATTAGATATGATAGCAGCTTGGACATGGACCTGGGCCTGTTGGTAAGTACATTTTGATTTTTTATTGTAAGAAAGCAGCTGATTTTCGACAAAAATGCAAGCGTCAAGCCGCTCACGCTAACGATACGCTGTAGTCGTCTACTTTATAATGAAAAAAAGTGACCAAATTTAAATAATAATCTAAAAAAATATTTTGACTTAGTTTTTTAATTTTTAAAACGTTTATAAATATAAGTTTGCAAAATCCTTTTTGGTAAATTCTTAAGTCATTAACTTGAGACATGAAATATTTTAAAGCCGCTCCTTTAATACGTACTTGAAGTAAAAATTAATATTCTCGAGATTAAAATCCAAAAGCCAATTTTCATTTTTCAGCTTGGCGGCCGATAACAAAAGCGGTTTAAACGAGTTCTCTTCTTATTCACTCATTTTCATATTTATTAAGCAAATTCGGAGCTACATGGTGGTTTCTGTGGACAAATAACTTTAATTTATTCTCGCGTTAGGGCAAGGGAGAGAGAAAGAGAGAGAGAGAGGAAGGGTAGGTTTAATTAAAACTTTTGTTAAATCCTCCCGTAATTACTTCTAAGGTATTTGGTCGATACCAGTTAGCCGTTTGCATAGGTAACATAGCTTTAATCATCTTTAGTGCCTATCTGGCGCAACAAAATGCTTCAAGTTTAAGAAAATGCTAACAATGAACCTTTAAGCTGGCGAGTGAACTTAAAACTTTGCCCTCTCAAGAGATTTCGCTAGCCTTTACTTGCTCGTCGCGCTCTGAGCTAACTGTTGGCACTTTTCTTCTTTTAACGCTTCGTTCCGCTAACGTACCATCAAAAATTAAACGGTTACACCACCGGATTACCTTACCCTAAGGTTCGATTGTAATTATATGAAAGACCCGTCGGTGCCCACTACATCAACTTGAATTTCTTTCTTATCCAGAAAAAGGACGTTTTAACCGGTTTCAAAAAGTCATTCTATTAATGTTATTTTTCTTATATAGCTGGTACAGATTTAATAGAAATTAAAAAAATATCGATTTCGCAATTTTTCATTTTTCTTGGTGGATATTTTTTTTGAAATGTCCCGGACTAGTTACTGTAGAATATCAGGGCCGTGATGTTCATCAAAACGTCTCTTCCTTAGGGAATCCGGAATCCTATTCGTGTGCTTCTTTCACTTCCCGGAGCAATCTATCGCGTTCGCGCTTGATTTACCTCACATTCTCAAATCTCTTCTCGGAACTGAGTTTTGTTTTAGGAATAATCAGACAGTCAAGTCAAGGATATAAGTATCTATTGCCGATGGAATTGAAGTAAAACTCCGCTTATCACTTTTTATATATATGTAGGTATATAACATTGACATACGTAATACTAATATGTTTCTCTATTGAAAGCATTAAACGTATTTGTATCTTTTTACAAATTACGGAGGATGCACCTCGCAGCAACTGAGCGAAGCGCTGACTGTTCGCTTGTTTTTATATTGCGGAGCGGTGGGCGTACCCAGGGAGCGTCATCAACGTTTGATTGGACATTTCGATCAACGCCTCTTAACTACGCCAATCGCTCCGCAGAGGCGTTGATCAGAGCGTCAAATCAATATTGTCGTACTCGCCACCCGAAGTATAAAAACAAGCCAACAGCCAGCACTGCGGTCAGTTTCAGCAGAGATTTCAAAGTACAACAAAGTTGCCGACGAAATGTTTGAATATATTAATAATGAATGATAATTAGAATTAAACCAGTAAAATTTTGTAGTCCTATAAGCCACAAATTTGCACGTTTTAGCAATATAGTAATATCTAGTTTTACGTCAAGAGAATTTATGACAGTAAAATTTTATTTAGACCGAACGTTACAAACCCTAATTTTGACGGCGAAACGTATAATATAATTTAATAGAGTCCAGTAAGTAGCTCAGTTAAAAATCGGTGTTCATGTTACGAAACCATTAAAAACAATTACCCAGGCACTTGCCAATAATACGTAATTTACCCTGAACACGTTCCTTTGGGTCGGGTCGGTCGGTTGAAATCACTTTCGTTGTAACAGAAAGCTGAGTAGGACTATTATTTTTCTATTTCCGCCTTGAAACCGACGATTTATTCTTACTCAAAAAACTTGCTTTAATGAAATTCAATTGAAAAAAGGCGCTGTAAGGATAATACAATTTACCAGTGGTATTGGGATTGCTCGTCCATATTGTGTAAGATAGTCGACAAATTTGTAACAATAAATGCTGAAAAGGAGCCAATAAATGTTATCCGAAGGAGAAGTGAGCAAAAAACCGAGGTCAAAAGTCATAAGAGATAGACAGGAGTTGCGAAGATCCTTATAAAAACTCCTTTATTTACTGGATGTGACGCTTCGACATCGAATCAGGGATCATTTGATAAAATGCCTCGCAGATATCGAATTTGTCGCCCTCGTTTGTAAGTAAAGCGAACCGAGAGCCCATTTCGTCTCAGTGTTCTCGTAAAATTTGTTGATGTTCTTTCTGGCTGCTAGCAATTTTTCATTTTGGGCAACTAAAGTGGCGTAAAACCGCAATTTCCTCTACGGCGCCGCAGCCAGCCTTCGTGATAAAACTTTCCTTACGTGCTACATAATTCTTCATTTAATTCTCATTTCGAAATTACTTTCATCAAGTCACAATAACTAAGTTGGTTTATTGTTCGGTTTATCTGCTCCCCCGATGACTGAACGCAAATTTAACATAACAAAAACCAACCCCAACATCATCATCGTCATCCTCTTCTTCACGACAGTCAACTCGTTATATAAGTACTTACTCCAACATTACATTACAATATACAACAAATGGCGGTTTTAGTGACATTAAAAAAATACTTAAATTATTTATATTGGCTTATAAAACAGAGTTGTTACAGTTTACGTTTCCCCGTCATGTATTAGCATTTTTATTATTTATAATATTATCTATTGAATTACATAAGCACTTATTGCACCATAAAGTCGTCAACTTTACTTGTGCAGTTCGAATATTTAAAGTAGGATATTTTATTTCGTTCAGACACCCTTGGAGAATGAAAACACCACCAAAGAATTGTGAATGAAAACTTTAAGTTTCCCAAAATAAAATTTAGGTGACCGTTAATAAACTAAATAATGATAAAATTTCTAGCAAGGAAAATAAGAGTAAAAATAGGAGTGAAGTTTGACAAACAAAGATTTAATTGGACTTCAAATTCGCTAGCATTTTCTAGAGATCCATAGCTTTCTCCAGATCTTTAGCATTATTCAAAATCCAGCATTCCTAGCATTCTCTAGAGTTCCCTGATATTCTCCGAAAGTGCCCAAAATTCTCCAGAACTTTCAAAAAGTCTTTAAAACTATCCAGAAGCCTCTACCGTTCTCCAGAAGCTTCCAGCATTCGTCAGAACTCTCTAGAATTTTCCAGAATTCTCAACCATTCTCCGCAAATGGACAGCATTCTCTATAATTCCCTGCCATTCTCCGAAAGTGCCCAAAATTCTCCAGAATTTTCCAAAAGTCTTTAAAACTATCCAGAAGCCTCTACCGTTCTCCAGAAGCTTCCAGCATTCGTCAGAACTATCTAGAATTTTGCAGAATTCTCTACCATTCTCCGCAAATTGTCAGCATTCTTTGTAATTCCCTGCCATTCTCCGAAAGTGCCCAAAATTCTCTAGAATTTTCCAAAAGTCTTTAAAACTATCCAGATGCCTCTATCGTTCTGCAGAAGCTTCCAGCATTCGTCAGAACTCTCTAGAATTTTCCAGAATTCTCTACTATACTCCGCAAATTTTCAACAATCTCTATAATTCCCTGCATTCTCCGAAAGTGTCGAAAAATTCTCCAGAAGTTTCCAAAAGTCTTTAAAACTATCCAGAAGCCTCTACCGTTCTCCAGAAGCTTCCAGCATTCGTCAGAACTATCTAGAATTTTGCAGAATTCTCTACCATTCTCCGCAAATTGTCAGCATTCTTTGTAATTCCCTGCCATTCTCCGAAAGTGCCCAAAATTCTCCAGAATTTAAGTCTTTCAAAATAAAATTTAGGTGACTCGTTAATTTTAAACTAAATCCAATTTAAAATCTCTCTACCAAGGAAAATAAGAAAGTAAAACATCCAGAAGCTTGTCAAACAGCATTCGTAAGAACTATCTAGAATTTTGCAGAATTCTCTACCATTCTCCGCAAATTGTCAGCATTTCTTTGTAATTCCCTGCCATTCTCCGAAAGTGCCCAAAATTCTCCAGAATTTTCCAAAAGTCTTTAAAACTATCCAGAAGCCTCTACCGTTCTCCAGAAGCTTCCAGCATTCGTCAGAACTATCTAGAATTTTGCAGAATTCTCTACCATTCTCCGCAAATTGTCAGCATTCTTTGTAATTCCCTGCCATTCTCCGAAAGTGCCCAAAATTCTCCAGAATTTTCCAAAAGTCTTTAAAACTATCCAGAAGCCTCTACCGTTCTCCAGAAGCTTCCAGCATTCGTCAGAACTATCTAGAATTTTGCAGAATTCTCTACCATTCTCCGCAAATTGTCAGCATTCTTTGTAATTCCCTGCCATTCTCCGAAAGTGCCCAAAATTCTCCAGAATTTTCCAAAAGTCTTTAAAACTATCCAGATGCCTCTATCGTTCTGCAGAAGCTTCCAGCATTCGTCAGAACTCTCTAGAATTTTCCAGAATTCTCTACTATACTCCGCAAATTTTCAACAATCTCTATAATTCCCTGCATTCTCCGAAAGTGTCGAAAAATTCTCCAGAAGTTTCCAAAAGTCTTTAAAACTATCCAGAAGCCTCTACCGTTCTCCAGAAGCTTCCAGCATTCGTCAGAACTATCTAGAATTTTGCAGAATTCTCTACCATTCTCCGCAAATTGTCAGCATTCTTTGTAATTCCCTGCCATTCTCCGAAAGTGCCCAAAATTCTCCAGAATTTTCCAAAAGTCTTTAAAACTATCCAGAAGCCTCTACCGTTCTCCAGAAGCTTCCAGCATTCGTAAGAACTATCTAGAATTTTGCAGAATTCTCTACCATTCTCCGCAAATTGTCAGCATTCTTTGTAATTCCCTGCCATTCTCCGAAAGTGCCCAAAATTCTCCAGAATTTTCCAAAAGTCTTTTAAACTATCCAGAAGCCTCTACCGTTCTCCAGAAGCTTCCAGCATTCGTCAGAACTATCTAGAATTTTGCAGAATTCTCTACCATTCTCCGCAAATTGTCAGCATTCTTTGTAATTCCCTGCCATTCTCCGAAAGTGCCCAAAATTCTCCAGAAGTTTCCAAAAGTCTTTAAAACTATCCAGAAGCCTCTATCGTTCTCCAGAAGCTTCCAGCATTCGTCAGAACTCTCTAGAATTTTCCAGAATTCTCTACTATACTCCGCAAATTTTCAACAATCTCTATAATTCCCTGCATTCTCCGAAAGTGTCGAAAAATTCTCCAGAAGTTTCCAAAAGTCTTTAAAACTATCCAGAAGCCTCTACCGTTCTCCAGAAGCTTCCAGCATTCGTCAGAACTATCTAGAATTTTGCAGAATTCTCTACCATTCTCCGCAAATTGTCAGCATTCTTTGTAATTCCCTGCCATTCTCCGAAAGTGCCCAAAATTCTCCAGAATTTTCCAAAAGTCTTTAAAACTATCCAGAAGCCTCTACCGTTCTCCAGAAGCTTCCAGCATTCGTCAAAAGTTCGAACTCTCTTAAAGTAGATATTTCAATTCCCGTTCAGACATCTCCTCTACGTCAGAATGTTTAAACTTTTTTCCGACCAAATGAATTGTCAACAATCTCTATAATTCCCTGCATTCTCCGAAAGTGCAAAAATTCTCCAGAATTTTCCAAAAGTCTTTAAAACTATCCAGAAGCCTCTACCGTTCTCCAGAAGCTTCCAGCATTCGTCAGAACTATCTAGAATTTTGCAGAATTCTCTACCATTCTCCGCAAATTGTCAGCATTCTTTGTAATTCCCTGCCATTCTCCGAAAGTGCCCAAAATTCTCCAGAAGTTTCCAAAAGTCTTTAAAACTATCCAGAAGCCTCTACCGTTCTCCAGAAGCTTCCAGCATTCGTCAGAACTCTCTAGAATTTTCCAGAATTCTCTACTATACTCCGCAAATTTTCAACAATCTCTATAATTCCCTGCATTCTCCGAAAGTGTCGAAAAATTCTCCAGAAGTTTCCAAAAGTCTTTAAAACTATCCAGAAGCCTCTACCGTTCTCCAGAAGCTTCCAGCATTCGTAAGAACTATCTAGAATTTTGCAGAATTCTCTACCATTCTCCGCAAATTGTCAGCATTCTTTGTAATTCCCTGCCATTCTCCGAAAGTGCCCAAAATTCTCCAGAATTTTCCAAAAGTCTTTAAAACTATCCAGAAGCCTCTACCGTTCTCCAGAAGCTTCCAGCATTCGTCAGAACTATCTAGAATTTTGCAGAATTCTCTACCATTCTCCGCAAATTGTCAGCATTCTTTGTAATTCCCTGCCATTCTCCGAAAGTGCCCAAAATTCTCCAGAATTTTCCAAAAGTCTTTAAAACTATCCAGATGCCTCTACCGTTCTGCAGAAGCTTCCAGCATTCGTCAGAACTCTCTAGAATTTTCCAGAATTCTCTACTATACTCCGCAAATTTTCAACAATCTCTATAATTCCCTGCATTCTCCGAAAGTGTCGAAAAATTCTCCAGAAGTTTCCAAAAGTCTTTAAAACTATCCAGAAGCCTCTACCGTTCTCCAGAAGCTTCCAGCATTCGTCAGAACTATCTGGAATTTTGCAGAATTCTCTACCATTCTCCGCAAATTGTCAGCATTCTTTGTAATTCCCTGCCATTCTCCGAAAGTGCCCAAAATTCTCCAGAATTTTCCAAAAGTCTTTAAAACTATCCAGATGCCTCTATCGTTCTGCAGAAGCTTCCAGCATTCGTCAGAACTCTCTAGAATTTTCCAGAATTCTCTACTATACTCCGCAAATTTTCAACAATCTCTATAATTCCCTGCATTCTCCGAAAGTGTCGAAAAATTCTCCAGAAGTTTCCAAAAGTCTTTAAAACTATCCAGAAGCCTCTACCGTTCTCCAGAAGCTTCCAGCATTCGTCAGAACTATCTAGAATTTTGCAGAATTCTCTACCATTCTCCGCAAATTGTCAGCATTCTTTGTAATTCCCTGCCATTCTCCGAAAGTGCCCAAAATTCTCCAGAATTTTCCAAAAGTCTTTAAAACTATCCAGAAGCCTCTACCGTTCTCCAGAAGCTTCCAGCATTCGTCAGAACTATCTAGAATTTTGCAGAATTCTCTACCATTCTCCGCAAATTGTCAGCATTCTTTGTAATTCCCTGCCATTCTCCGAAAGTGCCCAAAATTCTCCAGAAGTTTCCAAAAGTCTTTAAAACTATCCAGAAGCCTCTACCGTTCTCCAGAAGCTTCCAGCATTCGTCAGAACTATCTAGAATTTTGCAGAATTCTCTACCATTCTCCGCAAATTGTCAGCATTCTTTGTAATTCCCTGCCATTCTCCGAAAGTGCCCAAAATTCTCCAGAAGTTTCCAAAAGTCTTTAAAACTATCCAGAAGCCTCTACCGTTCTCCAGAAGCTTCCAGCATTCGTCAGAACTCTCTAGAATTTTCCAGAATTTTGTACTATTCTGCGCAAATGGTCAGCATTCTTCAAAATTTTCTAGAAGTCTCTAAAATTATCCATAGGTCTCCACCATTCTCCAGCATTCTCTACCATTCTGTCTTTTTACATTCTATAAAATTGTCTATCATTCCCCGAAAATGGCCAGCATTCTCCACAATTTTTCAGAAGTCTCCACCCTTCTCCAGAGTTTTCTACCATTTTTAAGAATCTTCTACATTCCCCAGAGTTCTTTACCATTCCCCGAAAATGACCTGAATTTCGTAGAATTTTCTGGAAATCTCCAAATTTATCCAGAGGTCTCCATCGTTCTCCAGAATTCTCTAGCATTCTCAAGAAGTCTCTTACAGTCTCCAAAATCTACCATTCTCCAAAACAAATGATGTATTAAAAGAAAATTATGATAATGGACTGCTTAAATATTGTGACTAATATAAAACTATGGGAAGTGTTGAATTTATTTTTGAGTACAAATATTAATATTCCAATTATTATTCTACATCCAGTTTCTTTATTACACTTGAGACCCTTAAATATACTTTATTTAATCTTCTTCTTGTTAGATGCAAGTAGTTATTATAACCGCGAACAATGCAAGCATTTCTATATGTTATTACGTAAGTAGGTACCTACTTCTTGTAATTTGTATCGTTATTTTGCAGTTGAACGTGCAAATGCTTTGGGAGTAGAGAGTAATGAAAACAGTCTTTATTTGATTATACGCCCCACGTCAGGCAACGACGTCACCGACGACGCGAGGGTTAATTCTTTCGGTGGTTCATGTTTATTGATGTCGTAAAACCTTTGCGAATCTCATTTTACGTGGAATCTCGCTCACTAACAACTTCTCTTTTAATGCAAAATTCATTGAGAGGAGCCGCTTATTAACTAATTCGATACAAACAAAAAATAAAAATAACATTAACAACCCCCAGATAAAAAAACCCTCAATCCTCAGGTAGGTAAAGGTTAAATTATGAATATTTCATCGATCAAAAATATAAAGAAGTGGGCATAATAATAAAAATAGAACTGTGATTGAGAAATAACAAGAAAATTTACATACACATTAAATTATTTATTTCTCGCCTGTAATGTTTGTGTATTAGCAGAACTGAAATTCGGTTTATTGTGGTAATTGGGCTTGTATCTAATGTTATTACGACATGCTATTTCGGTGCAAGAATTTTTATAACACAGGTTTAGCCAGCCGATAAATGTGACAAATTATTCAGTGGTTTATAACTTCACGTCACGCACACCCCCCCATTCGTACCTACATAAGTCGTACAATGTCTATGCAAATAAAGGCTCCAGAACTAATCCCTGGTTGAGCTGTATAGAGCCCTCGTAAAGGTAAAGAAAGTCATGGAAAGTGTCGCACCACACACTCGCACACACAAACCAACATACATATGTATATATATGCATATGTACGTGTATACCTATATACGGAGCAGACAAACGACTCTCCAGGGCCCTACTCAGTTTTTACGCTCTTTTCTTATTTTATAGTCCACTGCTTTGCGGAATCTTCACACTTTTATTCACGCCCGCCCATCTTCAATATGAAAAGCTCAAATAGACACAGGAAATGAGCCCTTAAACGATGTACGACTTCTAGTAAAAATTTAATTTACCGAATGGCAATAACGTTTTTATTATTCGCTTTTTACTCAACTCCCTCGAAATGTGATTAAGCACCACCTAAATGTATACATACTTCAAAATTCAAATAAATTCAAAAAATTTGGAAGAGTTGGTTTTGTTTTCGAAAATTTTAATTATTTTAAGTTTACCTTTAACAACTGTATTATTCATCTTAACGGCATGTACGCTTTGTGTTTGCTCTTTAAATGAAGACGACTGTCCCTTTTTATTTGCGGAAAGCATTCCATAGGATAATATCGGGTAAACTTTGTGGAAAAGCAAAGTTCCTGTTCCTTTTCTAAAAATGTAATCTTACTTTTAAAGCACATCTCAACCTCGTGGGGAATACTCTTCCGTTTGAAATATCGGCAAGGACGTTAGTTCTCTTCTTATTTTATTCCTGTTGCGGACAGGACTTGTCCTGGGAACGTCTGCGGATTTTAAAAGGGAACGAACTCGGAGAATAGAGAATAAATTCCGAATATACCGATTTGAAATCGTCCTCAACTTTACTTTTACACTTGGAATATTTAAAAGGGAATCTTTTATGTCGTCCAGGAACGCTTGGAGAATAAAAAGATCAACAAAGAGTGAGAGAGAAATTTAAATTTCTCCAAATAATTTCCACATGATTCTTAATGAAGTAAGCAATGATAGAATTACTAGCAATAGAAATACAAACAGGAGTACAGAGGAGGAAGGCAGACAAAAACTTAAATGATCTAATATTCTCCAGAATTTCTAGCTTTCCTGAGAATTCTCTGCCATTCATTGAAAAACTCCTGCATTCTTCAGAATCCTCAAGCTCCCACTACAGTTCTCTAGTACTCTCCAGCATTCTCTGGGGTTCTCTATCGTTCTCCAGAAGTCTGCAGCATTCTCCAGAAGTGTGTAGCATCCTACAGAAGCCTCAAGTAAACTCTAGCATTCTCCGGAGTTTTCTACCATTCTCCAGATGTCTCTAGCATTCTCTAGAATTCTCTACCATTCTTCTGAATTTTTTGATATTCTCCAGAATTTTTAAGCATTTTCCAGAATTGTCTAACATTCTTCAGAAAACTCTTGCATTCTCCATAATCTTCTTGCTCTCACCTGAGTTCTGTGGGTCTCACTAAAATCCTCTAGCAATCTCTAGTACTCTCCAGAAGTCTGCAGCATTCTCCAGAAGTGTGTAGCATCCTACAGAAGCTTCAAGTAAACTCTAGCATTCTCCGGAGTTTTCTACCATTCTCCAGAAGTCTCTAGCATTCTGCAGAATTCTCTATCATTCTTCAGAATGCTTTAATATTCTCCAGAATTTTTTAGCATTTTCCAGAATTGTCTAATATTCATCAGAAAACTCTTGCATTCTCCATAATCCTCTTGCTCTCACCTGAGTTTTCTAGGTCTCACTAAAATTCTCAAGCAATCTCTGGTATTCTCCAGAAGTCTGGAGCATTCTCCAAAAGTGTGTAGCATCCTACAGAAGTCTCAAGTAAACTCCAACATTCTCCGGGGTTTTCTACCATTCTCCAGAAGTTTCTAGCATTCTCTAGAATTCTCTATCATTCTTCAGAATGCTTTAATATTCTCCAGAATTTTTAGCATTTTCCAGAATTGTCAAACATTCTTCAGAAAACTCTTGCATTCTCCATAATCCTCTAGCTCTCATCTGAGTTCTCTAGGTCTCACTAAAATTCTCTAACAATCTCTGGAGTTCTCTATCATTCTCCAGAAGTCTGCAGCATTCTCCAAAAGTGTGTAGCATCCTACAGAAGTCTCAAGTAAACTCCAACATTCTCCGGGGTTTTCTACCATTCTCCAGAAGTCTCTAGCATTCTCTAGAATTCTCTATCATTCTTCAGAGTGCTTTTATATTCTCCAGAATGTTTTAGCATTTTCCAGAATTGTCTAATATTCATCAGAAAACTCTTGCATTCTCCATAATCCTCTTGCTCTCACCTGAGTTTTCTAGGTCTCACTAAAATTCTCAAGCAATCTCTGGTATTCTCCAGAAGTCTGGAGCATTCTCCAAAAGTGTGTAGCATCCTACAGAAGTCTCAAGTAAACTCCAACATTCTCCGGGGTTTTCTACCATTCTCCAGAAGTTTCTAGCATTCTCTAGAATTCTCTATCATTCTTCAGAATGCTTTAATATTCTCCAGAATGTTTTAGCATTTTCCAGAATTGTCTAACATTCTTCAGAAAACTCTTGCATTCTCCATAATCCTCTTGCTCTCACCTGAGTTCTGTGGGTCTCACTAAAATCCTCTAGCAATCTCTAGTACTCTCCAGAAGTCTGCAGCATTCTCCAGAAGTGTGTAGCATCCTACAGAAGCTTCAAGTAAACTCTAGCATTCTCCGGAGTTTTCTACCATTCTCCAGAAGTCTCTAGCATTCTGCAGAATTCTCTATCATTCTTCAGAATGCTTTAATATTCTCCAGAATTTTTTAGCATTTTCCAGAATTGTCTAATATTCATCAGAAAACTCTTGCATTCTCCATAATCCTCTTGCTCTCGACCTGAGTTTTCTAGGTCTCACTAAAATTCTCAAGCAATCTCTGGTATTCTCCAGAAGTCTGGAGCATTCTCCAAAAGTGTGTAGCATCCTACAGAAGTCTCAAGTAAACTCCAACATTCTCCGGGGTTTTCTACCATTCTCCAGAAGTTTCTAGCATTCTCTAGAATTCTCTATCATTCTTCAGAATGCTTTAATATTCTCCAGAATGTTTTAGCATTTTCCAGAATTGTCAAACATTCTTCAGAAAACTCTTGCATTCTCCATAATCCTCTAGCTCTCATCTGAGTTCTCTAGGTCTCACTAAAATTCTCTAACAATCTCTGGAGTTCTCTATCATTCTCCAGAAGTCTGCAGCATTCTCCAAAAGTGTGTAGCATCCTACAGAAGTCTCAAGTAAACTCCAACATTCTCCGGGGTTTTCTACCATTCTCCAGAAGTCTCTAGCATTCTCTAGAATTCTCTATCATTCTTCAGAGTGCTTTTATATTCTCCAGAATGTTTTAGCATTTTCCAGAATTGTCTAACATTCTTCAGAAAACTCTTGCATTCTCCATAATCCTCTAGCTCTCACCTGAGTTTTCCAGGTGTCAGTAAAATTTTCTAGCAATCTCTGGTATTCTCCAGAAGTCTTCAGCATTCTTCAGAAGTGTGTATCATCCTACAGAAGCCTCAAGTAAACTCCAACATTCTCCGGAGTTTTTTACCATACTCCAGAAGTCTCCAGCATTCTCTAGAATTCTCTATCATTCTTCAGAATGCTTTAATAATCTCCAGAATTCTTTAGCATTTTCCAGAGCTCTTCAGCATTCTCTAGAGTTCTCTGACACTTTTCAGAAGTCTCCATCACACTCCAGAATTTTCTGCCAGTCTCCATATTCTCTAGCATTCTCGAAAATTTTTAACCAATCCCCCTTGCGTTTCTACAAATCGTCATCGCAAAAATTCCAGTTCCGAATATTTTGCAAACATCATCGCGTAACATCGCACATTTGGCGTATAGTACATCTATGCATAAAGTGAAAAGCAAAATAAAAATTTTTTAAAGTAGAGAAAATACGACAGTTCCCCTTCAGTACAACTTGTGTTCCGGTCGCAGTAGGCTTGATTTATGTACGGTCGTGCCACGTCCTCGGCGCATTGTAGCAAACACAAAACCCGCGAAACGTAACAAGCTATAAAATAACTTCGCACTATATATTCAAGGAATCGCGAGGATTTATTAGTTTTTCGGATGCAAGGGAGATAAAAACGAATTCGTCTCGTCTATGCTAGAGGACCGTGGCGGGTTTTGCTCATTTTACACCTCCGGTCATTTTTATATTTCGCTCACATGAGAAATGTGCATATTCGACGACACATTATTCTCCAACTTTATTCAGCAAATGCATAAAAACATATGTTTATATGTTTTGATATTCCAGCACTGAGAAAAATTAGCGGTTATCTGTATTATAGCCTCTTACTACGTCAAATCAAGTGTAATAATAAATATTCGATGATTAAATAATATCGATGCAAGTTATCAAAATTTGTATTTACTTTCAACCTCCCTGAAAACTTTAAAAATTATTCTTGTAACACATTTTCAAGCAAACACAAAGTGATCAAAGGGCTTCCCAAATGCCAACTGCCAATTTCACTAGGTACTTACATGGTTTGGTAAACCAAAGTATTGGTCAGTTGGTTCTCCAACTGAACTTCAAACTGTAAACTCTCAGAAATTGTGTGATCTCGTCAGTTTAGTTTAACCTAATCTCCATCATCTTGAAGTTCTCTTTACATCGGCCGGTGCTCAGTTTAAGACGCAGAGTGAGATAGAGCGAGCAATTAACAAACTGAACCTCATTGCTTTTAAATTAGACGCCAGAGGCCTCCATCTGGGCTGTATGAAGCAATTCCGTTTCATATCAGGGCACGATGTGTACTTATTTGTGTGTGTTAGATCTGAGTAGGTAGAGGCCGTCGAATGTTGAATCGTTGAGCTTTACTGTTGTATAATTATGGAAAAAAGAGCGAATGTGTTAGAGGGTAATTTGTCCAAAACGAGACCCGCGAAGAGCTAATGGTTATTTCATGCATTGTTCTCAAGTAGTATGCGTAGGTACTATCATATATCCCGTGGCTACGACGCGTCTCCTACGGGATGATTTGATTAAGATTAGGAAATTGAAGCGATTCTCTCGAAACGTCCTTCGGGGGGTGACGAAAATGTTTGAGTGGCGCGAATCGCTTCGGGCGCTAATCCTGTTTGCTGGTTTTGAGAATTAGGACATTCGGAAACTGCTTCGACATCTAATATCTGAAGCGAATCGCAAATTGTAATGGCCAACCAGAATATTATTATATATACCAACCCACAAAATTTCAGAATATATTATAGCCAAAATACACCCTCAGTTATTGTCTTATACTACACCCCTTTGTACTTATAAGTAAGTATTGGTAGTAAAAGTAACGTACTTAGTGAATATTCTTGCTTCTACCATTAAAATCCTAAATATCCAGACAGTCAATATTATGTTGGAACACTTTAGTCCCATTATGGGGTTGACAGCCCTTGATTAATAAGGATAAAAATAGACTTTGATAATAGTATCAGTAGGTGAACGATAACAATATCTTCTAAACACTTTTGCTATCCAGAGCAGGACGTTTTAGAACGTACTCGCTGGCTTCTAGCACATTCCATAATATTTTAGGTCTAATTTTTTTAAAGTTCTTGCAAAACTGTAACCTTCTCCAGAATCCTCTAACATACTCCAGAAATATCTCGCATTCTCCAGGATTCACCAGAACTATCTACCATTCTCCAGGATTCTCCGATGCATTCTTCGACCCCTGTAGCATTCTCCAGAATTCTCTGGTATTCACAATGATTATTTATAACATCCTTTAGAACCCAACACATTCTCAAAAATTCTCTAACATTGTTTACAACTTGCTATCATTCTCCAGAATTCTCTTGCATTCCCTAGAGCACTCTAACTTTCTTTGGAATTTTCTAGCACTCTCCAGATACCTATGCAGCATCTTTTAGAACCCTGAAGCATTCTCAAGCTTTTCTTTATCTTCCTTTAGACTTATAGCATTCTTCAGAATTCCATAGCATTTTATAGAATATTCTAGCATTCTAAAGTATTCTCAAATACATTCTTCAGAACGCTGTAGCAATCTCCAGAATCATCTGGCATTCACAATTATTATTTATAGCATCCTTCAGAACCTGAAGCATTCTTAAAAATTAGCTTACATTGTTTACAACTTGCTATCATTCTCCAGAATTCTCTTGCATTCCCTAGAGCACTCTAACTTTCTTTGGAATTTTCTAGCACTCTCCAGATACCTATGCAGCATCTTTTAGAACCCTGAAGCATTCTCCAGGTTTTCTTTATCTTCCTTTAGACTTATAGCATTCTTCAGAATTCCATAGCATTTTATAGAATATTCTAGCATTCTAAAGTATTCTCAAATACATTCTTCAGAACCCTGTAGCAATCTCCAGAATCATCTGGCATTCACAATTATTATTTATAGCATCCTTCAGAACCTGAAGCATTCTTAAAAATTAGCTTACATTGTTTACAACTTGCTATCATTCTCCAGAATTCTCTTGCATTCCCTAGAGCACTCTAACTTTCTTTGGAATTTTCTAGCACTCTCCAGATACCTATGCAGCATCTTTTAGAACCCTGAAGCATTCTCCAGGTTTTCTTTATCTTCCTTTAGACTTATAGCATTCTTCAGAATTCCATAGCATTTTATAGAATATTCTAGCATTCTAAAGTATTTTCAAATACATTCTTCAGAACCCTGTAGCAATCTCCAGAATCATCTGGCATTCACAATTATTATTTATAGCATCCTTCAGAACCTGAAGCATTCTTAAAAATTAGCTTACATTGTTTACAACTTGCTATCATTCTCCAGAATTCTCTTGCATTCCCTAGAGCACTCTAACTTTCTTTGGAATTTTCTAGCACTCTCCAGATACCTATGCAGCATCTTTTAGAACCCTGAAGCATTCTCCAGGTTTTCTTTATCTTCCTTTAGACTTATAGCATTCTTCAGAATTCCATAGCATTTTATAGAATATTCTAGCATTCTAAAGTATTCTCAAATACATTCTTCAGAACCCTGTAGCAATCTCCAGAATCATCTGGCATTCACAATTATTATTTATAGCATCCTTCAGAACCTGAAGCATTCTTAAAAATTAGCTTACATTGTTTACAACTTGCTATCATTCTCCAGAATTCTCTTGCATTCCCTAGAGCACTCTAACTTTCTTTGGAATTTTCTAGCACTCTCCAGATACCTATGCAGCATCTTTTAGAACCCTGAAGCATTCTCCAGGTTTTCTTTATCTTCCTTTAGACTTATAGCATTCTTTAGAATTCCATAGCATTTTATAGAATATTCTAGCATTCTAAAGTATTCTCAAATACATTCTTCAGAACCCTGTAGCAATCTCCAGAATCATCTGGCATTCACAATTATTATTTATAGCATCCTTCAGAACCTGAAGCATTCTTAAAAATTAGCTTACATTGTTTACAACTTGCTATCATTCTCCAGAATTCTCTTGCATTCCCTAGAGCACTCTAACTTTCTTTGGAATTTTCTAGCACTCTCCAGATACCTATGCAGCATCCTTTAGAACCCTGAAGCATTCTCCAGGTTTTGTTTAGCTTCCTCTAGACATAGCATTCTCCAGAATTCTCTCCTTTTCTCTAGAATCCGTTAATTTTCTTCAGAAAACTTTAGCTTTCTCTGTAATTCTCTAGCATTCTCCAATATTCTATATAGTATTCTTCAGCAGCATTCTCCAAGGTTTTCTTAGCTTCCTCTTAAACTTATAACATTCTCTAGAATTCCATGGCATTTTATAGAACTAACTAGCATTCTTCAGAATTCTCTAGTATTTTCTAGAATTCCCTAACTTTTTCAAGAACACTAGCTTTCTATTGAATTCTAGTATTCTTCAAAGTTCTCCAACATTCTGCACAACCTTCTAGTGTAAAGTAATCCTCTAGCATCCTCTAGAATTCTCTAATAAATATTCTTTAGAATTTTCTAGTATTCTACAGGATTCTCTGTATCTTCCTTCAGAACTCCAAAACTTTAGAGTTATTTAGCATTATTAGAGTCGTTATGGTAGGACTAAAGTGGCATGTTAGTGCATGTCACACATTCTGTCGTCGTCGAAGTTGACAGTTTTGTACGGAAACGTTCGGAATGTATTTTCCCGTTTTATTGTAAAGTTCGGACAGACCGTGAAATTGAAAAAGTTTCCTGCCAAACGGCCTTCCGAGGAGACCTTATAAATAGAAAGGAGCAGCGTTCGATTCTCGAGTAATTTCATGAAGTTTCGGTAAATAAAAAACAATAAAAAGCAATGTAAGGTAAGAGACTTTTAAATTGCCAAAAAAAAAACGAAATCGATCGACTGTGATGTAATGGTCAATTGCCCAGAACTATTTCAAATTAAGTTGCATGGTACATTTAGACAGCAAAATCACTTTAAATTTCATTTGAAGACAGACACTATATTTTTATTTGTCTTGGGGTGGTTTTGTATATTTTTGGTTCAATTTTTTTGTCGATGAAAAATGAGACAAAGAGGTTTTAAAAACCGTCTGCACTGCATCATAAAAACTTCATACAAACCGCCCCAAACATGCATACATAGGTGTATATATGTATATGTAATGTATGTACTCCCAACTAAAGTGTAATTTTTCCCCGCTAATATTCATGTACCACAGCATGCATACATTGCGGCTATGCGAGGTGAAATTATTTCATAAACATTAGACGGAGGCCTCTGGCGTATAATTTAAAAGCGGAGGGATTTTAGTTTGTTAATTGTCAACTCAGTATCTTTCCGTCTTCATCTTGAAAACCACCACTACCGCCGCCACGCAACCGCCTGATAACTTCACTCGGATTATACTAATGGCATTAATATACGTGTATGCTTCAAACAACAACATTAGCAAAGTGAACTTTTATGAATCTACGTAAAGAGATTTTCTCGTAATTTCACATTCTCTGAGCTTTCGTCTGACGGCATAGGAAATTAGGGTCACAATTAGGGAATTCTGTTTGATAAAAGGTCAACTAAACTTGATAACGTGCACGTACAAGGTACGAGCAAATTTACTAAAGAGTTGACTTATTTCTTGATATCAGACCGAGGACACGACAGTTCACCATTTACCAAGAAGTGCTCATTCTAACTTTGCTAATTGGCTAAATAATAAAACCGGGTGCTTCTAAATACTTAATGTTATACGTCAAACATTTAGCAAACATTTGTGAATATTCATTGAATTAATTTAAAATTTAGTACATACATATCTTGCTAGCGTTCAACATCGCTAAACAACTTTTGGAATCTTTTTTAACCAGATAAATAAAAATATAAACACTCACCCTTCTATATCACTATTCACTGCTCCGTCTAATTAAGATTAAGATGGTAAGCAAAAATCTAAGAAATACCTTGAAATTCTTTAAAATACCCTAGCATTCTCAAGAATTCTCGAGAACCATCCCGAATTTTCCAAAATTCTCCAGCACTCTCCAGAATTCTGTGGCAGCCTCCTCAAGAATTCTCCAGCATTCTCCTCAAGAATTCTCCAGCATTCTCCTCAAGAATTCTCCAGCATTCTCCTCAAGAATATCTCCAGCATTCTCCTATTAATTCTCTAGCATTCTCCAGCAATTTTATAAATTCTCTAGCATTCTCCAGAAGCCTGTCGCATCCTCCAGAATTCTCTAATCTTTTCCGAAAGTATCTAGAATTCTCTAACAATAGTCAATATTTCCCCACATTCTCCGAATCCTCTATAATCCTTTCAAACGTTTTCAGAATACTCCGGCAATCTCCAGAACTCACTAACATTATCCAAAAATCTACTGGAACCATCAGATTTCTCTAGCATTGTTCAGATTTTCTTAGCATTCTTCAGAATATTCTGTAGCTGTCTTCAGAATCCCTCGTCATTCTCCAGAAGCCTGTTGCATTCTCATGAATTCTCCAACATTCTTCAGAAGTATTTAACATTCTCCAGAACTCTTTTGTATTCTACAGAATTATCTAGCATTTTTCAGAATACTCTGGCAATCTCAGGATTCACTCACATTCTCCAAAATTCTCCTGTATTTTCAAATCTCTTTAACATTCTTCAGTGGTATTCTCCAGATGTTAAAATCATTCTCCAGAAGCCTTTAGCCTTCTCTAGGATTCTCTAATATTCTTAGAAATATTTAGCATTCCCCAGAAGCTTCTAGCATTCTCAAAAATCTTCAATATATTCTAAAATTCTGTGGCATTCTCCAGAACTCCTTAGAATTTTCCAGAACACTCTAGAATTCTTGAAGAACTCTCTCAATTCTTCCCTCACCAGCATTCTTTCGGATTATTCTAGCATTGTTCAGATCTTCTTAGCATTCTCCAGAATATTCTTTAGCTCTTTTCAGAATTCCTCATCTTTCTCCAGAAGCCTGATGCATTCTCATGAATTCTCCAACATTCTTAGAAGTATTTAACATTCTCCAGAACTCTTTCGTATTCAACAGAATTCTCTAGCATTTTCCAGAATACTCTGGCAATCTCAGGATTCACTCACATTCTCCAAAATACTCCTGTATTTTCAAATCTCTTTAACATCCTTCTGTGGTATACTCCAGATGGTAAAATCATTCTCCAGAAGCCTTAAGCCTTCTCTAGGATTCTCTAATATTCTTCAGAAATATTTAGCATTCCCCAGATTCTTCTAGCATTCTCAAAAAACTTCAATATATTCTAAAATTCTGTGGCATTCTCCAGAACTCCTCAGAATTTTCCAGAACACTCTAGAATTCTTGAAGAACTTTTTCACATTCTTCCCTCACCAGCATTCTTTCAGATTTTTCTAGCATCTTCCAGACTAGGAACTGTGGCTTTCTTCCATATGACTTGGCATTCTCGAGAAATTTCTAGAATTCTCTTAATAATTTTAGATGTTCCAAAACTCTCTTGTCTCTTCTGGAATGTTTCAGAGTATTTTCGAATGCTCCACCACTTCCTAAGATGCTTCCAATATGTCGGGAACTGTGAGATTAAAAGTAAACCCCTCTAATAACCTTCCCTCAAATAAGAGCAGTACCTTTCTTTTTAATAAAAGTTTAAGCATCCTGTAAACCAAATTCCGTTAATTTAATTTTGGAAACAAACCGCAATCGTATCGAAATTGATGCTTATGTTCGATTATGGAAATTGCAAGTATTGGTTTTCCTTTTTTCCAGTATGGTAGGTACTTTGCAACGAAGACGTAGATACCAAATCGATAGTAATAAGTTTCCATATCATTCTCTATTTGCAGCAGACTTTATTAAACCCCTGATATGAAGGTAATACGTTTTCTAAAATTCAGTTTTCGGTACCGTGGAACACAAGTAGCAGGTGGTGGTAGTTTTATCATTTCGGCCAGATGCAGGTATTAAAGACGACTTACGAACTTACTAATCTTTGAAAGCAACTTTCCGGCAAAATTTTTAGGAAGGTGCTCTTGAGTTGTCCACCTTTCCATATTATTGCAGAATATGCTTTCTGAATTACTTTTGGATGTTGATCTTGTATATTAAAATAATGTATTTATTGTTTGTATGTTTTCCAACATTATTGTTACATGTAAATATTTCGTTCACGTACGTAACGTTTTCAAAATACATCTATGGAACAAACTGAAAGCTTTCAACAGTGTTGTAAATTTCGTCGAGATTTAAATGCAAAACTGTGCAATAAAGCTGTCATAAAATTCCGTCGCTTATAGTGATTTATTGTACTATAAACGATGAAACGATTCCCGACAGGTAATACTCCCATTTTTCCAATGCCCATTATTAGAAAGCTGAACGCCGATATAATTTACGACTAAACTTTCAGTAATTACCTACTCATATAATAATTATCGCTATTTATTTAAAACTTTCATAATCAAACAGTAATGCTTTTTTCGGCTTTATGGGCGATATTAAAAGAACCGGTCGGCGATATTTTTCATTACCGCGGAATAATTGCTTTTTACGATTTTTGGGTTAATTACTTTCATTAGATGTTTCCTCTAATGCTGCACAAAGCGTACTAAAATTTCAAACGTCCGCAGAAGGGGCAGGTCGAGCGTTTACTGACGATACCACGCCCACGTTAGCTATGACATGCGCGTAAGACGCTAGAGGTGGAGCTAATGCTCATATGTGTGCACATTGTATCCTCAACTACGCTAACAGCAATTAGAAGGGGCGGCGCTTATAACGTACGTACATAAGTCCCGCCTTTACTTTAGAACATTTCCAAATAATAAAATAGTCAAGTACGACAGACATCCTCTTATATTCTAGGATCTTTGCGTTAATACTAACTGTATTTTAACATCCCCGAATGATACCGCAATCAATATCGAAACTATTTAGCCACCGAAATCGTATTATTGGTACGTCGCCTCGCCTCTGGCAGATTTAACTTGGGCATCATGCACTTGTAAAGTTTTAATCTTCTGATTTAACATGGATTAGAAAGCAAAACTCATTCGAACAGACTAACGCGAGAATTAATTTCAAACAGGCGAAGCTCTCCCTCCACCTATCCTTCTCCGTGGAGGAATAGAAGTATCAAAGTTTGCTAATTCCGAAACGAATGTATGCGATTTCTGCCGCATCGGAGTTAGATCGTATTCTATTTCTTAAGCACAATGTACACTTATACAGGGTGCCATAAATATGACGATGAATTAAGAGGACGTATAAAATGTTGTATTAAAAGTAGAAAATGTATATATTTTAGGGGTAGAATACTTATCTTTTGTTGTTGTTCTGAAATCTAAAACGTGAATAATAAAAACGCTTATCTTCGACTACTAGCGATCCATTGTCTGTGAAAGGTCCTTTTGTATTCCTGAACGTTCACTTACATCGATTTTGCCTGTTTTAATAAAGCATAAACAGACCGTATTCTGACCAATCAATATTGAGTGGTGTAGTTTTCAAACAATCTCCTGTGTATTGTTTTTCCAAGCCATTGTTTCAACCCTAACATCCCTTTTTGTAGAATTCAAAAATATAAAGGGATTTTGTAATTACGTCCAGTCTACGTTTTAGCGTTTACCTATTTTTATTTTGATCCTCCACAATTTTTTTACTCACCTTAAAGAATTTTATAAAAATTTATTTATGAATGAAAAATTATTCATTGGGTAGAAAACGGGCTGGTGCCACATTCGCGCCACTGAAATGTTGAAATGCATGTAGGTACGTACACCTAACCTAAGTACCGAAGAAAAATTCTGAATGTAAGGTCGTTACAGCATTTTTTCTTTTTTGATTACGGCGTTAATTGAATCAGTCCTCGGTGTTTTTAAAAAGCAGCAGAGTATGTACAAATACACCTGCATACATGTTGTGAGAAAGAAAGGATGACAAGGAAGACTGGAGCTGTTGTAGAATTTTTCGCTTAGTCGAATGCACGAAAACGACCTCTAAACTCGAATTAAGAGGAGTTATGTATGTGCAGTCCTGTTCCGGACATTTGAATGTTCCAGGACGACTTCTATTGCGCTACTTTAATGAGCGTCGCAGGTGCAAACCTCCTTATGTTGTCCCGTAAATGTTGCACGTTCTTTTTATTCCGCCAACTATTTATATTCGAGAAGAAAAATACACAGATTGTAACTAAAAAATTAAATTTATACAACAACGTCAACTGAGTTATTATGAAGGCCAAGACTAAATGAACAAGACCAAGCCTTTATTTATTGCAAAACCAGGGTTAATCCTAAGACTAAGATTAAGGATAAGACTAAATTATGAAGAACAGAGTTATTGTCAGGATTATTTTATAAAAACCAAAAGAAAAACACAAGTTTAAAGAACAAGACAAAGTTTGTGGACCAAACTTAATGAAGAACGGCATGATTAAGATTAAGTTTTAATGAAAAAGGTTGAATATAAATTTACACTAAGTGAAGACCAAAAAGAACGCCTAGATTAAATAAAGAAGATCAAGTTTAAGGTCTCCATTAAATGAGGAAGACCAAAAAGAAGGTCAAGATTAAATGAAGAAGACCAACATGGAAGGCAAGATCAAGTGACGAAGATTAAGGCCAAGATTAAAGAACAAGACTCATATTAAGGCCTAGACTGAATGACCAAGACTAAGATGAAAACCAAGATTAAATGGAGATCAAAATTAAGGTCAACATAATGAACAACAACCACATAAAGGCTAACATTAAATGATGAAGATTAAAATTAAGATCTATATAACTTGAAGAACACCCTTATGAAGGCCAAGATTAAATGAATAAGATCAAAATGAAGGCCT
The DNA here is from genome assembly GCA_029378335.1 of Agrilus mali. NCBI lineage: Eukaryota > Metazoa > Arthropoda > Insecta > Coleoptera > Buprestidae > Agrilus > Agrilus mali. The sequence goes on along the minus strand of CM055654.1, from coordinate 1,541,258 downwards.
AGAAGAAACGGAAATGATGAATATTGAGGCGAATATTGAACAGGAAAATCGAAATTAAGGCCAACACTGAGACAAGAACACCAAGATGAAAGCCAAGATTTAGTGACGATGACTAAGACCAAGATTAAAGAACAAGAATAAGATTAGGGCCTAAACTGAATGAAGAAGACTAAGATGAAAACCAGGAATAAATGAAGAAGATCAAAATTAAGATCTACAGATAATAAAGAAGAACCACATGGAGGATAACATTAAATGATGAAGATCCAAATTAAGGTCTACACAACTTGAAGAACACCATCATGAAGGCCAAGATTAAATGAATAAGATCAAAATGAAGGCCTAGAATAAACGAAAATGATGAATATTGAGGCGAATATTGAACAGGAAAGTCGAGATTAAGGACAACACTAAGACAAGAAGACCAAGATGAAGGCCAAGATTTAGTGACGATGACTAAGACCAAGATTAAAGTACAAGAATAAGATTAAGGCCTAAACTGAATGAAGAAGACTAAGATGAAAACCAAGAATAAATGAAGAAGATCAAAATTAAGGTCTACACATAATAAAGAAGACCCACATGAAGGCTAACATTAAATGATGATCAAAATTAAGGTCTACACAACATGAAGAACAGCCTCATGAAGGCCAAGATTAAATGAATAAGATCAAAATGAAGGCCTAGAATAAACGACAATGATGAATATTGAGGCAAATATTGAACAGGAAAATTGAGATTAAGGCCAACACTAAGACAAGAAGACCAAGATGAAAGCCAAGATTTAGTGACGATGATTAAGACCAAGATTAAAAAACAAGAATAAGATAAGGGCCTAAACTGAATGAAGAAGACTAAGATAAAAACTAAGATTAAATGAAGAAGATCAAAATTAAGGTCTACACATAATAAACAAGACCCACATGAAGGCTAACATTAAATGATGAAGATCCAAATTAAGGTCTACACAACATGAAGAACAGCCTCATGAAGGCCAAGATTAAATGAATAAGATCAAAATGAAGGCCTAGAATAAACGAAAATGATGAATATTGAGGCAAATATTGAACAGGAAAATTGAGATTAAGGCCAACACTGAGACAAGAAGACCAAGATGAAGGCCAAGATTTAGTGACGATGACTAAGACCAAGATTAAAGTACAAGAATAAGATTAAGGCCTAAACTGAATGAAGAAGACTAAGATAAAAACTAAGATTAAATGAAGAAGATCAAAATTAAGGTCTACACATAATAAAGAAAACCCACATGAAGGCTAACATTAAATGATGAAGATCAAAATTAAGGTCTACACATAATAAACAAGACCCACATGAAGGCTAACATTAAATGATGAAGATCAAAATTAAGGTCTACACAACATGAAGAACAGCCTCATGAAGGCCAAGATTAAATGAATAAGATCAAAATGAAGGCCTAGAATAAACGACAATGATGAATATTGAGGCAAATATTGAACAGGAAAATTGAGATTAAGGCCAACACTAAGACAAGAAGACCAAGATGAAAGCCAAGATTTAGTGACGATGATTAAGACCAAGATTAAAAAACAAGAATAAGATAAGGGCCTAAACTGAATGAAGAAGACTAAGATAAAAACTAAGATTAAATGAAGAAGATCAAAATTAAGGTCTACACATAATAAACAAGACCCACATGAAGGCTAACATTAAATGATGAAGATCCAAATTAAGGTCTACACAACATGAAGAACAGCCTCATGAAGGCCAAGATTAAATGAATAAGATCAAAATGAAGGCCTAGAATAAACGACAATGATGAATATTGAGGCAAATATTGAACAGGAAAATTGAGATTAAGGCCAACACTAAGACAAGAAGACCAAGATGAAAGCCAAGATTTAGTGACGATGATTAAGACCAAGATTAAAAAACAAGAATAAGATAAGGGCCTAAACTGAATGAAGAAGACTAAGATAAAAACTAAGATTAAATGAAGAAGATCAAAATTAAGGTCTACACATAATAAACAAGACCCACATGAAGGCTAACATTAAATGATGAAGATCCAAATTAAGGTCTACACAACATGAAGAACAGCCTCATGAAGGCCAAGATTAAATGAATAAGATCAAAATGAAGGCCTAGAATAAACGAAAATGATGAATATCGAGGCAAATATTGAACAGGAAAATCGAAATTAAGGCCAACACTAAGACAAGAAGACCAAGATGAAGGCCAAGATTTAGTAACGACGACTAAGACTAAGATTAAAGAACAAGAATAAAATTAGGGCCTAAACTGAATGAGAAAGACTAAAATAAAAACGAAGATTAAACGAAGAAGATCAAAATTAAGATCTACACATAATAAAGAAGGCCCACATGAAGCCTAACATTAAAAAATATTGAGGCAAATATTGAACAGGAAAATCGAGATTAAGGCCAACACTAAGACAAGAAGACCAAGATGAAAGCCAAGATTTAGTGACGATGATTAAGACCAAGATTAAAAAACAAGAATAAGATAAGGGCCTAAACTGAATGAAGAAGACTAAGATAAAAACTAAGATTAAATGAAGAAGATCAAAATTAAGATCTACACATAATAAAGAAGGCCCACATGAAGGCTAACATTAAAAAATATTGAGGCAAATATTGAACAGGAAAATCGAGATTAAGGCCAACACTAAAAGAAGAAGATCAAGACAATATGATGAAGAGGAAAATTAAGGCTATGAATCAGCAAAGCTCTTACAATGTAGACCAAGACTAGTAGTAATATTAGAAGACCCACATTAAGGATGATATTAATTGAAGAAGACCAGGATGTTCTCTCACACTGTAGACTAAGACTAAAGGAAGAAGATAAAGATTAGGGCCGAGACTAATTGTAAAATTAAGACAAAGACTTAAGGAACAAGACAAAGATGAGGATTTGAGTTGGTTTTGATGAAATATGAAAGAAGATTGTCGTTGAATAGTTGATGGTCTTTACGTAATCTTCCAGTATTACGTATACATATGTACGATATATGTATGTTGTTTTATGGTGCATTCTTAATATCTCTCTTGCCTCAACAATATTTCCCCGAAGGTTGAGAGAACGAGAGCGACAATGCCAGTAACCGAGCTATTAGTTTGATTCCGCTCGGTTTCTGATTTGAATTATTCGATTAGCCTTTGAGTGCTTTGGAAACCGTTCATTACAGGTCATTGTAGTCAAAGAGGGGTTTCGGTCGAGAATTATTAATAGCTCGACGAGAGCCATGATATCCGATGAAAAGGGGATTTTTCAATTCGGATATCCACGAACAACTACTAGGCAGGTGGGTGGGTAGTAATTCGTTCTATTGGAAAATAATAGACGGCCTATATTCACCATAGAAAATGTGTAATGAATACTAGCAGACAGGGAGAGTGCATTGATCGGTGAAGAGGCACGCAAATGAATGAATCAAGTGATCCGTACACCCATAGATAGATATATCGTATTCGGGATGAGATTTATTGATTATCAAATCGGTTTTAGACTCTCTTGTTAATCTAACAGAGTGTGGGCAACCCACTATACAAATGGGCTCTTACGTAAAATGGGTTGCCTGCATTCAACTGTTATTTATTTTACTTACACTGCTTATATACGTTTATATAATTAATTAGACAAACAGGGAGTTGTTTTTAATAAAGGGATGTGTGGTTTTGCAAAACAAAATGACGTTTGGATTAACGTCAGTCAAAAGGCATACAGGAAAAGTGTATCAGAGGAAAGTTATTATATCAGACCAGACCAAGGATATTACGGGAGTCGTCTATAAGGTGATTTATGGACCGAAAGCGCCTGGCTGTTCCCGCTTGTTCCTGCAGGATCGTATAATATATAATATGAAGCGCGTTCGCGATAGGTTCGCGAGTTATTCAGGCGCTATCGTCCTAGTTTTATTTCGAAGAAGAACAGACCATGAAATTGAAAAAGTTTGGTGCAAATTAAAAATTTTGTCGTCGAGGGACGAATACCTGCTGTGTTCCTGTGTGCTGGTCAAAGCCGAACGAATTCCATCATTTTACACGCGAAAGACACGCGGCATCATCCCCCCCTAACCTCCTCAGTATCGCTCCCCGCTCTTTTATTTGCACTAAAATCGAATAAGAGCCACTGCATCGTAAATTAATTCAATACTTTTATCACGGTTACCTGTTTCTCCACCTTAACCGACTTCTAGATAGTATTGTTGGGTATAACAGATTAATTAATAGAATTGTGGCGTTAATTTTTACTATTGATTCATTTACTATCACAAAATCAATTAAATTTCTGTTTGAAAAGATGGGCTGATAGATTTATCTATGTACCTACACGATAGAAAATGATGAGCTTTTTAATCAAACGTGTAGGCACCTACTCAAAACTGGTCAAACAGACGACTGATTTTTATGAAATCCTCCACTTATTTTCACCCTCGTGAATGACCAAAATCTTTCTTTGTTTACATTATTATTGATCGAAAATATTCCACATTTCAATGCAATAATACTATTTCCACCGCCGCCAATAATCGTGTTCCATAGTATTATTAGTATAATTAATATAATTCTTCGGGCTATGTTGTTTAATTGTAAATAAAATAGTGTGGCTAATTAATATGTGTGTATATCGATGGTGCAATTCGTCTCTACCCGTTGGGACAGTCTGCGTCTATTAAGTTTCCGAGATAGCGTCGTTTTTGATCGATAGAAAGGGCTCGGAAGAGTGTAGATCGTGTCTTTTTAAGTGTAAATTGCACTTCAGGTGTTTCCTTTAGAATAACAAGTGCTTTCTTTATTACCCACTCTTTTGTACAACTGAGATGAGTTTACCCTTAAAGGGCTTCACACTGTTTTGTCTGCCGAAGTTTAAAATGATTTAGCACGCTGGCTCTAAAACCGTTCGTGAGTTTGCGCCAGTGTTTATAAGAGCCCATATATCTTAACACGATCTATATGGAAGGTTTATGAATAGAATGTGTACGATAGGATTGCATACTAAACTCCGAAATTAATTTTCCCGGCCGCGATAAAGACTCTGATAAATACCTCGATTTACGACTAAACGTGTTCTCTATGTATTTTCCGACCACCCACCTACTCTTCTTTTATAATCACATGCTACACTTCTTTTCAAACGATACAATAAACCAACGCAAAACCCAAAGAATTATTACCCAATAATTCTCAGATTTATTTCTCAAAATTTTAATACGCTTATATTTTTCATTTCTACATCGTAATTAAAAGCATTGCTGCAAATGGGTCATAAAGTATCATAAAATTTGCCAATACTCTGATATGTTAAATGAGTGAAAATATTTATTAGAGTGTTGTAGGTAATAGTTGGTTAGTGCCATAAACAATTGCTTCTGAGAATTGTTAAATGTAGTTTAATGAGCGACAATAATTCCTGTGAAAATTCCGGGGTAAAGGCGACGCCTTGGACGTCGACGATGGGATGGCCGCTGACCATCAGACACATAAACGGAGTGGTGTTCTGTTTGGGTATAAATTATAGTTTATTGCAGTGTCCGAGGTCGCGTTAGTTAGAATCAATGCCCCTGTTAACGCTTTCGCCATCTCAAGACCGCCCCGCATACGACTTAACTAGCTGACATTACACCCCTATTGTCTTTAGAGCAGTTTACAGTTGTTCAACGTGGAATATATACAAGTAGTTTTTAGCTCAATGTGCGAGGGATTACTATCACCATCACTACAATGTGTGATAGCATTGTAATCTAATATTTATAAGTTTTAAGATTATTAACAGCAAGAATTATTAACATCAATTGCGTTGATAACATGAGCAAATATTGCACCTCGAAGACTCCGCAGCGACTGTGCGCAGCGCTGGCTGGTAGCATGTATTTATATTGCGGAGCGGTGGGCGTAGCGCCGGCCGTCAACATTTCATTGGTCGCTTAGATCAACGCCCACAACTCCGCCGTATAAAAACAAGCGAACAGTCAGCGCTGCGCTCAGTCACTGTGATGCAAGTGGACATTGCAGATGACAGTCCATTTCCGTCTGTCAATTTTATTTATAATACTCCATATATTCTATTATTTACTTATTTTATTATTGATTTGATTACATGGAAACTATGTATTTAATTTCCTTAATCGTTACCAGACGTTTCAGCGAGATTTGGTCAAGATATGAAAATATTCATGTATGTATGTTGGTGAATGACCAAGTCGTCGAAATGCTTTTGATATTGCACTAGTAAATGCGAACTGCAAACTGACTAAACCATTTGCATGTTTTCCCAACTAATTCCCGATGGAGTGCATATATGGTATGTACACACGTACGTGTACTACTGGTGGAATATCAGTAAGGTCGGCCGCTTGATAATTATTCCACAAAAGTATCCCGGCCATTCTATTCCGAATTGGTTTCGTCTGGTGCTTAATCTCTTATGGCAGAATGTTTATTACTTATTCTCATTCTGGGATTAAACATACAATCGGGAACTGTGGCTTTTGCACGCTACCTACTCGTGGTCACCAGGAGATACCCACACTATTCGAACATTACATGAAACCGTCTTCTAAATTTCAAACCACTGCCGAGATTACAATAGAAACATATGTATATATCTGATGCTAATTTAATGCTCAACTACTTTCGTAATAAAAAATGGGTTGAGTATTCTCAAAGTTTCCAACCAATAACTTTGTAGTAAACGTGATGTACAATATCGATTTGGTGGGCGCTGCCAGTTCTGTGTTAACGAAGTATTCTTGGGGAAATCTTTACGATGATAGTTATCGCAATTGTCGTTGGCTATGCATTAGCGGCGGTCTCTGGCTCATACAATAGGTGCGGGTCAGACGCGTCCAATTTATATAATGGTAGAGAAAGCTGGCCGAACCATTTCCGGCGGACACTCTTCCGGAAAGTCACCACTTGTCTTTATGGCGTCATTTTTCTTAGACGTGCACTACGGTCCTTTCGGCTCTTATTTGTGAACAAGGAAGCGTCTCGGAGGCGAAACGGATGTCCTCTCCGCCTAGGATAGATAATAAATTACGACGACATCGAAGCTTTTGTCCTCTGTTGTTTTGAAATATTCCAAGACAATAAACGTTAATAATCGCACGCCTGCAACTGAAAGGCCTCTCGTCTTATTCCTCCGTTTAAAATTTTCCAGCTTTAACATTACAAGTTTTAAGTTTCCTCTTATTACTACGTTCAGTACGTCGCGTCGTCTCGTTCGGACTTGTTCCTTTTTCATGTATTGAATACGAATTATAAATTTTATGAATAAGACCGGAACGTAATCCCCGCTTTGTACTCACTCCCCTTCGAATTGCAAACGAGCTTATAATTCAAAAGATACAAAAGAGGCACACAATAATAATTCAAGAGAAATAAATACGTTATCATTGAACACACAATTTTAAAATTAACCAGGCGCGATATCAAATTAAAATTGTTAGTTACTTTTTATAATAAATTTGTTTTAAAGTGGAATGAAGAGTGTTGGAATAAAGAAATTATGATAGATATGTTAACAGATAGAATGAAAAGTAACCGCGATGTCCACGTGGGTGAATGTTGCACCTCGAAGTCCCCCCAACAACTGATCGTAACAGTGGCTGTTCGTTTGTTCTTATACTGTGGAGCGGTAGGCGTAGCAAAGCGACGGCCTAATCGACGTTTGATTGGACGCTTCCATTAACACTTCCTCGCTACGCCCACCGTTCCGCGGTATAAAAGAAAGCCAACGGCCAGCGCTACGCTCAGTAGCTGCAGCTACTGCGAGGTGCAACATTTGTCCACATGTAGAACGTAGTTCTATTGAGAGTATTTCTCTTCTTTCGCAAATTCCAGCTGTTATTTATTTTATAATTTATAATAACTAAAATAGACACACAATAATAATTCATGAAGAAGTACATTAAATTAAAAATTAATTAGTCAATTTATTGTTTTTTATAATAAAGACAAGATTTCATAAGGTATTGTGGAATATAGAAATTATGATTGAAACGTTTTTAAGTTGGAGTTCACAATCAAATCAAAACATGTGCACCTTTAAAGCTAAAATGAAATAAATGTTTTACAACAAGGTTTTTACAGTAAGCTTATGAAGCGTCTTTTTAATCTCCCACTAACTTTATCTCGAGTTTTCTCGCCGAAGGAAAAGGTTTTAGTCTTACCGAGTGGAGGCTAAAAGATTCTTAGCAACTTGAAACAAACTTTAGGACAGTTAATGTCAGCCCTAAAACACAGCCGGATTTGGCAAATTTCGTTAACCGGTATATCACGGGGTTGTTTTCCTGCATTTAGTTTTATTAGTTCTTAAAGGGAATTACGGGGAGAATCTGATAGGATATACTTACGTACGTATACGTAGTCAGTCAGGGTCGCCTGATTGGCAAGCAAGAAACAATTTTGTTTTTCTTTTGATCCTATTGAACGAATGTATGCGGACTCTATCTATCGAGAAATCGAAATAATTTACGAGCACAACCTTAACGTTTATTTAAGATCGATTTTGAGAGGAGACGATTCCCTATGTGTGCCTGAGACGGGAGAAGGAATTTGTGGAATCTCAATTAAGTTACTTCGAGATCTAAGTTGGTAAATTGCTTTCAGCCAACTTCAGTAGCAACCGTCCGGCCGTCTATCTGTCTGTCTGTTTGTCTGTTTGTTTAGATAAGACATAAAAGACTTTCAAAGCAAATTTATCTTTACATATATGCAGAGGTAAAAATCTTCGGTTGCTTGCAGCTTACAAATTTGTTAGGATAAATCAAATATTTGCCAACTTTTGTCGATAATTGATCACTGCAGATACTACTATTATGGATTCGTTAGTACAGAATATTCTGTAGGTCATTGAAGTGACTCTAGGAATCGATAAATCGTTACGTATAACAAATCAGTTGTTGGGAACGCCATCGATTTGGTATTTGCATACAAACAGATTGCACAATCAATTTCTGTGTAGGTACCTGAATTTGTATTTATTGAAAATAAAGTAAATATGTATATATATGTAGATACGTAGTACAACCAACAACGTTTCAGCGTTTCATGGGCAGACGTGATTTCACTGTAAGTAGCATGTTGTTAACGATAGCAGACCAATAAGTCTTGAAGGACGAAATAAACGCGAACGACGGAGAAAAATTTAAGTTGTAAGCTTGACAAGTACATGAGTCGAGAACCAATTCCTGGTCTACTCGGATCCAGCAGCAATCGGCTTAAATATTGCACGCTGCCGAAGGTACTGTAAATTTTCAAGACGATGCGGGGGAAACATCACATTTGTGTGCTCCACCTCTTTTACTTTAACGTCAACTACCAGACAATGTCGAGTTTGTCGTCAATTTATTAGATATATGACGCTACATTACATACGCTATCCACTAGCGATCACATATAACAAATATGTCGCCTTAAAGAACAATAACAAAGTCGTGATTGCGTATAACTATTCACATCCCCTTGATACGAAGTCCACCTTTATTATTTAACGCAGACTCGACAATGTCGAGTTTGTCGTCAATTTATTAGATATATGACGCTACATTACATACTCTATCCACTAGCGATTATATATAAGTAACAAATATGTCGCCTTAAAGAACAATAACAAAATCGTGATTGCATACCAATAAATATTCTTATTTCATCCCCTTGAAGTAGTTCGAAGTCGCCCTGTATTAATTTAAAGGCTTGTAAGTAGAAATATATTAGGAAGTGATAAATGGTGGTAAAACCACCAGCATCAGCAGCCAGCAGTAACAGTGTCACCGACGTCGTCGTTGCTGTGCTGCTGTGCCATCAACTTTCTTAAAATTGTAAAAAGTAGTCGAGCGCAAACGAAGCGTTTCGGGTGTCTGTGGCTTTTTTACATCAGTCAGCGGTTTTATGACGCATGCCTTATCAGCATTACACACACACACACGCGCGTTCTCACACACGTTGTTGCACAGTATCATTTTATTATGAATGCCAACCAAACGGACCTGAGTAACTTTATCGCGGCCTATGGGGTTGCCAGGACGAACAGATTCGCCTTAATATTTTAGGAGATACTGTTTTTCCTGGTGGTTTTTACCCACCTCGATATCCCGAGTACAAAAAAGTTTTGCTCGAAATAAGTTTACCGAAAATACATAATAATTTAAACAGGAGAAGAAGTAGCTTTACAGGGAGGTTCAAAAGTTCATAAAAAAAACAATGGGTAGAGAAAGTTTTTTAACTTGCTATTAAATGTTTCTTTTTTCAGTTTTTCACCCAAAGTTAATTATCAATTAAGGGTTAATTCATTAAGCAAACTTTTACCCTCAAAGTTCGCCTTTTGCGAATTGATGAGACCTCAACAGTGATGCCACATTTGCCTGCACTTGCAGTGCTTGGTTATGAATTTAACGTTCCTTGTAGTGTCCGCAATGAAGGCGGGATTTATAAGTGACGTATGCATGCGCTACTCTGAAACGTAACTCCGCCTCTTATTAGCCAATTTCCCGAGTTTCGAGCTGATATAGACGTGGTATCGTTACATAAACACCCGACCCACCCTCTTTACAGACAGTTGACAAAATTATAGATACGAATTTCGACAGAAATTTTGATACATTATGATGCACAGAAATCTACATTTTTGCGCTTTTTTGTTCCCAGTGGAAGCACCTGAGGCTATCCACACAACAACTCGGTTATCTTTCCCTTTATTTCGGGGAGTATCTATGCGTGTTGTAATATCGATTCAAGAACTAAGATAATGAACTTCTCTAAACATACGCGGATGTCAGTATTTTCTATGTTGCTCGTTATCGCGCTTTCCAATACACTACCTTTAATGGCACTGCCACGATGGGTTGAAACGCTCTTTATGAACATAGCTACGTATACTTACACAAACCCACACACACGTGAGCTTTTATTCACCAATAATCAGAAGCCAACGACAGCTAAAAATAGTTTTATAGAAAACAAACGTTTTTAGAGAGTTTTAAATTTGATATCATATATAGGTATATTAGATATGGTATTGGTCTACGTATAAAATGTCACAATTGGCATGCGTCAATCGACCCAATTTTTCTTAAATATTTTCTACAAAATTACAGTCCCTTTAACATGTTAAAACGAAGAAAATATAAAAAGCCAGTGTAATGTTGACTGACAACTACTCCTGTACGATTTACGTGGAACCGGTACGTCCCAGAGAAACCCTTGAAGGTAAGATCGAACTTGTTCCATCGAAGGGTATGCGACTGGCCCATGCGTACATCGAATACTTGGGAGAAGCAAAATGCGAATGGGAACTCGAAAAAGCGGTATACAAATTTCCAAAACGTTATCCCAAGGGAACAAGAATGCAAGGATCTAGGATATTCTATTACTCCCGGCACAATATTTACAATGGCGATGAATATTTACCAATAACGTCTAAGAAAGTTTTTAACTTTACCACAAAATTCCCACATGGTCCCGCCACATGGTACGGTAAATACGGTTCAATATCTTATCGTTTAAAAATCACCCTTAAGACGAGTGGTTTCGAAACGTTTACTCATGAAGAGGATATTTTAGTGCTCCCAAATCGCGACTTGACCCTAGAGGTCCATCTTTTCAGTGAATGCCGTTACAAGTCGAAAAGGAAATACAAGTTCGGTTCCCTACATTTGGGCCACGTAAGTGCTTCGATTTGGCTTCCCATGTGCGGGTTTGCTTCTGGCCAGTCGATACCAGTTCTCGTAACAATTGACAACTATTCAGAAATAAAATTTGGTGGACTGATACTGGTGTTAACGATGATCGAAATATATCGAAGCCGCACCCCCTTCGTAATGATTAAAAAGTTCAGAAAAGATATCTGTCGGGTGGTGCGAATGGTGGACATCGTCTGCGGTTCGTATGACTACTACGCCGTTTTGGAAATCGACAAATCAATCCCTCCAACGAACCAGTACAGTCGTTCCACTTGTTGTCACGTCATATACGAAGTGTGGCTGACCATCCAGGCCGCGATCCCGAGATATTCGGGCTACGGTTATCCACATTTCACCATTCCAGGTATCCCGGTTATTATCGGTACCATTCCTTTATTTACCTTCCCTGCTAAACGAGTAACAGCAGACGTAATGGAACGGCTGTTGAGCTGTCGACCGCCGGTCGTTATGGAACCGCCTCTCACCAAGGAAGTCGAAGAGCTTAGGGACTTCGTGGACACCGAACTTACTGAAAGTATCATTTTCAATTTGACCAAACAAGTGGAAGAGCATCATGTCGAGCAGTCGATGGCCATTGAAAAGAGGGACTTGCTGGAAATAGCAAGCGACTCCATCGAATCGTTTAGCATCAACCAGGAAGCAATTTCGTCAAGCAGTGGTTCAATGTGAACGTTACTAGAGTCCTACAGTGATTATCATGTAATAGTTACTACAGTAGTTAACAATTGTCAAGTACGTCTTACCGTTTACAGCCTCAAACGTTGACTTTTGTAAAGAACTGACAATTATTTGTTTCTTTGAACCTACAGGATCATATTCGAGGGTTACAAATACTTAAAATTGACCCATTTGTAAGAAGTTAAATGAATAACTGCAGACGATCTTGTGAACGCTTTCTGTGGAGATTTACCGCTACTAATTGTCAGTGACGTTGTTTGATGCAACAGCTGCAAATAACTTCAACAGATGGCGTCTGCAACGTCGTTTGCAGTTATTCGTTTAACCATAAATGTATTTATTAACTTTAAGGTCGTTCTGAGCAAATTAAATTGATGAGGCCGTTTTATTGTTGATTACAAAATTTTTAATTTAACTTTTAACTAGGATGGAAACGAAAAAATTAATTCTACAATCTGTTAGGTTTCTCTCTCTCTTTTGTTGCAAAAGAGGAACGTATAAAGGGCAAAATGTGTGAGTGTTGAGACAATTTAACGATTCCCGACAACAGCGTCCATGTATTATGTATACGGCCGCGCATTCGACGTAGCTGTCGAACGGAAACAGCTTTGCGTCAGCATTTTGGTTTTCCATCGCCATATCTGGAAATAGGATTGGTGTGTTTATGTCTTTCCTAATAAACTAACCCCTGCTCTGATCAATACGCCACCACCACCACTACCACCATTCCGACTTTGTTCACACTCCTTAACCAGACAGTTGCAAGTTAGTTGGAAAAAAATAGAAGCGAATCAGAACCAAAAAACCAACCAATACTTCTACTGGAAATTATAAAATAATTAACTATGTCATTGAAATTAAAACATTTTCATCATTATTTATCCAGTGAGGAAATTTTTATGTCCTGATCTTGTTGTTGTTAGGTGTGATTTTGCTCTTGATCTTGCCTTTGATTGTGGGGTGATTTTGGTCTTAAACTTGGTCTTAATCTTACCACTGATTTTGGTTTTATAAAACACAAGATCAAGGCTGGTTTTGCTTATCAATAGTCACCCCATTCACTGATGCATCTACTCGTAGTTTGATCGTATTTTTAGCCGTATCTTACCCTTGATTGTGGGGTGATTGTGGTCTTAAACTTGGTCTTAATCTTACCACTGATTTTAGTTTTATAAAACACAAGATCAAGGCTGGTTTTGCTTATCAATAGTCACCCCATTTACTGATGCATCTACTAGTAGTTTGATCGTATTTTTAGCCGTATCTTACCCTTGATTGTGGGGTGATTGCGGTCTTAAACTGGTCTTAATCTTACCACTGATTTTGGTTTTGTAAAACACAAGATCAAGGCTGGTTTTGCTTATCAATAGTCACACATTTACTGATGCATCTACTATTTGATCGTATTTTTAGCCGTATCTTACCCTTGATTGTGGGGTGATTATCACGGCATTTACTGATGCATCTACTATTTGATCGTATTTTTAGCCGTATCTTACCCTTGATTGTGGGGTGATTATGGTCTTAAACTTGGTCTTAATCTTACCACTGATTTTGGTTTTTAAACCAAGATCAAGGCTGGTTTTGCTTATCAATAGTCAACCCATTCACTTATACATCTACTTGTACTTTGATAGTAACTTTAACTTTAATCTTGTCCTTGATTGTAGGGATGGTTTTAGCCTTGATCTTCCTACTGATCTTGGTCTTGTTTAATGTAAAACTAAGACTATTAGTTGTCATCTCTGCTCACCCCATTCACTTATTACACGTATTTACGTATGGATAGTATGAGGAGAAACGTTGGTATATACATAAATTGGTATATAGAGAGACATAAATTTCAATCTGTCAAATTCTACTTGACGTGATCAAAGCGCAATGTGGTCACGAATCGGTCTGCTTAAATTCATTTGCCTGATGAGCATTTCGTCTAATTATCGGTATGCTGCAGCCAGACTTCAATTACAATCAATATGGTGGCAGTGCGTTGGCGTTAGCGTTAGGGGTTGGCAATGGTGGCAGCGGTGGTGTGTATTTATATTGGTAAATGCCTTCTCCCGTCTAATTGCCGAGATTAATTTGTAAACAACGTTAGTGCGCGTGTTCGTGCATGTTGTCCAAGCTACAGTTTGAGCACGATATGCAAATAGGCGAAATTGAATTAAAGGTATGATTATGGGTGTCCTATCAATCGCCATTTTTCAAGCACGCGCCATTATACTTTGCATAATGCCATAACTTTTCATTATATGCATTTCTGACGCGATGCCAGCCGATACGATACGTACAGGCCACGATACCGAACATTAAACTTGCACCTATTTATTCTGTTTTATCGCTTGTACGCCCTCCGGTCACCGGGGGATGAATTATGAATTCGGACCGATTTTCCAATAAACCTATCCAAAGAATACGATGCTAGGGAGGCTTTAATTGCCTCGCTAAAAAATGCATCCCTATAATTACCTACAGAGTCATAGAGTGACGTCTGATGTTTTTATAAAGTTGGATTTTTGGAAATTCTTTCTAAACCAATTTATTCAAATAAACGAGATATTCATTTTATGATACCTTATTGTTCATTACAAATGAAAATATTTCCCATCGAAATTTGAACATTTTTTATAAATTCAGCTTTTGTATTTACGCATGAGAAAAGATATTTTGTTGATGCTTTAGAGGTAATAAAGTTGAAATCATCATTTTGGAAATATCCCTTTGAAGTTAGGTAGTCATTTCGTCTCGTAACAGCACTTTCAAAGAACAAGAACCGAATACTTTTTCCCCTTTATGCGCTCATAAAAGCTCTCATTTTATGTGCCTCTTATCATCGAAACGGAGAACGAAAATTTACCTTAAAATGCAAATAAATGTATTGTTTTCTTTCCTAAGGAGACATCATCATAAAACAAAAACATATCAAAAAGAAAAACCAACAAAATCTTTTAGTTAGTGTAAGAGCATTATAAGGATAAGGATTCGAAACCGATAGGTAGTAAAGACTTTTTTATTTTGTAAAAACAATAGCTAAATTAAAGTCACCCTTTGATTTTACACAATAGATGTTTACATTATTAGACTGAATTTTGTTTCCTTTGTTGTAAAGGATGTATGTAATATATGTTAGAATTTTTCGACATTTCTTTGATCCAAATCAAAAACAGCATGTTGGTAATGTAGAAAATTGACTGAAACTGAAATATGTAATATCCAACGTGAATGAGATTTCCGAATGGATGCTTCCCTTTTCTTAAAAATAGAACGACTTGTTTACCGGATTTAATATCTCGTCTTCTTGGATTTTGTTGACATTTCAAATGAAATATTTCAAACGAATTCAGTTATTAAATATTCCAAGTACTAATTAATCCTTCACATAACCCAGTTTTCTATTTATTACTTACTTAGGTTCCCAGTTCATACGTGACTAATGAATTTCTAAGAGGGATTAAGTACAAGCTTTTCGACGTAAACTGTAATGGTGGCGAAAGGATAAAAGTACTTGTAAAATATTCAAAAAACCAAACATTTGTTGGGTACGACAAAAGGGAATGTACATGATCATTTGACTCTCTGAAAAAATAATCGACAGAACAGTTAGCCTTTAAAATAATACTTTATAATTTAAACTATAAAGTCAACTCAAGTGTACTCTCTTCTCCAAAAAAATGTAAGCTTCGAAGCAAATCAAAATTTTAATTAAAGACAACTTATCTAAAAGATAATGGAGTATTTTTAAAGCTGGAGGTACCTTTGGACAAGACACTAATTGAAATTAAATAATTCATATAAAAATAGAACTTTAAAGACTATGGAATTATCTACTCCTCGATATAAAGGACCTTTTCTGCATGAACGATGAAATCCAAACATTTCGTTAGCAGAGACTACGTACGAGAAGTTTTCACCTTGAAGTCCCCGCAAGGACTGAACGCAAAGGTGACTGCTCTTTGTATTTATACTGCAGAGCGGTGGGCGTAGCAGGGAGGCGTTGATCGAATCATCCAATCAGACGCCGATGACGCTGTCTCGCTACGCCGCCCACTGCTCCGCAGTATAAATACAAATAAACAGTCAATTCTGCTCTCAGTCCTCGCAGGAACTTCGAGGTGTATCCTATGCTCATGTAGCTAACACACAAGTAATTATGAGATTACGCACAAAATATTAAAATCTATTGTATTTTGTAGGTATGTAGATGCAGAAGAGAAGGTGAAATAAAAATTTAAATAAACCGCAGTACCCAGTAGGTGGTAGGATTGCTTAGAGGTGATGAAGTGTGCGGTTATCGGGGAGAATTCAATCGATTCTTTTCAATAACATTTGACAATCCGGGACCATTTTATAGTGCAAATCAAGCAGTAAACCCCGAAAATGTTGTTAAAGAGAAACGGCGTCGCGATAAAAATGTCGTTACATTAAAATTCCAGTTTATTCGACGTCATAAAGTGCAAAATAATCTGACATCAGATCATATTACATTTTTTATTCCAACTGTCGATTCCGCTGAAATAGTGTGAGGAAAGAAAACTTGCTGTGTAATTTATGAGAACGCGCCAGTCAATTTCCTGGCATCGTTTAAAAAATTCAACTGAATTATGGTTATGGCCCTCCGATGGTAGTCAGCCGCTTGATTCGGTTAACCCTTAACTGCACCCGGAGACCGATATATAAAATATATTGCCCGACTATTTTTTGTAGGTCCAGACGTCTGCTTAGGTAAATAATACAAACAAACTATACAGGGTGCATATACATATTAAAAAGAAAATTAGCCCACGTACCAATTTATTAATGACACCCCAAAAAGACATCCAGCCAGGGGAGGTAAAACAAAAATCAGGAATAAAATTTTCAACATTGTAGGGTTACGGAAAGGAAAGACAACACTTCGAAGTGTTATTACGCGGTTATGTCCTTTATCTTTAATTATTCAGTTCTTATACAATAAAATTAGGGGTACCTACTCCACACGGTTTATTGATAAAAATTCTCGAGAGAGTTTGCTAGCTAAGAAATCTTTTTTTTTTTAGTAAAATATGAAAAGAAATTTGTATTGTGTAAAATGGCAGAGCTCTTCTGTAAGTAAAATAATAAAACAAAACGGCTTGCAATTCTACAAAAGCGACCGTAGTTCGTAAGTGGAATCTGTTTCAGGAATGTTGCATATTGCAACGGGGCAGCGAACAAACAGAGTAACCAAAACTGACGCTTCATAGTGAAACACGAACGTCAGTTCGTCAGTAGTAAGTATAGAATATCGTCAGAGGAATTTGGGAAATTTAATTTGAATATTGAACCAAGATATTTTGGCCTGGACTTTTGAACTACTTTATGTTAATCAATTTTGATAAATGTTAGGTTGCAAAAGCTGATGATGATGTCTGTGTGACAATGAGAAGTAAATTAAAGTGTTTATGTGTCGGTTGTAATTGTCTTTTGATTGAATTCGATCTATGTACTAACTCTCCTTACACATTTCGCTTTTATGGTACAAAGGTGATTGTTATTTCTGATGGACGCGTTATTTCACTGATTTGTTCATTTTGTTGGAAGTCCCATTGTGTATGGTATTTCATCAGAGTTGTGTTTCAACTTTCTTTAACTTGTCTCTTGAGAACTCAATTTTCTGAAGTTTCAGGGCGATTTCGTATCTGTTCAAAAGTTAGTACTCGGAAGTTCGTTCGTCGTAACTGACCTCCGGCAGTGCCACCGACTGTCCTATTTTCTCCGACTTCTCCATTGTGGGTACATCATTTCAAATCAATAATGACCGGATCGGTTATTCAATCTCAAAACTCGCATTTACACATAATTAGGCCAACTCCTTTACAATCCATACAATGCAACGAATCTTCTCAATTGGTCGTCTCATTTGGAACGGATAAATATTTGAAACATCATAAAAAATTCAGACCTTTACGTAACAAAACTTAAACCCATCGACAGTATTTGAACATCGACTATTCATTCTTCTGGTGTTTATTTACATTTACCTGTGAACTAGTTAAAACTAACCACCACAAATTCATAACAACATCGCTGAAGTACGTTGTGATGACGTATTAGTCTTGCGCAGTGCAGCAAGCCAACAAATTCGATTTTACCTCCACCAGTTGTTCCATCCCTGTAGTCCTACCTCTATGGTTATTTATTTATTTATTTTGCTTTACCATTTTCCTTACATATTATGATTTAGAATGCGTGGAAATAATACATACCTAATAAGAACTGTTCCTTGTTCTGATTATCCTGACCTTTTCCCATATTATTTTGAGTTCATAATAAATTCCTGTCGTACGACAAAAATATAAATATGTTTAGGTACGTACATACACACATACACAAACACATGTGCATTTATGTTTTCACAATACGTATACTTAATGTTTGCTATTTACATTGCCTTCCCAAGATGCAAACTGAAGTTTTCACATTAAGAATCGTCTGTTTGTTTACCTTGGCCGCCTGTGCCAATGTTTCGTTAGTGTTTTGGACCACCGCAAAACTGTACATACGTAAGTAGAGATAGAGTTGTAGGTCGGCGGTAAACATTTACCCCGTCGAAATACGTGATTTAGGAGGCAAACCATAACCCGCGGACCAATGGTCAACGTAATCGGAAATAAAGAAAAGCCCGAGCATCCTGGATTGCCACCTACACAGGATCAAAGTTGCGAACTCTTTTGTCCTTTTAGATTTTGGAATTTATTAATGTTGAGATGGTTTAAGAAATGAAATTATTAGGCCCTTAAGACTATATAAAATGGTTCAAGGAGACAACTTAGCAACTTAAGTCTTTAGAAGATGGTTTAGAGAAAGAATTTCGGCACTTTATATTTTAAGAGATGAATTTAGGCACTTAGGACTTTACGAGATGTTTTAGGGTGAGAAATTGGGTCATTGGTATTTAAGGATACGATTTGGGGAAGAAAATCTTTGGAATATGGTATAGAGAAAGAAATTGAGCATTGAAGACCTTAGGGGATTGTTTAGAGAGAGGGTGTAGGAACTTATACATGATACTGTGGTTTTAACGAACAACTAAGACACTTTTAAAGTAGCTTCAGGGGGTAACATGGGGCACTTAAAACTTTAGAAGATGGTTAAGACCATTAAATTAGCCACTTAGGACTTTACGAGATGTTTTAAGGGGAAAGGTTGGGCACTTAAGACTTAAGGACACGATTTGAGGACGAAAATCTTTGAAATATGCTGTAGAGAAAGAACTTAAGCACTGGAGACCTTAGGGGATGGTTTAGAGAGAGGGTGTAGGAACTTATACTTTATAATGTGGTTTTAAAGAACAACTAAGACACTTAAGGCTTTTAAAGTAGCTTCAGGGGGTAACATGGGGCACTTAAAACTTTAGAAGATGGTTAAGAAGATGAAATTAGACACTTATGACTTTACGAGATAAAAAAGAACTTAGGCACTTAAGATTTTGGAACTTTAGGACATAGTCTATGGACAAAAATCTTTAGAAGATAGTTTTGAGAAAGAACTTAGGAACTTACGATTTTAGGAGATGAAATTAGTCACTTGGGACTTAACGAGGTGTTTTAAGGGGAAAATTTGGGTACTTCAGACTTTGGGACACGATTTGGGGAAGAAAATCTTTGGAATATGCTACAGAGAAAAAACTTAAGCACTGGAGACCTAAGGGGATGGTTTAGAGAGAGGGTGTAGGAACTTATACTTTATAATGTGGTTTTAAGGAACAACTAAGACACTTAAGGCTTTTAAAGTAGCTTCAGGGGGTAACATGGGGCACTTAAAACTTTAGAAGATGGTTAAGAAGATGAAATTAGGCACTTATGACTTTACGAGATAAAAAAGAACTTAGACACTTAAGATTTTGGAACTTTAGGACATAGTCTAGGGACAAAAGTCTTTAGAAGATAGTTTTGAGGAAGAACTTAGGCACCTACTATTTTAGGAGATGAAATTAGTCACTTGGGACTTTACGAGGTGTTTTAAGGGGAAAACTTGGGTACTTAAGACTTTGGGACACGATTTGGGGAAGAAAATCTTTAGAATATGGTATAGAGAAAGAACTTAAGCACTGGAGACCTTAAGGGATGGTTTAGAGAGAGGGTGTAGGAACTTATACTTTATAATGTGGTTTTAAGGAACAACTAAGACACTTAAGGCTTTTAAAGTAGCTTCAGGGGGTAACATGGGGCACTTAAAACTTTAGAAGATGGTTAAGAAGATGAAATTAGGCACTTATGACTTTACGAGATAAAAAAGAACTTAGGCACTTAAGATTTTGGAACTTTAGGACATAATCTATGGACAAAAATCTTTAGAAGATAGTTTTAAGAAAGAACTTAGGCACTTACGATTTTAGGAGATGAAATTAGTCACTTGGGACTTAACGAGGTGTTTTAAGGGGAAAATTTGGGTACTTCAGACTTTGGGACACGATTTGGGGAAGAAAATCTTTGGAATATGCTACAGAGAAAAAACTTAAGCACTGGAGACCTAAGGGGATGGTTTAGAGAGAGGGTGTAGGAACTTATACTTTATAATGTGGTTTTAAGGAACAACTAAGACACTTAAGGCTTTTAAAGTAGCTTCAGGGGGTAACATGGGGCACTTAAAACTTTAGAAGATGGTTAAGAAGATGAAATTAGGCACTTATGACTTTACGAGATAAAAAAGAACTTAGACACTTAAGATTTTGGAACTTTAGGACATAGTCTAGGGACAAAAGTCTTTAGAAGATAGTTTTGAGGAAGAACTTAGGCACCTACTATTTTAGGAGATGAAATTAGTCACTTGGGACTTTACGAGGTGTTTTAAGGGGAAAACTTGGGTACTTAAGACTTTGGGACACGATTTGGGGAAGAAAATCTTTAGAATATGGTATAGAGAAAGAACTTAAGCACTGGAGACCTTAAGGGATGGTTTAGAGAGAGGGTGTAGGAACTTATACTTTATAATGTGGTTTTAAGGAACAACTAAGACACTTAAGGCTTTTAAAGTAGCTTCAGGGGGTAACATGGGGCACTTAAAACTTTAGAAGATGGTTAAGAAGATGAAATTAGGCACTTATGACTTTACGAGATAAAAAAGAACTTAGACACTTAAGATTTTGGAACTTTAGGACATAGTCTATGGGACAAAATCTTTAGAAGATAGTTTTGAGAAAGAACTTAGGCACTTACATTTTAGGAGATGAAATTAGTCACTTGGGACTTTACGAGGTGTTTTAAGGGGAAAATTGGGTACTTAAGACTTTGGGACACGATTTGGGGAAGAAAATCTTTAGAATATGGTATAGAGAAAGAACTTAAGCACTGGAGACCTTAGGGGATGGTTTAGAGGGAGGGTGTAGGAACTTATACTTTATAATGTGGTTTTAAGGAACAACTAAGACACTTAAGGCTTTTAAAGTAGCTTCAGGGGGTAACATGGGGCACTTAAAACTTTAGAAGATGGTTAAGAAGATGAAATTAGGCACTTATGACTTTACGAGATAAAAAAGAACTTAGACACTTAAGATTTTGGAACTTTAGGACATAATCTATGGACAAAAATCTTTAGAAGATAGTTTTGAGAAAGAACTTAGGCACTTACGATTTTAGGAGATGAAATTAGTCACTTGGGACTTTACGAAGTGTTTAAGGGGAAAAGTTGGGTACTTAAGACTTTGGGACACGATTTGGGGAAGAAAATCTTTGGAATATGCTACAGAGAAAGAACTTAAGCACTGGAGACCTAAGGGGATGGTTTAGAGGGAGGGTGTAGGAACTTATACTTTATAATGTGGTTTTAAGGAACAACTAAGACACTTAAGGCTTTTAAAGTAGCTTCGGGGGATAATGTGGGGCACTTAAAACTTTAGAAGATGGTTAAGAAGATGAAATTAGGCACTTATGACTTTACGAGATAAAAAAGAACTTAGGCACTTAAGATTTTGGAACTTTAGGACATAGTCTATGGACAAAAATCTTTAGAAGCTAGTTTTGAGAATGAACTTAGGAACTTACGATTTTAGGAGATGAAATTAGTCACTTGGGACTTAACGAGGTGTTTTAAGGGGAAAATTTGGGTACTTAAGACTTTGGGACACGATTTGGGGAAGAAAACTTTGGAATATGCTACAGAGAAAGAACTTAAGCACTGGAGACCTAAGGGGATGGTTTAGAGGGAGGGTGTAGGAACTTATACTTTATAATGTGGTTTTAAGGAACAACTAAGACACTTAAGGCTTTGAAAGTAGCTTCGGGGGATAATGTGGGGCACTTAAAACTTTAGAAGATGGTTAAGAAGATGAAATTAGGCACTTAGGACTTTACGAGATGTTTTAGGGTGGAGAAATTAAAAATTTATGAATTTAAGACATACTTTAAGTAAAGTAAGTCATGAGAAGACGGTTAAGGGAAAGAACTTAGGCACTTATGGCTTTAGGATGTGATTTAAGGGAAGAAGTTAAGCCCTGAAGTCTTTTGAACATGGTTTAAAAAAAGAACTTAGGCATTTAATGCTTTAGGACATGGTTTTGGGACTGAAGTCTTTAGAAGATGATTTAGAGAAAGAACTTAGGCACGTCAGACTTGGGGATCTGATTTAGGTACAAAACTTAAGCACTTAAAACTTTGGGAGGTGGTTTAAGGGGAGAAGTTAGGCCCTTAAGGCTTCACTAGATAGTTCAGGGGGTTCAACAGATAACTTAAGGTTTTAGTAGATTGTGTTGTGGGTAGAATTGTACACCTACACTTTTCAGATAGTTTAGGGGTTGAAATTAAGTAATTAAGATGAAAACAAGCGGCTTATGAAATGAAATTGGGTACTTGAGCCTTTTTTGAAGATTTTTTAGATAAAATAAGTACTTAAGATGGTTTAAGGGGTGAAATTAGGTGCTTAAGATTCTAGAAGATGATTTAGAATATGATATTAGGCCACTTAAGATTACAGAGGATTGTTTAAGGGGTAAAATATTTCCATTTTCTTTTAACCATTTGTAATTTAATACATTTAGAAAAATCGTAATTTATGATTATGTTAAAGTCCCTTATCAATCGTGTTTTGGTTCAAGATAAAATTCCTCTCTTGTTAAAAGTGTAATCCTTGTGTAAGCGTTCGGTGGTGGACATTAATCTCCTCAGTAGTCAGAATCGAAAACTGTTTTAATCCCGATTTAATAAATTCCAGGGATGAACCTTAGTCGATGAATACTGGTCAGATTTAGAATGTATTAGTCAACAGAGGAGCAGATGTTTGTCTATTGAGTTAATAAATTGCATTGCTCAAGCCGATTAATCGATGCTCGGAATATCCTGCTTTGTAGGCAGGATCGACTTCGTATCTTTCGCGAAACGAATATTATTACCTTTATTCCAGTCCTTTGTTAGGTTAACAGTTCAAGAGGTCAAAACAAAATGGTGGTAATAAAAGAAAGTTACTTTACTTTATTATTTATCTGAATAAATAAACGTTAATTTATCGATACAGTTTGTTCGAAGGGTTGATAATTTATAACAATATATATTTGGGTATAGGGGTAGGTATGTTGGGTGGTTGAAGTCCAGAGCTCGTAAAATTGAAAACAAAGCATTTTTTCGCATAAATCTTCTTTAGACCTTTATGTGACAGATGCTTCCCCTAACTCTCAAAACAAATTTCATCTGAGATTACTACAACAAAGCAGCGTGCCCGCAAAGGCCATAACCGTCAAGATTAAATTTAGGGCGTCACGGATGGACCAATTTACCACAATTAAACTCGCAGTCTCGTTCAAAGCGGAAACTGATGGCTAGTACGTGGAAAACTTTTTCCTCTCTTGCTTTTAAATCGGTATATCTTCTCGCTGATATTATACGTACGTATTGTACAATCGTACCAACGTATGTATGTTAACAACCCTATGGTTTCGAAATTATTTTACCGAACGTAAAACTATAGGAGCATGAGCACTTCATGTTGATTTTGTCGATCTAAACACGTTATTTGAAATGCAAATAAGTCTAATCGTAGTTTTGTATGACTATAGTCTAGTTCAACTAAAATAGCATGGTGGTCATAAAACTGTCAAGAGATGAAACAGCTTATTATATCGAAAGACTAACATCCACACCAACAAAGAACTCTGAGCGGTTGTATTTAATGAATTCGTGTTACTATATTTCGGTTAATGGAAAGTGGCAGCTGTGGTCATAAAACTTCCACAGATTTGTGAGTTTATCTTACGGAAAGACTGACATCTACATCAATAATCAACCTTGAGTGGTTCTATTAATGAGATTGTATTTTGGTTAGTGCAAAGTGGCAGCTGTGATCGTTAATCTGTCAAGAGATTTACGACTACTTTTGTCGAAATGTTGACATCTGCATTAATAAAGAAGCTTAAACAGTTATTTTTGCTGAATAATTGCTGCTATACACTATTTTATTTTATCTAATGGCATAGTTTTATAACTATACCTGGTCGTATGCAAGGGAGTCCAATCGTTGACAGTTTTATGACCTAAGGTGCCACTTTATGTGACTCATACTATACAGCACACATTATTTGGTAACGAATTGACTTATACACCAATAATGAATTTTGAGTGGTTGTATTAATGACATTGTGTTACTATATTCTGGTTAGTGTAAAGTGGCAGCTGTGGTCATAAAACTTTCAAGTAATTTATGAGGTTATATTGTCTAATGGCATAGTTCTATAACTATACCTGGTCGTAAGCATAGTCGTAAGCGAGGGAGATCAATCGTTGACAGTTTTATGACCTAAGGCGCCACTTTATGTGACTCACACTATACAGCACACATTATTTGGTAATAAAACGTTGCCATTTCGTTTGTATAGAGGAGAGGCGTCTTCAACGCTCATTTAAAAGTACAGATGTGACTTTTTCGATTTTCCAATGAAAATTTTAACAAAACAAAAGAATGACTGTAGGTCTGGTTTCATTTAAACCTGCGATTGTGGTCATAAAACTTCCAAGATATTTGTGAGCTCGTCTTGTCGAAAAATTGACTTCTACACCAATAATGAACTTTGAATGGTTGTATTAATGACATTGTGTTACTATATTCTGGTAAGTGTAAAGTGGCAGCTGTGGTCATAAAACTTTCAAGAAATTTATGAGGTTATATTGTCTAATGGCATAGTACTATAACTATACCTGGTCGTAAGCATAGTCGTAAGCGAGGGAGATCAATCGTTGACAGTTTTATGACCTAAGGCGCCACTTTATGTGACTCACACTATACAGCACACATTATTTGGTAACGAAATGTTGCCATTTCGTTTGTAAGAGAAGGAGAGGCGTCTTGAGCGCTCATTTAAAAGTAAAGAAGTGACCTTTTCGTGTTTTCCAATGAAAATTTTAACAAAAGAAAAGAATGACTGTAGGTCTGGTTTCATTTAAAGCTGCGATTGTGGTCATAAAACTTCCAAGAGATTTGTGAGTTCGTCTTGTCGAAAAATTGACTTCTACACCAATAATGAACTTTGAATGGTTGTATTAATGACATTGTGTTACTATATTCTGGTAAGTGTAAAGTGGCAGCTGTGGTCATAAAACTTTCAAGAAATTTATGAGGTTATATTGTCTTATGGCATAGTACTATAACTATACCTGGTCGTAAGCATAGTCGTAAGCGAGGGAGATCAATCGTAAACAGTTTTATGACCTAAGCTGCCACTTTATGTGACTCACACTATACAGCACACATTATTTGGTAACGAAATGTTGCCATTTCGTTTGTAAGAGAAGGAGAGGCGTCTTGAGCGCTCATTTAAAAGTAAAGAAGTGACCTTTTCGTGTTTTCCAATGAAAATTTTAACAAAAGAAAAGAATGACTGTAGGTCTGGTTTCATTTAAAGCTGCGATTGTAGTCATAAAACTTCCAAGAGATTTGTGAGTTCGTCTTGTCGAAAAATTGACTTCTACACCAATAATGAACTTTGAATGGTTGTATTAATGACATTGTGTTACTATATTCTGGTAAGTGTAAAGTGGCAGCTGTGGTCATAAAACATTCAAGAAATTTATGAGGTTATATTGTCTAATGGCATAGTACTATAACACTACCTGGTCGTAAGCAAGGGAGATCAATCGTTGATAGTTTTATGACCTAAGCTGCCATTTTATGTGACTCACACTATACAGCACACATTATTTGGTAACGAAATGTTGCCATTTCGTTTGTAAGAGAAGGAGAGGCGTCTTGAGCGCTCATTTAAAAGTAAAGAAGTGACCTTTTCGTGTTTTCAATGAAAATTTTAACAAAAGAAAAGCGCCCAGGCTTGCATTGATCGTAACCCAACGCGAGTACATTTTAGAGTGTAATTCTAAAGAAGAAGGACACGCCATAAAACTGGGAATAAATGATTATGCGCGACAAAAGAAATGATGCGTCGTGAAATGATAATTTTCTTTTGTGTAGCCGTAAATTAGGGTTCTTCAGACACGTCGCAAATATTTTTCTTTAACAACAATGGAGTCGGAAGGCAAACAATTAGCGTCGGAGACAAACGAACGGGGATGTAGTGTAAGTATTTGTCTCTCAGTCTTCATTTAAAGTGCGAAGTTGGGGGCGCGACGCGATGCAGCCCGACTCCACGCTTCGCCCCCCGTATTTACGACTAAACTTTACGGAAGATTTTCCAAGAACGAACCGACCAGCAGGATGCAAATGGGCAAACTTCCTAGATGCACAGGGGTTGTGTTTAATGCCGTTGTGTGCTTGAAAATTCAATTAGTTATAAATGGATTTTGCAATCTAGCCAAGAGAATTAATAAACAACCGTTTGCCTAAATTATCCAAACTTGCTCTTCATACTTGAAAACTAGTATGACTGTTTAATTGTCAGAGGTATTTATCTGTTTACGGAATCGTTAGCATTCATACCCCAAAGTGACCTTTTTACATCGAACCTCTCATCTAATTAATTTAAATGGATACATTCCACAACAAAATAAATCAATTAGGGAAAACGATGTTAATAAATTGATTCCATTAGGATACAAAATCGAGAGTACAATCCTTTTTAGCTATATGAATTAATTAATTGAGCCTGTTGTGTATTTCTTGGCTAATATGAAACTTTACTTTTTAATTAGGTACGTACAGGTGGTATAGATTTGAAATTTGCATGCACTTGATTTGTTTGGGGAATAAGTGATTAAAAACGGGACCATCCCTCAAAGTTTCAATTTCAATTATTACCCCGTGCCGATTTATGGCGGTATCAATTGAAAAGTTTAAATGCTGTGAATAATACGTGTCGATACGGACGCTTTTTTCCCTTCTTCCCATCCCTATTCTGCCCCTGTGCCTGTGCTCTAATTGTAAATATTAAAACTGATACAAAAACAAAACAAAAGATGCGCGTTTTGAATCTCGAAATGAAATTGTTCTGCTAGCTTTAATGATAAATTCTCGAATTGTTTTGTATTAATAACAACAACGGCCGGTACAGAACAGAAGTAATTAATTAAACGCGACCCTAAACCATTTAATTAATCTACTTTATTGATTGCGATATTTGCATATTTTCGAAACTGTATAATAAAAAGTTCCTGTCAATTAAATAATACACGAGGCCACCGAATAATATTTTCTGACACGATGAAAATTTTAATTGATATTAAGATATATAAAATAATTCAATTTTAAAAATTATATAGACAAGATATTAAGTTGTCGTGGCTCAATAAAGTTAAAGAATGACTCTCTATATAATTTGTTGAATATTTGAGGGCAATTTATCTACAGTCAGAGTCGCACAAAGTGGCGGTTTAGGTCATAAAACTGTCAATATATTAGCAGTCATTGATTACACCAAAGTGCAGTCATTATATTAGGTCTTCTTTAAAACAAGGGTACGGACCTCTTGACAGTTTTATGACCACAACTACCACTTTAAATAAATCAAACTATACTAGGCTAGGTCTCACCAAATATTACTATTTCAAGTTTATTATATAATTAAATAATTAAATAATTCGACAAAATGAACTCATTAATCTATTAAAGGTTTTATGACAGACATAAACCAGACTATAGTAGCAGATACTCAGTAAAAACAACAGCTCATAGTTTTTTAATGGTACAAAAGTCAGTTTTTGTACAAGACAGGCTCATAGATATCTTGAAAGTTTTATTACCACAAGAGTCATTTTATATGAACCAGACTATAGTAGCAGATACTCAATAAAAACACAGCTCAAAGTTTTTTAATGGTACTAAAGTCAGTTTTTGTACAAGACAGGTTCATAGATGTCTTGAAAGTTTTATAGCCACAAGCATCATTTTATATGAACCACACTATAGTAGCAGATACTTAATAAAACAACAGCTCATAGTTTTTTAACGGTACTAAAGTCAGTTTTTGTACAAGACAGGTTCATAGATGTCTTGAAAGTTTTATAACCACAAGCGTCATTTTATATGAACCAGACTATAGTAGCAGATACTCAATAAAAACACAGCTCAAAGTTTTTTAATGGTACAAAGATCAGTTTTTGTACAAGACAGGTCATAGATGTCTTGAAAGTTTTATAGCCACAAGCATCATTTTATATGAACCACACTATAGTAGCAGATACTTAATAAAACAACAGCTCATAGTTTTTTAACGGTACTAAAGTCAGTTTTTGTACAAGACAGGTTCATAGATGTCTTGAAAGTTTTATAACCACAAGCTCATTTTATATGAACCAACTATAGTAGCAGATACTCAATAAAAAACAGCTCAAGTTTTTTAATGGTACAAAAGTCAGTTTTTGTACAAGACAGGCTCATAGATGTCTTGAAAGTTTTATAACCACAAGCGTCATTTTATATGAACCAGACTATAGTAGCAGATACTTAATAAAACAACAGCTCATAGTTTTTTAACGGTACTAAAGTCAGTTTTTGTACAAGACAGGTTCATAGATGTCTTGAAAGTTTTATAGCCACAAGCATCATTTTATATGAACCACACTATAGTAGCAGATACTTAATAAAACAACAGCTCATAGTTTTTTAACGGTACTAAAGTCAGT
Organism: Agrilus mali; assembly: GCA_029378335.1. NCBI lineage: Eukaryota > Metazoa > Arthropoda > Insecta > Coleoptera > Buprestidae > Agrilus > Agrilus mali. Next base: position 1,511,861 of record CM055654.1, on the reverse strand, counting down.
TTTTGTACAAGACAGGTTCATAGATGTCTTGAAAGTTTTATAGCCACAAGCATCATTTTATATGAACCACACTATAGTAGCAGATACTTAATAAAACAACAGCTCATAGTTTTTTAACGGTACTAAAGTCAGTTTTTGTACAAGACAGGCTCATAGATGTCTTGAAAGTTTTATAGCCACAAGCATCATTTTATATGAACCACACTATAGTAGCAGATACTTAATAAAACAACAGCTCATAGTTTTTTAACGGTACTAAAGTCAGTTTTTGTACAAGACAGGTTCATAGATGTCTTGAAAGTTTTATAACCACAAGCGTCATTTTATATGAACCAGACTATAGTAGCAGATACTCAATAAAAACACAGCTCAAAGTTTTTTAATGGTACAAAAGTCAGTTTTTGTACAAGACAGGCTCATAGATGTCTTGAAAGTTTTATAGCCACAAGCATCATTTTATATGAACCACACTATAGTAGCAGATACTTAATAAAACAACAGCTCATAGTTTTTTAACGGTACTAAAGTCAGTTTTTGTACAAGACAGGTTCATAGATGTCTTGAAAGTTTTATAGCCACAAGCATCATTTTATATGAACCACACTATAGTAGCAGATACTCAATAAAAACACAGCTCAAAGTTTTTTAACGGTACTAAAGTCAGTTTTTGTACAAGACAGGTTCATAGATGTCTTGAAAGTTTTATAACCACAAGCGTCATTTTATATGAACCAGACTATAGTAGCAGATACTCAATAAAAACACAGCTCAAAGTTTTTTAATGGTACAAAAGTCAGTTTTTGTACAAGACAGGCTCATAGATGTCTTGAAAGTTTTATAACCACAAGCGTCATTTTATATGAACCAGACTATAGTAGCAGATACTTAATAAAACAACAGCTCATAGTTTTTTAACGGTACTAAAGTCAGTTTTTGTACAAGACAGGTTCATAGATGTCTTGAAAGTTTTATAACCACAAGCGTCATTTTATATGAACCAGACTATAGTAGCAGATACTCAATAAAAACACAGCTCAAAGTTTTTTAATGGTACAAAAGTCAGTTTTTGTACAAGACAGGCTCATAGATGTCTTGAAAGTTTTATAACCACAAGCGTCATTTTATATGAACCACACTATAGTAGCAGATACTCAATAAAAACACAGCTCAAAGTTTTTTAACGGTACTAAAGTCAGTTTTTGTACAAGACAGGTTCATAGATGTCTTGAAAGTTTTATAGCCACAAGCATCATTTTATATGAACCACACTATAGTAGCAGATACTTAATAAAACAACAGCTCATAGTTTTTTAACGGTACTAAAGTCAGTTTTTGTACAAGACAGGTTCATAGATGTCTTGAAAGTTTTATAGCCACAAGCATCATTTTATATGAACCACACTATAGTAGCAGATACTTAATAAAACAACAGCTCATAGTTTTTTAACGGTACTAAAGTCAGTTTTTGTACAAGACAGGTTCATAGATGTCTTGAAAGTTTTATAGCCACAAGCATCATTTTATATGAACCACACTATAGTAGCAGATACTTAATAAAACAACAGCTCATAGTTTTTTAACGGTACTAAAGTCAGTTTTTGTACAAGACAGGTTCATAGATGTCTTGAAAGTTTTATAACCACAAGCGTCATTTTATATGAACCAGACTATAGTAGCAGATACTTAATAAAACAACAGCTCAAAGTTTTTTAACGGTACTAAAGTCAGTTTTTGTACAAGACAGGCTCATAGATGTCTTGAAAGTTTTATAACCACAAGCGTCATTTTATATGAACCAGACTATAGTAGCAGATACTTAATAAAAACAACGGTTTAAGTTTTATTGGTAACAGATAGTCAGTTTTGACGAAATAAGATTATAAATCTCTTGAATGTTTTATGACCACAAGACATTTTATATCGAACCAGACTTATAGCTTACTTAATAAGTCATATTTTTTAACGTTCTAAGTCAGTTGTAGAATCCTATTATTAGTATTGTTCAGGATTTATATGACTCTTGTATAATACTTATACTTTATAGTTTTTGTGTCACTTTTGTATAAAGGTTATAATCGGTTTAAGTCCCTATTTTATTTGAAACATTAACGTCCAACGTTCATTTTTTTAACCGTTTCAAGTCGTTGTAAACATTATAGAGTTTAGGTTTTATAAAAGCATCATTTTAAATGAACCAATTATGGCGAACTTAATAAAATCTTTGTCGCCTTTAAAAAGGTTAAATCGAAATGATAACAGAAGGGTAATTCCTCTGCATGCAGCCCCCCTACACACGACACGAACACGACAGTGAGAACAAGCGGAATTATTAGAATCCTTGGAGGACTATGTCGCCGCTTTCAGTGTGAGTAAGCCACAAGGGTCCTGGCTGAACTTGCCTTTCATTGCTCAGCCTTGTTTAGTTTGTATCGTAGCGTCGTTGTTCTAGTTCATTAGTTGAAATTAAGCTTGCTAATGCACTGCTTGTTGTCGACATTATTTGTCATTCTGATTTTCATACACCCCATCCCATCCCTGTTTGAGACATAATAGACATAGACATATATGTACATATACGTACAAATACATACGTTCACTTGTACCTACCTACCAAAGATTAATAATTTCATGTGCTCCCTCACATGCATATGTAGGTATGTACCTACGTAGGTCTTGAGTGCACATTACCCATGTTTAGTAAATACATACATTGACAAGTTCCTTTCAATATACCCACCATCTACCTAGCTGGTAGATTGAGAAATGCTCCCTAGTGATGGGTGAACGTGATCGAAATTCTAATTACACAGTTGACAGCAAGTATGTGGCCTACTTTTGTTCAACCGTCAAAGTAACCGTGGATTTACTTAGGGGTGGTTTCCATTACGGATAATACAACGTTCCTCCCCGTCCTAGAACATGTTAGGAATTTTTGCCTTTGTTTAGAATTTATTTGCGAATCGCATCCAAAACTAAACCTCTTATCAAGAGAAGACTACGATATCTATATTAAACACTCTTTTTTGCAACCACCCCCCCCCCAAAGGCTACATAGGGCTGTAGTGTGTCGTGTCCATCAACCAAAAATCAGTTGGATTAAAATTGGAGTTATGAGGGGGGCGGTTAGGGTGGTGAAGTGGGTGATGATGGTATATTAGTGTCTATAATTAATAAGACTAATAAAACTTAAAGAATTTATTGAAATAATTTCCAGTTCGATGAACGTTTAGCAACTCAGGTTGTTAAATGAGACTTTTCATTTAAAATTTCCATTTTTAATACATACTTGCTTATATTATTAACTAACATTTAAATTTTTATTCTAAGAAGAAAAAGAATAATATCCTCTTCGAAATACAATAAACCCTCATATTTTATTAATATTTTAGCCGAAAATAAATGGTTTTTATAATACCTAATAAGACAAGTACTATTAAACTAACATTTTTTTTGCAGCGATATCGCAAATTTTTCGATTTTTCAATTTTCGTCCCTCCTGTTGCGAAAATCCTATTTTTTTAAGTAATTTCTCGAAGAACTGGATCGTAAGGCATCTTATAAAAATCTTGAGCCAATTAATGTTAATTATGTAATTTTAATTGTAACATATTTTTTTTATTCAACGTAGAAACTAGGAATGAAACTTTAAAGCCAGCAATCACAATCACATATTGTATTTAAAAAGATTTTCTAACAAAAAAACAATATGAAAAACACAATAAATGCTTATAATTATTTATTAGCAGTAAAGTAGAAAAAAACAAAAAATGAAAAAAAAAACATATTTTTAAAATAATAATTTATTTTATAATTTTTTTTCACGGTCTTACAATTAATTAGTGCGTGTGAATTTTTAACCAACGATCTACATACATACATACACACATATATATATAGAATTATTATAAAACACTCAATATTGCTTGTAAAATACAAACTGTCTTCTAACAGGGTCAAAAAATACTTTGTGGTTTATTCTGGAGTTATTTCTAGTGAGTTTAAATATTTATCATCTTTTTATTACTGTTACTACTTGCCTATAATAATTTTTAATCTTACTTTTTTTCATTTTATTGGAATGATTTTTTTTTGAGTCATTTTGATGACCTGTGATAAAATATTCTTTTGAAAAGTATCAAATGGGATACGTTATATTATCTGGTTGTATTTTGTATTGTAATTTAAAACCAATTAAAAAAAAAAATAATGTAACTTAATACCTATTTAAAAGGCATCTATTTATCTAATTTATATTAGAAAATCAGTAATGATATGCAATAGGTCACGTATAGGTATATATATATTTGTAAAAAACAAAATTTGAAACTACCAACTGAAATAGTTTTTTATTTGGAAAGTCCCTATCCTATGGTTCAAAATGTGCTCTTTCTAGTAGTCTTAACGAATTTTAAATATAACTACAAATTAACGAGCTGTTGTACTTTTTCTGTTTTTTTAGTTTTATTTCTTTCTCTCTCATTTTTACATGTATTTATAAGGAAAACACTTAAATTTTTATATTATTCTATATGAGTGCCCATGCTTAAACAGCTTTTTATTCTATTTTGAAATGTGCACTAAAAGGGGATGTAATATTTGTCTTCCATTCTTCTTTTTTACCACGTATGTTCTTTCGAGAGGTTTTTATTGAAATAATGTTGACTTAGGTTCACATTAAATATTTATCATATCGACAGAGGTTTATTTGGTCATTTTTTTTTTAATGTCCAGACAGACAGTCCTTTAACACACTTTTAAAGGAGATCGAAGTTTATTACGTAAACTGCTTGCTTAAACTAGAAGACTTCATATTTAAAAAGGAATTTCAGATTGTTTAAAGTTACAAAATAATAAACATCTCAATTCGAATAAATTTTCAAGGAAACTTTAAAAAATGGGGGATTAATTTGTGGGGAAAATATCAAACAAATATAGTTCTACTAATGTAATAAAGATAAGATTATTTCCTTATGTTTAAAAGTCTCAAAATATGTTTTTTGACTACACTAGACGCACAAAGTTTTTTTAACTTTTTCAAATTTCATACAGCTGCTGCCATCTTCTGAACAAACTGATGAACTAACTACGTTCCATAGAACAGAACAATGTTCTATAGAATACAATAGAATGGCAGATTCCAACAAAAGAATGTTGGTATTCCTTTGTTTACAAATATTGGTTTAAAGTTAAAACAACAGAGTAACAGGCAAGAAGTCTAGTGGAACGAGAATAAACGGCCTTGAAAAAAATGAATTGCAAGTTGTAATCATAGTAAGGAGACCTGTGTATAATCAACGAACAGTCAGCTGATGGTCAAATTGCGTTTTGGCCAAAATGTTTTGTGCAAGTGCGATAACGAAAGTAATATAATGGTGCGTAAATAACGAAAATGTAAGTGCAAATTTTCAGTGCTCGTCAATATCAGCTGTGAGAATGTCACGTAGCTGTCACAAAGGCTATGAACAAGAAACGCAGAAAATTTGCTTTAAATCGTACGTTTCCTATCAATTTAGTTTTTTTGGTTGCATGACATAATTATTATTATCTTTCCAAACCATGTTACATATTTATTTCGACATGTACTAGTTAATTAGTTATTGCCTACATAATCAACAATTCCTTTGTTTTGATTGTGGAATGTAATGTTTTGATGTTTTACTATCCCTCAAAATTCTTGTTTACTGTTTGAAAAACACTGATACCCTCAAGGATTAATGAACTACATGTATTTACTCATTGCTTTATCTCCACTTTAAAAATACACAATCCAATTTGTTGAAAACCAAATTTCTACTTAGTACATACTATAATTCATTACTGCTTTTAGATTATAATTATAAAATTAGTGCCTTCCTTCAATGAGAATGCTTTGAGAAGTCGTGAAGATGTTGTACGTATTCCATGTTGATGCAGGAACTATGATCACACTGGACATGAGCTTGGCCTTTGAAAAGTATGACATTATAAATTATTTAATTACCTACCTACTTACCTGGAGTTATTTTTTAATTTAATTTGGTTTTAGTGTTAGTAACTTAAAACAGTACATTGAAAAGGTTTGCAAAATTCCATCAGACAAGCAAGTACTTCTGGTCAGTGGAGGTGACTGTTTAGATCCAGACACTCGTGTTAACTTGTATTCTGCAGGCACTGACACAAACCCCATATACCTTTTCAGTAAGTCAGTCATAGAATCTAAATCACCTCCATGCTCCATCATTGATTTAGGATTAGATGCAGGTAATGTTGTATTTGTTTTATTGTTATTTATTTTTGTATTTTTCTTTTAAATATTATGACTATTCCAGAGTTAATAGAGAAAGCTGGTGAGCTGCAAAATTTGCCACCAAAAATAGAAACTGTAAACCAGAGGACACATTTAGCACAAAGATTTCATGAATCTGCAAAAGAACTGGCAAAAATATGTGATGATCTTGTACATGATCAGCACCTGCAGCAACAAGGATGGGCTGCTGTTGTAGCCAATTTAGAGGATATTACAGACTTATTCAAAAAGAGGACAGAAATGTTTGAAAAAACATTCCTCGATTTTACAAATGAACGCGAAACGTATCTTAATTTCTTACAACAGTAAGTTCCCCAGTTTTCTTAAATTTAACAGTCTTATTGAATTTATTTTTAGTTTTAATGAGGATTTGCAAACATTGGCAAAGATTCCTGTATTGCCTCAACTGTTAGAAGTGTATGAAGACGAAAATAAATCTTCAGAAGAACTCACAGAAAGTAGTGATGAAGTTAGTACAGCGAAAACAACAACTCTACTGGAATGGATATCTGCTTCTGATAACAAAAGTTCAATGGATCAATTTTTTGATCATTGTTCAAAAGGTTTAGAGCAAGTAAGTATTTCCATTCAAGTAATTATTGCATTTTAAAATCGTTTTCTATCTTTTTTGTAGTTTAGCGACGAATTATTTAAGTCTCTTCATGAAGAAGTGGAATCAGCCATAGAGTCTTCAGAGAAACCTGACATGAAAGAAGTAAAAGGTCTGGGTGATCGATTATTTGGTTTGGATCAGCTAATGTGTGAAGCAAAACGTATTGTTCAAGCTCAAGCAGACCTAGCACAATCCTTTTTGCAGGTAAATATTTATTATATAAATAGGTTAACCCTAGGCTTAAAGTTTTGCTCAACATTGTTTAGCTTTTTTGAATTTATGGTATTTTTACTTTGTCAGAACCAGGCAAGGGCCAGTGGAATTGGAGACAGTTCGATCCTGCCAGATTTATGCATGTCCCATCAGAAGCAGTTGCAAGTGATGATCCAAAACCACCAAAGGTTGTTCGACATTCGTAAGAGATGCACGAAGGCAAAAGAGGAACTCAGACTGAACCTCTATCATCGTTTAAAGTGGGTGACTTATGTTCAAAGTGTGATGCTGGAAACTGATCAAAGACTAGTAGTTTATCATGATAATTTGAAAAGATTAAGGGAGAGTTTAGAAGCCCTGCAACAGATTCACCTGGCGCCAGCCACTTATCTCGCTGCTGTGGCGGAAGTTGTCAGAAGAAGAGCGTTTTCACAAGCTTTCCTTGCAGTAAGTTCATTTATTCAATAAGTATTAAAGCTTTGTCCATATTTAATTTTATTTCAAAATTCTTTTAAATTGCAACATAATCTTCATTTTGAATGTTGTTACGAATTTTTCAGTGGGCATCAGAACTTGCGTGTCACCTGCTCACTATTCACAATGAAGAAGTGGCTCGCAGAAAAGACTTTCAGTCCCAGTTCGAAGGCCATTTTCTCAATTCTCTCTTTCCCGGCATGAACGATATGCCTCCACCTTATGCTACTCAAGCGCCGTCTATTTTTGATTCGAGTCTTCCAAAACTCAACGTCGAAGATATTGAAGAGCTGAAAGAGAAGTTACCGGATTTGGGCGAAAATTTAAATGTGCCAGACATCACAGCCATCACGAATTTCTTCATGATAAAGTCACTCGTCAAGGCCGAGCTGGATAAGGCCGACGGTCGTGCAATAGAGGAGAAATTGGTGCAGGTTGTAACGGAAGTAGGATTGGCTAGTAATTTAGATCAGAACCTCTTAAAACCAGCCGATAGTGAAACATGCCTTGCACCTCATGCAATACCGCTTTTAAAGGATTTAGACAAGTGAGTTTTATTATTTCTTATTTATAGACATGTAAGTTTTTTTTTATTACACTGGTCAACAATAATTAACTTTTTTTGGTAACATTAATAAAACAAGGTGTTTCTGACATAAAAATCACTGAAAAAGCCAAAAGTTGCCTTAGATTATTTCTATCCCCTATAGTTTTTTATTTATTTATTTATTTTTGCAATAGACATTGTTTTCTAACACTATAAACTGATAGATGCATTGCTATTATTTTAAATGTACCTCAGAATGTTATTGTCATGTTTTTGACGATACTTTGTTACTGTAGTATCCCTTAACAATAATGGAAATTAAACACAAATGTTGAGGTTTTACACTTTATTTAGAAATCTCTAACAATATTGTTTCAACCTTTCGGTTATCTTCAGAGAGAAGCTATATAGAAACTGATCCATCCCTTAACAATGTTCAGTAATAATTTGCAAACAAATTAGCGCCCTATTTATGATTCCATAATTTAATGTGGACCTTGAAAGTTCTGACTACGATTTTAATAGGCTTAAACCTCGAACTAAATTATTAAGTTCACTCTGTGCATATTACAAAGTAACTATGGGAGATAGAAAGAATCTATTTTCAGAGTTGATTTTAGAGTACAAAATAAATTAGAAACTCATAAAGAATGTCATTGTGTTTATCAGTGTTATTAAAGCAGTTTGGTTTAGAAATGGTGATGTTAAGTGAAATTCAGATTTTTCAATAGGGGTTGTGAATCCGAGACCGATACAGAAGAGTTCGAGAAAGTGGGTCAGAGTCCACTTGAACTCCATTTCGACAAAGACGTGCCTTCTGGACGGGCACGAACGCAGGACGTTGCAACGTTGACCGAGGTTGGTGAGAAATCGCTTTTCCCCCCGAGAAAACCTCCCCGAACTTTCCTAAAATTCCACCAAAACTCGCAAAGCACCGATACATGTTCGAGTGCCAGCCACTCGAGCAACATGGGCTACAGTCTCATGACTGCGGGTTCTAATAATCCGACAAATAATAGCAGCGTCAACATGCAACTGCAAAGGACGCTGAGCTCAAGTGGCAGTCACAGCAACACCGAAAGTTTTACTAACATCAAAAATCCATCACTGGAATCGATTGACGAACTGGCTAGTTTAAAAAATTTTAATTCGAATACCGAGAGTTGTTTTAATTCTCATCATCAGCAAAGTTTAGCGTGCGGAAACGATAACAATGCTCCATCCGTTTCTTCGAAATCCGTCGTCCCACCCTCGGTACTTCAAAGTCCTATCAAAAATGAACATATTTCTCCAATTTCACCCGTACAAGGCTGTCAGCCCGCGAACGAGTTCGTCACTGACGAATATTATATTGACGAAAGTTTACCTTCGAGCTTGAGCATTGAAACTGGCGGACACAGTCAAGGGGAATTTGTTAGACAACTAGACAACGCCAACAATGTCGTGGCGTTGCTGCAGGTACTTCGTTAAAAAAAATTAATGTCTTTGTATCTAGCGTTCATTTTTTTTTGCTCTATTATTATTATTCTTTTTTTTGAAATGCTTGTTACACAAATTCCCTTTGTTAGTGTACTGTGAGGTCCTTAGTTCCCCTGTAGGCAATTTTCACTTTTTCAGTTCGCTTGTTACTGCCACTTGAGTATATTATTTTTTGCATGCTCCATAATAGATGAGATTACCATGATTATGGCACACATAAAAAAATTAATTCATCAAACATCAAATGTGTCTGCTCTAATATAGTGTAGTGATAATTTTATTTTTATTAGGACAATTTAGAAACGTCACGAACAGAACAAGATAAACTGAGGTCTACACTCGTCAAGATGTCTGGTTTAGTAAGCCAAACGCTTGCGCAGTTAAGATCCGAACTTACCGATCTAAAAAAAATATTTTTATTGGAAAAAGGTCAAATTGAGATACAGCACAACAACATGGGGACTCTGCATAAAAACTTTAGTGAAATAAAAAATATCGAAGTGAAAGAAGCATTGGGTAAACTTTCAACAGAATATGAGTCTGAATTGGAAGAATATAAGAAGACTACTACACTCAAAACCAACGAAGTTAATGATCTGCAGGTTGAAGTTAATCGTTTAGAGTCAACCTTGTCAGAGGCAAACAAAAAGCTTTCGAATGTTACCAAATATTTGGAAGAAACGAATAATGAAAAATCTTCGGAAGTTCAGGAGCTTATGTTGCAAATAGAAAAATTAAAAATAGAAAAGGAGCAGAGCATTAAAGAAATTACAGAGAAACTAAATAGGGATCATAAGGATGAAATAGACAACATCAGGTCTCGTTTTAAATTAATGTCTATAGCCAAGTTGGATCGCAGTCCCACTGAACCTTTGGAAAGTCCTGATCATGATTTTAAAGAGCCTCCTAGCTACGAAACTTTAATTTTACAGATAAAACAGAATTATGAGAACGAGAAGGTAAAGGCTATTAAAGAAGCTATCGAATTAGAGTCAAAACGATGGGCAAAAATTTTAGATGACAAAGTAAAAGAACTTAACAGTAAATTTGAAAATGAGAAAAAAATGCTAATTGAAGAAATTGCGAAAAAGATATCTGAAGATAAAGATAAGATGATTGATGCCCTAAGAGAACGAGAGGCGAATTTAAATCTTGAGTGCATTAAATACAAAAATACAATACAACAATTGGCCGAAAATGAAACTGAAAGACAAAACGAAGAACTTGAGAGTAAAATAGAAAAGCTGAGGAGGGAGAGTGATAGATTACAAATGGAATTGTGCTTAGAAAGATCGAAAAAAACCGACGAAGGTATCCAAGATATGGGCATTTCTGTTTCAGTTGCAGAAGGTAATTATTTATTTAGCAATATTATGACAAAGAGTCTTATTTATTATTTACAGCGAAAGTGGATGTAGCGACAAGTCCTATGGCCAAAAAGGATAAACTTAATAAAAGTCAGATATCGACTGGAAAACCAGGAAAATTAAACGTTGATTCGATTTCGTTCGGTGACATCGTTGCAATCGTTTGGGACGAAGAGCATGAGAATTACGTGATTGTTCAAGACAGCGACAGTCTCTACTTTTTACACTCGCATAGCATCGAACCACTTGGTTTAGCCAAAAAAGGAGGAAAACGAGTTGCATATTGCTTTGGAATAGCAACCGAAAAGGAACATTGCAAAGCCAGAAAGGTTAGTATTATAGAAGGAAATTTGGTACAAATACTTTTACTGTTTTTTTTAGACAAGTAATCGTTACAAAGTTCCCCAAGACACTACGTTTTATCGTGTGAAGGTGGTGCCGCGGCCGAAGAGTCGCGAACGCACTGCCCTCATGACCCAGAGTCAGGTAGTTGCTACATCTGAGGGTCAAAGTTCATCGTCCGTGTGCCACTCGTTGCCCTCTACGCCCATTAATATTCAAACATTTTCCATTGAAGAGTCAGTACAGTGTTTAAAAGATACTGTCGAAGAACCGACGTCATCTTCTGCAGCTCCTAAAAGTAATGATGATGACGAAGAAAACAATGATAGCGGTGAGAAGAAGGAACAAACCAACGTTACTCGGTAGGTTACCATCTTTTACAAATTAATAAAAATAATTCTAATATTATAATAATAAATAGGTACCATTGTAAATAGAGATCATTTCATTTATATAGGAATTTATATATGACGAAACATTTTTTAAATACATACTAAAAGATGACGAAAATATGTCATCAACTTAATAATATAAAAGATTGTTATTGTAAATTACAGTACGCAAATTGTCATTACTTTTGTAGTTACTTAAATTGTGATTTTGTGATATTTTTCCCCTTTTTCTTTTTAAGTGACAGATCGTATAAATATTAAGTGTTCCAGTCCATTCAGTTGAACTATTTTTTTATTACTTTGATAGTCTTCCGTTCAAAGACTATTAATACATGATATAATAAGATTAATAAATTTTCGGGTCAAGTTATAAACTGGTTTTGGCAGAGTTTCTATTAACGTTTTGTGGCAATAGCAGAAATTTTAATTCAAATTATTTTTAACAGTAACTCGAGTATACCACAATGTAAAAGTAAGTTTCAAGGAAAAAAACATTGAAATATTGAAACCTACTTTACATTATGGATACTCGGATTGCTATTAAAAAATTTTACATCAAAAAAATTTATTTTGTCTGGTCTATTTAATTTCTTTTTTATTGGGCAATATGAATATGAATGAACGTTTGGTACAGATCTCCCTCTTTGTTGTAAATTTCACTTCTCATTACTAAGTGGATTTTTTATTTTTATTGTCTACTAGATCTGTGTAAAGTTCTTATCAACAGTGCTTCAAGCTGTAATAAGTCCAACGTCTTTAGTTTGTGCTTTGGTCCTCAAAGCCGCAAAAACACGTTTAAAATACGAATTATATGTAATTAAATTGGTTTATAAACTGTTATTCGGGAAATGGATTGAAGTACTGAGAAAAGGACTTGAAGCATGAAACACTAAAGCTTTGTCCAGTTCTGCTCTGCCTTTAACTAACAAAAAATAATAGAGAAAGGATGGCCACACCCTGTTATATTTATTTTCGAAATAATTTTTGGAATATTTTATAACTAACTGGTTTCTCATTCTAGAAAAGGAATTTTTTTCAATTTATTTTCTAGTGCCATTTTAAAAATTATTTCTTTTATTAACATTTCTCACATCCCCTACGTTTGTGAAAGGAATTAATACGTATGTAAAAAGTTCATTGCGAATTAAACAAATGTAGATTTCTTATAACTACCTGTGACATTCTTGCATGCAATGTTTTTTTAATGCTATCGTCACATTAATTGTATATACATATATAAAATTCGAATTATGACGTTTATGCTATCTTAGATTTGTTAAACTAGGCTTTTTATTTAAAATTTCCATTTTTAATACAAGCACTACACTAAAAACTTGCTTATATTATTAACTAACATTTAAATTTTTATTCTAAGAAGAACCAGAATAATATCCTCTTCGATATACAATAAACCCTCATATTTTATTAATATTTTAGCCGAAAATAAATGGTTTTTATAATACCTAATAAGACAAGTACTATTAAACTAACATTTTTTTTGCAGCGATATCGCAAATTTTTCGATTTTTCAATTTTCGTCCCTCCTGTTGCGAAAATCCTATTTTTTTAAGTAATTTCTCGAAGAACTGGATCGTAAGGCATCTTATAAAAATCTTGAGCCAACTAATGTTAATTATGTAATTTTAATTGTAACATATTTTTTTTATTCAACGTAGAAACTAGGAATGAAACTTTAAAGCCAGCAATCACAATCACATATTGTATTTAAAAATATTTTCTAACAAAAAAACAATATGAAAAACACAATAAATGCTTATAATTATTTATTAGTAAGTAGAAGATAATGACATATTTTCAAAATAATAATTTATTTTATAATTTTTTTTCACGGTCTTACAATTAATTAGTGCGTGTGAATTTTTATTAACCAACGATCTACATACATACATACATATATATATAAAGAATTATTATAAAACACTTAATATTGCTTGTAAGATACAAACTCTCTTCTAACAGGGTCAAAAAATACTTTGCGGTTTATTCTGGAGTTATTTCTAGTGAGTTTAGATTTAAGTTATATCGCAAGGAAGGTAATAGTCTTATGTTATCTCTTAATAAGACTGCAAGAAGTTATGTATTGCAACATTCAGCACCCTAAAATACATTTTCAGAAAATAGTTTCGCTTCAAAAATTTATCATCTTGTTGTTCCTCGATAGAAGAAATGGGGGATTTCAAAGTAACAAATAATTCTATTTTTTTTTAATATGTACTTTATTAAAGGAACTTAAGAAAAGATAAACTTGTTGCTTCGTATTTTCCTACAGTCTTATTATGTCGATGTTAGTGATCAGTGTACTGCGTTGAAACTAATAAAAAGTCAGATAGATACCTCTAAATAATTTCCAATTTGAAAGACGTTTAGCTACACAGGTTTAAAATTGAAAATTAAATAAGTAACTTCAAATGTGATTTAGTTTAAGCATTGTTGAGTAGTTTTGTTACTAAAAGTGCCGAACTGTGACTTTGGTATTAGTATAAATAAATAATTAATTAGTCGTAAAGGATTTAAGTTATTCTAGTAATTATAGCCGAAATATGTATCGTACGATAATTTAGGCGTTTACTATTATTACGTTTTTTTTGTATAATGTGTGGACATTGCCGTGAATGTATATTTGTGTGCGTGTTTAATTGGAATGCTATTCTAGTTTTTTCTTTTTTTTTATTATTATTGAACCTTGTTTTGCAATGTAACTGTGACAAATTTTTTATAAGTGCAGATGTGCAATAAAATTGTAAAATCAAAGTACTAACCATTTTCATTATTTATTATATACTAACCCCAGCAGATCAATAATTTAAATTTAGTTTTGCATGCTCATTTATTTTTTTTAAATAGCTTTCCGGTTGTTCTTCATGCGAAGTGAATATTTTTTGGTGTTCATAATAATTAGTTTTTGTGCTTCTACCGGAACAGCAGCAGTTGGTATATTTTTTAATCAATTCTTTGGGTGTTCAAAATAAAAATGTATAAACTCAATATCACATTTATTTTTACAAATATTACATCTGTACAACTTACATATGTATATTAATTAATTATAGTATTTACAAGGAATATTACAACTACGAAGATCATTTGAAAGCAGCAGTACTTTAATAATTAATTTATAAAAGGCACAGTAAAATGGCACAAAATGCTGAAATACTGCCAAACTTATTAAAAACAAAACACTTTTTATTATATGCTTTTAATCAAAAATAATATTATTATATTTCAGCACGTGCCACCATTAGGTGGGTATTATCAATTAATTATTACAAAATTAATTCATTGTCTCGGAATATTGGTGAGGGAAATGAATTCGTCGGTCCCGAAATGTAAATTATTGCTAGGGGGTGCAAAATTATTAACAGTCCGGAAATCGAATTCGTTTACGGAATTTTCGTTACCGAATTGTTTCCCTTCGCATGATAATAGACTAGAGTAATCAATGTACTGAGGAATATCAACAAATTTATCAGTCGTTTCGCTATGTCTAACGTCAAAGTTACAGTCGTCGAATCCTTGAAGATGCTCTTCTAACCTGCTATTGCCAGAAACGTCGTGAGACTTATTAGACGGGCTCAAATAGTCCAATTCGATGAAATTCTGTTGGGAACCAATGTTCTGTTGTGATAAATCGTACCGATTATTCTCACAACTAATCTGTTCGTATTTCATCCTTTGCGGAAAATCGTAACAGGATTGATTATTATTATGGATCAAATTGTCAGTTCCGGTTCCGTCCGGCGATTCCGCCATGTTGAACCTACTACAAGAACTGTTATTGCTATCGTCGTTGGTGAAATGGTTCCAGTAATCTTCAGTTTTAAATTCCCTGTGGATGGTACCACTTCCCAAGTCTAAGAGGGTTGGAGGTGAATGGGAATTGCTCGTATTATTTATGTGGTGATTAAAATCTGATCTCAGTGGTTGGTCCAGCTGAAATATTTCTTCTGGTTGGAATATATCGGCGGGAATGTTGGCAAAATCACATTGAGAGTTTATGTTTGCTTCAAAGTCGATAGGAAGCGATTGGGTGGAAGTGGTGGATTCTTGAGTCCAGTAGGAGTCCAGCAGCTGGGGTTGTTGGTAAGACACTGGGGAGTACTGCTGTTGATTATTACTTGAAAACGTCTGGGGTATGTTACACATGCACTCGAAGGGGGGGCAGGAACATGAATACCCTGAAAAAATTATTTGGATTTATTTTAATTTATTACGAGTTAAAAATCTAAAAGGTACTTTACCTTTTTCTTGGTCTGCTATGAGTGGAGGGGGTTGAAAACTTTTTAAAATATTATTTCCGTCCCTTGACGATCGTTTTGTATTAGGCTCTCGGAGAGACATTAACTGCAACAAAATTATTTAGGTATTTATTTCCTGTTAGATACATAAGTTAAATTTAAATAATGCACTCGTCAAACATTTTTTATTTGATTCCTGAATAAAACGAATAATAAATTTTCTAGGTAGGTATTATAAATCATTAATTTACTGAAGGTCAGGACCAGTATAATATTATTACTAATGTAAGTATTTCTAAACGTGTTAAGTTAAAGGTGAATAAAAGGTCGTTTTTATTCAGACCGAGGCAGGCACAAAAAAACCAAACCTGATAAACAGATGGAAAAAAGTTCAGATAACTTAATGTTGTTGTTAGTTCTTTTGTATTGTGTAGTAGAAATAAAAATAAATTCTTCAGTTTAGTTGTCGTGTTCGTGAAGTGATTATGTGTCGTTTCTCGTGTGATTTTGTGCAGTTTTAATTATGAACTAATTGTGGTGGATATCTACACATAATTTTGCATGGATTAATTACTACTTAATTAAAGGTAAGGTTTCTGATTGTAACTTTAGTTAACTTTGTAAGTGGTACTTTTGTTAGATACTTTTAAATTGTAATCTACGCAGGTAGGTACTTATCTATTATATTGATATAGAATTTAAGGGACGAAAAAAGGTAATAGATGGAAAACTAATTATAGGGGGGACATACATATGCAAAGTTTAATTTTGTAAAGCTACAATAATTATTAAACAGTATACAGGGTTTTTCAAGTTGATGGGCTATTAGAAGTATATGAATTAGTAGAAGGAATTCAATTCTGAAACTTGGGCTCATTTGGTTATTGTTTATGCCGCTTCTTTTAAAAATATTTTCAAGTTCGATTTACATCCGGTTATACCGGAAGTCGATACCAACTTTCTTATTTTTAATGAAATGGTATATTTTTTACGCTGAATTCGAATAAAACGTGTAATTCTAAGGTAAGTTTGATAACCAACTTGTACACCTATGACGATCGGTTTCTGAGTTAATTTAATTTATAGAAAAAAAATCGCTACCGCAACCGAAATTATAAAAAATCATAACTTCCACAAAATACGACTTAGAGTGTTGAAATTTTTACTAGTAATAGCTGAATATTGGTGCTAACGCCTTGACAAAATTGAATTAAATAATTTATGCAGGGCGTTCAAAATAAAATTCTAAAATTGAAAAACTTCAAACACGAATTACCTCGTTTTTTCAAATGGCACCTACTATTTTTTATTTTTTCAATCGATTCCTTTTTTAATCCTCTTTCGATCTATATGGATACTTCCTATTTTATGTAATAATTCAAAATTATTCCAAAATTTTCAAATAAAATAGGAAGTATCCATATAGATCGAAAGAGGATTAAAGATAAAATTAGCAACCACCATTCTATTTTTTACTAGAACTGTTAAAAAAAACATGCCCTTGAAAAGCTTGATTTATGTAGAAAAATTTTTGACTCCTTTTTGTGAAAACTAAAAATAAAAATATTTGGGAAAATGTATTGTTATTACCTAAGAGAAAATAATTTTTCTTTTTGTATTATTTACAATTAAAAAAAATAATAAAAATCAAATTTTAACCCTTATCTCGTGAGGTATGTACGTAACTATTTAATGAAGCGTTTCTATACACACTTTTGTAGGAAACTTTTTTTTTTATTTTAACCTAACCCAACCAGGGTCGAACCGTACGATTTTTTTAATAAAATCCTGTCCTTTTATTTTCTTTACTGTGCTTCGTTAAAATGCAGTTTCACAAAACATGCACCATTTCTACCTTAAATTTCAATAATAAAATCAAGTTTGAACATCGAACGTTATTCAGCCTCATTTTGCAGTCAATGTGTGGTCGATAGATACCATGCCTCGAAGACTATTTGTCTTGAATTATCGTGCAATCGAAACTGTCAGTTCGATATCTTTTTTTGTTACCGCAACCACCAACCAGTTGTTATATCAGATGTTGTGTTGTTAGTTTGTGATTTTTAATTAGAATTGTTAATTGGAAGCTGGCCTACTACTATATTTATTTATCTTCCTTTCCTTGTATTCGCAGCATCATAATAATAAGCGAGGTACAATGTTTTTTGAACTGTTCTTTAATTAGATAGGTACCTAATGTGTATCTGGAATTTTATTTAATTATTTACTTAAACGTCTAATAATATACAATGAAATAATGATTTATCTCATTGAATCTACTGACGGATAATTACTTTAATTTGAAATTAATATTCTCTGGTATTTATTTATTGACACAGACCACAGATTGACCAAATCATTGCTATGAAAATAAAAAGGTTTAGAAATTATAATCAGCGTAGAATTTTAATTTTTCTTTTTATTAATGTTAGTAATTTTCTTTGGAATACATATTAACATCTTTTAACTTATTATTTTGTTTTTTTTGTCTTTGAAAAATAAGTAATTCTGGAGATTTCCTAATAAGCCCAATGAATAGTAAATAAAAAATTGTGAAGGGGGGGGGGGGAATCAAGAATTTACAAAAGGTACCTACAAGTTTTTCTTATAAAACTTTAATACATTTATAAGTTATAAATCGGGAAATTGGATTTAACTTCTGGAATATTAATGAGTCTTTAAAAATTTGATGGACACAATAAAATTAAAAAAAGAATCTTGCACTAGGTACAACGAATAATAATTATCAAAAATAAGACCAAGACAAGATTACGACAGTTTTGGTCTTTGATTTAGGACATTTAATCTTGGTATTGAAAGTTTTTAAGAGTTCTTATTTCTAGACTTAGTTTTGTTCATTTAATCTAGTCTTGATCTTCTTGTTCTATTTTAGTTTAGAACTTGGTCACCAAAACAAAGACTAATAAGGTCTTGGTCTGTATTTAGAGTATTTAATCTTTGCCTTCAAGCTTTTTAGGAAGTCTTATTCTTGGTCTTAGTCTTGTCCATTTGATCAAAGTCTTGATCTTCTACTTCTATCTTAGTTTAGAACTTGGTCACCAAAACAAAGACTAATAAGGTCTTGGTCTGTATTTAGAGTATTTAATCTTTGGCTTCAAGCTTTTTAGGAACTCTTATTCTTGGTCTTAGTCTTGTCCATTTGATCAAAATCTTGATCTTCTACTTCTATCTTAGTTTAGACCTTGGTCACCAAAACAAAGACTAATAAGGTCTTGGTCTGTATTTAGAGTATTTAATCTTTGTCTTCAAGCTTTTTAGGAACTCTTATTCTTGGTCTTAGTCTTGTCCATTTGATCAAAATCTTGATCTTCTACTTCTATCTTAGTTTAGACCTTGGTCACCAAAACAAAGACTAATAAGGTCTTGGTCTGTATTTAGAGTATTTAATCTTTGTCTTCAAGCTTTTTAGGAAATCTTATTCTTGGTCTTAGTCTTGTCCATTTGATCAAAGTCTTGATCTTCTACTTCTATCTTAGTTTAGAACTTGGTCACCAAAACAAAGACTAATAAGGTCTTGGTCTGTATTTAGAGTATTTAATCTTTGTCTTCAAGCTTTTTAGGAAGTCTTATTCTTGGTCTTAGTCTTGTCCATTTGATCAAAGTCTTGATCTTCTACTTCTATCTTAGTTTAGATTATTGGTCACCAAAACAAAGACTAATAAGGTCTTGGTCTTATTTAGACGTATTTAATCTTGGTCTTGCAAGCTTTTTAGGAACGTCTTATTCTTGTCTTAGTCTTGTTCATTTAGTCAATCTTGTCTTTAGTTCTCTCTTAGTTTAACTCTTAGTTTACAAAACAACAAGTACCTACTAATGTCTTGGTCTTGATTTAGAGTATTTTAATCTTTCTTCAAGCTTTTTAGAAACTTATTCCTTGGTCTTAGTTTTGTTCATATAAGCATAGTCTTGATCTTCTATTCTATTTAGCTTAAAACTTGGTCACCAAAACAAGGACTAATAAGGTCTTTGGTCTTTATTTAGAACATTTATTATGGTCTTGAAAATTTCTAGGAAGTTTTACTCTTGATATTAGTCTTGTTCATTTAGTCATTTTCTTAGTCCTGTAGTTTTCTCTTAGTTTAATTATTAGTTTCCAAAACAACGACTAATAAAGTCTTGGTCTTCATTTAGGACGTTTTATCTTGATCTTGCAGCTTTTTATAACGTCTTATTTTTGTCTTAGTCTTGTTTATTTAGTCATGGCCTTAGTCTTGTAGTTTTCTCTTAGTTTAACTCTTAGTTTACAAAACAACAAGTACCTACTAATGTCTTGGTCTTGAATCTTGGTCTTGAACTTAACAAACTCTTATTCTTGGTCTTAGTTTGTTCATTAGCATAAGCTTTTAACTTTTCTTGGTTAATCTTGGTCACCAAAACAAGACTAAAAGGTCTTTGGTCTTTATTTAGAGCATTTAAATTTGGTCTCTAAAAATTTAGGAAAGTTTTTCTTGATTTAGTCTTTTCATTTGTCATTTCTAAGTTCTAGATTTTTCTAGTTTAATTATTGTTTCCAAAACAAGACTAATAAGTCTTGTTTTATTTAGACTTTAATTTTGTCTTGAAAATTTATAAGTTTTTTTTCTTAGCTTTTATCTTGTCTTAGTCTTTAGTCTTTTCTTAGTTTACTCTTAGTTTACAAAACAACAAGTACCTACTAATGTCTTGGTCTTGAAGTTTAACTCTTGGCTTGAAGCTTTTATAAGACTTATTCCTTGGTCTTATTTTGTTCATATAAGCATAGCTTGATCTTCTAATTCTATTTAGCTTAAAACTTGGTCACCAAAACAAGGACTAAAGGTCTTTGGTCTTTATTTAGAACATTTAGTTATGGTCTTGAAAATTTCTAGGAAGTTTTACTCTTGATATTAGTCTTGTTCATTTAGTCATTTTCTTAGTCCTGTAGTTTTCTCTTAGTTTAATTATTAGTTTCCAAAACAACGACTAATAAAGTCTTGGTCTTCATTTAGGACGTTTTATCTTGATCTTGCAGCTTTTTATAACGTCTTATTTTTGTCTTAGTCTTGTTTATTTAGTCATGGCCTTAGTCTTGTAGTTTTCTCTTAGTTTAACTCTTAGTTTACAAAACAACAAGTACCTACTAATGTCTTGGTCTTGAATCTTGGTCTTGAAGCTTTCTATCAAGACTTATTCCTTGGTCTTAGTTTTGTTCATATAAGCATAGCCTTGATATTCTAATTCTAATTTAGCTTAAAACTTGGTCACCAAAACAAGGACTAAAAAGGTCTTTGGTCTTTATTTAGAACATTTAGTTATGGTCTTGAAAATTTCTAGGAAGTTTTACTCTTGATATTAGTCTTGTTCATTTAGTCATTTTCTTAGTCCTGTAGTTTTCTCTTAGTTTAATTATTAGTTTCCAAAACAACGACTAATAAAGTCTTGGTCTTCATTTAGGACGTTTTATCTTGATCTTGCAGCTTTTTATAACGTCTTATTTTTGTCTTAGTCTTGTTTATTTAGTCATGGCCTTAGTCTTGTAGTTTTCTCTTAGTTTAACTCTTAGTTTACAAAACAACAAGTACCTACTAATGTCTTGGTCTTGAATCTTGGTCTTGAAGCTTTCTATCAAGACTTATTCCTTGGTCTTAGTTTTGTTCATATAAGCATAGCCTTGATATTCTAATTCTAATTTAGCTTAAAACTTGGTCACCAAAACAAGGACTAAAAAGGTCTTTGGTCTTTATTTAGAACATTTAGTTATGGTCTTAAAAATTTCTAGGAAGTTTTACTCTTGATATTAGTCTTGTTCATTTAGTCATTTTCTTAGTCCTGTAGTTTTCTCTTAGTTTAATTATTAGTTTCCAAAACAACGACTAATAAAGTCTTGGTCTTCATTTAGGACGTTTTATCTTGATCTTGCAGCTTTTTATAACGTCTTATTTTTGTCTTAGTCTTGTTTATTTAGTCATGGCCTTAGTCTTGTAGTTTTCTCTTAGTTTAACTCTTAGTTTACAAAACAACAAGTACCTACTAATGTCTTGGTCTTGAATCTTGGTCTTGAAGCTTTCTATGAAGACTTATTCCTTGGTCTTAGTTTTGTTCATATAAGCATAGCCTTGATATTCTAATTCTAATTTAGCTTAAAACTTGGTCACCAAAACAAGGACTAAAAAGGTCTTTGGTCTTTATTTAGAACATTTAGTTATGGTCTTGAAAATTTCTAGGAAGTTTTACTCTTGATATTAGTCTTGTTCATTTAGTCATTTTCTTAGTCCTGTAGTTTTCTCTTAGTTTAATTATTAGTTTCCAAAACAACGACTAATAAAGTCTTGGTCTTCATTTAGGACGTTTTATCTTGATCTTGCAGCTTTTTATAACGTCTTATTTTTGTCTTAGTCTTGTTTATTTAGTCATGGCCTTAGTCTTGTAGTTTTCTCTTAGTTTAACTCTTAGTTTACAAAACAACAAGTACCTACTAATGTCTTGGTCTTGAATCTTGGTCTTGAAGCTTTCTATCAAGACTTATTCCTTGGTCTTAGTTTTGTTCATATAAGCATAGCCTTGATATTCTAATTCTAATTTAGCTTAAAACTTGGTCACCAAAACAAGGACTAAAAAGGTCTTTGGTCTTTATTTAGAACATTTAGTTATGGTCTTGAAAATTTCTAGGAAGTTTTACTCTTGATATTAGTCTTGTTCATTTAGTCATTTTCTTAGTCCTGTAGTTTTCTCTTAGTTTAATTATTAGTTTCCAAAACAACGACTAATAAAGTCTTGGTCTTCATTTAGGACGTTTTATCTTGATCTTGCAGCTTTTTATAACGTCTTATTTTTGTCTTAGTCTTGTTTATTTAGTCATGGCCTTAGTCTTGTAGTTTTCTCTTAGTTTAACTCTTAGTTTACAAAACAACAAGTACCTACTAATGTCTTGGTCTTGAATCTTGGTCTTGAAGCTTTCTATGAAGACTTATTCCTTGGTCTTAGTTTTGTTCATATAAGCATAGCCTTGATATTCTAATTCTAATTTAGCTTAAAACTTGGTCACCAAAACAAGGACTAAAAAGGTCTTTGGTCTTTATTTAGAACATTTAGTTATGGTCTTGAAAATTTCTAGGAAGTTTTACTCTTGATATTAGTCTTGTTCATTTAGTCATTTTCTTAGTCCTGTAGTTTTCTCTTAGTTTAATTATTAGTTTCCAAAACAACGACTAATAAAGTCTTGGTCTTCATTTAGGATGTTTAATCGTGGTATTGAAAGTTTTTAGGAACTCTTATTCTTGATCTTAGTCTTGTCCATTTGATCAAAGTCTTAATCTTCTAGTTCTATCGTAGTTTAGAACTTGATTGCCAAAACAAGGACTTATAGGGTCTTGGTCTTTATTTAGGACATTTAATCTTGGTACTGAAGCTTTTTAGGAAGTCTTATTCTTGGTCTCAGTCTTGTATTACTATACCAACATAGTACAACACAAAAATACAAGATCATTACTATAATTTTGCAAATTTCCTTACATACAATACATAAAACTATCTAAAAAGAAATTTGTCTTACCTTATTTCCTAAGGCAGCTTCCCTCGCCAAAAGTACCGCAAGTCCTCTCACCCTTCGACCGCTTCCTAAACTTCTTCGCGCTTCAGAAGTGCTTTTGGCTTCTGGTCTAGGATGGTCATGGACCCCTTTGGCTTGGAAAAAGATCGCGTATTCTGTATGTCGCCAGAAATGGGTCACAGGGTACCCACAGTGTCCTCGACAAGGAAGTATTTCTAATCTACCCGAGCAATGGCGATTCGGACATGGCTTTCCTGAAACCCAAAAAGTTTCACCTAAAAAAATTTCTTTTGAAAAATGGAATTTGACAAATACCTAATTAGGGCATTTATTGACAATTTAATATTGATTTTGGTAATGATTAAATCAGTTGGATCAATTTAAAAGTTTTTTTGGAATGATTCCCTACTTGGGGATTAACAGGGTCTGAAGAAGAAGAGTTCTCTACTTCTTGCTCAATATTTTTATGATATTTTCTGCATTTTCAACGTTTAAGTATAAGTATAAGTGCCCAGATCAGATCAGATAGGTGATAAATAATTTTGAATGTTACGAACCCTGCTGTTTCTTCCTCGCTTTATCACAGATGGCAGGCCGTAGATGTACCCGTTCCCCGTTAGGTAGGATGCACCTCTGCGAACAGACGAGGACCCCGAGGCAGCTCTTTTTTAATATGTGAACGTTATGGTTGTTTGTGTTCCGCATCGCCCACCCGGAACTGTGTCTCTTGGCTTCCTCCGAGTTGGCCGGATAAACGAGTCGACAGTGACCGTCGGCCCATTCGGAGAACTGGTCGTATTCGCTGATCCGAGGGATTGTGCTGTCGTTGATGTCCCAATCCGAAGAGGACGACGACGCGGGTGGATTGCCGTTGCCTGACGGATACGACGGACGGCACGTTGTCGTCATAACCGCCACAGCTGCTGAAGACGGCGGAGACGTATGCCTGCATCATTCACAACACAAAACGAAAACAATTAAAAAGATCCGACAACATACCTACCAGAAAATCTTCTACTAAAAATAATTAGAGCAATCATTCACAAAATGTATTAAGAGTAATCATTAAACAATATATCTACGAGTTTCTTATCGTACTTTTTGATGGCTATTGTTGTTTCGCCTCAGAAAATTTACACACCTTTCATACAGTGAGTTAGAAGGCACGTTAAGCCCCAGGGGTGATCTGCTGAATGCCTAACAAGCAACTACACCCTCCAGACACACACCTTGTCATCTTAAGAAGAATATATAAATGTTATAAGGCAAGTTAGTTAGCCAAATAATCCAGGAAAGTATTCAGACTTTGATGGCACTATTCAGGTCATCAAAAGCAGATCCATCCCTTATGAAAGAATGCAAGGGTTGAAGGATTTTAAAGACGTAAAACTATCAAAAATTCCACAACAAGAGCAGTAAAAGACTAGAGAACACTAATGCGAATTTGTCCTGAGGTTACTACTGTAGAAATAATTAGAGGGGGATTTTTTGGGGTAAAATTTCAATGCTCCATGTCTATTTTGTTCAGCCAGGGGATGTCAAAATTAATCACATTTTTCAAAAAACTATTAAAAGACTTTTTAAGGACACCTCTGTTAATTTCTGCAAGAATCCTAAAAGGAAATATGGGCCTCTGAGGTAACTGTAGAAAACAAAATTACAGAGGGTACCTCACGATAATATTTTATATTTTTCGCTTCCATAACTAGTTTTTGAAGCAGAGAGTTTCAAATTTCACTAATTTTGCAAGAAAATACCCCATAAACCCTTTCCAGGGACGCCTTATCTGCTCAATTCTGCAGCAATCCTAAAAACGAATCGTCTGAGGTTATTGTAAAAAAGTTAGATGGGGTATCTTAGGGTTATTTTTCAATGGGCCATTTGTTTTTAGTGATTATTAAAAGTTAGGAAAAGTTTGACAGGCTGTTATTAGTTTCTGAAGCAAATGTAATTAGAATGAACTGTAAAATCTGTCGAAAGCCAGCATTATCAATGCACGAACATGTTTTTACATAATAAAATGTTCAATCTTCAAGGCGAATGTTTTCTGTACGATTTTTAGTGATCATTAAAAGTTAGGAAAAGTTTGACAAGCAGTTATTAGTTTCTGAAGCAAATGTATTTAGAATGAACTGTAGAATCTGTCAAAAGTCAGGATTATCCATGCAGGAACATGTTTTTACAAAATAAAATGTTCAGTCTTCAGGGCGAATGTTTTCTGTACGATTTGTAGTGATTATTAAAAGTTAGGAAAAGTTTGACAGGCAGTTGTTAGTTTTTGAAGCAAATGTATTAAGAATGAACTGTAGAATCTGTCAAAAGTCAGGATTATCCATGCAGGAACATGTTTTTACAAAATAAAATGTTCAGTCTTCAGGGCGAATGTTTTCTGTACGATTTGTAGTGATTATTAAAAGTTAGGAAAAGTTTGACAGGCAGTTGTTAGTTTTTGAAGCAAATGTATTAAGAATGAACTGTAGAATCTGTCAAAAGTCAGGATTATCCATGCAGGAACATGTTTTTACAAAATAAAATGTTCAGTCTTCAGGGCGAATGTTTTCTGTACGATTTGTAGTGATTATTAAAAGTTAGGAAAAGTTTGACAGGCAGTTATTAGTTTCTTGAAGCAAATGTATTTAGAATGAACTGTAGAATCTGTCAAAAGTCAGGATTATCCATGCAGGAACATGTTTTTACAAAATAAAATGTTCAGTCTTCAGGGCGAATGTTTTCTGTACGATTTGTAGTGATCATTAAAAGTTAGGAAAAGTTTGACAGGCTGTTATTAGTTTCTGAAGCAAATGTAATTAGAATGAACTGTAAAATCTGTCGAAAGCCAGCATTATCAATGCACGAACATGTTTTTACATAATAAAATGTTCAATCTTCAAGGCGAATGTTTTCTGTACGATTTTTAGTGATCATTAAAAGTTAGGAAAAGTTTGACAAGCAGTTATTAGTTTCTGAAGCAAATGTATTTAGAATGAACTGTAGAATCTGTTAAAAGTCAGGATTATCCATGCAGGAACATGTTTTTACATAATAAAATGTTCAATCTTCAGGGCGAATATTTTCTGTACAATTTTCAGTGATTATTAAAAGTCAGGAAAACATTGACAGGCAGTAATTAGTTTCTGAAGCAAATGTATTTAGAATGAACTGTAGAATCTGTCAAAAGTCATTATTATGCATGCAGGAACATGTTTTCACATGATGAAATGTTCAATCTTCATGGAGAATGTTTGCTGTACGATTTGTAGTGATTATTAAAAGCTAAGAAAAGTTTGACAGGCAGTTGTTAGTTTCTGAAGCAAATGTATTTAGAATGAACTGTAGTAAGTGTCAAAAGCAAGAATTATCCATGCAGGAACATGTTTTCACATGATGAAATGTTCAATATTCAGGGCGAATGTTTTCTGTACACTTTTTAGTGATTATTAAAAGTTAAGAAATGTTTGACAAGCAGTTATTAGTTTCTGAAGCAAATGTATTTAGAATGAACTGTAGAATCCGTCAAAAGTCAGGATTATCCATGCAGGAACATGTTTTTATATGACTGAACGGTCAGTTGCTGTGACGAATGTTTTCTGAACAATTTGTAGTGGCTGCTAAAGGTTAGGAAAGTTTTGACAGGCTCTTAGTTTTTGATGCACACGTGTTTTGAATGAACTGTAGAAGACATCAAAAGTTAGAATTACGCCAGCAGGAAGTAGCACTAAAAAAGCTAGATGTATCTTATGGTTATTTTTTAATGGGACATTTTTCGATTATTTTTGGTCCCCGAGATGTAAACTTTTCATAAAAATGTCTCATTGACACCCCCCTTAGGGTCATCCTTTCTGTTTATTCCTGCAACAACTCTAAAAGGACTTATTTATTCTTTTAGAACTTCGTATTAAGTAGATATTAGTTATGTATGGATGTCGATGTTCAATATCAATCAATAACAATGAGTAAGTGCCCATGGTAGATGACAATGATTGTAGGTACCTAATCCGCACCGCAGATACATAATATTTATAATAAGTCGTTGGTGGCATTGCAGACGAATGGCGGTTCGTTTTTGTGTTTTAATGACACGTTTCCGTAGGTGAAGAGTCGGTTCCGAAGTCGCAGGCGATCGCCGTGTTGTAATATCGCATCGTTAATCGGAAACAATAATTACAACTTTCAGCCAGATTTAAACAAGCACATCGCTTAATAATAACTGATAACCTAGGGCCGTTTACGGCTCGATAAATACCGAGATGAGATTTCATACTGATAGAAATGAATTGCCGCGGATCGGCCTATTCCTTTATTATTTTTACTATCTTCTAACTGAATACGTAACAAGCCCTACTATGGGTGTATCCGTATACAGGGTGTCCCTTAACAACAATAGTACCTTAATAACTACCTCACCTTTCGGAAAAAGTAACGAAAATCTTCTACATGTAACCACTTGCACACCAATAGAATTAATTATCCTCAAAAAAATTTTTTTTTCAAATATCCACAGTAACTTTTTGCAAGCATAAAAGTGACTCCCCAAAGGTTCTAAAAGAATAAGTATTTTAACATTCATAAACCTCTTATAATATTTTTTTGGAATACTCTGTTCACTTTTTGTGAATCACCCTGTATATATTACCAATCAGGCACATACATTCACTTTGATAGGACGTCCGATCTTTTTTATTGTTTGGTTCTCTTCCTGAGATTTATCAATAATTAACAATTTCCCACAAACTCAAACTAGTGCCTTTTTCTTTTTTTTTTAATTACAAAACTTTCAACAGATCTAGGACAACGATTATATTGCAGAGGAAGATTATTTAACGTTTACTCGGCGTGATTCCTTGTTAGACAAGATGTTCAGTGAGATATTGAAACGAATTTATAAATACATATGTAAAACATAAATATATAGGTACTGTATCTTATAGGCAGGATTCTGAAACGAATGTTTTCTGAATCGTTAGTTTCTTATTAGAAGCAAATGTTTAAGAGGCAATGGCAAATTTATTTGGTCAACGTTTTTAGCATGAATAATACAAATAGTTAGTATTATCTGGATGATGATGTTTTCTGAATGACTTGTAGGCACTGCCAAATTTTATTATTCAAGCACACAGGCTTTGATAAAATTTTGAAGCAAATGTATTTAGAATGAACTGTAGTAGCTGTCAAAATTCAGGATTATCCATTCAGGAACATGTTTTTACATGACACAATGTTCAATCTTCAAGGCTAATGTTTTCTGTACGATTGTTAGTGATTATTAAAAGTTAGGAAAACTTTGACAGGCAATTGTTAGTGTCTAAAGCAAATGTATGTAGAATGAACTGTAGTAGCTGTCAAAGAATTATTCAACTAGAGAACATATTTTAGCGTAATGAAATGGTCAGTCTTCAAAGAAGATGTTTTTTTAATGATTTGTAGTGATGAGTAAAAGTTAGGAACACATTGACATAAGTGTCTAAAGCAAACGTATGTAGAATGAACTGTAGAATCTGTCAAAAGTCAAAGTTATCAATGCAGGAACAAGCTTTTACATCATTAAATTTTCAATCTTTAAGGCGAATGTTTTCTGAACAATTTATAGTGGCTGCTAAAAGTAAGCAAAGCTTTGACAGGCAATTGTTAATGTCTAAAACAAATGTATTTAAAACGAACAGTAGTAGCTGTCAATAGTCACAATTATCCATGCAGGCACATGTTTTTACATGATGAAATGTTCAATCTTTAGGGAGAATGTTTTCTGTTCGATTTATGGTGATTATTAAAAATTAGGAAAAGTTTGACGGGCTGTTATTAGTTTCCGAAGCAAATGTATTTAGAATGAACTGTAGTAGCTGTCAAAAGCAAGAATTATCCATGCAGGAACATGTTTTTACATGATGAAATGTTCAATCTTCAAGGCTTATGTTTCCTGTATGATTGTTAGTGATTATTAAAAGTTAGGAAAAGTTTGACAGGCTGTTATTAGTTTCTGAAGCAAATGTAATTAGAATGAACTGTAAAATCTGTCGAAAGCCAGCATTATCAATGCACGAACATGTTTTTACATAATAAAATGTTCAATCTTCAAGGCGAATGTTTTCTGTACGATTTTTAGTGATCATTAAAAGTTAGGAAAAGTTTGACAAGCAGTTATTAGTTTCTGAAGCAAATGTATTTAGAATGAACTGTAGAATCTGTCAAAAGTCAGGATTATTCATGCAGGAACATGTTTTTACAAAATAAAATGTTCAGTCTTCAGGGCGAATGTTTTCTGTACGATTTGTAGTGATTATTAAAAGTTAGGAAAAGTTTGACAGGCTGTTATTAGTTTCTGAAGCAAATTTATTTAGAATGAACTGTAGAATCTGTCAAAAGTCAGGATTATCCATGCAGGAACATGTTTTTACAAAATAAAATGTTCAGTCTTCAGGGCGAATGTTTTCTGTACGATTTGTAGTGATTATTAAAAGTTAGGAAAAGTTTGACAAGCAGTTATTAGTTTCTGAAGCAAATGTATTTAGAATGAACTGTAGAATCTGTCAAAAGTCAGGATTATCCATGCAGGAACATGTTTTTACAAAATAAAATGTTCAGTCTTCAGGGCGAATGTTTTCTGTACGATTTGTAGTGATTATTAAAAGTTAGGAAAAGTTTGACAGGCTGTTATTAGTTTCTGAAGCAAATTTATTTAGAATGAACTGTAGAATCTGTCGAAAGCAAGAATTATCCATGCAGGAACATGCTTACACATGATGAAATGTTCACCCTTCATGGAGAATGTTTGCTGTACGATTTGTAGTGATCATTAAAAGTTAGGAAAAGTTTGACAAGCAGTTATTAGTTTCTGAAGCTAATGTATTTAGAATGAACTGTAGCAGCTGTTAAAAGCAAGGATTATCCATGCAGGAACATGTTTTTACATGACACAATGTTCAATCTTCAAGGCTTATGTTTCCTGTATGATTGTGAGTGATTATTAAAAGTTAGGAAAAGTTTGACAGGCAATTGTTAGTGTCTAAAGCAAATGTATGTAGAATGAACTGTAGTAGCTATCAAAAGTTAAAATTTTGCTAACAGGAACAAGCAATTTTATTAATTTTTAAGGTGAATGTTTTCTGAATAATTTGTAGTGATTAATAATAGTTGGAAAAACATTGACAGGGAGTTATTAGTGTTTGAAGTAAATGTGTTTAGAACGCATTGTAGGAGTTGTCAAAAATTGCGAAAATCTCAGTAGGGACTGGCATTTTCTGAACGACGATTGCCAAATGTTATGACATGCAATTGTTAGCAAAGTTTTAGGGGCAAATGTTTTTAGAATTCAGTGCAGGCAACTGTGGAATGTTAGGGATATTTAAAGTCAGGAAAACAGTGACAGGCAGTAATTAGTTTCTGAAGCAAATGTATTTAGAATGAACTGTAGTAAGTGTCAAAAGCAAGAATTATCCATGCAGGAACATGCTTACACATGATGAAATGTTCACCCTTCATGGAGAATGTTTGCTGTACGATTTGTAGTGATCATTAAAAGTTAGGAAAAGTTTGACAAGCAGTTATTAGTTTCTGAAGCAAATGTATTTAGAATGAACTGTAGTAAGTGTCGAAAGCAAGAATTATCCATGCAGGAACATGCTTACACATGATGAAATGTTCACCCTTCATGGAGAATGTTTGCTGTACGATTTGTAGTGATCATTAAAAGTTAGGAAAAGTTTGACAAGCAGTTATTAGTTTCTGAAGCAAATGTATTTAGAATGAACTGTAGTAAGTGTCGAAAGCAAGAATTATCCATGCAGGAACATGCTTACACATGATGAAATGTTCACCCTTCATGGAGAATGTTTGCTGTACGATTTGTAGTGATCATTAAAAGTTAGGAAAAGTTTGACAAGCAGTTATTAGTTTCTGAAGCAAATGTATTTAGAATGAACTGTAGTAAGTGTCATAAGCAAGAATTGTCCATGCAGGAACATGCTTACACATGCTGAAATGTTCACCCTTCATGGAGAATGTTTGCTGTACGATTTGTAGTGATCATTAAAAGTTAGGAAAAGTTTGACAAGCAGTTATTAGTTTCTGAAGCTAATGTATTTAGAATGAACTGTAGCAGCTGTTAAAAGCAAGGATTATCCATGCAGGAACATGTTTTTACATGACACAATGTTCAATCTTCAAGGCTTATGTTTCCTGTATGATTGTGAGTGATTATTAAAAGTTAGGAAAAGTTTGACAGGCAATTGTTAGTGTCTAAAGCAAATGTATGTAGAATGAACTGTAGTAGCTATCAAAAGTTAAAATTTTGCTAACAGGAACAAGCAATTTTATTAATTTTTAAGGTGAATGTTTTCTGAATAATTTGTAGTGATTAATAATAGTTGGAAAAACATTGACAGGGAGTTATTAGTGTTTGAAGTAAATGTGTTTAGAACGCATTGTAGGAGTTGTCAAAAATTGCGATTATCTGAGTAGGGACTGGCATTTTCTGAACGACGATTGTCAAATGTTATGACATGCAATTGTTAGCAAAGTTTTAGGGGCAAATGTTTTTAGAATTCAGTGCAGGCAACTGTAGAATGTTAGGGATATTTAAACTATAGGTAGGTATTTTGTTTATTTGTTCTTTTATCTACTTGTCTGTCTACCTAATAACTTTATTACCGGTAAAAATATCCCGGTTGAAACTTATTGAACAACTACTAGGTACAACAACGTTAATAAGTGCTGTCATTGATTTAATGAAGGTACGTATTTCTCGTCTCGTCCTTATTGCGATTGCTTCAATTGACGAGTTTTAAATAAGCACTGTCGGGAGATATCAATGAGCGGTTAAGTCAGAAGGAAACTTGTATTCTCCGTCCTGAATTATTCAATCGATTACTGATTAAACGACTGCTTGGACGCTTGCAGGGTTATTTTATTGGAATTACTGTCATATTTCATTATAATAATGATTCCGTACACTTCATTTGAAGTTGAATTATTAGACATGGAATGAGGAGCAAAAACTACCCCTTTAGGGCTTAAGGTACGTCTAAATAAATATTTATATGATTAATATCAGCATATTTATAAAAAATTTAATTTATTATGAAGATAATACCTATAGACACGTAATATTACTTGAGCTTATAAAAAAATATGTAAGTGGCCATTTGGGGTTGCAACTTGCAGCCCTTAGATATTAAAAAGTTCTTTGATCAACTAAAATTTGAGCCCTATTGTAGACAGTTATGTTAATTGAATTAAATCAAAGCCTTTATCATTAAAAAAAAAGGGTTGGTGGTGGAAACTTACAAAACAACCATTTCGTTAATTTCCTTTCGTCGTGAAATTTTTCCAGTGCGTTTTTACCGTAACTGTTATTAGTCCTCACTGAACTTCTCTTAATAATTATATTATAAAATAGTTCCACATTTTCACTCAAATAAGTTTACGTGTATTAGGGGTGTTTTTTTGCGAACGAACCGAGACTGCGTGTGTCGTGCGAGGGAAAAGCGCGTATCCGATAAACAATCCCTCTTGCGGACGAAGAAGAACTGAGTTCCGGTGGTTACGTGAAAAACACCCCAAGCTCAGCCACACCCCCTGTGTCCCCTACCTTCTAACTTAACGCATTTATAGTTTACCAATAGAATGGTAGAGAACGTTGGCTCCGCCTCGAACTGTTGGTTCTAATACCTGTGTTTCACCTGTGCTTCAGCTTATTGGCAACCGGACTGATTAGATTTTCTTCGGTGCATTTCCGGGTGATAAGCCGATAACGAGCGGGCAGGCTTATTACCAAACACAAAAGCTAATTGGATACGAAAGCGACAACCCTTTCCGAATCACTTACGAGCATTTAGATAAGCAAACTCATCGATCGCAACATTACAAAAGTAGAAATACAAACAATACAGACAATAAAATTGTCAATTTTCAACATTTAAATACAAACGAATTAGGTAAAGAAAATTATTTTTTCCCCTTATTTATAACCGCGGCTTCGCTCAGGGGGATGAAATACAATAATTGTAACATTGAAATGAAACAATTGCATATCAATTACTTATTGACAATTATTGGCTACGGACAGTATCAATTTTTTAATAATTTTTCTCTTAAATCATAAGAAAAGCCACCCCAAAAAGCTCAATTTAAATGATTTTGTGACGTTTTAACTTTTGTAACTCAAATGAAATTTTTTGCCCCAAAACACATGAGAAACATAAATATGATATATAATTATTATGTGAAGGGGATACAAAAGGAAATGTTTTTGGGTAGAGTGGAAAACACCCCAAAAATTTTAGAAATCAAACGTTTGCTTAAAAATGTTTCCATTAAAATAGAGAAAAATTGTATTTCGATTTTTTGAAAAACGTTCATTTTCTCTTTTAGCAAAATCATAAAGAAATAGGTTACAGAAAACATTGTTCTTTGCATAATTTTTTTAAAGATTGAATAAATCAGTAAATAATTTGTTAGTCTTCATGCCTTGCATCAAATTATATTTTCAGTTACCAATACTAAAAATTGGTGCAGGTGCCAGGTATATCCTTATTAATTTTATTTTTAAATTTTTTTTTTTAGTTTGTGCACAATGATTTCGGTAAACAACATAAACATTCCCAATAAATTTAGATAGTTAAATACAGTAAAATATTCTCCTCAATGTAAATTAATTAGAAAATTTTATTCTTTTCATTTTATCCTTCTTGTAATAATACGAACTTTTACATTATCTACACTAAATTATGCGTAATTTTGAATTAATAAGTATATCTATGGTCTGAATTATATAAATTGACAGTTCGGGTAATAAAACTGTCAATAAATGACCGGTTTTTATCATGTCAAGATGCAACTACGTATAATTATCCTTCCTCTAAGAATATGAAACTTTACATGCCTCAGACTTTGTTATGTGTAAATTTAAGTTAATATATCTATAGTCTGAGCCATATAAAGTGGCATCTAAGATAATAAAACTGTCAAAAAATAACCGCCTTGCTTCTGTCGAGGTACAACTGTCTTTCTTGTACGAATCAAAACAGCTACATGACTTAGACTTTGTTACACGTAATTTTAAATTAATACGTATATCTATAGTCTGCATTATATAAAGTGACAGTTCAGGTAATAAAACTGTCAATAAGTGACCGGCTTTTATTATGTCAAGATGCAACTACGTATAATTATCCTTCCCCTAAGAATATGAAACTTTACATACCTCAGACTTTGTTATGTGTAATTTTAAATTAATATATCTATAGTCTGAGTTATATTAAGTGCCAGGTAAGATAATAAAACTGTCGACAAATGACCACCTCTGTTTATGGAACGGTACAACTATTATTACCCTTCCTATAAGAATCTAAATCTTTACATGTTTCAGACTGTGTTACATATAATTTTAAAGTAATATGTCTACAGGGTGATTTATGTAAAATGGCACCTCAGGTAATAAAACTGTCAACAAATGACCGCCTCTGTTTATGACGAGATACAACTGTCCTTTCTGTACGAATCAAAGCAGCTACATGACTTAGACTTTTTTACATGTAATTTTGAATTAATACGTACATATATCTATAGTATGAATTATATAAAGTGACAGTTCAGGTAATAAAACTGTCAATAAATGACCGGCTTTTATTAAGTCAAGATGCAACTACGTATAATTATCCTTCCCCTAAGAATATGAAACTTTACATGCCTCAGACTTTGTTATGTGTAATTTTAAATTAATATATAAATAGTCTGAGCTGTATAAAGTGGCATCTAAGATTATAAAACTGCAACAAATAACCGCCTTTGCTTCTCTCGAGGTACAACTGTCCTTTCTGTACGAATCAAAACAGCTACATGACTTAGATTTTGTTAGACGTAATTTTGAATTAATACGTATATCTATAGTCTGAATTATATCAAGTGACAGATCAGGTAATAAAACTCTTAATAAATGACCGGCTTTTATTAAGTCAAGATGCAACTACGTATAATTATCCTTCCTCTAAGAATATGAAACTTTACAGGCCTCAGACTTTGTTATGTGTAATTTTAAATTAATATATCTATAGTCTGAATTATATAAAGCGACAGTTCAGGTAATAAAACTGTCAATAAATGACCGATTTTATTAAGTCAAGATGCAACTACGTATAATTATCCTTTCTCTAAGAATACGAAACTTTACATGCCTCAGACTTTGTTATGTGTAATTTTAAATTAATATATATATAGTCTGAGCTATATAAAGTGGCATCTAAGATTATAAAACTGCTAACAAATAACCGCCTTTGCTTCTCTCGAGGTACAACTGTCCTTTCTGTACGAATCAAAACAGCTACATGACTTAGATTTTGTTAGACGTAATTTTGAATTAATACGTAATATCTCTATAGTATGAATTATATAAAGTGACAGATCAGGTAATAAAACTGTCAATAAATGACCGGCTTTTATTAAGTCAAGATGCAACTACGTATAATTATCCTTTCTCTAAGAATACGAAACTTTACATGCCTCAGACTTTGTTATGTGTAATTTTAAATTAATATATCTATAGTCTGATTATATAAAGTGGCATCTAAGGTAATAAAACTGTCAACAAATGACCGCCTTTGCTTCTCTCGAGGTACAACTGTCCTTTCTGTACGAATCAAAACAGCTACATGACTAGATTTTGTTAGACGTAATTTTGAATTAATACGTATATCTATAGTCTGAATTATATCAAGTGACAGATCAGGTAATAAAACTCTTAATAAATGACCGGCTTTTATTAAGTCAAGATGCAACTACGTATAATTATCCTTTCTCTAAGAATACGAAACTTTACATGCCTCAGACTTTGTTAGGTGTAATTTTAAATTAATATATATATAGTCTGAGCTATATAAAGTGGCAACTAAGATAATAAAACTGCAACAAATAACCGCCTTTGCTTCTCTCGAGGTACAACTGTCCTTTCTGTACGAATCAAAACAGCTACATGACTTAGACTTTTTTACATGTAATTTTGAATTAATACGTACATATCTCTATAGTATGAATTATATAAAGTGACAGTCAGGTAATAAAACTGTCAATAAATGACCGGCTTTTATTAAGTCAAGATGCAACTACGTATAATTATCCTTCCTCTAAGAATATGAAACTTTGCATACCTCAGACTTTGTTATGTGTAATTTTAAATTAATATATCTATAGTCTGAGTTATATTAAGTGCCAGGTAAGATAATAAAACTGTCGACAAATGACCACCTCTGTTTATGGAACGGTACAACTATTATTACCCTTCCTATAAGAATCTAAATCTTTACATGTTTAAGACTGTGTTACATATAATTTTAAAGTAATATGTCTACAGGGTGATTTATGTAAAATGGCACCTCAGGTAATAAAACTGTCAACAAATGACCGCCTCTGTTTATGACGAGATACAACTGTCCTTTCTGTACGAATCAAAGCAGCTACATGACTTAGACTTTTTTACATGTAATTTTGAATTAATACGTACATATATCTATAGTATGAATTATATAAAGTGACAGTTCAGGTAATAAAACTGTCAATAAATGACCGGCTTTTATTAAGTCAAGATGCAACTACGTATAATTATCCTTCCTCTAAGAATATGAAACTTTGCATACCTCA
This sequence comes from Agrilus mali, assembly GCA_029378335.1. Lineage (NCBI taxonomy): Eukaryota > Metazoa > Arthropoda > Insecta > Coleoptera > Buprestidae > Agrilus > Agrilus mali. The sequence continues at coordinate 1,474,738 of CM055654.1, read as the reverse complement.
GACTTTGTTATGTGTAATTTTAAATTAATATATCTATAGTCTGAGTTATATTAAGTGCCAGGTAAGATAATAAAACTGTCGACAAATGACCACCTCTGTTTATGGAACGGTACAACTATTATTACCCTTCCTATAAGAATCTAAATCTTTACATGTTTCAGACTGTGTTACATATAATTTTAAAGTAATATGTCTACAGGGTGATTTATGTAAAATGGCACCTCAGGTAATAAAACTGTCAACAAATGACCGCCTCTGTTTATGACGAGATACAACTGTCCTTTCTGTACGAATCAAAGCAGCTACATGACTTAGACTTTTTTACATGTAATTTTGAATTAATACGTACATATATCTATAGTCTGAATTATATAAAGTGACAGTTCAGGTAATAAAACTGTCAACAAATGACCATCTTTGTTTATGGAACGGTACAACCATAATTATCCTTCCTATAGGATAGAATCTAAATCTTTACATGTTTCAGACTGTGTTACATATAATTTTAAAATAATATGTCTACAGTGTGATTTATGTAAAATGGCAGCTCAGGTATTACAACTGTCAAAAAATAACCGCCTTGCTTCTGTCGAGGTACAACTGTCTTTCTTGTACGAATCAAAACAGCTACATGACTTAGACTTTGTTACACGTAATTTTAAATTAATACGTATATCTATAGTCTGAATTATATAAAGTGACAGTTCAGGTAATAAAACTGTCAATAAGTGACCGGCTTTTATAATGTCAAGATGCAACTACGTATAATTATCCTTCCTCTAAGAATCTGAAACTTTACATAACTCAGACTTTGTTAGGTGTAATTTTAAATTAATATATCTATTGTCTGAGCTACATAAAGTGGCAGCTAAGATAATAAAACTGTCAACAAGTGACCGCCTCTGTTTATGTCGAGATACAACTGTCCTTTCTGTACGAATAAAAACAGCTACATGACTTAGATTTTGTTACACGTAATTTTGAATTAATACGTATATCTATAGTCTGAATTATATCAAGTGACAGTTCAGGTAATAAAACTGTCAGTAAGTGACCGGCTTTTATAATGTCAAGATGCAACTACGTATAATTATCCTTCCCCTAAGAATATGAAACTTTACATACCTCAGACTTTGTTAAGTGTAATTTTAAATGAATATATCTATAGTCTGAGTTATATAAAGTGGCAGCCAAGGCAATAAAACTGTCAACAAATAACCACCTTGGTTCATGCAACGGTACAACTGTAATTACCCTTCCTATAAGAATCTAAATCTTTACATGTTTCAGACTGTGTTACATATAATTTTAAAGTAATATGTCTACAGTGTGATTTATGTAAAATGGCAGCTCAGGTAATAAAACTGTCAACAAGTGACCGTCTCTGTTTATGTCGAGGTACAATTATACGTAGTAAAAATTATGTTATCGTTCAAAAGAAAACATCTATTGTATACCATTTGCAAAGCTCAAAAATGCTTTGAAATTTTTATGGGGATGTTTATAAATAATATGCAATAAACAGTTGCAAATATTAATTGAAGGGTTATTTACCATAGGTACTTAGAGTTTTATAGTACTATTGTTAATCCTCAGACAAGTGAAGTCTATAAATCTCTTGACAGTTTTATGACCACAAGCATCATTTTACATGACCCAGAGTATAGTACCATATTTTCAAGGTTCTTAACTGATGCAGATGTCAGTTATTGCACAAAATAAGATTTATGACAACAACCACAGGTTCTTTATTTGTGATGTCAATCATTCGACAAGATAAGCTCATGAATTTCTGAATGACAGTTTTGTTACCATTATTGCCACTTTACATGAACCAGACTATATCAAATGTTACAAGAACAGTTCATAATTGTTTTTTGCAGTCATCACTTTACATGATGAAAAGCTAAGGCCTCCGTATGGCTTTCCAAACTTCTGAAATTTTATACCGTTCCCAACCTGCATTATTTTAAATTTGAGGACTACGTATAATAAATATTCCTTTCCAGTTAGTTCCCTTTGACTACATGCAGAAACATTTCTTTTATTAATTTGATATAATTGATTACAATACTACTTAGGTAGTTATTTTACATACATAATTTTAGGAATGTACCATTATTGATTCATTAATAATTTCGATATTTGTACGGATAATCAATTAATACATGGCAGTAACCTAGTAGAGCAGATACTGGGCACGAGACAATGGGCAATTTTCTTCGATTTGCACCATAAGTATATTACGAACAAATAAAGAGATGCCGAATTTGCATAAGCCGTAAAATTACTCAATTGAAATATCTTCTACTTATTAAAAGATAAAAAAAATCGGATTTTACGATCATTTTGAATATTGACGCCCTCGTAAGATCGTCAGGCTCATCAGAATCAATAGTAAATTTTATGTAAGACATAATAATAATGATGAAATAAGACACGTGTTATAATTTTAGCCCACAATATCAATTTTTTACGGCCCTGAATGCTTTAACAAAAAAAAATTAGAGAGCATTAAATTTCCTACATACAAATCTCTGTATCGATTATTGATATTTATTGATTAGTAAGTGCTATGATACAAAATAATTCATTACGTTCAGGAAACACCAAAAATCGATGTTGAGGGCTAAAATAAATATAACAAGCGTCTTATTTTCTGGCCCCAAGTTAAAACGAGTCTAATTTACTTTTGCTACGTAGGCATAATTATTCTTGCTCTGGATTGCTAGTTGACTGTTAATTTATTGAACCGTTTAAGATAGGAGTTGAAAAAAAGAGGTAAACGTCGTTTGCCAACCCAGTCAGTTACCTAAAGGGTGTAATCATGAATTATTGTCAGGTGCTAGTAATAGAAGTAAGCAAAACTTATTAGCCGAGAATATTCTTACCCATTAAAGATTTGATAGATGGGCACAGAAGGAGTTTTAATTAAGATCGATCTGGTACCTTTAATAACAGAATGTCGTGGTACCGTCATTACCATTCGCACAATTATCCCGAGAACCTGTTTCGAAATATCCCTTTTGCATTTACTCTTTATCAACAGAACAGAACAGAACAGCCAAAGATTAATTCGATCGATAGCTCTCTAAACCCACACTGATTTTGTCGACAAGTCGATAGAACAACGTTCGACACCTTCTTATCACTTTACTTTTATCGCCAATCCAAAGGACTTTATTCTATTCGAACCATTTTTTTTTTAAAGAGTAACGATGATGAGTAATCTTTAAGTAAACCTAATTAGAAAACCCTTAACTTCAGAATTTTACTTACTATATCTAAGGTTAGGTTAGGTTAGGTTAGTATAAAGATTAGTGACCTTAAAAATAAACCTGTTAGGGTTATTATTAGCAATAGTGATGATCAAACTTAAGACCAAGACATGGCTATTATAGTCTTATATTATATAATCTGGCACATTATTTTACAGTCAGCCTTAGAGATTTCCTTTTTGACCTCAATCTAGCACATAAATTTTAGCTTTGATCTTGCCTTTTGACAATACTTCTTGACATTGGTTTTAGCTTTCAAGACCTTAGACATGATAAGCACAATCTCAGCTTTTGCCTTTCGAACCGACATGTTAGCTTGACCATTGTCTTGAACTGAATCTAACTTATCTAGTCTTAGTCATAATCTTACTAACACCTTCTAGTCACAGACTTTGCCTTCATTTTCCGAAATTTTCTTCATCTTTGTCCCAGCCTTGATCTAAATCATTTTGTCTTAGTATTTGCTTGACATTAACTCAGTACATTTAATCTCAGCCTTGGTCTTGTCTTTCGATATTATATCTTGACCTTTGTCTTATCTTTTATCTACCACATTAAGTTACAGCCTTCGTCTAGCTTTTCAGAACTTTTCTTGTCCTTTGCCTTTACCCTTGATTTAACACATTTGTGATAGGTTTGGCTTTTCATTTTGACATTTCATCTTAACTTTTGTCTTGGCTTTGGTTTAACACACATCTTATAACCTCTGTGTTGCTTTTCAGAAGTTCTCTTGACCTTTATCTTACCCTTCGACTAGCACATTTTGCCTCAGCCTTAATCTTGTCTATCGACACTACTATTTGACCTTATTCTTGGCAATAATGCAACATATTTACTCTAAGCCTTTGTCTTGCCTTTCAACTATACATATTGACCTCTGACTATATTTTAGTCTAGCAGATTTAGTTATAGGCTTTGTCTTGCTTTTCAGCAGTAGTTCTTGACGTTAGTCTTTGGTAATAGTTCAGCACGTTTTGGTTTTGCCATTCGATATTAAATTTCGACCTTTGGCTTGATCTTGATGTAGTCAACTTTGGTCTTGTCTTTGGAAATTATATCGTGACCTTTGTCTGGGCCTTCATTTATTACACTTAGTCATTGCCTTTGTCTTGCTTTTCAAAACTTTTCTTGACCTATTCTTTAGCTTTCATCAACCACATTTTCGCCCAGCCTTGGTCTTGCTTTTCAACACTGCATTTTGAGCTTTGTCATAACTTTGATCCAGTCCATTTAGCCATAGCTTTTGCCTTGCTTTTTAGAAGTTTTTTGACTTTTATCCTGACCTGGATCTGACATATCGAGCCTTATTCTTGATCTTGCCTGTCGACAGGATATTTTGACCTTAGTCTTGGCTTTAATCCAGTACAGTTAGCGTCAGTGTTTGCCTTACCTTTCTACATTACATCTTGACCTTTGTCTTAACAATGATCTAGTTGATTTAGTCATAGCCCTTGCCTTACTATTCAGAAGTCTCTTGACTTTTATCCTGACCTAGATCTGACATATCGAGCCTTATTCTAGATCTTGCCTGTTGACAGGATATTTTGACCTTAGTCTTAGCTTTAATTCAGTACAATTAGCGCCAATATTTGCCTTATCTTTCTACATTACATCTTGACCTTTGTCTTAACAATGATCCAGTCCATTTAGTCATAGCCTTTTCCTTGCTATTCAGAAGTCTCTTGACTTTTATCCTGACCTGGATCTGACATATCGAGCCTTATTCTTGATCTTGCCTGTCGACAGGATATTTTGACCTTAGTCTTGGCTTTAATCCAGTACAGTTAGCGTCAGTGTTTGCCTTACCTTTCTACATTACATCTTGACCTTTGTCTTAACAATGATCTAGTGGCATTTAGTCATAGCTTTGCCTTACTATTCCAGAAGTCCTCTTGACTTTTATCCTGACCTAGATCTGACATATCGAGCCTTATTCTTGATCTTGCCTGTCGACAGGATATTTTGACCTTAGTCTTGCTTTAATACAGTACATTAGCGCCAAGTATTTGCCTTACTTTCTACATTACATCTTGACCTTTGTCTTAACAATATCCAGTCCATTTAGTCTAGCCTTGCCTTACTATCAGAAGTTCTTGACTTTTATCCTGACCTAGATCTGACATATCGAGCCTTATTCTTGATCTTGCCTGTCGACAGGATATTTTGACCTTAGTAAAACGCTTTAATCAAGTACATTAGCGCAATATTTGCCTTATCTTTCTACATTACATTTTGATATTGGTCTTAACAATGATCAGTGATTTAGTCATAGCTTGCCTTGCTAATTTAGAAGTCTCTTGACTTTTATCCTGACCTAGATCTGACATATCGAGCCTTATTCTAGATCTTGCCTGTTGACAGGATATTTTGAACCTTAGTCTTAGCTTTAATCAGTACAATTAGCGTCAGGAATTTGCCTTACTTTCTACATTACATCTTGACCTTTGTCTTAACAATGATCAGTTGATTTAGTCATAGCTTTGCCTTACTATTCAGAAGTTCTTGACTTTTATCCTGACCTAGATCTGACATATCGAGCCTTATTCTGATCTTGCCTGTGACAGGATATTTTGACCTTAGTCTTAGCTTTAATTCAGTACAATTAGCGTCATTTTGCCTTACTTTCTACATTACATCTTGACCTTTGTCTTAACAATGATCAGTATTTATCATAGCTTTGCCTTGTATTTCTAGAAGTTTTTGACTTTTATCCTGACCTGATCTGACATATCGAGCCTTATTCTAGATCTTGCCTGTTGACAGGATATTTTGACCTTAGTCTTAGCTTTAATTCAGTACAATTAGCGCCAATATTTGCCTTATCTTTCTACATTACATCTTGACCTTTGTCTTAACAATGATCCAGTCCATTTAGCCATAGCTTTTGCCTTGCTTTTTAGAAGTTTTTTGACTTTTATCCTGACCTGGATCTGACATATCGAGCCTTATTCTAGATCTTGCCTGTGACAGGATATTTTGACCTTAGTCTTAGCTTTAATTCAGTACAGTTAGCGTCAGTGTTTGCCTTACATTTCTACATTACAATTTGATCTTTGTCTTAACAATGATCAGTTATTTAGCATAGCCTTGCCTTAACTATGAGAAGTTCTGACTTTTATCCTGACCTAGATCTGACATATCGAGCCTTATTCTAGATCTTGCCTGTGACAGGATATTTTGACCTTAGTCTTAGCTTTAATTCAGTACAGTTAGCGTCAATATTTGCCTTACTTTCTACATTACATCTTGACCTTTGTCTTAACAATGATCTAGTGATTTAGCATAGCTTTGCCTTGCTTTTAGAAGTTTTGACTTTTATCCTGACCTAGATCTGACATATCGAGCCTTATTCTAGATCTTGCCTGTGACAGGATATTTTGACCTTAGTCTTAGCTTTAATTCAGTACATTAGCGCATGTTTGCCTTATCTTTCTACATTACATCTTGACCTTTGTCTTAACAATGATCAGTCATTTAGTCATAGCCTTTTGCCTTACTTTAGAAGTTTTTTGACTTTTATCCTGACCTGGATCTGACATATCGAGCCTTATTCTTGATCTTGCCTGTCGACAGGATATTTTGACCTTAGTCTTGGCTTTAATCCAGTACAGTTAGCGTCAGTGTTTGCCTTACCTTTCTACATTACATCTTGACCTTTGTCTTAACAATGATCCAGTCCATTTAGCCATAGCTTTTGCCTTGCTTTTTAGAAGTTTTTTGACTTTTATCCTGACCTGGATCTGACATATCGAGCCTTATTCTTGATCTTGCCTGTCGACAGGATATTTTGACCTTAGTCTTGGCTTTAATCCAGTACAGTTAGCGTCAGTGTTTGCCTTACCTTTCTACATTACATCTTGACCTTTGTCTTAACAATGATCCAGTCCATTTAGCCATAGCTTTTGCCTTGCTTTTTAGAAGTTTTTTGACTTTTATCCTGACCTGGATCTGACATATCGAGCCTTATTCTTGATCTTGCCTGTCGACAGGATATTTTGACCTTAGTCTTGGCTTTAATCCAGTACAGTTAGCGTCAGTGTTTGCCTTACCTTTCTACATTACATCTTGACCTTTGTCTTAACAATGATCCAGTCCATTTAGCCATAGCTTTTGCCTTGCTTTTTAGAAGTTTTTTGACTTTTATCCTGACCTGGATCTGACATATCGAGCCTTATTCTTGATCTTGCCTGTCGACAGGATATTTTGACCTTAGTCTTGGCTTTAATCCAGTACAGTTAGCGTCAGTGTTTGCCTTACCTTTCTACATTACATCTTGACCTTTGTCTTAACAATGATCTAGTTGATTTAGTCATAGCCCTTGCCTTACTATTCAGAAGTCTCTTGACTTTTATCCTGACCTAGATCTGACATATCGAGCCTTATTCTAGATCTTGCCTGTTGACAGGATATTTTGACCTTAGTCTTAGCTTTAATTCAGTACAATTAGCGCCAATATTTGCCTTATCTTTCTACATTACATCTTGACCTTTGTCTTAACAATGATCCAGTCCATTTAGCCATAGCTTTTGCCTTGCTTTTTAGAAGTTTTTTGACTTTTATCCTGACCTGGATCTGACATATCGAGCCTTATTCTTGATCTTGCCTGTCGACAGGATATTTTGACCTTAGTCTTGGCTTTAATCCAGTACAGTTAGCGTCAGTGTTTGCCTTACCTTTCTACATTACATCTTGACCTTTGTCTTAACAATGATCCAGTCCATTTAGCCATAGCTTTTGCCTTGCTTTTTAGAAGTTTTTTGACTTTTATCCTGACCTGGATCTGACATATCGAGCCTTATTCTTGATCTTGCCTGTCGACAGGATATTTTGACCTTAGTCTTGGCTTTAATCCAGTACAGTTAGCGTCAGTGTTTGCCTTACCTTTCTACATTACATCTTGACCTTTGTCTTAACAATGATCCAGTCCATTTAGCCATAGCTTTTGCCTTGCTTTTTAGAAGTTTTTTGACTTTTATCCTGACCTGGATCTGACATATCGAGCCTTATTCTTGATCTTGCCTGTCGACAGGATATTTTGACCTTAGTCTTGGCTTTAATCCAGTACAGTTAGCGTCAGTGTTTGCCTTACCTTTCTACATTACATCTTGACCTTTGTCTTAACAATGATCCAGTCCATTTAGCCATAGCTTTTGCCTTGCTTTTTAGAAGTTTTTTGACTTTTATCCTGACCTGGATCTGACATATCGAGCCTTATTCTTGATCTTGCCTGTCGACAGGATATTTTGACCTTAGTCTTGGCTTTAATCCAGTACAGTTAGCGTCAGTGTTTGCCTTACCTTTCTACATTACATCTTGACCTTTGTCTTAACAATGATCCAGTCCATTTAGCCATAGCTTTTGCCTTGCTTTTTAGAAGTTTTTTGACTTTTATCCTGACCTGGATCTGACATATCGAGCCTTATTCTTGATCTTGCCTGTCGACAGGATATTTTGACCTTAGTCTTGGCTTTAATCCAGTACAGTTAGCGTCAGTGTTTGCCTTACCTTTCTACATTACATCTTGACCTTTGTCTTAACAATGATCCAGTCCATTTAGCCATAGCTTTTGCCTTGCTTTTTAGAAGTTTTTTGACTTTTATCCTGACCTGGATCTGACATATCGAGCCTTATTCTTGATCTTGCCTGTCGACAGGATATTTTTGACCTTAGTCTTGGCTTTAATCCAGTACAGTTAGCGTCAGTGTTTGCCTTACCTTTCTACATTACATCTTGACCTTTGTCTTAACAATGGTCCAGTCCATTTAGCCATAGCTTTTGCCTTGCTTTTTAGAAGTTTTTGTGACTTTTATCCTGACCTGGATCTGACATATCGAGCCTTATTCTTGATCTTGCCTGTCGACAGGATATTTTGACCTTAGTCTTGGCTTTAATCCAGTACAGTTAGCGTCAGTGTTTGCCTTACCTTTCTACATTACATCTTGACCTTTGTCTTAACAATGATCCAGTCCATTTAGCCATAGCTTTTGCCTTGCTTTTTAGAAGTTTTTTGACTTTTATCCTGACCTGGATCTGACATATCGAGCCTTATTCTTGATCTTGCCTGTCGACAGGATATTTTGACCTTAGTCTTGGCTTTAATCCAGTACAGTTAGCGTCAGTGTTTGCCTTACCTTTCTACATTACATCTTGACCTTTGTCTTAACAATGATCCAGTCCATTTAGCCATAGCTTTTAGCCTTGCTTTTTAGAAGTTTTTTGACTTTTATCCTGACCTGGATCTGACATATCGAGCCTTATTCTTGATCTTGCCTGTCGACAGGATATTTTGACCTTAGTCTTGGCTTTAATCCAGTACAGTTAGCGTCAGTGTTTGCCTTACCTTTCTACATTACATCTTGACCTTTGTCTTAACAATGGTCCAGTCCATTTAGCCATAGCTTTTGCCTTGCTTTTTAGAAGTTTTTTGACTTTTATCCTGACCTGGATCTGACATATCGAGCCTTATTCTTGATCTTGCCTGTCGACAGGATATTTTGACCTTAGTCTTGGCTTTAATCCAGTACAGTTAGCGTCAGTGTTTGCCTTACCTTTCTACATTACATCTTGACCTTTGTCTTAACAATGATCCAGTCCATTTAGCCATAGCTTTTGCCTTGCTTTTTAGAAGTTTTTTGACTTTTATCCTGACCTGGATCTGACATATCGAGCCTTATTCTTGATCTTGCCTGTCGACAGGATATTTTGACCTTAGTCAAAAAGTTACTCATCTTCTTGCACACCTGGTCGCGTTGTTATTATCGCAGTAGTTAGTAGTGTCGCGACAACTCTAATAAAACGCTTATAATAACGAACGATTAGTGGAATATTAACGATTATACTTTACATATATAGTATTTATAAGATGGGCCCATAAGTATATCAGTGTATGTCAATTAATTGGCTTGTAATTGCAATCCCTTAACCACTGCTACTACTAGACTGACATAAATCTTGGTATAATAATTAACTTGACAACTAACTTAAGGGGATGATTTAAACATTTTATCGAAAAAATGAAATTACCTGGGTACAGGAATTTTTGATTTATAATTACGTAGGTAACCTGGCGTATTTTAATTTAATTGCAGTTGAATTTCGATAAGATAAAATAATGTCGTGGTATCGTACATTATAAAGGAATTCAACTTATTGAAGTTGGTGCCAAATATTATCAAAATTTTCAACTAATGGTATTTAGTATTTCTCATATTGGTTCGAGAGTTATATCGAAGTTTGGTTGTATTTCTAATTTATTATTTCTATCTAATAAGAAGCAGGACAATTTTAATTTATGTCATGAGCGTTTTTCCCATCGTGTAGGGACTAATTTTTGCTCAATTAAAGCCAATTCGTGTACGTTTTTATCTTTTGTAAATCATCGGACACGTGTGGATGTATGTGTGATGTTATGCGAGGGTTAGCAAGCAGTTAAAAACCCTCCCTGTATGAGTCACCCAATTAAAGTTAAGTGGTTCTAGCAGTTTTATTAAATGTGATTCGGTTTAACTAAAATTATCAGAACCGTAAAGGAGGAAGAGCGACAGCCGGAACAACAAGGGAAACAATTATTAAAAATATTTATATTTATAAAAATTATATAGGTAGGTAATATTGATATTCTAATTGTTATTGAACTTCAAGAGTTGTGGCTTGTGTTCCGGGCTTAATTTTTTACCCCTCAGGTACTTGGCTCTTAATATTTAAATTTATAAACGAGTGATTATAAAAAATTGTACAAGGTGTTTTCATAAATATGCAAGACTTGTTTTTAAGTTTTTAAAAATGTTTTCACCTTAATTGGCCATCCAGGGGTTTTTTAACCCCTTTATAAACATAACCTTAGTAGGTAGGTAGGTACTTGGTTCTTAAGCCTATTTTTCTTGTTGTTCAATAATGCTGGACGTTGTGAACAAAACCTGTCTTGTTTTATTAACAATTATTCATTTATTTATAGAAGGGAACGAAAAAATGTGTAAAAGGGCAGCCGCGAGTATGTCTTTTGCATAAATTTATCCTCGTATCAAGATGCAAGGCGTGCACTAAAATTTGTAAATACACATACTCGTTAAGTACCTATATCTAATAAATTTATGATTTTTAGTTCATATTTTGTCTGTTCATAATCATGCTTGTTCTCGTTTCATGAATATGCTAATGCACGTGCGAAGGCCGTTTGCTGTGATTGCGTAAATGTGATGAACGATTATATTATCTAAGTAAGTGACTTTAAGCAGGCGAATGAAATTTATCAAACTGAGGCAATCTTCAGAGAACAGCTAGGTATCTAAAACCAATTGAACGCAATATAATTTAACTTAAGTATACAGGGTTTTTCAAGTTGATGGGCTATTAGAAGTATATGAATTAGTAGAAGGAATTCAATTCTGAAACTTGGGCTCATTTGGTTATTGTTTATGCCGCTTCTTTTAAAAATATTTTCAAGTTCGATTTACATCCGGTTATACCGGAAGTCGATACCAACTTTCTTATTTTAAATGGAATGGTATATTTTTAACGCTGAATTCGAATAAAACGTGTAATTCTAAGGTAAGTTTGATAACCAACTTGTACACCTATGACGATCGGTTTCTGAGTTAATTTAATTTATAGAAAAAAAAATCGCTACCGCAACCCAAATTATAAAAAATCATAACTTCCACAAAATACGACTTAGAGTGTTGAAATTTTTACTAGTAATAGCTGAATATTAGTGCTAACGCCTTGACAAAATTGAATTAAATAATTTATACAGGGCGTTCAAAATAAAATTCTAAAATTGAAAAACTTCAAACACGAATTACTTCGTTTTTTTAAATGGCACCTACTATTTTTTATTTTGTCAATCGATTCGTTTTTTATCCTCTTTCGATCTATATGGATACTTCCTATTGTAAGTAATAATTCAAAATTATTCAAAAATTTTCAAATAAAATAGGAAGTATCCATATGGAACGAAAGAGGATAAAAAAAGGAATCGATTGAAAAAATAAAAAATAGAAGGTGCCATTTGAAAAAACGAAGTAATTCGTGTTTGAAGTTTTTCAATTTTAGAATTTTATTTTGAACGCACTGTATAAATTATTTAATTCAATTTTGTCAAGGCGTTAGCACTAATATTCAGCTATTACTAGTAAAAATTTCAACACTCTAAGTCGTATTTTGTGGAAGTTATGATTTTTTATAATTTGGGTTGCAGTAGCGATTTTTTTTCTATAAATTAAATTAACTCAGAAACCGATCGTCATAGGTGTACAAGTTGGTTATCAAACTTACCTTAGAATTACACGTTTTATTCGAATTCAGCGTAAAAAATATACCATTCCATTTAAAATAACAAAGTTGGTATCGACTTCCGGTATAACCGGATGTAAATCGAACTTGAAAATATTTTTAAAAGAAGCGGCATAAACAATAACCAAATGAGCCCAAGTTTCAGAATTGAATTCCTTCTACTAATTCATATACTTCTAATAGCCCATCAACTTGAAAAACCCTGTATACCTACCTACTACTACATAGTTAATTTTCCAAAAAGTGAAAATTTGAAAACAAGGGAACTGAAACTAGAAAAAATCTGTTTGTAGGGGTTGTTTCTGTTTAACAGCGAATACGATTCTCTTTGTTCTTTAATTACCTCAAAATGTTTGCTCCTGAGTTAGGCTAGAACGATAAGAAACCAACGATTTCAGTCAGAGGTAACCAAAATGTGGACATTACTAAATTATGTATTTTTTTGGTCATAAAATTAAATATCGATTGCTTTTTAATAGGTACTTGGGTTGGTGATTAATACATTTATTTATCTTTAATATTGATGAAAACAAACCCTTAAAATACATCCAAAAGTAACATGAACGTTTTATACATTTTTTATTAAAGTCCTAGTACAGTACCTACAGTTCAATAAAAATGAGATTTTGTTTGAAATGATTAAAAAGCCTATTTTTTGTTAGAACATGTTTGGGACCTCTGTTACTGTGTAAGGGATGCAAAGAAATCAATGGAAGACGTTCAAGCTTCGTTACATCTCAAATGCCATTTTCTCACGATTTCATTTTCCACCGCGCGACTGATTTCCCTCCCTCTCGCAAAGACAAACAACAGTTTTTGATAGAAAAGTTTGATATTCTTTCCGGAAACGAAAATAAAATAATACTTTCATATAATAAAAAATTGGGAATTTTATCTCGTCATACCTATCTTGTCTTAAAAATCAAGATAATGTTAAAACAATTAACAATTAAAACAGAGTATATTTTAATATTAATTACATTAAAAATTTTGCTATGGACGATACTTATCAAAATTTTGTTTGGTAAGACTAAAAATGAGCTTGTACAATGTCAACAATAATACAAGAGCAAGACAAGATAAGAATTTAATTATTCGTGTGAAGATACTTTATTTAAATGCAAATTGAAACTTATAAAAGTAAAATTAAAATGTTTTACCTAGTATTTAAGAATCAAGATTTTATATGGAGGTCTTGTCTCATCTTATCTTGTCTTATAAATCAAGATAATATCAGAAATAAAGACCTTATATGAGATACAATATAACGATAAAGATGAAGATGCGAAAAAAATTATTTTGTCAAGATTACTTAGTCAAGATTTTAAGTATATCTTTTCTCTCAAATTATGTTTTAACATCACTCACATTCCAAACATTGTTACTTTATATATTTGAAGAGAAGAAAAAGATTTCTGTAAATGAGACAAAAAAATAATACAGGATAAGTTTCAAAGCCTATTATCCGACACCAAGGCGACATTTAGAAAAATGTCTTGTTGTCTTGGGGTAGTTGTATTTTAAATGTGTTAAAAATTTGAAGTAAGGCCAAGAAAAAAAGAACGTCTAGCTAAATAAAAATTGGAAGTAATGTTTAATAAGAATAAAATAAAGAAATGTTTAGAATAAAATACTTTTGGTATTTAAATCAAGAGTCAAGAGTTTGTCGATCTGATCTTGTCTTACCATTAAAGTCAAGATAATTTCAGAAATAAGATCCTCTTATAGGACATAAAACAGTATTTTGAGGTACATGTCAAGATACTTGACTTGGTTGTCCAAGATCTTGCATATATCTATCTTGTCTCTTCATATTTATTTGGATATCAATTAAATGTCTCGCCTAGAGATAGTCCAATTTTAAATACAAATTTAAATTTATCTTTAATTACAATAAAATAAAGAAATGTTTATAATAAAATACTTCTGGTATTTAAATCAAGAGTCAAGAGTTTGTCGATCTGATCTTGTCTTACCATTAAAGTCAAGATAATATCAGAAATAATATCCTCTTATAGGACACAATACAGTATTTTGAGGAATATGTCAAGATACTTGACTTGGTTGCCCAAGATCTTGTATATATCTTGTCGCTTCATATTTATTTTGATATAAATTAAACGTCTCGCCTAGACAGTCCAATTTTAAATAAAAATTGAAATTAATCTTTAATAAGAATAAAATAAAGAAATGCTTATAATAAAATACTTTTTCTATTTAAATTAAGAGTCAGGAATGGTCTTGTTTCACCATAAAAGTCAACATAAAATCATAAATAAGATTCTCAATAGAATAACAATAAAATATCAAGATAAAAAGCCAAGATACTTATCTTGTCAAGAGTTATTAGTCAAGATCTTGGGGATATCTTGTCTCTTGAGTTAAATTGCCATATTAATTATTTTTTATAACGTTTCTACGTTAAAAAATCAAATATAGGGTCAAGATTTTATGAGATAAGCTTAGAAGCAAGTCAAAGTAGTGTCAAGATTTATACAAGAACAAGACAAGATAAGAATTTCATTATTTTCTGATACAAAGACGATATTTAGTATCTTCTTGAAGGAATTCTTTTTTAATTACAAACAGAAATTACTATTTATAATGAAGTGCTGCAAAATAGGTAAAAAGGGATTTTAATTTTCTATTTGTGTCTCAAATAGAACTAAATATTTCAAACAAATCAAATTTCTGGTAAGTGGTAGTGATGGGCGGGTAGTTGTAGGTAGGTAGGTACCTCTGACATATCCGGACATGCGAAATACTGCACACAGTTTCGCTTTGTGTGTCGAAAAAGGATCAAGCAATTTTCATACATGGCTTGATTCGAACTTGGATGGAATTAAACGGTTCGCTTATTGCTAAAGGCCATTTAATTACTTACTCAACAGACATTGTTTGGGAATACATGTACATACATACACCTAAAACGATATCGAAATGATCCCGGGCTTTGTGATATATCTGGTAATTACTATCATTGTCGTTGTACAGATTAGCTATCTGATTAGCGGAGAATGCAAAGGATTTTAGGCCAAAATGATCACTGCACTATAATTGTGTTTGTGTGTGTCTTTATGTATACGTATATGTCCCTTTGTGTGTGTGTTTGACGATATTTTCCTCTCTATAGAATAAGTACAGAATAGTGTTTTCCAGGCTGGACGACTTTCTTATCTTGAATAACTAAACGAAACCAAAACTGTATTTTACCTAATTACATGGTACTGCAATTAAGATCATTTCGGTCTCGGCTCGTTAACGACCGTTTCAATAAAATCATTAAACTTAATATAGATTAGAATAAATCACTGTCAAATTATTAACAGAGCAAAAAATCGTACCATTGTGCCTTAAATACGTAAATAGGTACGAGAATTTACTTAGGTAATTAAGTATAGCCTATACTTTCTACATCAGCCAAAGTGATAGAGGGATTCGGCATGGAATTGTAGAGCATACAATGAGATAAAAAATTATCCTAAGTATTAATCTTTAAATGTTTTTAAACAGCTAGAGGCGCAACTTTAAGTAAGTTTCTGTGGATGTCAAGGTCGAGGCTCATAAGATTCTGAAATGCCTTCAGTTTCTGAAACTCTTGCGTTGTCGACGAAGATTATTAATTAATATTTATTATACGTCTCTGGTTCTGAAGAATGGCATTTGGCTTATCAGATCCTGTTGTAGTTTAACTCTCATTAAGCATCTACTCGTTTTAATTTTCTTTACAATTAACTCAGCACATTCGTTGAGCTACTATGTACTTGGATATACAATGCACATGTTGCATTCTTTTCTGTTAAACTATCTTCTTATTATAATGTATTTATGTCGTTACACACAGACTTATGTAGTTAGGTACTGTAGAATTTTTACCATTTTTTTTTAAAGGGCTGCATCTACAGAGCGTTTGAAATCTTGTGACAGCCATTTTCAATGTTATACTCGACAAGAATTAAATAAAACTGCAAAAAGAAAATAAAATAATATAGTCTACACATAGTAAAATAAAAATAGAAATCTTATATCGTCGTACCTTGTCTTAAAAATCAAGATAGTTAAAAACAGATATTATACAATATTAAGTCGATTAAGAGATCTTGAGTATATTTTAATATTAATGACATTCGAAATTTGCTAAAGACGATAATTACTTATCAAAATTTTGTATGGTAAGCCTAAAAATGAGCCCAGATAATGCCAAGAATAATACAAGAGCAAGACAAGATAAGAATTTAATTTTTTATCTGAAGGTACTTTATTTAAATGCAAATTGAAACTTATAAAAAAGAAATTAAGATGTTTTAGTATTAGAGAGTCAAGATTTTATATGTAGGTCTTGTCTCATCATATCTTGTCTTGTAAATCAAGATAATATCAGAAATAAAGACCTTATGTGAGATACAATATAACATCAAGATAATGATGCCAAGATTTTTATTTTGTCAAAATTACTTAGTCAAGATTTTAAGTACATATATCTTTTCTCTCAAAATATTTTTTTATTATATATATTTTAAATAAAAACTGAAATTAATCTTTAATAAGAATAAAGTAAAGAAATGCTTATAATAAAATACTTCTGGTATTTAAATCAAGAGTCAAGAGTTTGTCGATCTGATCTTGTCTTACCATTAAAGTCAATATAATATGAGAAATAAGATCATCTTATAGGACACAATACAGTATTTTGAGGAACATATCAAGATACTTGACTTGGTTGCCCAAGATCTTGTCTATATCTTGTCTCTTCATATTTATTTTGATATAAATTAAATGCCTCGCCTAGAGACAGTTCAATTTTAAATAAAAATTTAAATTAATCTTTAATAAGAATAAAATAAAGAAGTGCTTATAATAAAATACTTCTGGTATTTTAATCAAGAGTCAAGAGTTTGTCGATCTGATCTTGTCTTACCATTAAAGTCAATATAATATGAGAAATAAGATCATCTTATAGGACACAATACAGTATTTTGAGGAACATTCAAGATACTTGACTTGGTTGCCCAAGATCTTGTCTATATCTTGTCTCTTCATATTTATTTTGATATAAATTAAATGCCTCGCCTAGAGACAGTTCAATTTTAAAAAAAATTTAATTAATTTTTTATAAGAATTTTAAATAAAGAAGCTTATAAAAAAATTAGTTTTTAATTAAGAGTCAAGATTTTATTGATCTTGTCTTACCTTTAAATCAAATAATATAGAAATAAGACCTTATGGGAACAATAAAAGTAATTGAGGATTTTTTCAAAATTACTTGGTCCAAGATTTTGTCTATATCTTTTCTCTAAATATTTTTTTTTTAAATAATTAATATTTTAAATAAAAATTTTAATTAATCTTTAATAAGAATAAATAAAGAATGCTTATAATAAAATACTTCTGGTATTTAAATCAAGAGTCAAGAGTTTGTCGATCTGATCTTGTCTTACCATTAAAGTCAATATAATATGAGAAATAAGATCATCTTATAGGACACAATACAGTATTTTGAGGAACATATCAAGATACTTGACTTGGTTGCCCAAGATCTTGTCTATATCTTGTCTCTTCATATTTATTTTGATATAATTAAATGCCTCGCCTAGAGACAGTTCAATTTTAAATAAAAATTTAAATTAATCTTTAATAAGAATAAAATAAAGAAGTGCTTATAATAAAATACTTCTGGTATTTTAATCAAGAGTCAAGAGTTTGTCGATCTGATCTTGTCTTACCATTAAAGTCAATATAAATGAGAAATAAGATCATCTTATAGGACACAATACAGTATTTTGAGGAACATTCAAGATACTTGACTTGGTTGCCCAAGATCTTGTCTATATCTTGTCTCTTCATATTTATTTTGATATAAATTAAATGCCTCGCCTAGAGACAGTTCAATTTTAAATAAAAATTTTAATTAATCTTTAATAAGAATAAAATAAAGAAGTGCTTATAATAAAATACTTCTGGTATTTAAATCAAGAGTCAAGAGTTTGTCGATCTGATCTTGTCTTACCATTAAAGTCAATATAAATGAGAAATAAGATCATCTTATAGGACACAATACAGTATTTTGAGGAACATTCAAGATACTTGACTTGGTGCCCAAGATCTTGTCTATATCTTGTCTCTTCATATTTATTTTGATATAAATTAAATGCCTCGCCTAGACAGTTCAATTTTAAATAAAAATTTTAATTAATCTTTAATAAGAATAAAATAAAGAAGTGCTTATAATAAAATACTTCTGGTATTTAAATCAAGAGTCAAGAGTTTGTCGTCTGATCTTGTCTTACCATTAAAGTCAATATAATATGAGAAATAAGATCATCTTATAGGACACAATACAGTATTTTGAGGAACATATCAAGATACTTGACTTGGTTGCCCAAGATCTTGTCTATATCTTGTCTCTTCATATTTATTTTGATATAATTAAATGCCTCGCCTAGAGACAGTTCAATTTTAAATAAAAATTTAAATTAATCTTTAATAAGAATAAAATAAAGAAGTGCTTATAATAAAATACTTCTGGTATTTAAATCAAGAGTCAAGAGTTTGTCGATCTGATCTTGTCTTACCATTAAAGTCAATATAAAATGAGAAATAAGATCATCTTATAGGACACAATACAGTATTTTGAGGAACATATCAAGATACTTGACTTGGTTGCCCAAGATCTTGTCTATATCTTGTCTCTTCATATTTATTTTGATATGAATTAAATGCCTCGCCTAGAGACAGTTCAATTTTAAATAAAAATTTAAATTAATCTTTAATAAGAATAAAATAAAGAAGTGCTTATAATAAAATACTTCTGGTATTTAAATCAAGAGTCAAGAGTTTGTCGATCTGATCTTGTCTTACCATTAAAGTCAATATAAAATGAGAAATAAGATCATCTTATAGGACACAATACAGTATTTTGAGGAACATGTCAAGATACTTGACTTGGTTGCCCAAGATCTTGTCTATATCTTGTCTCTTCATATTTATTTTGATATAAATTAAATGCCTCGCCTAGACAGTTCAATTTTAAATAAAAATTTTAATTAATCTTTAATAAGAATAAAATAAAGAAGTGCTTATAATAAAATACTTCTGGTATTTAAATCAAGAGTCAAGAGTTTGTCGATCTGATCTTGTCTTACCATTAAAGTCAATATAATATGAGAAATAAGATCATCTTATAGGACACAATACAGTATTTTGAGGAACATATCAAGATACTTGACTTGGCTGCCCAAAATCTTGTCTATATCTTGTCTCTTCATATTTATTTTGATATGAATTAAATGCCTCGCCTAGAGACAGTTCAATTTTAAATAAAAATTTAAATTAATCTTTAATAAGAATAAAATAAAGAAGTGCTTATAATAAAATACTTCTGGTATTTAAATCAAAAGTCAAGAGTTTGTCGATCTGATCTTGTCTTACCATTAAAGTCAATATAATATGAGAAATAAGATCATCTTATAGGACACAATACAGTATTTTGAGGAACATATCAAGATACTTGACTTGGTTGCCCAAGATCTTGTCTATATCTTGTCTCTTCATATTTATTTTGATATGAATTAAATGCCTCGCCTAGAGACAGTTCAATTTTAAATAAAAATTTAAATTAATCTTTAATAAGAATAAAATAAAGAAGTGCTTATAATAAAATACTTCTGGTATTTAAATCAAAGTCAAGAGTTTGTCGATCTGATCTTGTCTTACCATTAAAGTCAATAAAAATATGAGAAATAAGATCATCTTATAGGACACAATACAGTATTTTGAGGAACATGTCAAGATACTTGACTTGGTTGCCCAAGATCTTGTCTATATCTTGTCTCTTCATATTTATTTTGATATAAATTAAATGCCTCGCCTAGAGACAGTTCAATTTTAAATAAAAATTTAAATTAATCTTTAATAAGAATAAAATAAAGAAGTGCTTATAATAAAATACTTCTGGTATTTAAATCAAGAGTCAAGAGTTTGTCGATCTGATCTTGTCTTACCATTAAAGTCAATATAATATGAGAAATAAGATCATCTTATAGGACACAATACAGTATTTTGAGGAACATATCAAGATACTTGACTTGGTTGCCCAAGATCTTGTCTATATCTTGTCTCTTCATATTTATTTTGATATAAATTAAATGCCTCGCCTAGAGACAGTTCAATTTTAAATAAAAATTTAAATTAATCTTTAATAAGAATAAAATAAAGAAGTGCTTATAATAAAATACTTCTGGTATTTAAATCAAAGTCAAGAGTTTGTCGATCTGATCTTGTCTTACCATTAAAGTCAATATAATATGAGAAATAAGATCATCTTATAGGACACAATACAGTATTTTGAGGAACATATCAAGATACTTGACTTGGCTGCCCAAATCTTGTCTATATCTTGTCTCTTCATATTTATTTTGATATAAATTAAATGCCTCGCCTAGAGACAGTTCAATTTTAAATAAAAATTTAAATTAATCTTTAATAAGAATAAAATAAAGAAGTGCTTATAATAAAATACTTCTGGTATTTAAATCAAGAGTCAAGAGTTTGTCGATCTGATCTTGTCTTACCATTAAAGTCAATATAATATGAGAAATAAGATCATCTTATAGGACACAATACAGTATTTTGAGGAACATATCAAGATACTTGACTTGGTGCCCAAATCTTGTCTATATCTTGTCTCTTCATATTTATTTTGATATAATTAAATGCCTCGCCTAGAGACAGTTCAATTTTAAATAAAAATTATTAATCTTTAATAAGAATAAAATAAAGAAGTGCTTATAATAAAATACTTCTGGTATTTAAATCAAAGTCAAGAGTTTGTCGATCTGATCTTGTCTTACCATTAAAGTCAATATAAATGAGAAATAAGATCATCTTATAGGACACAATACAGTATTTTGAGGAACATTCAAGATACTTGACTTGGTGCCCAAATCTTGTCTATATCTTGTCTCTTCATATTTATTTTGATATAATTAAATGCCTCGCCTAGACAGTTCAATTTTAAATAAAATTTAAATTAATCTTTAATAAGAATAAAATAAAGAAGTGCTTATAATAAAATACTTCTGGTATTTAAATCAAAGTCAAGAGTTTGTCGTCTGATCTTGTCTTACCATTAAAGTCAATATAAATGAGAAATAAGATCATCTTATAGGACCAATACAGTATTTTGAGGAACATTCAAGATACTTGACTTGGTGCCCAAGATCTTGTCTATATCTTGTCTCTTCATATTTATTTTGATATAAATTAAATGCCTCGCCTAGACAGTTCAATTTTAAATAAAAATTTAATTAATCTTTAATAAGAATAAAATAAAGAAGTGCTTATAATAAAATACTTCTGGTATTTAAATCAAAGTCAAGAGTTTGTCGTCTGATCTTGTCTTACCATTAAAGTCAATATAATATGAGAAATAAGATCATCTTATAGGACCAATACAGTATTTTGAGGAACATATCAAGATACTTGACTTGGTGCCCAAATCTTGTCTATATCTTGTCTCTTCATATTTATTTTGATATGAATTAAATGCCTCGCCTAGAGACAGTTCAATTTTAAATAAAAATTTAAATTAATCTTTAATAAGAATAAAATAAAGAAGTGCTTATAATAAAATACTTCTGGTATTTAAATCAAAAGTCAAGAGTTTGTCGATCTGATCTTGTCTTACCATTAAAGTCAATATAATATGAGAAATAAGATCATCTTATAGGACACAATACAGTATTTTGAGGAACATATCAAGATACTTGACTTGGTTGCCCAAGATCTTGTCTATATCTTGTCTCTTCATATTTATTTTGATATGAATTAAATGCCTCGCCTAGAGACAGTTCAATTTTAAATAAAAATTTAAATTAATCTTTAATAAGAATAAAATAAAGAAGTGCTTATAATAAAATACTTCTGGTATTTAAATCAAGAGTCAAGAGTTTGTCGATCTGATCTTGTCTTACCATTAAAGTCAATATAATATGAGAAATAAGATCATCTTATAGGACACAATACAGTATTTTGAGGAACATGTCAAGATACTTGACTTTGTTTCCCAAGATCTTGTCTATATCTTGTCTCTTCATATTAATTTTTTATTAAATATCGCGCCTAGACAGTCCAATTTTAAATTAAAAAATTAAGAGTCAAGAGTTTATTGATTTTGTCTTGTCTGCCCATAGAAGTCAAGATTAATATCAGATATATTGTTACTAAGTATATATTTATGTGCTCGCACACAGGCTTAGTTAAGTATTGTTTTTTTTTTTACTATTTTGTAAAAGATCTGCATCTACAGAGCGTTTAATGTTATGCTCGACAAAAATTACCTAAAACTTTTTGAATTTTTGCCAAAACATTTTTAAATTCAATCCTAAATCAAAATAAATTCCAAAGTTTATGAAGTCACTATACCTTTTATCTTAAGCCATGAACTGCGTTCGTAAAATTGCAGCAATAAGAATAATTAGGTAGTTAGTTGGTAATTAAGCACCAAACAAAATCATGCGCTTGATCTTCTAATTAGGTATTACAAAAATTTCTTTTTTTTTTTCTTAATGGTCTGTACGTACCTACACAAGTACCTACAAGAACCTTGACTTGTATTCGCTTTAAAACTGCTTCATACTCGTCCAGAGTCAACTGGACAGGTTTCTTTTAATTCTATTTTTACATTTATTTGCGTAACATATACAGGGTCTTTAGTAGCTTCCAAAAGATCAGATAGTAGTAAGAAATGAGATACGAAAAAGGCTAATAAGTATTTTATTTGTTGTTAAGTGCTGAACGTTTTTATGACCAATGTAAAATGAACTGGCACTGTTATGTATGAATAAATTTTGTTACATGTTTGATGCTTTGAAAATAGAAAAAAAAAATATAAAACATTAGCAAGATTAACTAATTTAGACAAGGGCTGACATCTGCATGAAATATAACTGGTTTAACACCAAAACCGTCGGATCTTATTACAACAGCCACCTTCTGAATATCAAGTGAAAACCGGATGCCAGACTACATAGCAATAAATAATTGTTATGTTAAATTTATGTACTTGCTTACACATTTGTTTAATTTTATTATTTGCTAGGTACTTGTAGCTAAATGAAATAAACTACAACAAAAGGATTAAACTTGAATATAAGTATTAAAATTTAGGAGGTACCTACCTATAGGTAGTTCAATATCTTATGAACCATAAGATGCACAGAGGCGGACTTCATTGAATGAAAATTTTTCATATGAGTACCTAATAATGTAATATTTCCATTAAATATAATTAAAAATTTTTGAGATATGTTTTAAAATTAGTTTAGTGTAGTTTTCAAAGAAACAGTGATATTTTCAGCTTTCTTTCAATAAAAAAAATGACAAAATAATGTGTGAACGTTTTTCTTTATAACAATACAACAAGGGACGGACTAAGGCATTTTCACTTAACCATTTTATTTATTTATTAATTAAACCATCAGTTGCTCCTTTTGTAAACTACTAAAAGTACAGTAAGTACAAACAAAAATGTAACGGTTAATTTTAAACAACTCCCCATCACAATTAAACAATAAGCAATCGTGATGGTTAATACCTAAAAGGTTTTGTTTTGTTAAATAAGAATAATAACAATCGGACTTTTGTAATCTATAGCACATAGTAAATGAGCATCTGTATTGTATATTGATGTGGGAACCTGTTGTTCTCACTCTCCTGGGTGTGCACTGTGCAGGAAGTTGCTGTCTCAGCTTCCGAGACGTATTGTTACATGTACATAATCAATGGCAGTTACTTAAGACCTTTGTGTAGACTTTCGGTAGTCTTTACGTACCTACCCCACCAGCTATGCCACTATTAATTGCTGTCGATTAAAGTAGAAATAAGAGGGCAAAAGCTCACACTCTGTAATAAGGGTCTCTGAGTTAGGAAGGGAAAGGGGGAGCTGAATTTCCGGAATATATTAGGTACCAGGGATAGCTGATCGAGAGTGCATTGGTGTTGCTAGAGATGAGCAAAAATGGTCTTGGTTTTGCAATTTTATATTTTCTTGTCTGGGTTTTGTAGTTTTGTCTTGATCTTGCATATTTAGTAAGATAAAGGTCAAGACTCGTACTTAATCTTACTGTCAAAACCAAGACTGAGGTAAAATACACAAGAGACCAAGATAAAATGTTCAAGACACAGACCAATATTAAATTCATAAGACCAAGACTGAAAATAAATATTAAATGTACAAGAGTAAGATTAAGATTTTATGTACAAGACCAAGATAAAGATTAAATGCACCTGACCAAGGTAAAGATTAAATGCACAAGTCTATGGTTAAGATTACATGCACAAGACATAGACTAGGGTTAAATGCCCAATATTAGGACCACGATTAAGTGCTTAAAAGTAAGACTGAGGCTAAGATTAAATGCGCATAAGAACAAGAGTAACACCAAGATTGAATGCACAAAACGAAGGCTAATATTAAGTGCAGAAGACCATACAAAAATTAAGATACAATGGTAAAGATTAAATTCACAATACTAAGAGTAGGGTTAAATGCACAAGATTAAGACCACGATTAAGTGCACAAGAGAAAGACTGGGATCAAGGACGAATGCACATAAGACCAAGAGTAACACCAAGATTGAATGCACAGGACGAAGGCTTATATTAAGTGCAGAAGACCATACCAAAATTAAGATACAATGGTAAAGATTAAATGCACAAGACTAAGAGCTGGGTTAAATGCACATGATTAAGACCACGATTAAGTGCACAAGAGTAAGACTGGGATCAAGGGCGAATGCACATAAGACCAAGAGTAACACCAAGATTGAATGCACAGGACGAAGGCTTATATTAAGTCCAGAAGACCATACCAAAATTAAGATACAATGGTAGAGATTAAATGCACAAGACTAAGAGTAGGGTTAAATGCACATGATTAAGACCACGATTAAGTGCTCAAAAGTAAGACTGAGGCCAAGATTAAATGCGCACAAGACCAAGAGTAACACCGAGATTGAATGCACAAGACGAAGGCTTATATTAAGTGCAGAAGACCATACCAAAATTAAGATACAATGGTAAAGATTAAATGCACAAGACTAAGAGTAGGGTTAAATGCACATGATTAAGACCACGATTAAGTGCTCAAAAGTAAGACTGAGGCCAAGATTAAATGCGCACAAGACCAAGAGTAACACCGAGATTGAATGCACAAGACGAAGGCTTATATTAAGTGCAGAAGACCATACCAAAATTAAGATACAATGGTAAAGATTAAATGCACAAGACTAAGAGTAGGGTTAAATGCACATGATTAAGACCACGATTAAGTGCTCAAAAGTAAGACTGAGGCCAAGATTAAATGCGCACAAGACCAAGAGTAACACCGAGATTGAATGCACAAGACGAAGGCTTATATTAAGTGCAGAAGACCATACCAAAATTAAGATACAATGGTAAAGATTAAATGCACAAAACTAAGACTAGGATTAAATGCACAAGACTTTGACTATGATTAAGACAGAAATTAAGATTGAATGTAAACAAGATTAAGGTTAATTATACGTGTACAAAACCAATACTAAGACCACGATTAAATTCTCAAGATAAGATTCAAAATTAAATGCTTAAGACCTAGGTAAAGATTAAATACATAAGACCATGGTAAAGAATAAATGCACAAGACTAAGAGTAGGATTAAATGCACAAGACTCTTCGACTGTGATTAGGACAGAGACCAAAATTGAATGCACACAAGATCAAGGTTAATTTTAAGTGCATAAAAATGATTAAATTCTCAAGATCAAGATCAAATTAAAGGGGCAAGACCACAATTAAAATTAAGGGGACAAGGCTAAGACTAAGATTAAATGCACAAGAGCAAGACTAAGTCCAAGATCGAACGCATACAAGACCAAGGCTAATTTTAAGTGCATAAGACAAGAGTAACACCAAGATTGAATGCACAAGATCAAAACTAATATTAAGTACACAAGACCAAGATTTAGACGAAGATTAAATTCACAAGCTCAAGACGAAGGTGTAATATAATACCTATAGCAAAAAAGGATCAGTGAGCTGCACTCAGTGTATTTTACTGCTAGAGTAAATTAACAAAACTTTATCGTTTAAATAATTTTTCAAAAATAAAAATAATAATCGAGATTCCAGCCCCTACACTAAATAATAAAAATACGAAATAGCAATCAGAGATGCCAACAGCAATAAAAATTCCTGGAGACTTAGCACAAACTGGCAAGCTTGTAAACACTTTTCGTGCGAATCTTCTTTCAATCCCATATTCACCAAGTTTTCTTATACTTAAAAAAAAATTTGTCTTTTATTACCCAAAAAAAGTAGATATGCTAAAAAAGAACTTACTTCACTGTAAAAAGATCCCTGAAGGTGGAATTCTTCTTAATAACGTTGTAGCCCAAAAGAGACAGAAATGGAATTGTTTTTAGTCCACATCCTTCATGTTCTTGAAAAGTTTTGCGAATTATTTGTGTAGCAGATGTTAACTCACAATGGAACGCATAAAATTCAGTCCTGACCTTCTCAATTCCCTCTTTCATTGATATAAAATTATTTTGTTGGCCTTTTGGGGCTATTTTTGTGTTGTATATTTTTTTACGAAGGGGTTCTTCTTCTACCTACAATCAAAATGGAGTGAGAAAACTTCAACTCGATGAAATCAACACAGAATAGAAAACAAGTTAATGAACAAGTCAGTCAGTCAATCGTTTTTTAAACTGATAACGTAATCAATATTGTTATGTAATAAACTTATCCTCAAAGTTATTTTTACTTACTGCAAAGAAATGTTTGATAAAAGCCAAATTATCCGATCCCAGTTTAATCCTGCTGGTAAGAAGATCCTCCAGAGTATTAATTGAATCAGAAGTAGACTGCAACAGTGCTACAATATTTCCGGAAAAAGAAGTGTACAAAAACATAAACGCAATGAGCAAAGTAAATAACAGTATTCTTCCTGAAATACTCTTTGGATCAATGTTAGACCCTTGCTGGCATATAACCTCGGCCTGAATCAAAGTCATGTCTGAAACGCCATTTCTTCTCATCACCGTCATCATCTCATTGCATTGATTAGGATTAGTGTGATAATTTTCATGTTCAGGGTGTGTCAAAAACCACTCCCACCCAAAGATAATTTTCAGGGGTACAAAAGCCAAAAGTATGAGGAGACCACAGGCTATCCAAACGTCTGTCCCGAAGGTCAAAGTGTATAAATTGTGAACTGCTGACAGTGGGGGTTCTTTTAGAAGGAAAGCAACACTTGCAGGGGTTGTTGAGGCCACATATTCCACTATGTGGAGACGGGATTTTACACCAGCTATTACAGTACCTTAAAAAAATTACTTTTTGATTCCTATTTTTTTAGAGTCTTCTTTTCTGGAGATCTACAGTCTCGTGCATTTTAAGGTACCTTTCAACTTAAGAAAACATTTATTACCTACCTGAAATGTCCATGCGACCATGAATGAAATCTTGTAAGAGGGGATCAATTTCACTTAGGTTTCCACGATACTCCCAGGCATAATAAATTCGATAAGCTATCGACGCATTCATAACTCTTGTAACTTCATGAGTTAAATGGTAACTACTTTTGGTCAGGACATCCAAATGTGTATTTCTTTCATAAAAAAATAACAATTAATTATTCCTAAATGTCCTTCAACTAATTAAGACTAAAAGGTTTAAAAAAGGAAGCGGATATCAAGAGGTAATTTAGAATTTTGTGAGCAGCAATTATGCTCAGGTGCAAGCTCCGTCTATCTTCTTAACACACTTTACTAAAGATATTTTCTATTTTGTTTATTACCGAAAATCCCACATATGTTCCAAAGAACCAGGATTAAATTTTTAGGAACACAACTTATAATATAATTGATAAAAAAATATTTGTGAGCATTGTTCAAGGAGTTAAACGTTTCAAGAAGATAGTGGGTACCTAGAGGTCGTTCAAAGACTAATGAGCATCGATCGTAGAATAGGAAGGGATGTAGCTCCACCCATTTTGCCTGAATGCCCAGACATAAGCTCCGCCTCTCGCTGTTAACTTTGAAATGCATCTAAGATATTTTTATTTTTATTACTTGAAATCGTACGTATGATCCAGAGAATTGGGATTAAAAATTTATGCACAAGTAATTCAGAACCTTATAAGTATCAGTCATGGAATGGGAAGAGGTACGACTCCGCTTATAGTGACTAAATGCTCGAGCGTAAACTCCGCCTCTTGTTGATGATTTTGAAATTCCTCTAGTACTCTTTACCGAAAATATTCTCTATTTTACTTATTACCGAAAATCCCACATATGTTCCAAAGAATCAGGATCAAAAATAACTCCTCCTATTGTAACAACCTCCCCCATTAAATCTGATCTGTTCCTACTTATAATCAGTTCATTATAATAATGGAACCCCTTATCAAAAGACCATAGTGCTATATGATCCTGATTAAATTCAGTACTGTTTCGAGTCCTGTAGACGGCATTAATTTTGTAACAACTGTTTGTGTCATTATTTTCTAGTTTTTCGGATATGTAGACTTTACTACCACGAAATATTTCGAACTGTGACAACACGTTTAGCTTTTCAGGGTTAATGTTGAGAATGAACCATTTGTGATATACTCCAAAAAGGTCAGAATCGTTGGTCTAAAACAGAAAGGAACTAGGTGAACTTGGGTAAAGATATGTCACGATCCCATGAGCTCTAATCCTGCCTCTGAGGTGCGCAGAATAGTGTGCGCACCCCCAGGGACTTAACTCCGCCTGCTGCTGGAGTTAAGTCAGTTCTTGCTCATGAGATTTTGAAATACCTCTACATAAATAAAATACTAGCCTCTCCATAAAATATAAGCGTTTATAATTTTCTTACCTTAATTATAAACTCTTTTAACTCAATAGAAGATAAATCAACAACGTAGAGGTGGTGGTGACTGTTTTTCGAATTTAATGTAGACTCATCTACAGAATTAATTATTGTATGTCGAGTGTTAATGTCATTAATTGATTTAGAGAAGCTTAATAAGTCACCTAAAAAATAAAAATCTCCCAGAAGTTTCCTTGTAGGTACTATAGAAAATTTTAAATAATTTAAAAATTGACTAAGGGTAGTATATTTATAATTTAATTAGTTTTATTTGTACTTAAAATTTAATATTATGAGGTGGCTACTGGTTATCCTTTGGCAAATTATTGACGAGCAAATTTATTCTATTTATAATTAAAATTAGATAGCTAAGGATTATAGACAGTAACAATTTATTATTTATTGTATAGTAAAATTGTGGATACCTCGTTTCCAGTTGAGTAAAGCTATGACAACAGTAGGTGATGTTGTCCTTCGAATAAAATCTTTTATCAGTTCGACTTCTTCAATTTTGCAGAAATGTCCGGCATTAAAAGTTGCACTGATGATAATTATTAGTAACAATAAAATTGTAATATTATTTGCCATAATGTTCATTTATTTCATAGACAATTAAATGAATGCTCATCATTATGTATCTATAGGCTGTACTGCTGTTAAATTACCTTAAATATACCTAGGTAAAATAATCGATTAGTATCCACATGCAGGATTGATTATATGTTTCAACAGCAGGTGAATTATTTAAGTAATTATAGGTTTGTGATATAAAGTAAAAACAGTAACAGTAATAGTAACATATTATTTTCTAATATCTTACAAATGTATCCAGTTAGTAACGTATCTACTTGTACAATTAATTATGAGTTTCCTTTTCAATAACTACTACCTACATATAAAACATTTCAGAAAGAAATTTAGCATTGATTTTTATTGTTACCTCGCACAATATTAACTAATTAATTAATTAATTAATATTAGATTCAAACCATATATTGGTATTTATTTAAACAAAAGTTACGTCCAACGTTTCACCCCTAAGAGGTTACAAGACCAAGACTTTAATAAAAAGCTGAACCTGAAAAATATTTTGTTCTTATTAGAAGCGAAACGTTGGTTATTTTTTTTAATAGTTTTATCACCCCTTCCAGATTTTAATTTGATTTAATTGAGAACGAACTTCAGAAATTTGTATCATTTTCTGTAGGGGAATTTTAATTAATTATTTATTTATAATACGTTTTTTAATTTAAAACATCAAAAACTACATTAACACTAAATTTAAAGACAGTGTAAGTATAATGTGAAGTTGTTGCTTAAATGTTTTTTTGCCGTTTAAAGTCAATGATGAATATTTTAACATTACCCCAACTCCAAATAATTAAACAGTTTTATTTTCACCCCTTTTAAAACTCTGATTTGGTAGCTGCACCATTTCGGTAATTAAAAACAACATAAATAACTAGTAAAGAGTGTCCATTGTGCAGATAAAAATATTGAGACGAAATTACCATTTAAATAATTTTTCACAAACAAACACGATGATGGATATTCCAACCCCAACACCAAATGAAAAAAATACAAAATAACAGTCAAATATTCCAACAGCTATAAAAATTCCAGAGGATTTGTCACAAACTGGCAAGCTCGCGAACATTTTTCTAGCAATTCTTCTTTCGATTCCAAATTTTCCCAATTTTCTTATGCTTAAAATAAAATTAGAAAAGGGTACATTATTAGATATAATTTTGCAAAAAAGCACGCACAGGATATGTTCTTTTAAAACTTTTAAAATTGTCACACTAATATTATAAAGGCGAAAGTTTGTGAGTGTGTATGTTTGTTACTCCTTCACGTCTAAACGGCTGGAGCGATTTTAATAAAATTTGGTATGGAGTTAGCTGACACCCTGGATTAACACATAGGCTACGTTTTACTGCGGGAAAATATCTTATTCCCATAGGAAAATCGATGAAAATGAATTCGCGGAATATTATAAATGCGAAAGTAACTCTGTCTGTATGCTACACAATCTCGCCTAAAATTTTCTGAACCGATTTAAAAGAAATTTGGTACAGAGATAGTCTAGAGCCTGAGAAAGGACATAGGCTACGTTTTACTGCGGGAAAATATCTTATTCCCATGGGAAAATCGATGAAAATGAATTCGCGGAATATTATAAATGCGAAAGTAACTCTGTCTGTATGCTACACAATCTCGCCTAAAATTTTCTGAACCGATTTAAATGAAATTTGGTACAGAGATGGTCTTGAGCCTGAGAAAGGACATAAGCTACGTTTTACTGCGGGAAAATATCTTACTCCCAAGGTAAAATCGATGAAAATGAATTCGCGGAATATTATAAATGCGAAAGTAACTCTGTCTGTATGCTACACAATCTCGCCTAAAATTTTCTGAACCGATTTAAAAGAAATTTGGTACAGAGATAGTCTAGAGCCTGAGAAAGGACATAGGCTACGTTTTACTGCGGGAAAATATCTTATTCCCATAGGAAAATCGATGAAAATGAATTCGCGGAATATTATAAATGCGAAAGTAACTCTGTCTGTATGCTACACAATCTCGCCTAAAATTTTCTGAACCGATTTAAAAGAAATTTGGTACAGAGATGTCTAGAGCCTGAGAAAGGACATAGGCTACGTTTTACTGCGGGAAAATATCTTATTCCCAATGGGAAAATCGATGAAAATGAATTCGCGGAATATTATAAATGCGAAAGTAACTCTGTCTGTATGCTACACAATCTCGCCTAAAATTTTCTGAACCGATTTAAATGAAATTTGGTACAGAGATGGTCTTGAGCCTGAGAAAGGACATAAGCTACGTTTTACTGCGGGAAAATATCTTACTCCCAAGGTAAAATCGATGAAAATGAATTCGCGGAATATTATAAATGCGAAAGTAACTCTGTCTGTATGCTACACAATCTCGCCTAAAATTTACTGAACCGATTTAAATGAAATTTGGTACAGAGATGGTCTAGAGCCTGAGAAAGGACATAGGCTACGTTTTACTGCGGGAAAATATCTTACTCCCAAAGGAAAATCGATGAAAATGAATTCGCGGAATATTATAAATGCGAAAGTAACTCTGTCTGTATGCTACACAATCTCGCCTAAAATTTTCTGAACCGATTTAAAGAAATTTGGTACAGAGATAGTCTAGAGCCTGAGAAAGGACATAGGCTACGTTTTACTGCGGGAAAATATCTTATTCCCATAGGGAAAATCGATGAAAATGAATTCGCGGAATATTATAAATGCGAAAGTAACTCTGTCTGTATGCTACACAATCTCGCCTAAAATTTTCTGAACCGATTTAAATGAAATTTGGTACAGAGATAGTCTAGAGCCTGAGAAAGGACATAGGCTACGTTTTACTGCGGGAAAATATCTTATTCCCATGGGAAAATCGATGAAAATGAATTCGCGGAATATTATAAATGCGAAAGTAACTCTGTCTGTATGCTACACAATCTCGCCTAAAATTTACTGAACCGATTTAAATGAAATTTGGTACAGAGATAGTCTAGAGCCTGAGAAAGGACATAGGCTACGTTTTACTGCGGGAAAATATCTTACTCCCAAGGGAAAATCGATGAAAATGAATTCGCGGAATATTATAAATGCGAAAGTAACTCTGTCTGTATGCTACACAATCTCGCCTAAAATTTTCTGAACCGATTCAAATGAAATTTGGTACAGAGATAGTCTAGAGCCTGAGAAAGGACATAGGCTACGTTTTACTGCGGGAAAATATCTTACTCCCAAGGGAAAATCGATGAAAATGAATTCGCGGAATATTATAAATGCGAAAGTAACTCTGTCTGTATGCTACACAATCTCGCCTAAAATTTACTGAACCGATTTAAATGAAATTTGGTACAGAGATAGTCTAGAGCCTGAGAAAGGACATAAGCTACGTTTTACTGCGGGAAAATATCTTACTCCCAAGGGAAAATAGATGAAAATGAATTCGCGGAATATTATAAATGCGAAAGTAACTCTGTCTGTATGCTACACAATCTCGCCTAAAATTTACTGAACCGATTTAAATGAAATTTGGTACAGAGATAGTCTAGACCTGAGAAAGGACATAGGCTACGTTTTACTGCGGGAAAATATCTTACTCCCAAGGGAAATCGATGAAAATGAATTCGCGGAATATTATAAATGCGAAAGTAACTCTGTCTGTTGTACCAATCCGCCAATACTGAACCGATTTAAATGAGAATTTGTTACAGAGATGATAAGTAGATATAAAGCTAGAGGCTTGAAAGTTATTTTTGAAACTTTTCATTAGGTATAAATACGACATTTAAAGTTTGTAAAAATTAAAATAACATTCCAAAACTGCATTATAAAAAAATAAGTTGTAGAATATTAATTTGTGAAGTTATCATTTTCTGTTATTAAAAATAAAAATAATATTTTCAAAAATAAGCAAAACAAATGATAAAACCACCCCTGAGACAAATATTAAAAACGCAAAGTAGCACTCGATTATTCCAACGTTTACGAAATTTCCACTATTTTTATTACACTCTGGAATTTGGGTGAAAAAGTGGCTCAAAACTCTGGACTGAATCCCTTTCTCACTCATGTGACGAAATCTACAACAAAAACTACTTAAAAAGTTTTGTTTTAACCAATGGACAGTATTTTTTTTAATTTAGATTATTTTTTGGTTGTAAATTGTCTCACCCTGTTTTTATATATTCTTTAAAAGTAGAATTTTTGGACATTATATTCCATGGGTAGGGAAACTGTAAAAATTTCATTTGTTGAAGACCACATTTTTCATGGTCTTTATATGTTTTTTGGATTAAATTATAGGCACTAATCGTTTCTCCATAAAAAGCAAAGAATTCTGTTCTAACTTTTTCAATTCCTACTTCAACAGACATAAAAGCAGGCGGTTGTCCAGGAGGAACAATTTTCTTTTCATAGATGGTTTTCTTTAAAGGTTCTTTTTCAATCTAAAATATTAAAATATAATGTTACAGACATGAGGGGTTGTTATTAGGGACATATTAAAGGGCAGCAGATATTAGCCTACTGTTCTTAAATATTTAAGGAATGTATTTTGACTAGGGTTGAGTAAAATCACTAAGGCAATACACGAGTCTTGGCCATGGTCTGGTATATTTGATCTTGGTCTTGGTCTCGCTAGTAAGTCTTTTCAAAAGTCTCATTGTTGGTCTTGGTCTTGTTTATTTAGTCTTAATCTTAGTCTTAAGAACTTAACTATGTCTTGGTCGGAGACTTAGTTACCACAAAGTCTTGTTCTTGGACTTAGTCTTGACCATTCAGTTTGATCTTTGTCTTTCAAGCTTATCTATGCCTTGATATTGGTCTTGATATAACTAATTTCTAGTCTTGGCCTTAGTCTTTTCTATCTCTACTTACTGAAAAATAGAATCTGTTGTACTCTGTATTTTCAACCCCCAGTTTTATCCTAGAATTGAGAACGTCCTCAAGTGTCTGTATGCTATTAGAGGTACTCTGCAGTAACGCTACAATATTTGCTGAAAACGACGTATAAAGAAACATAAAACTGACAAGGGTAGAGATCATGGCAATTCGTCCTGAAAAACACTTAGGCACAGTTTCAAACCCCTGTTGACACACTGCTTGTATTTGAAACAACACCACTTCTAGAAATCTTGGTTTCTCATCTGTATTTGTTTCGTTTTTTGGGTTGGTGAAGTCCCAGTAGAGAGTGGCATAAAAAACACACGTTGTTATGAGTATTAGGGCGAATGTTGCGTACCAAATGGTATTTTCAAAGGTTAATACGTAGACGTTACCGACCAAAGATAAGGGTGGTTGCCTGAATATGAAGAATCCTTTTGACGGAGTCGTGATGGCCACAAAATCTATTGTAGAAATTCGATCACTTGTCATAAAAACAACAGTTCCTAAAATTATTTTTTTTAATACTTGGGCACTTTTTGAAATAGTTTGAAAATTAAAAAACAATCTGTTGGTAAATTAGACTGTTATCCTTATTACCTGCAACATCAGCTGCTTTTCTTTGAAGATCTCCCACTATTCCAGTATAAAAATTATCTTTGCCCTTTTTTCCCACCCAATCTTTATGTTTTCGAAGTATTTTCGTTGCGTTAAAATTTTCTACAATATATCCAAGTAATATCATTGATATTTTGGTGAGAGCATCTACACTTTTGTATCTGGAGCAAAAATAAATAAAGCATGCATGGTTGGTAGCATTTACAAAAAGGTGTTTGCTTATTTGTAAGTATCAGGGTAGCAGAAAAAGAAGGATGTTGACTATGTGCTTTAGGGACATAGGAAAATTCGTACAAATACCTCCAGAATTATTTTTATATAAGCAATAAATGCAATTTAATTTTCTTGAAGGGTGTTACTCTTTGTATAAAAGATTTTGAGAGTTCAGTTAGTTAAGGTGAGTTTTCAGAGACGCAGGGGATATTTTTAGATAGATGTTGATGAAAAAATATACTCCACACGTTCAACATATTATGCATATTAATTTGTACGACATAAAAAAAATACTGACAAAGAAATGTGTAATTTTTAAGTTAATTGAACGTTTTACTTTATTATTTGTACAACAAGGGACGGACTAAAGTGCTCGAGCATTTTTACTATTTCACTAATTCGTTTATTTATTCCCTTCTGATAATAAAATGTTATTATTTTAAAATAAAATGTTTATTAAATTCATAAACATTATAAACTATTTATCTGACGTTCCTGATTATGCACCACTTTCTTTAAGTTTTAAGACCCATTATACTACAAAATTAAAATAAAATAATATATTTCTGATTATTAGTCCGGCCCTAAATTTTATTAATCCAGAAATTAACTGATTACATGTTTCAATAATAAATTATAATATTCTTATGTTCTTTTGGTGGGTATTAGGTGCCTTTCTATTTATAAAATAACTAATTTAAATTAAAAAAACTAAAATTTCACACTTATTTATCCTTAATACGTACAAAGCGTTTATTAGATGACGATAACGTTTTTGATTTTATCACATATCCGTGAGATATGTGATCAGATAGGAAATCGTTTGCAGATACGAAGATGTGTAGTAGGTAATTATACTTTGGTGGAGATATTTGTGACAGCGATTGTACGTATGTAAATTGCGGCACTTGCAAGATGAGTAACTACAACTACAAAAAGTTCGAAATACCTCTGAAATATCCTGCGACTGTACCCGAAGATTTACGACATTTTTAAACGCGACGGAGTTTGTACATTATCCTTGTGCAAAAAGCAAAAGTGTGCTTATAAAAGAAGGCAGCCATTTGTTAAGTAGATAACCATTTACGGAATTACGAAATGCCCGATCTGCGCTTAATCACCGATTTTTATTTTTGTTGTTTTCTATTTTCAACTTCCCTTGTTTGGAGTCACGTCAAAACGCACAATAACGTTTTCAAGAGCGTGTTTATGGGCAGAATAAAAATCCCCGACAGCTATTTAATAATATTATCATTTGAACAACCGAAGTCATAAATAAAATCCGCTTAAATTGCGCGAGAGAAGTAATAAAGTCATAGATATAAATTTTGTGGTAGGTAAGTGGTTTAAAACGCTTGTCAGAATTCAATTTTCAGTGTAATATACAGGATGTTGGTCTTTCCTATTCCATTCTTGAATTACGTATAGTAAGGGTAGTTTGGTAAAATTTTGAACACTAGATGTCGTTAGAAGACTCTTGAGTACCACAAGGAAAGATACAAGACCAAAATAATGTTATTTAACCATTGGGTATAGTCTCTATGGCCTTTATGTAATAAAAAATTTTAAAACTTAATCTTGCTTGACCTAACCTAACCTTGCTTTACATTACTTAACCGAAATTGTATCATCCACCCATGCAAACCTTTAGTTTACCTTTAACATCAACATTGAATGGTCTTAAATAGTCTCAACGAACTTTACGCAATGGAAGGTTATAACCTAAAGCATGTAACCTAACCTAACCTAGCCTGTTCAAATCTAGCAACATATGACTTGATGTAATACTTCTAAAATCGACCCAAGTGGATCTTCACTTTACCTTAGATGTTACCTAAACTTTGAATAGTCTTGACGATCTTTAATGACGATAGTTAACAACTGAAATTGCCTATGCCATCCTCACCTAACCTAACCTCACCTGAACCAGTTTAGTATAAACTATAATCGAACTTAATTATTTTGATGACCTTTACATAATGATAATTTATAACCTAACGAATCTTAACCTAACCCAACCTAGCCCGATCAAACCTTGCATCATAAGACCTGACGTAACACTTTTTTAATCGACCCAAGAAGATCTTTACTTACCTTAAATGTTCCCTAAACTTTGAATAGTCTCGATGATCTTTAATGACGACAGTTAGCAACTAAAATTACCTATGCTACCCTCACGTAACCTAACCTCACCTGACCAAACCTTATCCAACTTATAATCAAACTAAACAAATCTTTACCTTATCTTACATGTCCGCTCTACAATAAATTATTCTGATGACTTTTACATAATGAAAATTTATAGCCTAACGAATCTTAACCTTACCCAACCTAGCCAGATCAAACCTAGCATCATATGACCTGACGTAACACTTTTAAAATCGACAAAAGTGGATCTTTACATACTTGAGATGTTCCCTAAAATTTGAATAGTCTCGACCATCTTTAATGACAACAGTTAGCAACTAAAATTACCTATGCTACCCTCACGTAACCTAACCTCACCTGACCAAACCTTATCCAACTTATAATCAAACTAAACAAATCTTTACCTTATCTTACATGTCCGCTCTACAATAAATTATTCTGATGACTTTTACATAATGATCATTTATAACCTAACGAATCTTAACCTAACCCAACCTAGCCCGATCAAACCTAGCATCATAAGACCTGACGTAACACTTTTATATTCGACCCAAGTGTATCTTCACTTTACCTTAGATGTTCCCTAAACTTTGAATAGTCTCGACAATCTTTAATGACGACAGTTAACAACTGAAATTGCCTATGCCAGCCTCACCTAACCTAACCTCACCTGACCCAATCTAGTACTAATTATAATCGAACTTAATAAACCTTTACCTTACCTTACATGTTCCCCCTACAATAAATTATTCCGAAGACCTTTATAAATGAAAATTTATAACCTAACGCATCTTAACCTAACCCAACCTAGCTCGATCAAACCTTGCATCATATGACCTGACGTAACACTTTTATAGTCGACCCAAGTAGATCTTCACTTTACCTTAGATGTTCCCTAAACTTTGAATAGTCTCGACAATCTTTAATGACGACAGTTAACAACTGAAATTGCCTATGCCAGCCTCACCTAACCTAATCTCACCTGACCCAATCTAGTACTAATTATAATCGAACTTAATAAACCTTTACCTTACCTTACATGTTCCTCCTACAATAAATTATTCTGAAGGCCTTTATATAATGAAAATTTATAACCTAACGAATCTTAACCTAACCCAACCTAGCCCGATCAAACCTAGCATCATAAGACCTGACGTAACACTTTTATATTCGACCCAAGTGTATCTTCACTTTACCTTAGATGTTCTTTAAACTTTGAATAGTCTCGACGATCTTTAATGACGACAGTTATCAACTAAAATTGCCTATGCTATCCTCACCTAACCCAACCTCACCTGACCAAATCTAGTACAAATTATAATCGAACTTAATAAACCTTTACCTTACCTTACATGTTCCCTCTGCAATAAATTATTCTGATGACTTTTACATAATGATCATTTATAACCTAATCTTACCTAACCTTACAAAATTTAGTTTCACTTAATCTAACCTCTCTTAACTGTACCTAACCCAATTTATTGCCGACTGAAGTAAAGCTTTACCTTACCATAGTTAGATATTATTTTCACATTGAATAGTCTCGACGGTTTTTACATGATGGAAACCTATAACTCAAACTAATCTAACTTAATTTAATGTAACCTCACCTAACCCAACCTAATCAAATTTATAATTGTTCCAAATGAACCTTTACCTTAAACATTGAGTTCACTTAATGCTGAGTGGTGTAGACTATGAAAACTTACAAGTAATCGTAACCTAACCTAACCTCATATGACCTGACCTTAACGTACCTAACCTAAAATAACCTGGTGAAATGTAATTCAATTCAGTTTATAATCCACCCAACTTAATCTATTTTCTCTTACCTGAGGTCCCAAAGATGTTCCAACGAATCAGCATTTGATACGAAATATGCTATTGTCAACCCGTGTCCAATAAAATCAGTCCTATTTCTTGTAATTATCAACTGATTAAAATACTCATAACTACCCTCATTATTATTCCATAACGCAATATTATTTGTATAAAATTCAGTACTGTTCCCGTACGGTTTGTAAATTGAATTTATTTCGTACGTGTCTCCAGCACTTTTGACGGCAATATAAACCCTACTGTCCATTAAAATATCGAGAGGGGTTAACGTCTTTATATTTGTCTTGTTAATATTTAACATTAACCACCTGTAGGGCATTTCAAAAAGACGAGAATTATTTGCCTAAAAAAATTATAACTTAATTATAAATAATAATTTATTTTATTTTGGCCCCTCCCTTCCATTTAGCTAAACTTGATAAGATGTGGTAGAATTGCTTCACTCCCCTGACGTAAAATTTACCCTGTAATTGTTTTGTAATTGAAAAAATAGGATTTAACAATTTTTTTAATTTAACTCCCTCTTTCCTTAAATTTATTTTATGAAAATTTGAGGACCTCTGCCTTCAGGTAATTCACAAATTCAATTAAAATTTTCATTATGTTTGAATTATTTGTTTTTACCTGTAGCAAAATTTGTTGCAGTTTTGGAGTGTTCATATCTAAAACGAAAAGTTGGTATTCGAGTTCTTTAAAGATGCTAAGTGAATAATCAGGTGCAGTACTGATATAAGTGGATACAGCATTATTTGCCAATGATCTGACGAAGTAAGAGATTTCTTCTGAAAAATATTTAAATTATTTATTGTTTATTATGTTCCTGAATTATTGAGGCATCCCTATTAGAATATAAGGTAGCAAAAACTAATGATATTTCTCTACTTCATTATACAGGGGTTTTCAAGTTGATGGGCTATTAGAAGTATATGAATTAGTAGAAGGAATTCAATTCTGAAACTTGGGCTCATTTGGTTATTGTTTATGCCGCTTCTTTTAAAAATATTTTCAAGTTCGATTTACATCCGGTTATACCGGAAGTCGATACCAACTTTGTTATTTTAAATGGAATGGTATATTTTTTACGCTGAATTCGAATAAAACGTGTGATTCTAAGGTAAGTTTGATAACCAACTTGTACACCTATGACGATCGGTTTCTGAGTTAATTTAATTTATAGAAAAAAATGTTGTGATCGCAACCCAAATTATAAAAAATCATAACTTCCACAAAATACGACTTAGAGTGTTGAAATTTTTACTAGTAATAGCTGAATATTAGTGCTAACGCTTTGACAAAATTGAATTAAATAATTTATACAGGGCGTTCAAAATAAAATTCTAAAATTGAAAAACTTCAAACACGAATTACCTCGTTTTTTCAAATGGCACCTACTATTTTTTATTTTTTCAATCGATTCCTTTTTTTATCCTCTTTCGATCTATATGGATACTTCCTATTTTAAGTAATAATTCAAAATTTTTCCAAAATTTTTAAATAAAATAGGAAGTATCCATATAGATTTAAAGAGGATAAAAAAAGGAATCGATTGAAAAAATAAAAAATAGTAGGTGCCATTTGAAAAAACGAGGTAATTCGTGTTTGAAGTTTTTCAATTTTAGAATTTTATTTTGAACGCCCTGTATAAATTATTTAATTCAATTTTGTCAAAGCGTTAGCACTAATATTCAGCTATTACTAGTAAAAATTTCAACACTCTAAGTCGTATTTTGTGGAAGTTATGATTTTTTATAATTTGGGTTGCGATCACAACATTTTTTTCTATAAATTAAATTAACTCAGAAACCGATCGTCATAGGTGTACAAGTTGGTTGTCAAACTTACCTTAGAATTACACGTT
Source organism: Agrilus mali (assembly GCA_029378335.1). Taxonomy (NCBI): domain Eukaryota; kingdom Metazoa; phylum Arthropoda; class Insecta; order Coleoptera; family Buprestidae; genus Agrilus; species Agrilus mali. Next base: position 1,433,162 of record CM055654.1, on the reverse strand, counting down.
TTATTCGAATTCAGCGTAAAAAATATACCATTCCATTTAAAATAACAAAGTTGGTATCGACTTCCGGTATAACCGGATGTAAATCGAACTTGAAAATATTTTTAAAAGAAGCGGCATAAACAATAACCAAATGAGCCCAAGTTTCAGAATTTAATTCCTTTTACTAATTCATATACTTCTAATAACCCATCAACTTGAAAAACCCTGTATATTTGTATGAAACAATAATGATACAAAAAAAAATATATTCTAATCTCACTTCTCTTCCAATTTAAGAAAGCTGTAGCAGTGGTTGGCAATTTATCGTTCCTAATAAACTGTATCACTAAATCTGTTTGCACTTTATTGCAATTACATTTTGAAGGGCTTAAAATCAAAATGAGCACGAGAATAGGGAACATTCTGACGTTTAACTGAAACATTTTTAAAGTAAAGTCGAAAGACTTTGAGTGTATAGAGAAAATAATCACGACTTTCTTCTAATTATTGCATCCACCACATATACAAAAAATTACTACGTAGTTTACTAGCTAACAGTAAATAAGTATTGAGGAAATAACATGAAATTCTTTAGTATTAACTACGTACAGTACCTAGCTATATATTTTCAAAAAATTACTTGGTTACCTACCTAATAATAACTGACAGGAACATACAGACAACAAATTTAATATTTCCTTCTGATAAATAATTACAAAAGCAACTGGAGGTAGTGACTGTAGATAAGTACCTTACTATTTATACCAAAATATATTTTTTTTTCAGAAAATAGTTTCTGTCGACTGTAGAGGTCAAAGATCACCCCTAATAGTTATGAGTCGACTTAAATGAAATTGGTAAGTCGTTTATCTTTTAATACGAACCTTCTATACGAAAGATCTGTACTCAAACACCCTTGAAGTAGGTACTTTAGCTATCAGTACACGTCCGCACAGTTAGACAAGGAGACGCTCTTGATTTGACGCTCTCCTAACTGGCAGGAGTTTAATTCGTCGATATTTGACTGTCCCTGGGGACTATTTAACTATTTTAAACAGTCTTATAAGTGAGATACTTAGTTTTTTTTTTATATAATTGTTGTTAATAAATTAAAGAACTTCCCTTGAAACAAACTCTTTAATAAATATTTATTTAATTCATGTGTTACTGTGGTAGCATATTTTTTATTTATTATTTTATTTATATATTCGTTTTTTTATTGAAAAACTGGACGTAGCTATGACATATTGTCTACCTCCTGCAAACTTTTACTACAAACTCAAACTCAAAAGAGTAACTTATAGCCGCAGGTTTGTTATTTATTGCGTATGTACAATTGTAATTTAAACATTCTTTCACTAGTTTTTGCTTTCTTGAAACTTGACGTAATAAATTTCCCATCAGTCAGTAGGAAATATAAAGTAACTGGTTGCATGGTTGGTAACTGCTCGCAGAATACACAATACTAAAAAAATACTCCACGTACTTACCTACTGTAGATACGTAAAAATAAATAAACAAATCAATTAATCAATTCAGCTTCAATTAAATAATTAATTTTAGGGGTAAATTAGTAAAAATGTCATAATTTATTGACCTTTGTAGATTCCTCAGTCAGTCAGTAGCTCGATAAGAATATTTTGAATTATTTTTCTTACAAATAGTTAAAAATTATAAGCCATTAGTATTCTGAAGATGTCTACAGCTTTCAAATACATTTAACCCTATTTTCACGATTAAATACCTGCTAATTTTGAAAGAATTCAACGCTTTTTCTATTTTTCAAAACGACTACACAAGTACCATTCTATGAAAAATTCCCTATAGATTCCTGGCTATGTTTTCTTAAAAAATAAAAGAAACACTTAATTGGGTGTCATAAATTTTCGATCGATCGATTCCATAATTATTAACAGAATGGTATGTATGCACCAAGCTCAATGCAGTCCCAGCCAGTAGGTACTCACAGAATAACTCACCTGCTGAACAAATTGATGGCAATTTTATTGTGAAATAGCATGCCTCTGACATAATGAACCAGTGTTGTAGAAAGACATATTTTTTATTTTTCATAAATCTAAAACTGGCTTCACACTGTCAAGACATATATAATTGTGATCCCAAGACCTCTCACGAACAAGACAAAGACTTACTGCACAAGACCAAGATAAAAATTTATAGGTACATAAAAATGCTTCCAAGAACAATAACTGAATTTAAAAGACCAAAACCAAATGTAGTGTAAAAAGGGCACGACAGAAACTAATAGAATAAGGTCAATATCAAGACTAATATATAAATATCCTTTCAAGACCACTGCAAATATTTAATTAACAAGACCAAGATCAAGATTATTACATAAATAGAATCCTAAGGTAAAAACGATGAGTAATAGTAAAAGACCAAGATCAAGATAAAGACATCTATGTAATCCCAAGTGCATGATACAGAGTAATACATCAATATTTCTACAAAACCAAGGCAAATGTTTAATTAGCAAGACCAAAATCAAGACTATTAGGTAAATGTCCTTTCAGGACAAAGGCAAAGGCTTAACTATGAAGAATAAGATCAACATCATGATATACATGTAATATCAAGAGCATGATAAAGACTAATACATCAATATTCTTACAAGAACAAGACAAAGACTTGATTAGCAAGACCAAGATCAAGATTAATAAATAAATAGAATCCTAAGGTAAAGGCGATGAGTAATAGAACAAGACCAAGACTAAAATCAAGATCAAGAGCATTATCAATACAGTTACGTAAATTTCTTCCCAAGATCAGGACATAAATTTAATAAGCAAGACCATGGCAAAAGCTTAATTAATAAGACCAAGACTAAGATCAAGATATTTATATATATGTGCCCAACAACATGATCAAAAATGATACATAAAAGTCCCTAAGTGACTTAATTAACAAGATCAAAATTATGACAAAGACATTAATGTGCCCCCAATGCCAAAAAAACAGGTTCCCAAGATTAAGACGAAGACTTAATTAGCAAAACCAAGATTGAAACTGTTATGTAAATGTCCCTTTAAGACCAAAACAAAGGCTTAATTAATAAAACAAAGATCAATATTAAAACATTTATCTGTTTCCAGGACCATGATCAGGTCTCGTACATAAAAATTCCTTCAAGACTAAGAAAATAACTTAATTAATAAGACCAAGATGTTTTTAAGACCAAAAATATTACAAAGACATTAGTATGCTTCCAAGAATTAGTTCCCAAGATTAAGACAAAGACTTGATTAGCAAAACTTGTACGTGAATATACTTTTAAGACCAAAACAAAGGCTTAATTAATAAGACCAATAACAATATTAAAACATTTATGTGTTACCAGGACCATGATCAGGTCTCGTACATAAAAATTCCTTCAAGACTAAGAAAATAACTTAATTAATAAGACCAAGATGTTTTTAAGACCAAAAATATTACAAAGACATTAGTATGCTTCCAAGAATTAGTTACCAAGATTAAGACAAAGACTTAATTAGCAAAACTTGTACGTAAATATACTTTTAAGACCAAAACAAAGGCTTAATTAATGAGACCAATTTAAAATATAAAAACATTTATGTGTTTCCAGGACCATGATCAGGTTTCGTACATAAAAATCCCCTTAGGACCATGACAATGACTTAATTAATTAACTAGACCAAATGTTTTTAAGACCAAAATTAAGACAAAACGATTAATTTGTGTGCTTCAAATATTAAGACAAAAATTTAATGAACAAGGTTAACATCAAGACAAAAATATGGATATACTCCTAAGACCAAAATCAATACAAAGACCCAAATTTTCTTTCAATAAAATTTTGGTAAAATTTAAGACCAAGAGTATATTAGTCTTGTCTTGCTCATCACTAATTAAATTAAATTTGGAAAGCTTGTTATAGGTGAATATTTATAAACGATGCATCCTCTTATATCTGTTGTAATTTTTGTAGGGATGAAGTTGTGATATTAAATCTATGTATATCTACAACAACAGATAATAGATTACCTCATTGTGTCATTTTTATAAATAAGGGTAACTTATCTTCTTACCCTAAACATAAGATAGTTGTGTTTTTGGTACGTTTCATTATTTTGACCCGGTGTGTGGTCATCTCCTCACGTTCTTGTGACATGTGTAAACAAACTCCGGCGCGGTGTGAGATTACAGCCAAGAATCCTTTAATCCATTATGGTAGGTTATGAAAAGATGTTTAGGGAATAAAGGCTTAATACAATGGCTTATTGGAAAACCTGAACGGTATCGTATGACGATTTACAAAGAGGAAAAGTTGTCTTTTATTTCCAGGTGTAGGCAACAAGCACCCATCGAATAAAATAATGTGTTTTTTTTTTTTAATAGAAGAAATCGTAAATAAACTTTGAGACCATCGTAATATTATTTACGCCATAATTTAATAATTAATTACGCTTAAGTCGTTATCATAGACCAGTAAGTAAATGATACAGAAACTTTTTCAGTGTTAACTGTAGGTACAAAGCGTGTCATGAGGGTACAGGTGATAATAAGCGCAATAGGTAGACGTACTATTCATACGAGGTAGCACCTTGCGTAATAAATGGTACGCACGAGGGGAAGCACGAGCCTGTTATCAATAGAAAATAACAATTTTGCAATAAAACTTATCGTAAATAAAAAGAAAGTAGGTATATATGTAAATAGGTTAACGAGAAACAATACAGTCTCTAGTTTCTGACCCTACCCTCATGCGTCATACAAAAATATATTTGGGAAAATAAGAGATCTGTAAAGTCCTATCTAGATCAAGGGGACGAATTTAGTTTGGAAATTCAGAAGTTTCATCTCCTAAGATCGATTGATCTCATGCGTTACATATCTTCAATAAATGAGGATATCAAGATCAATAAAGGCTCTAAAATTCAATGTACTTATACCATATATTTTACTAAAAAGTCACTTAGCGTCAAGAAGAATAAGGTGCATGCGGTTGGCACATTCCGTTTAACAATGTAAAATTGATTCGTTATCACACTAATATTATAAAGCCGAAAGTTTGTGAGTGTTGAGTGTGTATATTTGTTACTTCTTCACGTCTAAACGGCTAGAGCGATTTAATAAAATTTGGTATGGAGTTAGCTAACACCCTGGATTAACACATAGGCTACGCTTACTGCGGGAAAATATCTTATTCCCATGGGAAAATCGATGAAAATGAATTCGCGGAATATTATAAATGCGAAAGTAACTCTGTCTGTATGCTACACAATCTCGCCTAAAATTTACTGAACCGATTTAAATGAAATTTGGTACAGAGATAGTCTAGAGCCTGAGAAAGGACATAGGCTACGTTTTACTGCGGGAAAATATCTTATTCCCATGGGAAAATCGATGAAAATGAATTCGCGAAATATTATAAATGCGAAAGTAACTCTGTCTGTATGCTACACAATCTCGCCTAAAATTTTCTGAACCGATTTAAATGAAATTTGGTACAGAGATGGTCTAGAGCCTGAGAAAGGACATAGGCTACGTTTTACTGCGGGAAAATATCTTACTCCCAAGGTAAAATCGATGAAAATGAATTCGCGGAATATTATAAATGCGAAAGTAACTCTGTCTGTATGCTACACAATCTCGCCTAAAATTTACTGAACCGATTTAAATGAAATTTGGTACAGAGATAGTCTAGAGCCTGAGAAAGGACATAGGCTACGTTTTACTGCGGGAAAATATCTTATTCCCATGGGAAAATCGATGAAAATGAATTCGCGAAATATTATAAATGCGAAAGTAACTCTGTCTGTATGCTACACAATCTCGCCTAAAATTTTCTGAACCGATTTAAATGAAATTTGGTACAGAGATGGTCTAGAGCCTGAGAAAGGACATAGGCTACGTTTTACTGCGGGAAAATATCTTACTCCCAAGGTAAAATCGATGAAAATGAATTCGCGGAATATTATAAATGCGAAAGTAACTCTGTCTGTATGCTACACAATCTCGCCTAAAATTTACTGAACCGATTTAAATGAAATTTGGTACAGAGATAGTCTAGAGCCTGAGAAAGGACATAGGCTACGTTTTACTGCGGGAAAATATCTTATTCCCATGGGAAAATCGATGAAAATGAATTCGCGAAATATTATAAATGCGAAAGTAACTCTGTCTGTATGCTACACAATCTCGCCTAAAATTTTCTGAACCGATTTAAATGAAATTTGGTACAGAGATGGTCTAGAGCCTGAGAAAGGACATAGGCTACGTTTTACTGCGGGAAAATATCTTACTCCCAAGGTAAAATCGATGAAAATGAATTCGCGGAATATTATAAATGCGAAAGTAACTCTGTCTGTATGCTACACAATCTCGCCTAAAATTTACTGAACCGATTTAAATGAAATTTGGTACAGAGATAGTCTAGAGCCTGAGAAAGGACATAGGCTACGTTTTACTGCGGGAAAATATCTTACTCCCAAGGGAAAATCGATGAAAATGAATTCGCGGAATATTATAAATGCGAAAGTAACTCTGTCTGTATGCTACACAATCTCGCCTAAAATGACTGAACCGATTTAAATGAAATTTGGTACAGAGATGGTCTAGAGCCTGAGAAAGGACAAAGGCTACGTTTTACTGCGGGAAAATATCTTACTCCCAAGGGAAAATCGATGAAAATGAATTCGCGGAATATTATAAATGCGAAAGTAACTCTGTCTGTATGCTACACAATCTCGTCTAAAATTTACAGAACCGATTTAAATGAAATTTGGTACAGAGATAGTCTAGAGCCTGAGAAAGGACATAGGCTACGTTTTACTGCGGGAAAATATCTTACTCCCAAGGGAAAATCGATGAAAATGAATTCGCGGAATATTATAAATGCGAAAGTAACTCTGTCTGTATGCTACACAATCTCGCCTAAAATTTACTGAACCGATTTAAATGAAATTTGGTACAGAGATAGTCTAGAGCCTGAGAAAGGACATAAGCTACGTTTTACTGCGGGAAAATATCTTACTCCCAAGGGAAAATCGATGAAAATGAATTCGCTGAATATTATAAATGCGAAAGTAACTCTGTCTGTATGCTACACAATCTCGCCTAAAATTTACTGAACCGATTTAAATGAAATTTGGTACAGAGATTGTCTAGAGCCTGAGAAAGGACATAGGGTACTTTTTAATGCGATAAAAGGGTTGTAAGGGGTTGAAATAGGAAAGTTTGTGTGGAAATTCCGTAATTTTTAAAGATTTTTTAGGCTTTTGATTAGATATACATAAATACAATATTATATGTTTGTAAAAATTTTACCCTAAAGGGGATAAAATTAGCCGATGAAAGTTTTTGTGTAATGACGTCGTCCAAAAAGCTTACGGCCCAGAAAATTAAAATAATAAGTGTAAAAAGTTATAGAGGTTTTGTTTATTTGGATCAATAAAAGTAGTTGAATACTAAGCTATAGATATAAACTATTTTAAACTATAATTAAACTATATTAATCTATAATATTATAAATGCGAAAGTAACTCTGTCTGTCTGTGTGTTACGCAATCACGCCCAAACTACTGAACCGATTTAAATGAGAATTTGGTACAGAGATAGATAAGTAGATATAAAACTAGAGGCTTGAAACTTATTTTTTAGGCTTTTGATTTGATATAAATACGACATTTAAAATTTGTAAAAAATTTACCCTAAAGGGGGCAAAAATAAGGAATGAAAGTTTTTGTGTATTGACGTCGGCAAAAAGGCTTACGGCCCAGAAAATAAAAATATAGAAGAAACACATTATTTCTGACAGTCTGACGCATAGACTCATACATTAATTACATAACAAGATTACGAGTTAGTTTTGATTTTCCCCACTGGTGAGTGTTTGAATAAAATCAGTGCATCAATCCTAAATCTTTGACGCATCATAAGAAATGGAAATTTCGTGTTATTAAACTGTCTTTTAATTCTTCTGATGTGTTACTTGCAAACGATATAAAATTCGTTACATGTACACTTGACGCTGCAAACATTTCTGTGCGTCTTTAAAATTGTCAAGCATCCACTCATATATAAAATTTATTCAAAGTAACGATCCGACTCAATTTTAATTTCTTGAATACAGTAGCAAACCCCATACATTTGACGCAACTTAATTTGTGGTTCTTAACTTTTCTTGCTTGCTACCCACGTCTGAGAAAACTAAAACTAGAACTAAAACTCTGAGAGACTAGAAATGAAAGGGTGCTGACGCATCTATTCGTGCGTCAAATATACTAAGGGTAACAACAATAATAATTTTTTTATTGAAGCAGAAGGTTGCACCAGATTCAGTGCGTCAACCCCATGTATTTACCACTCCCACTAGTTCTTATTTTTCAAAAATTAACATCCTCATTAAAATGTTGCACCCACCCCTTTACCTTGTTCTTTAACATTAGAAAAGTGAAGAAAGATTCAGTTGCGTGAGAAGACGAGTTAGGAGCGCGAAATAAAACTAACGTTCGTGATCATTTTTCAGATCAAGTCAGGAACCTGTTAATCTTTTAATAACACGTCATATTACTTCATAAACGCGGCAAGGCGTGCGCCCTTACCTACCATATATGCGTGCACTACCGTAATTGTGTTAAAATACGTGTTGCTCCGTACTTGTAGGTACATACTACCATTATTACGATTTTAACATGACTTCGGTACTTGGTTAGTATGTTGGAGCAGTAAAAATGTGTTTTCTTCCCAGGCGGCTTACAAAGGATTCTTAATAGCCGGTTGTTAGTTCTGCGCTTAACAAGATAAGTGTACACATGTTCTGACATAGTGGAGCAAATGGGGCTAAAGTATGTCAGAACGACTGGTATGGGCCTCGGACTGCCTCGCAATTTTCTCGCTGGACCTTGGTAATTTGTGGATAATAAAATGGATGTACTAGGCGCTTATTTATTATTTATTATTTATTAGGGAACCAGACGTGTACAAATAAATAATTGATTCGCCGATTAATAAAAAATTGATAAATTTTTACAAAAAAAAATTATATCCTTCATTAGCTTTGTAATCTGTAGAAAAATGAGTTAAAATACTTTGCAGTTATGTCTTTTATAACCGGCAGAAACGTTTTTATTAGTGAAGAAGTTAAAAATACGTAAGCACACGCGTGGGTCACCGTATCTCCGGTGAGCAACAACCGGATCGCGATCGATGCAGCTCTTAATGTTCCATTGGTAATGGGAAAAGTTGCATTGCGAGCGTCATCAATGCGATAGAACTAAATTACTGAGCAAGCGGTTTCATTTGCTCCTAACTTTTGGAAACGCAGTAAAAGAAATGAATTTAGTGGATAATGCCTCTGTGGGGGTTAAGATATTATGAAAAAATACTTTAAAGAGTCTAACAGGAAAAATTAACATTATAATGTTAAGAAAAAATAATTTGTAAATGTGTTCTTTACCATATAACCGACAGAAACATTTTTATTAGCGAAAATGTTAAAAATTAATTTGCGTACGTAAGCACACGCGTGGGTCACCGCATCTCGGGTGAGCAACGACCGGATCGCGATCAATGCAGCTCTTAACGTCCCATTAGTGATGGGGAAAGTTGTGTTGCGACTGTCATCAATGCGATAGAACTTAACTACTGAGCAAGCGGTTTAATTTGCTCCTAACTTTCGGAAACGCAGTAAAAGAAATGAATTTTGTGGATAATGCCTCTGTGGGGGTTAATATGTTATAAAAAAATACTCTAAAGAGTCTTACAGGAAAAATAAACATTATCTTGTTAAGAAAAAATGATTTGTAAATGTGTCCCTTACTATATAACCAACAGAAACATTTTAATAAGCGAAAAAGTTAAATATTAATTTGCGTACGTAAGCACACACGTGGGTCACCACATCTCGGGTGAGCAACGACCGGATCGCGATCGATGCAGCTCTAAAAACGTTCCATTGGTGATGGGAACTTTACTACTGAGCAAGCGGTTTAATTTGCTCCTAACTTTTAGAAACGCAGTAGAAGAAATTAATTAGTGGATAACGCCTTAGTGGGGGAAAATATATTATGAAAAAATACTGTAAACAGTATGCTGCTGATGATCTCTTTAATACATATGTAGGTACTCTGTTTCATTCAGAATTATTCTATATTTCATAAATAATATTATGTGCAATTAATGTTGTCCACCTGTTTAATTTAGTAAGTAATAATGTATTTATAAAAATGAGAATTCCTAACACTGAAAAGAAACCAAAATTTCATTCGAATTCCTCTAAGAGTCCACGAGCAGCAGCTTCTTCTTCTTCGTTGGTTTGTTGATTAGGTGCAAATTGACAGTCTGCTCCTTATCTTCTTTTAATATAAATAGAAAAAAAGTACTTATGGTACCTAGTGTTACAACGCATCGGTTTCTATTCAAAAGAAACGAAACAAGTCTCGGCCAAGACATCAATATACGTATAAATGTTGAAAGGAAGTCATTAAAGCAGCTCATTCCACAAACAGGTGCGTAAAGCTGATGCGTTTTAGTTAAATACTCGTACGTGACAAAATAATAACCAAGACCGACGCTGTGCTACTCTTTCTTTGGGTCTGTGGGTTAGACGGTGACCACGTTTTAGATGACCACGGAGATGCTGAGGACATTCAAATCATTATTTTATTTTGAAACCATTGTTCATGACCAAAGGAAAGACCAAAACAGATTGACATAGACTTGCGTTTGTTCTTGGCGTTAATCTTAGTCATGGTCTTGATCTTAAAGTTGGTCTTGGCCTTAGTCCTGGATTTAAACTTAATCATGGACTTGGTCTTAGTCTTGGGTTTGGACTTGGTCTTGGTCTTGGTCTCTTGGTCATAGTCTTGGCTGCGATCTTGATTTTGATCTTGGTCTTGCTCTTGATATATTTACTAATTGATCGTGCCCTTGCTCATTTAGTCTTGACCTTATGAATACGCCTGTCTTTACCTTTATCTTGTCTTCCTAAATATTCAAGACCAAGATATAAAACTTCAAGATCAAGTCAATTAAATCCAAATAATGACACTAATATATATTTTTTTTTATTGAAGCTGTACGTTCACTCGAAGTAAATTTATTTTTCTCAATGAGATTCATTCAAAACGAATATTGAATGCAAATACGACCAAAGGTTAATAATGAACTCGTTTATTATTTTGTACGATTCGAAAGAAAAAATTGCGTAGTAAATCAAGTGTCAGCGTTTCTGTCATTTACTCCTCCTCTTTTTCTTTTTCTCTTTTTATTTATTAAATTATGTATTAACATTAACACTTATAGATATGCAGAAGACAAAACGATAACTGTCACGTTCAATTTAAGGTACAGATTGTATCACATAAGCCGTCGATGATATATGAAAGAATTGATGGATTGGTTTATGCATTGAAATTGAATTATTAATTAGCTGTTTAGCGAAGTGCCAATGCTGACGAGGTGACATAAATTTATGCTATTCAACATGAATTTGTCACCAGACTGTACGAATTTTATTTAGTGTTAAAAAGGAAGGATAAAACTTTAAATAAATTGCATACGAACATGCGCTGATGATGAGAACCACATGGGTGTTACTGATGGTAGATGAGACGAAGATGGATGGATCAGGATATTTAAATATATAATATAAGTCCCAGAAAAAATTTGGTACTAAGTGCAAATAAACACTAGAAGAATCAATGTTTTGGTGGTTTCTGGCAGGAATCTTGTACACTGAGAGGACGTTAATTCGTTCCCAATAGTTTTCTTAAATGGCAACGTTGCGCCTTTTCGGTCTGTATGTTGTCGATAATGTAGGAAACAATACGTAATATTGCGAGCAGAATCGCATCTATTGCTCGCTAGTTTCGTGGCTGTTTCAATGTTTACCTAAATACTTAATATACAGGGTCTTTCAATAAGTTGATGGGCTATTAGTATTTTGAATTAGTAGAATGAATTCAATTCTGAAACTTGGGCTCATTTGGTTATTGTTTATGCCGCTTCTTTTAAAAATATTTTCAAGTTCGATTTACATCCGGTTATACCGGAAGTAGATGTTAACTTTTTTATTTTAAATGGAATGACATATTTTTTTTTACATTTTCCGATAGAAAATCTGATTTCATGCATATTTTATAGGAGGCACTACTCCGAAAATATTGATGGATTTTGAGTTATTTAATTTGTTTCAAAATTTTTGACATCTGCACGTTAACATTTAAAAAGCCGTAATTCATTTAATTTTTGAGATTTTGCTTTATAACTCGTAATAATTATTTATAGCTATTTACATTATCGAAAAAAAATTGCGGTTTTTAACTAACATGTACAGGGTGTTCAAATTTTGTGGTCAAAGTTGGTCAACTTCAAAGAGGCATAAGTCAATTTTTATAAATAGAATGACCCATTTTTGACTACATATTCGAATTCCTCATTGAATTTGGCGTCTTTTGATATGGAACTATCGTATAACTTTGCTTATACTTTTTGAGAAAATCTACAATTTGAAGTATGTCATTCCATTTAAAATAAAAAAGTTAACATCTACTTCCGGTATAACCGGATGTAAATCGAAATTGAAAATATTTTTAAAAGAAGCGGCATAAACAATAACCAAATGAGCCCAAGTTTCAGAATTGAATTCATTCTACTAATTCATCTAAGTACTAATAGCCCATCAACTTGAAAGACCCTGTATATTAAGTATATTGGTAAACATTGAAACAGCCACGAAACTAGCGAGCAATAGATTCGATTCTGCTCCCAATATTTATTGTTTCCAACATTATCGACAACATACAGGCCGAAAAGGCGCGACGTTGTCATTTAAGAAAACTTTTGGAAACGAATTAACGTCCTCTCAGTGTACATTATAACAGAACTTATCAGTACAAATCAGCACACACTCATATTTATCCCACAAGTCCCATGTTTCCATCCGTTTATGGATGGAGGGATCTCCAGGTGGTGGTTGTGGCTGCGGTGACTGCAGCCAGCCAGCGGTCGGTGGTTGCGTGCGTGTGAACGGGTGGTCCTGGGCCTTCTATCTTATCAACGCCACGGGACACCCCTTCAATCGTTGCGTCATTCAGGGGGTGAGCGCCGTTTCGTCTGGCTTATTGCCGTTTCGCCTTTCTCTCCCACGAAAAGCAAAAATATTTTTAGACCACGATACACGACATCATTAGATATCGTCATTATTTGTAGAATCTGTACTATAGTAAAACACCCTGTAGATACGACGCCCTTATATTGTCAATTACCTTAATATTACGACCCATAAAATTTTTAAAATTTCCCTAATAAAACTTTGAATAATTAATAATTTTACACACTCACTTACAATAAATATTATGAGTAGCTACTTCTAATACTTTCTTAATAAATTCTCACGCCATAAATACGTACCTACATAAACTAAATATTGGCCATAAACCACTAAATTTTAATTAAACAATAATTTTTGCTAGGTGGTACCTGCCTACATAATTGATTTTGAGACCCAGTAACTAAATAAAATTGCAACATTAAGGAATTCTCTTTGTCAGGTGCTACAGCAAAATTTGATGGGTTGTAAACGTTTACTACATTTTATTACTTACTGGCTTTTATGCCTCACGTAATGCGGTATTCCACACTTTACAAGTGGCAGTTAAATCGCACACAAAATGTACCATGTGTCTTTTACGTGCTCGCACTATAATCATACATTAATGTCTTTATGATACCTTAAACAATTATTTTATCTTTCTCTTGTTGCATTATTTCAGGATTCTAGTTCCTTGGACTTTTTCTTTAATGCAACAGGTGGCTCGGTACTTAAAAATTAAAACAAATAAATAAATAATAAAATTCTCGTCTCTTAGTATCTCACCTCCCAAGTGTGATTTTAAAAATTGTGTCCTTTTATAATCGTCTCCTCCTTACACGTCTTGAGCTTTGTAATGTTGTAAATAATTCCAGAAAGTTGTAAGCTGCAAGGATAATAAGGATAAGAGTTAATTGCTGAATCGATTACGTGGACTAATTGGGGATTACGTAGGTCAGTCAAAGCCGTTCGAATTCTATCCTTAGATAAGGGCGAGAGGATTATCTAAATGGTCCAGTTGTTGAAAAGGCTGCACCCAACTTTTATTACCTATCTATCGTATTGCTTACGATGGTGAAAAACTTTCGTAACTTTTAAAACTTCTTCCATTATTTAATGGCTCAAGAACAATAAAAAAATACAATAATTATCATTAATAATAAGGTTAAAACAAATTTTAATTATAAAGATTATACGTACAAAGCAAAGGATAATAGTTGATTAAAATGCCTCCTGTGGCTTTTATAATTTTCATTTAACGTGCTCTATACGACGGTAAACTGATAAACAAAAACAGTTGACTTGTAACGAGTGCGAAGCTTTTATTTCCTTATTGTTAGTCTTGTCGTTCTTTTTTTTTTTAAACGTAAACTTGACAAATTGGAGCTGTCCAAGAGAAAATAAATACCTACTTAGTTAAAAATTAATTAACTTTCGCTACCGGACACAATTGCTTTCTTTCCTAAAAAGTTTTTATGACAGAAAGTTTATTATTTTGGTAAAATTGCGGTTTTCCATTATCTACATAGTATTTGGATATATTTCCACCAGTGGCGTATCAAAACAATTTACTAAAAATAATAAGGATCAGACACTATTTTCTTATTTTTTAATCTAAGGTTTATTTTTATTAATATATTATATCAAAAAAAGAATGATCTCCTTATGTGTATGAGTGTTTAGATGATTAAGTACTCAATACAGCTACAGTTTGAGTCATATAAAGTGACGTCTCAAGTAATAAAACTCAATAAGTGACAGATTTCCACCCAGTGTTAATTGCATACAACTATTCAAAGTTCTTTATTGCTGCAGACGTCAGTCATTCGACAAAATATGCTAATGAATCTCTTGACAGTTTTATGACATCAAAATCCAGATTACATGAGCCAGACTGTAGTTGCAAGCATTAATTAAATACATACAACTAGTCAAGATCCCTTTTTGATGTGTAATTCAGTTATTGGACAAAAAAATTTCATGAACGTTTTATGATCACAACCGTCACATTACATGAACTAAACTATAGAAGCTGGTACTCATTAAAAATAATCATTTAAGGTTTATTATTGGTGCAAATGTCAGTCATTTGACAAGAAAATTTTATAAATCTCTTAAATTTTTCATGACCACAACTGCACCTTTATAGGAACCAGACTGTAGTAGTGGATTATAATCAATTCAAAGTTCTTTATTGCTGCAGATGTCAGTCATTTGACAAAATATTAATGAATCTCTTGACACTTTTATGACATGAACAGCCACATTACATGAATTAGACTGTAGTTGCAAGCATTAATCAAATACATACAACTAGTCAAGATCCCTTTTTTATGTATAATTCAGTTATTGGAGAAAATAATCTCATAAATTTCATGAATGTTTTATGATCACAACCGCCACATTACATGAACCAAACTATAGAAGCTGGTACTCATTAAATATAATCTTCAAGGTTTATTATTGGTACAAATGTTAGTCATTTACAAGAAAAGTTCATAAATCTCTTAAATGTTTCATGACCACAACTGCACTTTTACAGGAACCAGACTATTAGTACTAGATTATAATTAGATATAAGTATTCAAAGCTCTTTATTGCTGCATGTGTCAGTCATTTGACAAAATATTAATGAATCTCTTGACACTTTTATGACATGAACAGCCACATTACATGAATTAGACTGTAGTTGCAAGCATTAATTAAATACATACAACTAGTCAAGATCCCTTTTTGATGTATAATTCAGTTATTGGACAAAATAATCTCATAAATTTCATGAACGTTTTATGATCACAACCGCCACATTACATGAACCAAACTATAGAAGCTGGTACTCATTAAATATAATCTTCAAGGTTTATTATTGGTGCAAATGTCAGTCATTTGACAAGAAAATTCATAAATCTCTTAAATGTTTCATGACCACAACTGCACTTTACAGGAACCAGACTATAGTACTAGATTATAATTAGATATAAGTATTCAAAGTTCTTTATTGCTGCAGATGTCAGTCATTTGACAAAATATTAATGAATCTCTTGACACTTTTATGACATGAACAGCCACATTACATGAATTAGACTGTAGTTGCAAGCATTAATTAAATACATACAACTAGTCAAGATCCCTTTTTTATGTATAATTCAGTTATTGGAGAAAATAATCTCATAAATTTCATGAATGTTTTATGATCACAACCGCCACATTACATGAACCAAACTATAGAAGCTGGTACTCATTAAATATAATTATTCAAGGTTTATTATTGGTACAAATGTTAGTTCTTTTACAAGAAAAGTTCATAAATCTCTTAAATTTTCATGACCACAACTGCACTTTTACAGGAACCAGACTATAGTATAGATTATAATCAGATATAACTATTTAAAGTTCTTTATTGCTGCAGATGTCAGTCTTTAACAAAATATATTAATGAATCTTTTGACACTTTTATGACATGAACAGCCACATTACATGAATTAGACTGTAGTTGCAAGCATTAATTAAATACATACAACTAGTCAAGATCCCTTTTTTATGTATAATTCAGTTATTGGAGAAAATAATCTCATAAATTTCATGAATGTTTTATGATCACAACCGCCACATTACATGAACCAAACTATAGAAGCTGGTACTCATTAAATATAATTATTCAAGGTTCATTATTGGTACAAATGTTAGTTCTTTTACAAGAAAAGTTCATAAATCTCTTAAATGTTTCATGACCACAACTGCACTTTTACAGGAACCAGACTATTGTACTAGATTATAATTAGATATAAGTATTTAAAGCTCTTTATTGCTGCATGTGTCAGTCATTTGACAAAATATTAATGAATCTCTTGACACTTTTATGGCATGAACAGCCACATTACATGAATTAGACTGTAGTTGCAAGCATTAATCAAATACATACAACTAGTCAAGATCCCTTTTTTATGTATAATTCAGTTATTGGAGAAAATAATCTCATAAATTTCATGAATGTTTTATGATCACAACCGCCACATTACATGAACCAAACTATAGAAGCTGACAGTCATTAAATATAATCTTCAAGGTTTATTATTGGTGCAAATGTCAGTCATTTGACAAGAAAACTTCATAAATCTCTTAAATGTTTCATGACCACAACTGCACCTTTACAGGAACCAGGCTATAGTACTAGATTATAATATGATATAAGTATTTAAAGCTCTTTATTGCTGCATGTGTCAGTCATTTGACAAAATATTAATGAATCTCTTGACACTTTTATGGCATGAACAGCCACATTACATGAATTAGACTGTAGTTGCAAGCATTAATCAAATACATACAACTAGTCAAGATCCCTTTTTTATGTATAATTCAGTTATTGGAGAAAATAATCTCATAAATTTCATGAATGTTTTATGATCACAACCGCCACATTACATGAACCAAACTATAGAAGCTGGTACTCATTAAATATAATTATTCAAGGTTTATTATTGGTACAAATGTTAGTTCTTTTACAAGAAAAGTTCATAAATCTCTTGAAAGTTTTATTACCACAACTGCACTTTTACAGGAACCAGACTATAGTATTAGATTATAATCAGATATAACTATGTATTCAAAGTTCTTTATTGCTGCAGATATCAGTCTTTAAACAAAATATATTAATGAATCTTTTGACACTTTTATGACATCAACAGCCACATTACATTAAGTGGACTATAGCATAAATTAATAAATGACTGCTCCTCGTCTTATGTCTTCTCAAAATTAACATAAAAATTAAAAATTATCTAATGGTACGACACTGATTTTTGATTTTGTTAAAACTGAAACCTTATTAGTATCTATTAGTAATGATCGATATTTGTTGAATAGAAAAGTCGAATTTAATCGATTTCTCGAAGCAGTCGGAACTGTAGCTAATTAGTTAGTGGAATAAATTAATGATAATGCGGTGATCGTTTGAAAGTAAGTGAGTCTTTATTTATGATAGGTATCTTCTGTGTATAAGCAAAAGGACGGACATTGAACTTCCTGTTTGGCTAGACGGATGGATACTTTAACGGACCTTGTAGATCTCGTGGTGGAATCGAGAATTATAACTCGAGATCGAGAATCTCGTAGTGGTTTCACTTTCAACATTCCTCTTCGTCTACGTACGTCGCATGTCGTTTCATGTATTAATTATTATTTTACTCGAATTAATCCATGAAGGATGCTTAATTATTACGTATAGGTTTAGGTGCATGTACCATAGATATACGTTGGTACATAAAGTAAGACGCCAATTAAGTCTTAATTAGGAACTGGGTAATTGCTAGAGGTATTAAAAAAATAATAATAGATAATAATTTATAAGTATATTAAAATCGATTAGAAAATTTTAAAAAGAGGGTAGAAGAATATTTTCAAAATTCTTTTTTTGTGTATTTCTATTGCAATCAGTGTTAACATTTTTGGCTAAAAATGGGACTGATATCAACAAAAAAAATTGTTTTTAATTACCTACCAGAAAAAATTATACACATATTTTTGTAATTAAGGATTTAATTTCAGTTGAATGGTTTATATATTTTTAAAATCCAAATAAAAAATGAAAAGCACTAACAATAAGTATAAAACGTAATCTGTATCTATTAATTAATAATTAATTATTGTATTCATAATTCAGGAATCTGGATTCTCCAATAAAATGCTGCAATAATTATTTGTTCAATAAGTTGTCGTCTAGGTACTAAGAAAAATACTTTAAATAACAGAATTAAATTTCTCGTTTTCATTCATCAAGAACAGTCTGCTGTGCAGTGCAAGTCACATACAAGTAAGTGGTTTAGAAATAACGATAGGTAATTGCATAAAGAAAATCAACAGCTGAAGACTTGTATCCAATAATGAAATAAAAAGTGGACCTTATATCCTGCATTATTAATTTATTATTGACATTTAACATCAATTAAATAATCCTTTGGTTTTTTCTTATTCTGGTGGGTTAAAAATGGGAAGAGATCATGATTTTTCAGGAAAAAAATAATGAATTTTATTGTACTCGTTTTATTTAAATAAATATCTATTTTTACCATTACTTTGATGAGGCGAAAGATGGCCGAATGGTTAAAATGGTTGGTTATAGCGCTGGCGGGCTCGGGTTCGATTCTAAGCAACTGTTTCCCTTTTTTTTTTACTTTTGTTTATTAATTATTATATAAAATAATGTATTTGTTAAGCTACAGAACCCTTAATAAAGGAATCCAATTATTTTTTAACAAGTGAATTTCTATTTATCTAATTAATAACCGATTATATATACGATATCTCAGGTCGGTTTCTATAGCAACACAATACAAATAAATAAGATGCACCTTGTCCGATAAAGAGCAACAATATTCTCACGACAATGCTAATACCAATACCAATACCTACCTATGTACCTACGTAAGCATTCATTCGGCCATTGTTGTTATGCACGGCATTATTAACAGTAGTTTAGTATTACCCATTTTTTAAAGTCCACTTAAAAAACAATGGTAAATACGTTTAGGAGACGCTGTCGCTGTTGCGGATTTTGTTTCAAAAAAGGGGGTGAGTTGGTCCTGGAAGAAGTGGCCATAAGGGCGCTCATGAACAACCAATCGATTGTTCTTCTTATTCATGCAACAAATCCTATACTTTCATATTATGCATATATATACATATAGTACATATAAGTATCTTTTAAAGTAAAATGTGTGTACTTGAGGAGACACCTGTGGTCACATACAGACACAAATTGTAAAGGGGTGTGAAAATCCATGTTATTGATAGATCTGTACAGAAAGTACTAAGTAAAAAATTATTTATTTGATATTGTATGAAGTTTAAAATATAGATACGCCTTTTTTGTTATAATATATGTATTTACATTTTTAGAATTGAAATCTAACCACAAATGTCAAAAGTGTTAGGTTAAAATGTTTAATTACTAACGTCGAAAGTTTAGTTACATTTGGTTAGGTTAGGTTACTGCAGGAAAATTGACATTAATGTTTTGGCTTTTTATTATTGTGTTATTGTGTTTGTGTCCAGTGTTTAATTATTTACTTTATTGACTGATTATAGTTTCTATTTGTTTTAGTGCAATCTAGGCTGATTCTTTGAGTGGTGAGTTTATATTAAGTACTTATATTTATAATTTTCGTTATTTTCTCTTTATATTGTAAATTAATAAAAATTAAAACGTTATTGTGATATTATGACATGATTATATCACTTGTAGGTTTAAGGTACTTCTATATAATAATTATATCTAATTTTATTCGTTAAAGTGACATTCGTAACTGATGGTCATTATTATTGAAACATGTAAATTAATTAGTTAACTCCTGGATTAATAAAATTCAGAGCCGGACTAATAAGAAATGCACTATTCTATATTTTAATTTTGTAGTATAATGGGCCTAAAAACTTAAAGAAAGTCAGATGAATAGTTTGTAATGTTTATAAATTTAATAAACATTTTATTTTATAATAATAACATTTTATTATTAGAAGAAAATAAATAAACGAATTAGTGAAATAGAAAAAATGCTCGAGCACTTTAGTCCGTCCCTGGTTGTACAAATAATAAAGTAAAACGTTCAATTAACTTAAAAATTACACATTTCTTTGTCAGTATTTTTTTTATGCCGTACAAATTAATATGCATAATATGTTGAACGTGTGGAGTATATTTTTTCATCAACATCTATCTAAAAATATCCCCTGCGTCTCTGCAAACTCACCTAAACTAACTGAACTCTCAAATCTTTAATATAAAGAGTAACACCCTTCAAGAAAATTAAATTCCATTTATTACTTATATAAAAATAATTCTGGAGGTATTTGTACGAATTTTGCTATGTCCCTAGAGCATATAGTCAACATCCTTATTTTTCTGCTACCCTGATACTTACAAATAAGCAAACACCTTTTTGTAAATGCTACTACCAACCATGCATGCATTATTTATTTTTGCTCCTGATACAAAAGTGTAGATGTTCTCGCCAAAATATCAATGATATTACTCGGATGTATTGTAGAAAATTTTAACGCAACGAAAATACTTCGAAAACATAAAGATTGGGTGGGAAAAAAGGGGGAAGATAATTTTTATACTGGAATAGTGGCGGATGTCCAACGAGAAGCAACTGATGTTGCAGTTCTCAAAGTCTTTTGAACAAAGATTAACACACAAGAAACTTTAAATGACGCTTGTTTGACGTCTATTAATTAATTAGATACTCATATGAAGTGATTGCTAAAGAAGGTTTTTATGAATTAATGTTCCTATTCCGCTGGAGTACTAGAGTACTATTCTGTGGTTCACGAGCAGCTCCGCATCTTCAATTTTTTTTAGGTGGGACAGAAACTGAAAAATGCCGCCTCTGCCCACTTATATTTATTTTTAACATTATCATCTATATAAGTTTGCAAAAGCAAAATTTCCCCCAAAAAAGAATTTTCCAAACCTAATTAAAATTAAAACCCGGTTTAAAATTTTAAAAAAAAAAGAAAACCCCCCTTGCGGCACACTCCTAAAAAATCCCAAGTTTTAGAATCCTTTTTTTGTGGCCAAAATTAAATTTTTGCTTTATTTTTTAGGTCTAAATTTTTCAAATAAAATTTTGAAAAGGGGGGGAAAGGGTTGGATATTTTTAAAATTTGGGGGTTTTTTAATTAAATAATATGTCACCTTTTTTAGTAGTTTTTTTGCAAAATTTATTAATAAACCATTAAAAATGCTACTTTCCCCCCTCATTTTATTGATATTTAGACTAAAATAAAGCCATTTATTGTCAAAAAACGGTTCCAACTGTATTTTTAGGAGGAGCCGCGATTCTATAGTTTTTTTTAGTCGAGCAGGAACTTTTATAGTTTGAAATAGTAACGTGGCGCTTCACGCCTTCAAATGCAAAAGTGGAAAAAAATAGTAAAGTTGACAAATCCTGTAAATCTGACAGTTTAAACTCTAAAGCTTACATTTTAAAACTGTAAGCAAGTAAATTTGTGGCCATGAAATTTATTCCGTGGACAAAGTTAATTCGTCTGTAAAGTGTGAATTTGGCCGCCCTCTGAATTTGCCGCCCAGGGCATAGGCCCCAGCTTGCCCCCCTCCCCCTAGATCCGGGACTGTTCACGAGATATCGAACTACCTTTACAAGTACCTATCGTAATATTATTTATTTTCCAACACACAATACCTACTTATTTGTCTGATATCTACTATTAAATGTGTAATGATGCTACTACTAGCTGATAGGTAGGTAGGTAATCGTTCGGAATGACACGTGCTATTCTTAACATTCAACCGGTTGCGGCAACAATAATTACAAATAAAAAGATCATAATTTATGCGACAGTCATGAGGGTACAGGTGAAATTAGAAATTAACCGTTTTGTGACATGATTTTTATTGAAAATGGAATGAGCATTCATTATACACGACACACATACATGTAAGTACAACAGAGCATTGTCCACAAAACTGATATACGAGCATGGTTTTATTGTTTCTGGAGATAATACCGTCCGTAGAAATGTATTTTGATAAGCGACTTTACAATCCGAATTTGTTACGGTCGGAAGAACAAAATCGATATTTTGTTGTATTGTACGTACACTGATGGATTGATTATAAAAATAAATTATGTGTTCAGGTAATTTTCCTTATTACAAACAACACTAAAAGCCCACGACTTTAATTTTTTATTGTTAGAGGAGCAATAAAAAAAGACAAACGCAAAGGGAAAATTAACAATTTAGGAAACTATTAAAACTTTTACTGCTTCCAAAAATTCATCAATTATTGTTATTATTGATTTACAAATTGAATGTTAAATTAACAGTAAGTAGGTATCGAAAGTTTCAGCTACGTGACTTATGTTTGCCAGTTTTTTATATTGTCAAATTGTTAACTTTCGCGCAGAAAGCAAAACAATAAATTAGTAGGTACCTACTTAAAAAGAGCTAAGTTGAAATTTCTAAACTGCACAATTACCACAAAACTTTAAAAAGTGTGGCAAAGTGCCTTCTCCTCTTGCCTGTGTGTGTTTTTTTTTTCTTCTCTAGTACTTATTATTTATTTCGTTTTGGAAATCGACCATCTGTCTCATTTTCAAGTGAAAGCTGACAATGAGTTAAAATCCTGGTAGAATAGCGTAACAAGTATAAGTACGTAGGTTGTCACCCTGGGACTTCCCAGTCCCACAATAATAATTTTATACGTTATAATTAGCCCTCACATAATAGTAAGTCATAAGAAGTACCTACGCAAGCTAAGGGTCGTTCAAGTGGACGATTTATTTATTTATCATCGTTTCGAAATCTCGAAAAATCGACCCCAAATTTTGTGACTTTACGTTAATTTATTTCCACTCCGATGAACGATGGATGGATGGATGGATAGATAGATAGATAGCATTGTTGCGTTCCGATTCCCGCAAACATCACAATAAAATTGTGACAACGTCTCTGAAGGACCGCTACTCATATAATGGCCTCTCACGCCGCAGTTTTTAAGAGGTCGTTCTTATACATTTCGAATGGGGTCGTTACAACGCTGCGGTTAGACAACCAGAACAATACTAAGTGGTTTATGCGATTGTAATACTGCTTTATTATTATTATTATTATGTCGTAGGGCAGCTGCGGATTTTTGTCTTTAACGACGTTTACTGCTTTTTCACCTTTTGATTTTTTGTAACGATCTTTTTACGGGCGAAATGCACTTGAACCTCAATCATTAAAAACACACCAAAACGAAGCAAAATTCTTGATAACATTTTTAAACAAAGTGTAAATAAACAATAGGTTGGAGGAAAAATACCGACCAAGTGCGAGTTGAACTCGCGCACCGAGGGTTCCGTACAAATAACTTGTATATATGTGATGTAACTAAAAATTTAAGGTTTTCGGAATTTTTCCTTTATATGTGCTATAAAACATTGCTTCATGCCAAATTTCAAGATTCTAAATCGACTGGAAGTACCCTTTAGGTTTTGATTCCCTTGCGAGTAGTTGCGAGTTTGAAAATATGCGACTTAAATTGCTGTTTCTTTTGATTGCGTTGACATAGAAGTTTGATTTTGTTACAGCTTAAAGGTATTATAGACCTGAGTATTTGATATGAATTTCAATTTAATAACTGTACGCGTTCATGAGCAAAGGGGTAGTAACTTTAAAATTATTAAAAATATTTTTATTATATGATGTAACTAAAAATTTACGGTTTTCGCAATTTTTCCTTTATCTGTGCTATAAGACGTTGCTTCGTACAAAATTTCAAGATTCTGAGTTCACGGGAAGTTCCCTGTAGGTTTTGATTCGAAAATTAGCAGAAATTTGCGGCATAAACGGCTGTATCTTTTGATTGCGTTGGCTTAGAAGTTTGATTTTTTCACAGCTCCAAGGGACAAAAGACCTGAGTATTTGGCATAAATTTTAGCTTGATACCTCAACGCGTTCCTGAGAAAATGGGCTTTGACAGACGGACGGACAACGAAGTGATCCTATAAGGGTTCCGCTTTTTCCTTTTGAGGTGCGGAACCGTAAAATTAAATAATGTCCATGAATTCAATCTGAAAACGCTGTGACCTAACATCGTTCTTACCAATACGTTTACAGGTCGTCTTGTTATCATAATTAGATATACGTGTAAATAAACACTAGAGTAGAAGATTCAATATTCGATTATTAAATAATGTCGATGGGTTGCTTTTAATAATTCTGCAATTTTGGCTCGTTTACCAATACGTTTGTAGGTTTTGTTACGTTAGTTTGTTTGTTGTAAAAGTTACTTTTATTTATTAGTGGAAATTCATGAAAAAAACAAACGAATTTGTAACACAGGACAAATTATCGAATAGTAAATACGTATTTGAAACTTATTGTAATTACCATTGGGAATAAAAATTCTTGATAACTATTTCACTAATGTATAATACCAACTCTGATGAATTTTTCGGTTCCATTATTAAAGAGATTAACAAGTAAACTAAAATTTTCAGGGTTGAAAATATTTTTTGGCTCGTTTTTACTGGGATCTATCTCATGGAAAATAAAATCGTCGAGCTAAAAATCTAACAGAGTCGATCAGGGTCGACGGTTGAAGGTTGCTGGGCCTCTTTTTAGATCACACCTAAGTGTAAATAAACACTAGAAACATCAATATTGAATGATTAAATAATGTCGATGGATTTCATCTGAAAACGCTGGGATCTGGGCTCGTTTTCACCAGTACGTTTACAAGTCTAATTGTCATAACTTGATGTAAGTGTAAATAAACATTAGAAGATTTAATATTCAATTATTAAATAATGTCCATAGGTTCCTTCTAATAATTCTTCGATTTTGGCTCGTTCATCAATACGTTTATAAGTTTTGTTACGTGATTGAAATTTGAAGGGTTGAAAACATTTTTTGGTTTGTTTTTACTGGGATCTATCTCATGAAAAATAAAATCATCGAGCTACAAATCTAACAGAGTCGATCAGGGTCGACGGTTGAAGGTTGCTGGGCCTCTTTTTAGATCACACCTAAGTGTAAATAAACACTAGAAACATCAATATTGAATGATTAAATAATGTCGATGGATTTCATCTGAAAACGCTGGGATCTGGGCTCGTTTTCACCATTACGTTTACAAGTCTAATTGTCATAACTTGATGTAAGTGTAAATAAACATTAGAAGATTTAATATTCAATTATTAAATAATGTCCATAGGTTCCTTCTAATAATTCTTCGATTTTGGCTCGTTCATCAATACGTTTATAAGTTTTGTTACGTGATTGAAATTTGAAGGGTTGAAAACATTTTTTGGTTTGTTTTTACTGGGATCTATCTCATGAAAAATAAAATCATCGAGCTACAAATCTAACAGAGTCGATCAGGGTCGACGGTTGAAGGTTGCTGGGCCTCTTTTTAGATCACACCTAAGTGTAAATAAACACTAGAAACATCAATATTGAATGATTAAATAATGTCGATGGATTTCATCTGAAAACGCTGGGATCTGGGCTCGTTTTCACCAGTACGTTTACAAGTCTAATTGTCATAACTTGATGTAAGTGTAAATAAACATTAGAAGATTTAATATTCAATTATTAAATAATGTCCATAGGTTCCTTCTAATAATTCTTCGATTTTGGCTCGTTCATCAATACGTTTATAAGTTTTGTTACGTGATTGAAATTTGAAGGGTTGAAAACATTTTTTGGTTTGTTTTTACTGGGATCTATCTCATGAAAAATAAAATCATCGAGCTACAAATCTAACAGAGTCGATCAGGGTAGACGGTTGAAGGTTGCTGGGCCTCTTTTTAGATCACACCTTAGTGTAAATAAACACTAGAAACATCAATATTGAATGATTAAATAATGTCGATGGATTTCATCTGAAAACGCTGGGATCTGGGCTCGTTTTCACCATTACGTTTACAAGTCTAATTGTCATAACTTGATGTAAGTGTAAATAAACATTAGAAGATTTAATATTCAATTATTAAATAATGTCCATAGGTTCCTTCTAATAATTCTTCGATTTTGGCTCGTTCATCAATACGTTTATAAGTTTTGTTACGTGATTGAAATTTTAAGGGTTGAAAACATTTTTTGGTTTGTTTTTACTGGGATCTATCTTATGAAAAATAAAATCGTCGAGCTACAAATCTAACAGAGTCGATCAGGGTCGACGGTTGAAGGTTGCTGGGCCTCTTTTTAGATCACACCTTAGTGTAAATAAACACTAGAAACATCAATATTGAATGATTAAATAATGTCGATGGATTTCATCTGAAAACGCTGGGATCTGGGCTCGTTTTCACCATACGTTTACAAGTCTAATTGTCATAACTTGATGTAAGTGTAAATAAACATTAGAAGATTTAATATTCAATTATTAAATAATGTCCATAGGTTCCTTCTAATAATTCTTCGATTTTGGCTCGTTCATCAATACGTTTATAAGTTTTGTTACGTGATTGAAATTTTAAGGGTTGAAAACATTTTTTGGTTTGTTTTTACTGGGATCTATCTCATGAAAAATAAAATCGTCGAGCTACAAATCTAACAGAGTCGATCAGGGTCGACGGTTGAAGGTTGCTGGGCCTCTTTTTAGATCACACCTAAGTGTAAATAAACACTAGAAACATCAATATTGAATGATTAAATAATGTCGATGGATTTCATCTGAAAACGCTGGGATCTGGGCTCGTTTTCACCATTACGTTTACAAGTCTAATTGTCATAACTTGATGTAAGTGTAAATAAACATTAGAAGATTTAATATTCAATTATTAAATAATGTCCATAGGTTCCTTCTAATAATTCTTCGATTTTGGCTCGTTCATCAATACGTTTATAAGTTTTGTTACGTGATTGAAATTTGAAGGGTTGAAAACATTTTTTGGTTTGTTTTTACTGGGATCTATCTCATGAAAAATAAAATCATCGAGCTACAAATCTAACAGAGTCGATCAGGGTAGACGGTTGAAGGTTGCTGGGCCTCTTTTTAGATCACACCTAAGTGTAAATAAACACTAGAAACATCAATATTGAATGATTAAATAATGTCGATGGATTTCATCTGAAAACGCTGGGATCTGGGCTCGTTTTCACCAGTACGTTTACAAGTCTAATTGTCATAACTTGATGTAAGTGTAAATAAACATTAGAAGATTTAATATTCAATTATTAAATAATGTCCATAGGTTCCTTCTAATAATTCTTCGATTTTGGCTCGTTTATCAATACGTTTATAAGTTTTGTTACGTGATTGAAATTTTAAGGGTTGAAAACATTTTTTGGTTTGTTTTTACTGGGATCTATCTCATGAAAAATAAAATCATCGAGCTACAAATCTAACAGAGTCGATCAGGGTAGACGGTTGAAGGTTGCTGGGCCTCTTTTTAGATCACACCTAAGTGTAAATAAACACTAGAAACATCAATATTGAATGATTAAATAATGTCGATGGATTTCATCTGAAAACGCTGGGATCTGGGCTCGTTTTCACCAGTACGTTTACAAGTCTAATTGTCATAACTTGATGTAAGTGTAAATAAACATTAGAAGATTTAATATTCAATTATTAAATAATGTCCATAGGTTCCTTCTAATAATTCTTCGATTTTGGCTCGTTCATCAATACGTTTATAAGTTTTGTTACGTGATTGAAATTTTAAGGGTTGAAAAAATTTTTTGGTTTGTGTTTACTGGGATCTATCTCATGAAAAATAAAATCATCGAGCTACAAATCTAACAGAGTCGATCAGGGTCGACGGTTGAAGGTTGCTGGGCCTCTTTTTAGATCACACCTAAGTGTAAATAAACACTAGAAACATCAATATTGAATGATTAAATAATGTCGATGGATTTCATCTGAAAACGCTGGGATCTGGGCTCGTTTTCACCAGTACGTTTACAAGTCTAATTGTCATAACTTGATGTAAGTGTAAATAAACATTAGAAGATTTAATATTCAATTATTAAATAATGTCCATAGGTTCCTTCTAATAATTCTTCGATTTTGGCTCGTTTATCAATACGTTTATAAGTTTTGTTACGTGATTGAAATTTGGAGGGTTGAAAACATTTTTTGCTTTGTTTTTACTGGGATCTATCTCATCAAAAATAAAATCGTCGAGCTACAGATCTAATAAGATCGAACAGGGTCGACGTTTGAAGATTCCTAGGCTTCTTTCTAGTTAGTTGCGTCACTTTTTTGGACATCTTCCAGCAATTAATTTTGATTTTTATTGTTTAAAATTTTCTTACCAAAAGAATATATGGACAGGGAAAAGTTTTGCTTCACACAAAAATTTTAATTAATTAATGACAAAAACTGCTTGGTAAATTGGCATTATTTATATTTTCGTGAAAAACTTAATACAGACAGCACACTATGTATTTATGTAGGTATTTATATATGTAGGTATTATAAAGTATTGCCCTAACATTATTTAATTAATACACAGACTCTAGTAATATTATTGATAGGGTAATTAATAAAAATCAATAAATCAATAACAAGCATTGTAAGTATACCTATAATAAAATATTGTTTATATAATTACGTATTTAATTTGTTATATTAAGTACAAAAAACAAATCAACAGAGATGTATTGCAACAACAATAAAATGATGACAGCGCTACCAATTACAGATATGGCTGCAAAATAGCATAACAAAAAAAAAAACGAAAACAAATATTCTAGATATTAAAACCTACGTGAAAATGAAAATACAGGCGCTCTCGTTTTTAAACATACGTAATTAGGTAATTAATTTAAAGTACTATCGGTAGCTATTTTTCTTTTTTTTATATATAATATATGTATGTATGTATAAAACAATCTTATCGTTTATGTTTTATGTATGTCTTGGTAACATTTGTAATAACACCTAAAAATATAATATCAATAGTAGTATAAAACATTACGTAATAATCTCTCCAAACATCACCGACAGACAGACTGACAAACAGGCAGACATCCCCTCGAGTCCAATAATAATAATTATAATAATAACAACAACAATAACAGCAACATTAATTTTTCACGGTGACTCGTTCCACCACTTCGCCGCACCCTTTCACAGTACGTACGAAGTGTTATTTTTACCATACGTAAGTAGGTATCATAATATGTAACTTTACTTTTTAAGTCCACTACCGCCACCTAACCTAAATTCACTCCGTATGCCATCCCTTAAAGAACTCGTCGTCGTCTAGTTCTTCAGAGTCCCGTTGGGACAATTTTGACGATTTCGATCTTGAACCGTACCTTGGGCTGCCGAACTTGCTCTTCTTCTTGCTCTTTCTATTACTGTTACGTTCGTCTGATTGTGAGTCGACGATGTCCTGTTCGCCATAGTCGTATTTGCCTTTCGACGAATCTTCGTCTTCATCGTTGCTGTCACGATCATCTTCTCGATCTTCCCGTGATCCGTCCCTCTCTCTTGATGACGATCGATCTTTGCGACTCGATCTTCCGTAATATTCTTGATCGTCGTCGAACTCGCTTAGGCTCGAAATATCCGGAAACACGGCCTTGAACTCTTCAAGAATTTCACGTTCTATTTCTTTTTCTCGTTCCTCTGCTTCCGCTTCTAAGCGGGCTTCTTCTTCTCTCCTGAGTTCTTCTTCTCGTCTGGCTTCTTCTTCCTTGCGTTTGTCTTCCTCTGCTTTTGCTTCTGCGTCTTTTAATGACTCCTCCTCGTTCCTTTCTTTGTTTGCTTTCGATGATTCTTTGGATGTTTCTTCCTTGGTGCTCTCCCTTTCTTCTTTTGTACGGTCTTTTTCTGCGCTGGCGGCTTTTCTTGTTTCCGAACTTTCTTTTTCTTTAACGTCGCTCTTGTTATTATTATTATTGTTGTTGTCTTTCTCACGTGATTCTTCCCTTACCCTGTATCCTTTTTGGGATGACGATGATTTCCGATCGTCTTCCGTCGACTTATCTTTCTGTTTCGACGACGATTTCTCTGCATTCTGGGATTCGTTGCTCTTGTCGGCCCTTTGAGACTCGTTGCTCTTGTCTTTTGGGGTTGTTTTGTTCTTAGGCCTCAAATCGCTAGGGAAGAGAACCTCAGCATCCTCAAGTATAGGTTTCTTTCCCCCCTGCAAGTCTTGTCGGATTTTCTCTATTATTTCTGTAGAATCCTGATTTCTACTCTCTTCCGCTTTCTTCAGCGGATGGGCTGAGTCTAATACTTTCGAATTGTTGTCACCCGCTTTAGCCTTTTCACCCGCACTTTTAAAGTAAGGGTAGTAATAGTAATGACGACGATCTTTAGCAATATTATGGGGCAAGTTCTTGACGACGACGTTTGGATATGGCGAGTGTGGCAGTTTTCGGCACTTGGGTACTATTTTACCATTGACCCATTTGTACTTCTTGCTGTGGTGTATTTCACGGGAGTCTTCCTGGGGGACGTGATAGTAATATTTGTTGGGATTCTTGTAATCTTCTTTTAATTTAGGCGTTTTGGTGACGAGCGGGACTTTAGTTTTCGATATTTGATTTGGTGTTTTGATTTCTTCCTTGTTGTCGTTGTCGCCTGATTGGTTTTCGTCGCCTGAGCTTGAATTCTTCTCCACGTTTTCTCCGTCTTTGTCGTTCACGATGTTGTCTTTCGAGTTCCTGATTGCCGACTCGACGTACTTGCCGAAATCGGGCATGCCCAGAATATTCACTTCAAACGGTTTCGGCTGCAACACTTTCCCGTAGAAAGGTAGCCCGTGATTTGCGGAATATTCAAATTGAGAACCGGTCACTTCAGACGATGCTTTCTCTTTTGAACTGTTTTCGTTTTCTTGCGAAACGTCAGGGGCGTTTAGTTGAGATGGGATTTCGTACCTGGGGAACGCCCACTGTATATATTCCTGACTTCCGTCTTTAGGCCGGGACATTAAAGGTGCTGTTGTAAAATACGGGGCGTAAGTGCCTTTACCACCTTCCCTAGACTCTGTGCTGTCCATATTGAAGGCGATAAAGGGGAAATTGAAGAAGACTTTGCTGTCAACGGCTGACTCAGCACTCTGGGGCTTTTTGCCTCCATAGCTTGAAGAAGAACTGTTGGACTTTGATTCTCCCGATGTTAAATTTTTTGGACCTTTATAAATAGGACTGACAATTACGTACGAAGGACTGAATGGGTTTGTTTCCCCTGACTCTGACGATTGTTGGTTTTTGTTATTTGTTGGCTGTTTGATCGTCGGAGAAATTAAAGATGAACCGAAGGGGTTGGAATTTTTACCAAAATCACCAGTGTAGGGCGTCGACGTGAACGATGGTAACCCCAGGACAGATTTTGGAGCCGAACCGCTCTTCGATTTGTCAGACGATTTGTAAGACGATTTCGATTTACTTGAAGGTTCAGTCGACTTATATTTGACAATTGGTAATATAAAACTATAAGCTGTGGAGGTCCTTGGCAACGAAAAAGGAGTAGTGTTGTTGATATCAAAATTTATCGAACTTTTATTCTTATACGAAGAAGTATCGATCGGTTTAATCAAAGAAGGTTGAACGCTGTTGCTCAGTTTTCCATAAGTGGAAAGTCCCTTGGTTTGGAAAGGCTTCGTCTTGTAAAAGGGCAGTGATACCTGACTGGTTAAAGGACCAAACCCGATTATCTGCGAGGACGGTGGAGTCGTTGCTGTCGATTTTGATAACGACGACGACAATGACTTGTGAACGAGCGGACTCGAAACTGATCGGATGCGGGGATTTATGTTCGTTTTGAAAGCTGTAGGTTTTTGTGATGTCGAATAATATTTGATAATGGAAGCAAGCGGCTCTTTGTCCAAATCCAGAGACGACGGAACGGTCGGTTTTGATTTTTCATTGCTGCCAACTTCTTGGGCTACAAGAAGAGAACTTGTAACGCTTAGAAGAGTAATCTGTAAACAAATTGAAAACTGTATTAATAATCAAATATTTTTGTCGTCATATTCTTGAGTGATTTTGATCCCAAACGGTTTTCAAATGAATCGAAAAACGAAAAAAGTGTGCAACAGCAGCTGTAAAATGCCATCAGTGCAGCCGGTCATGCGAACTGAAATAAATGGCACGAGAGAAAGAGAGAGATGGTGATGCAACCTCAAAACAATTTGATTTTATAATATTTACTGAAATCGACAAGCAAATGACTCAATTTACGTTATGTTGCTGCAAGTTGTATTAATTCTGAAATTTTGTTTTTGCAACCACACTATATATAATATTTACTAGGAATCGTATTATTAGTGAGCGAGGAAATGTTCTAGATTTAATAAATGTTCAAGCCTATAAATATTTTATTTATTTATTTATTTATTTATTGGTAGATGAGCTCCTAGTGCTCTTCATTACCATTAAATTAACGATTTTATGTGGTTATTAAATAATATTACTTTAGAAGTAGTAGTAGTGGTAGTAGTAGTAAATTGAGAAACTTAGTGGCCTTAAGTCTTGAGAGGATGAAATTTAAAAAATGAAGTAAATGCTCTATTTCAAGTAGAGGTAGTTCAGTATCTTATGAACCACTTTATTAAGTTTACTGACTGATTATTGTTTCTATTTGTTTTAGTGCGGGATTGGGGTGCAACTTGATGAACTGATTCTTTGAGTGGTGAGTTTATATTAAGCACTTTTATTTATAATTTCCGTTATTTTCTCTTTATATTGTAAATTAATAAAAATTAAAAGGTTATCGTGATATTATGACATGGTTATATCACTCTAGGATTAAGGTACTTTTATATAATAATTATTGTAATTTTATTCGTTAAAGTGACATTCGTAACTGATGGTCATTATTATTGAAACATGTAAAAAAATTAGTTTACTCCTGGATTAATAAAATTCAGAGCCGGACTAATAAGAAATGCACTATTCTATATTTTAATTTTGTAGTATAATGGGCCTAAAAACTTAAAGAAAGTCAGATGAATAGTTTGTAATGTTTATAAATTTAATAAACATTTTATTTTAAAATAATAAGAAGAAAATAAATAAACTAATTAGTGAAATAGTAAAAATGCTCGAGCACTTTAGTCCGTCCCTGGTTGTACAAATAATAATGTAAAACGTTCAATTAACTTAAAAATTACACATTTCTTTGTCAGTATTTTTTTTATGTCATACAAATTAATATGCATAATATGTTGAACGTGTGGAGTATATTTTTTCATCAACATCTATCTAAAAATATCCCCTGCGTCTCTGCAAACTCACCTAAACTAACTGAACTCTCAAATCTTTAATATAAAGAGTAACACCCTTCAAGAAAATTAAATTCCATTTATTACTTATATAAAAATAATTTTGGAGGTATTTGTACGAATTTTCCTATGTCCCTAGAGCACATAGTCAACATTCTTCTTTTTCTGCTACCCTGATACTTACAAATAAGCAAACACCTTTTTGTAAATGCTACCAACCATGCATGCATTATTTATTTTTGCTCCAGATACAAAAGTGTAGATGCTCTCACCAAAATATCAATGATATTACTCGGATATATTGTAGAAAATTTTAACGCAACGAAAATACTTCGAAAACATAAAGATTGGGTGGGAAAAAAGGGCAAAAATAATTTTTATACTGGAATAGTGGGAGATCTCCAAAGAAAAGCAGCTGATGTGGCAGGTAATAAGGATAACAGTCTAATTTACCAACAGATTGTTTTTTAATTTTCAAACAATTTCAAAAAGTGCCCAAGTATTAAAAAAATTAGTTTTAGGAACTGTTGCTTTTATGACAAGAGCTCCAATTTCTACAATAGATTTTGTGGCCATCACGACTCCCACAAAAGGATTCTTCATATTCAGACAACCACCCTTATCTCTGGTCGGTAACTTCTACGTATTAACATTTAAAAATACTATTGAGTAGGCAACATTCGCCCTAATACTCATAACAACGTGTGTTTTTATGCCACTCTCTACTGGGACTTCACCAACCCAAAAACAAAACAATTACAAATGAAAAACTAAGATGTTGTTTCAAATACAAGCAGTGGGTCAACAAAGGTTCTAAATTCTAAACTGTGTTTTTCAGGATGAATTAGTAAATATCCCCTGCTTCTTTGAAACTATTTTAAACTAACAGAACTGTCGAAGTCTTTTCAACAAAGTGCAACACCTCAAAAAATTTAAGTTACACTTATTGAACTCATAATACCTATTACTTTATTACATGTAATAAAAGGATTGCTGTAGATATTTGTACGAATTTTCCTACGTCCTCAAGGCCCAAACTGTTATGTTAACATCTTCGGTTGATTACCTCCGGTACTTATATTATCGTATTTATAAAACCGATGGTCAAGCAGGTAGCAGTGGCTTCTCAATAATAATGAAGCGGTTTTTGCATTGGGAAATGTTAATTGCATAATGCACATTTCTAAACATCTAAGTAGGTATTCTATTATTAATGATCCTCGACAATAACGTTCAAAGTCATTCAAACGAAACAAAATTTGATACTAGAAAAACAACAAAGTACCCATTAGTACTGCTTATGGTAATAATAACAATAATAGTACTTAGACCTACAAATTTGTTGAATATTTGTGTTGCCATGAAATAAAACAATAATGTACTCTTGCAATATTTTGAACAAAAACGGTATACTACTAGGTGACATACCTACCTTAACTTAAAATTGAAATTAAATTTTGTAAAGTCAATAAAAATAAACATTTTTATTTGCGCAACGTGGCGTGGCGTATCTAAATATTTAAATTTCATCTATTGCAATAAAATATTACTTAGTAGTATTAGTACCTAAGTAGATGCATATTAAAGCAAAATTATTTGTAAACAGTAGAAAAATGGAATTTGTTTGCTCTATTTAGTTTTCATTTGCCTCTTGCAACTATTATTTACTATAATAGTTGTTACAGCCAAATTTAATTGTTCGATTTTAACATAAATCAAATAATAATCAGAGCCAAAAAGTTTTTGAAGCGAATGTAAAGTTTCAAAAGATTTATTAATTATTCACTACAATTGCTTCACCAAAATGTTGGCTTCTTCTGGTGTTAAGTTATTACAAAATTGGCTTAAATACTAAAATTAAACTTAAGTACTTATGGGGTGGGAAACAAAGCAAGAATGGGAACGGGTGGAATGTTAAGTTTTTGAAAACAAATTTAAATTTAACAGTGGGGAACTATCTACATCAATTTGATCATTTAGTAAATTGTTTAATTTACTAATATAAAGACTTTCAGCTGAATTTAGTTTCTGACTTGTTGATAGTTCTTTTAAAATTTGGAAAAGTATCATTACAAGCATGTTTTTCATTTAATTAGTGCTCTACGTACAGGTCAACAGAAATAAGGTGGCCCCTCAGACTTCGAGCGAACGGCGCAAAAGATAGAAAGAAAGCGCATTCGGAAGGAAAAAGATGCATTTTACCGCTCGGTGTTTGTACCGTGTTTCAAATCGGGCCCGTAATGTACAAGTAAACTCACCCCAGGGTGTCTTAATGGTATTAGTAATATTTACACGAAAAGTGCTAGATAATGCAGTTTAAATGAAGCAGAATTCCCATTTTGTATTTTAAATATGTACTTAATATTATTTGAATGGGGTTAATTTAGTACCCAGTATTGTTATTTCTACAATCACTTCTTCCTCAGAATACTGATTTTAGTAAGTAATTAAATTAAATAATTACAGTTGTAAACGCACAACAATCTGTAAATAATAAATAAATAAATAAATATTTCCAGGTATTCAGCTCAGCTATTATTGATATTAAAATATTTATAATAATAATAATAATAATAAACTAATAAACGAAACATTAACTAATTAAGTTTATAGAATAAATATTTATGCCTAAGTGTTTCTTTTATTTGTCCGCTTTCCTTTAAGAGTGTCTCACCAATTATGAAAAGTATTTGCTAAAAGTTGCACGACCTTTTATAAACTAAATAAAATTTAAAATTAG
This sequence comes from Agrilus mali, assembly GCA_029378335.1. NCBI lineage: Eukaryota > Metazoa > Arthropoda > Insecta > Coleoptera > Buprestidae > Agrilus > Agrilus mali. The sequence goes on along the minus strand of CM055654.1, from coordinate 1,396,663 downwards.
GTGAAAAGCATTATTAATTATTGTCCCTATCGTTGAAGTTTCTGATTTAATGTTATTTTCTTATAATACGAGGCGAGTTTACATACAACGCTATGTGCTTCATCGAAGTACGAAGACTAAATGGACTGTCCCCACTGTAATATCAGCTACGTCCATCGCGCACCAGTGGGCGTTCAGATTGCAAGGGCCAAGCTATTTCTGTTGCCCTGTAAGTAGAATCAGTTTTTCCATTAGTATACGTAGTTCCTTCTGTGTTCTCTAATCCTTTGATTGAAGGAGCGACCAGTTTGTCCTACATAAACTAGATTGCAATCTCCACATTCCATGAGTAAACTTCAACTTTTTATCTTAATTATGTTTAATAATTTTGAATAGAGTATTGCTTTTTTTAAAAGAAGTAACAATGTTGTTTGTTCCACCCTTTTCCCTTTTTCTAATTGCAAAAATCAAACATTGTTACTTCTTTTAAGACCAGCAATGCGACGCTATTCAAATTTATTAAACAGAATGAAGATAAAACTGATAAGGGATCAAAATTTGGAGTTTATTCATTGGAATGTGGAGACTGCAATCTAGTTTATGTGGGACAAACTGGTCGCTCCTTTAATCAAAGGATTAGAGAACACAGAATGAACTATACTAATGGAAAACCTGATTGTACTTACGCAAAGCACTTATTAAAAGAAAAACATGCTCTCAATTATAATTTTCAAATTTTAAAAGAACTACCAAAAAGTCAGAAACTGAATTTAGCTGAAAGTCTTTATATTAGTAAATTAAACATTTTAAGTACTAAATGATCAAATTGATGTAAATAGTTCCCCCACTGTTAAATTTAAATTGTTTCCAACATTCCACCCTTTCCCATTCTTCCTTTGTTTCCCACCCCATATGTACTTGAAGTAAAATTTTAGTATTTAAGCCAATTTTGTAATAAATTTAATTACTATCTTCACCTGAAGAAGCCAACTTTTTGGTAAAACAATTCTAGTAAACAATTAATATATATTTTGAAACTTTACATTCGTTTCAAAAACTATTTAATGTAGTACCCCTATTTGGCTCTGATTATTTTATTGATTCTAATCAGGAAATGAATTATACAATATAATACTAACAATTTTTTTTGTTTGAATCATTTGGATACATGAACAACAATGCAAGTTTTTAATAATTGTTCCAAGACTACTAATGCATGAAATGAGCTGTAGTATGTACTTACAATTAGAATACAAAAAGTTTGTTATTAAATATTAACATCTATGCATAAAACTAGCTATTATTAGAAAACTTTCTCCGGCACTGTACTGTCACAAAAAATGGCGAGTAAAAGAAGAAAGATATTATTAGGAATAAGGTAGTATATCTACGATACATAAGAACTAATAGTGCGTTAGGTTTTCATCTTTGATATTTTTCTTTTGGCTGTTTTACACACAATTCCGATTCGCATGAATACATATCTACTTACTTATATACTTACTGTCATTGTTTCCTTTTGTTTAGAATGCCGCCTCATAACGTAGAGACAAATTTTTCTCGGCTATTCTATCTACTATTATTAATGGGAGCACAAACAAAAACGTTTTTAACACGTATTTATAAACTATTCTATTATATTAGGTACGATATATGCTATTTGATCGTGAGCGTTTCAATAATTTAATGTTAAAAGTCACACAAAATAATGGACTTTCAAATTTTCACCTGTCAACTAATTAGGTACTAAGTACATTATATACCTAGGTACATATGTTTTTAGTGACATAAGAAAATTCGTACTAATATCTTCAGATATCTCGAGTAATAAAGAAGTAGATATGTAATTTAATTCTTTTGAGAGGTGTTACTCTTTGTACAAAAAATATTTTAAGAGCTCAATTAATTTAAGACAGTTTTAAGAGTCCCAGATGTGGATAAAAAATTTTACTCCACGTACTCACTACAGGAACATTCGCATAAATTTCTCCAGCTATATTTTCATGTTCTAAATAGAATAAGGATGACAGTATCTATCACAAAAAGCACAGGAAAATTTGTACAAATACCCCAGTTACATAAAACCTGGTTTTTAACCTGTAATTGTTTTGTTTTTGGGGTTGGTGCAGTCCTAGTAGAGAGGAGCATAAAAAATACATGTTGTTATGAGCATTAGGGCTAATGTTGCGTACGAAATAGTATTTTCAAAGGTTAATACGTAGAAGTTACCGACCAGAGATAAGGGTGGTTGTCTGAATATGAAGAATCCTTTTGAGGGACGCGTGATGGCCACAAAATCTATTGTAGAAATTCGATCTCTTGTCATAAAGACAACAGTTCCTAAAATTATTTTTTTTAATACTTCGGCACTTCTTGAAATAGTTTGAAAATTAAAAAAACAATTGAAAATGCTGTCTGTTGGTAAATTAGATTGTTACCCTTATTACTTGCCACATCAGCTGCTTTTATTTGGAGATCTCCCACTATTCCAGTATAAAAATTATCTTTGCCCTTTTTTCCCACCCAATCTTTATGTTTTCGAAGTATTTTCGTTGCGTTAAAATTTTCTACAATATATTCGAGTAATATCATTGATATTTTGGTCAGAGCATCTACACTTTTGTATCTGGAGCAAAAATAAATAATGCACGCATGGTTGGTAGCATTTACAAAAAGGTGTTTGCTTATTTGTAAGTATCAGGGTAGCAGAAAAAGAAGGATGTTGACTATGTGCTCTAGGGATGTAGGAAAATTCGTACAAATACCCCAGTTATATAAACCTTGGGTTTTCATCTGTAATTGGTTTGTTTTTGGGATTTCTTCAGTCCCAATAGGAAGTGGCATAAAAAACACACGTTTTTATGAGTATTAGGGCGAATGTTGCGTACGAAATAGTATTTTCAAAGGTTAATACGTAGAAGTTACCGACAAAAGATAAGGGTGGTTGTCTGAATATGAAGAATCCTTTTGAGGGAGTCGTGATGGCCACAAAATCTATTGTAGAAATTCGATCTCTTGTCATAAAGACAACAGTTCCTAAAATTATTTTTTTTAATACTTCGGCACTTCTTGAAATAGTTTGAAAATTAAAAAAACAATTGAAAATGCTGTCTGTTGGTAAATTAGATTGTTACCCTTATTACTTGCCACATCAGCTGCTTTTATTTGGAGATCTCCCACTATTCCAGTATAAAAATTATCTTTGCCCTTTTTTCCCACCCAATCTTTATGTTTTCGAAGTATTTTCGTTGCGTTAAAATTTTCTACAATATATTCGAGTAATATCATTGATATTTTGGTCAGAGCATCTACACTTTTGTATCTGGAGCAAAAATAAATAATGCACGCATGGTTGGTAGCATTTACAAAAAGGTGTTTGCTTATTTGTAAGTATCAGGGTAGCAGAAAAAGAAGGATGTTGACTATGTGCTCTAGGGATGTAGGAAAATTCGTACAAATACCCCAGTTATATAAACCTTGGGTTTTCATCTGTAATTGGTTTGTTTTTGGGATTTCTTCAGTCCCAATAGGAAGTGGCATAAAAAACACACGTTTTTATGAGTATTAGGGCGAATGTTGCGTACGAAATAGTATTTTCAAAGGTTAATACGTAGAAGTTACCGACCAGAGATAAGGGTGGTTGTCTGAATATGCAGAATCCTTTTGAGGGACGCGTGATGGCCACAAAATCTATTGTAGAAATTCGATCTCTTGTCATAAAGACAACAGTTCCTAAAATTATTTTTTTTAATACTTCGGCACTTCTTGAAATAGTTTGAAAATTAAAAAAACAATTGAAAATGCTGTCTGTTGGTAAATTAGATTGTTACCCTTATTACTTGCCACATCAGCTGCTTTTATTTGGAGATCTCCCACTATTCCAGTATAAAAATTATCTTTGCCCTTTTTTCCCACCCAATCTTTATGTTTTCGAAGTATTTTCGTTGCGTTAAAATTTTCTGCAATATATCCGAGTAATATCATTGATATTTTGGTCAGAGCATCTACACTTTTGTATCAGGAGCAAAAATAAATAATGCATGCATGGTTGGTAGCATTTACAAAAAGGTGTTTGCTTATTTGTAAGTATCAGGGTAGCAGAAAAAGAAGGATGTTGACTATGTGCTCTAGGGATGTAGGAAAATTCGTACAAATACTCCAGTTATATAAACCTTGGGTTTTCATCTGTAATTGGTTTGTTTTTGGGATTGCTTCAGTCCCAATAGGAAGTGGCATAAAAAACACACGTTTTTATGAGTATTAGGGCGAATGTTGAATACCAAATAGTATTTTCAAAGGTTAATACGTAGAAGTTACCGACAAAAGATAAGGGTGGTTGTCTGAATATGAAGAATCCTTTTGAGGGAGTCGTGATGGCCACAAAATCTATTGTAGAAATTCGATCTCTTGTCATAAAGACAACAGTTCCTAAAATATTTTTTTTTAATACTTGGGCACTTCTTGAAATAGTTTGAAAATTAAAAAAACAATTGAAAATGCTGTCTGTTGGTAAATTAGATTGTTACCCTTATTACTTGCCACATCAGCTGCTTTTATTTGAAGATCTCCCACTATTCCAGTATAAAAATTATCTTTGCCCTTTTTTCCCACCCAATCTTTATGTTTTCGAAGTATTTTCGTTGCGTTAAAATTTTCTACAATATATTCGAGTAATATCATTGATATTTTGGTCAGAGCATCTACACTTTTGTATCTGGAGCAAAAATAAATAATGCACGCATGGTTGGTAGCATTTACAAAAAGGTGTTTGCTTATTTGTAAGTATCAGGGTAGCAGAAAAAGAAGGATGTTGACTATGTGCTCTAGGGATGTAGGAAAATTCGTACAAATACCCCAGTTATATAAACCTTGGGTTTTCATCTGTAATTGGTTTGTTTTTGGGATTTCTTCAGTCCCAATAGGAAGTGGCATAAAAAACACACGTTTTTATGAGTATTAGGGCGAATGTTGCGTACGAAATAGTATTTTCAAAGGTTAATACGTAGAAGTTACCGACCAGAGATAAGGGTGGTTGTCTGAATATGCAGAATCCTTTTGAGGGACGCGTGATGGCCACAAAATCTATTGTAGAAATTCGATCTCTTGTCATAAAGACAACAGTTCCTAAAATTATTTTTTTTAATACTTCGGCACTTCTTGAAATAGTTTGAAAATTAAAAAAACAATTGAAAATGCTGTCTGTTGGTAAATTAGATTGTTACCCTTATTACTTGCCACATCAGCTGCTTTTATTTGGAGATCTCCCACTATTCCAGTATAAAAATTATCTTTGCCCTTTTTTCCCACCCAATCTTTATGTTTTCGAAGTATTTTCGTTGCGTTAAAATTTTCTACAATATATTCGAGTAATATCATTGATATTTTGGTCAGAGCATCTACACTTTTGTATCTGGAGCAAAAATAAATAATGCACGCATGGTTGGTAGCATTTACAAAAAGGTGTTTGCTTATTTGTAAGTATCAGGGTAGCAGAAAAAGAAGGATGTTGACTATGTGCTCTAGGGATGTAGGAAAATTCGTACAAATACCCCAGTTATATAAACCTTGGGTTTTCATCTGTAATTGGTTTGTTTTTGGGATTGCTTCAGTCCCAATAGGAAGTGGCATAAAAAACACACGTTTTTATGAGTATTAGGGCGAATGTTGCGTACGAAATAGTATTTTCAAAGGTTAATACGTAGAAGTTACCGACCAGAGATAAGGGTGGTTGTCTGAATATGCAGAATCCTTTTGAGGGACGCGTGATGGCCACAAAATCTATTGTAGAAATTCGATCTCTTGTCATAAAGACAACAGTTCCTAAAATTATTTTTTTTAATACTTCGGCACTTCTTGAAATAGTTTGAAAATTAAAAAAACAATTGAAAATGCTGTCTGTTGGTAAATTAGATTGTTACCCTTATTACTTGCCACATCAGCTGCTTTTCTTTGGAGATCTCCCACTATTCCAGTATAAAAATTATTTTTGCCCTTTTTTCCCACCCAATCTTTATGTTTTCGAAGTATTTTCGTTGCGTTAAAATTTTCTACAATATATCCGAGTAATATCATTGATATTTTGGTGAGAGCATCTACACTTTTGTATCAGGAGCAAAAATAAATAAAGCATGCATGGTTGGTAGCATTTACAAGAAGGTGTTTGCTTATTTGTAAGTATCAGGGTAGCAAAAAAAGAAGAATGTTGACTATGTGCTCTAGGGACATAGGAAAATTCGTACAAATACCCCCAAAATTATTTTTATATAAGTAATAAATGAAATTAAATTTTCTTGAAGGGTGTTACTCTTTATATAAAAGATTTTGAGAGTTCAGTTAGTTTTGGTGAGTTTGCAGAGACGCAGGAGATATTTTTAGATAGATGTTGATGAAAAAATATACTCCACACGTTCAACATATTACGCTTTTTAATTTGTACGACATAAAAAAATACTGTCAAAGAAATGTATAATTTTTAAGTTAATTGAACGTTTTTATTATTTGTACAACCAGGGACGGACCAAACTGCTCGAGCATTTTTACTATTTAACTAATTCGTTTATTTATTTCCTTCTAATAATAAAATGTTATTATTTTAAAATAAAATGTTTTTTAAATTCATAAACATTATAAACTATGCTATCTGACATTCCTGATTATGGACCATTTTCTTTAAGTTTTAAGACCCATTATATCACAAAATTAAATCAGAATAATAAATTATACTATTTGCTATCAATTATGAATGTTACTTTTACGTATAGAAAATAATAGAAAACCCTTTGCATATAAACTTGTTGTTCATTAGATCCTGAACTACCTCTATAACATCCATCGATTATTGTTATTTATTGATATTTTATTAAGTTTGTTCTTCGTAATTATTGTGGTTAATGTTAAAGAATGTGTGTTCAGGTATATAGATATTAATAAATACATAATTCGAAATGTTGCAGTGTTTAGTCGTTCAGAACGGTTTTTCTTATAACAATTCTCGTTGCGTTCGTTGAAGAATTCATTCGAGGTGTAATTGAAATGGTTATTTTATCTCGGAGGAATAGTTTCATTTTCGCTCGGTCGTACCTACCTACCGTATCTAACTCACTCTGACGAACTTGTTTTGCGCCCGTTTTTGTCACGAACAAGTTTCTAATAAAGCATTAAGAAATAATGAAGCAGCGTCATACGGTCATTTAGTCATTTTACATGGATATGGACCACTAGGAAATGACTATACTATATTCTAACTTGTAAAAACGAAAATATTTAGTTACGCAATCGAATTATTATTAGTTTTTAGTTGGCAGTTTAATGCGAAAAATATTTACAAGTAGTAGATAGGTAGGTAACTATTTGCTTAAAAGTTTTGATTGAAATGTGCTTAAAAACCGAAAATCTCCGTTAAATTAACTCAAGAGATTGTTCGTACCTATAGATTTCAAATCCAATCTCTTTAGTGATAAGTAGCTACGTAACACTGTAGTAAAAGGACATTAAATTTATTCTTACAAACAATTAATAATAAAATAACAATGGCAAAAAGCAAGTGTCGCAAATTTAAATACATCCAACTAACACGTAGGTAAATAGGTAGATACTGAGTATATAAGTATCTAGAGTGTAAAAGTTTTTTACGTTAACATCGTGAAGACTATTGAATTAAGAAATTCTGTGACGAAACAGTTTTTAGATTTTTTTGTTTGTCACTCTATCTGGCTACACTTAGACATTTCTTGTCTTTTATTTCGTAGAAATCTGTTTATTAAGTAAAAATAGAGAGACTGCTTGAAAAATAAGATACAAATTATTGAAGTTACCGTTACCACCCCATGATTAAAATCACTAAAATTACAGTTAAAACTAATTCGTAATGGAATAAAGGATTTCTTATTATAAAAAAAAAAATAAAAAAATAGCAGATATTTCGCCCTTTTCACAAGTTGAAAAAAACTTCTAAAGTCTTTGATTTATCAAATATGACCACATAATTCTTGTGTTGTGCTACAGTCTCGCCCTGTATATGTTCTTATAGCGCCTTTCAAAAATAATTTTAAGTTATATTTAATATCTAATAGTCATCAGTACTTGAGTAGCTCTTTATTCCATTTTTTTTTCTATTGCCAGCAAAATATATGTATTAATAAAGCTTTGCACTAAAATAACTTTGTAAGGTTGATAATTACTCAATATTAAACAGTTTTATGAGAAATTTTCCTTTAAATCTTTTCAGATTATTTATTTAATTTTCAAAAAGTTTTCTTAATAAGTATTTGTTTGCAATTTCAACAACTACTTGCTTAAGAAAATATAAATAATGAGGATTGAATACTCTGTGTGTGATTAAATTATTTAATAAAGAAAAAAAATTGTTATTGAGGGTTGTTAAGGTTTCAAATAAGAAAAAAAATCTACTATAATAGCGTTCTAAAAGCCCCCTAAAAAAATAGTTGTATATTCTAATCAATTTCTCTTTTAAAATGCTTTGATTGTAGGTCCTTTAGATTTTCAAAAATTTTGAAATTTTAAAAGAAAATAGCTAAATACTGAATTTTTTGTGGAGTAGTGTTTAAACAGAAATAAATTAAATGATTTTGAGCATGTTTCAAAAAATAAAACTAGAAAAAAAAAAACATTTCTAATCACCCCCCAAAAACTAGGGTGAGCCTCTTTTCATTTTTATTTATTTAGTAATCACAGTGTCCAATATTTTATTTATTCGGTTACCACAGTCTCCATTATCTACTTTTAACATTTTTCAAGATTCAATACCATAATTGGCAAGAATACCTATGTTCCTTGTTTAATCTACTAAAAAATATGTTAACAATCTAAGAGCCTCAAAAAAATTGGTTGTAAATTGTAATAAATTTCTCTTTTAAAGTCCTTTAGTTGTAGGTTCTTTAGATTTTGAAAAATTCTGAAATTTTAAGAGAAAATAGCTAAACACTAAATTTTTGTTGGACTAGAGTGTTTAAGCAGAAATAAGTTAATCTTTTTGTAGCATGTTTAAAAAAATAAAAATAGAAAAAAAAAATTATTTCTAATCATCCCACAAAAATTAGGATGAGCCCCTTTCCATTGTCATTTATTCAATAATCACAGTGTCCAATATTTTATTTATTCGGTTACCACAGTCTCCATTATCTACTTTTAACATTTTTCAAGATTCAATACCATAATTGGCAAGAATACCTATGTTCCTTGTTTAATCTACTAAAAAATATGTTAACAATCTAAGAGCCTCAAAAAAATTGGTTGTAAATTGTAATAAATTTCTCTTTTAAAGTCCTTTAGTTGTAGGTTCTTTAGATTTTAAAAAATTCTGAAATTTTAAGAGAAAATAGCTAAACACTAAATTTTTGTTGGACTAGAGTGTTTAAGCAGAAATAAGTTAATCTTTTTGTAGCATGTTTAAAAAAATAAAAATAGAAAAAAAAAATTATTTCTAATCATCCCACAAAAATTAGGATGAGCCCCTTTCCATTGTCATTTATTCAATAATCACAGTGTCCAATATTTTATTTATTCGGTTTCCACAGTCTGCATTGTCTACTTTTAACTTATTTCAGGATTCAAGACCATAATTTACCGAATCAGTATTTAAATGCCATAAAAAACATCGATAAATTATGAAATAGTCCAAAAATATTACGATATTTTGATTATTACAATAAAGTGATTAATAACAGAACAATACAATTTTTTATGATGCAATAGAATTTTGAAAAATTATTAATTAAAGCTAGCATTGACCACACTATCACACTTCACACTAATATTATAAAGGCGCAAGTTTGTGAGTGTGTATGTTTGTTACTTCTTCACGTCTAAACGGCTGGAGCGATTTTAATAAAATTTGGTATGGAGTTAGCTGACACCCTGGATTAACACATAGGCTACGTTTTACTGCGGGAAAATATCTTATTCCCATGGGAAAATCGATGAAAATGAATTCGCGGAATATTATAAATGCGAAAGTAACTCTGTCTGTATGCTACACAATCTCGCCTAAAATTTACTGAACCGATTTAAATGAAATTTGGTACAGAGATAGTCTAGAGCCTGAGAAAGGACATAGGCTACTTTTTAATGCGAGAAAAGGGTTGTAAGGGGTTGAAATAGGAAAGTTTGTGCGGAAATTCCGTAATTTTTAAAGATTTTTAGGCTTTTGGTTAGATATAATATAAATAAATACGACATTCAAAGTTTGAAAAAATTTTACCCTAAAGGGGATAAAATTAGCCGATGAAAGTTTTTGTGTAATGACGTCGTCCAAAAAGCTTACGGCCCAGAAAATTAAAATATTAAGTGTAAAAAGTTATAGAGGTTTTGTTTATTAGGATCAATAAAAGTAGTTGAATACTAAGCTATATAAACTATTTTAAACTATAATTAAACTATATTAATCTAAAATATTATAAATGCGAAAGTAACTCTGTCTGTCTGTGTGTTACGCAATCACGCCCAAACTACTGAACCGATTTAAATGAGAATTTGTTACAGAGATAGATAAGTAGATATAAAACTAGAGGCTTGAAAGTTATTTTTAAGGCTTTTGATTATTTATAAATACGACATTTAAAGTTTGTAAAGATTTTACCCTAAAGGGGACAAAAATAAGGAATGAATGTTTTTGTGTAATGACGTCGGCAAAAAGGCTTACGGCCCAGAAAATAAAAATATAGAAGAAAAAAGTTTTAAATGCTGCCCAAAGTCATTATTCCACGCGGACGAAGTCGCGGGCATAGCTAGTTGGTCATAAAATCGATTCTTTGACAAAACTCTAAAACTGCAATTTTGTTACTAATGTCATCACTTGGGCAAAATAATGAATGAGATCACTAGTTTTAAATATTGAATATTGCCAAAAATTGGAATTTATCCAAATTGAGTATTTTTTAATTTCCAACTTTTAACAAAATCTAGCAATGTTTCTATGAATTTTTACTGAATAAATAATCTAGTTTAAATACGTCTTAAAATTTGAATTTGTCGAAATTGAATGAATATTATTTACTTTTCCAAAGGGTTAACCAACTGTTAGCAATATACCTGTGTATAATTTTTTTCAATCAATTAAAAATTTATAACTAACTACAGCAATATGGCACAATCTTAGAATACTTTAATGTTACAGGAACTGAGTTTTCATAAGATCAATTAATGGGAAAACGCTTAAAATTAAATTCAAAGCAACTAAAATAATAAAAGTTTTCCTTTAATGAAAAAAATTTAATTTTCTCTAAAGTTCCTTCTGGTAATTTTCTGAATATTTATTAAAGTTTAAATTTCTTAAGCTTGTAATTACGATAGGCTTAAAGTTTGCTGCTCATTGTCAGAATTACGTACATACTTACATCAACTGATCTAACAGAAAATTTCATCGTATCCAAATTTTATTAAACGTGTAGTTATTTATTAAAAAGTTAAACAAAAATACCAACAACTTTATGGTACTGATAAACCATTTTTTTTATGTTATAATTCCACCAAGAAAATTAATAAATAACATGAGTAGCAGAATATTTACCTATAAACAACACAATATTTCAATTTTTAATTCCATGAGAAATTCGTACATATATTTACAGTATAAGAACCCCAGAGGTCTTTTAATAAATCAATACTTCGATCGATATTAAAGAATACTACCCTTAATAATCGTGCCCTTTATTGATTAACATTTGTATTTCATTTTGGGCAAAAAAGTGATAAATGGCAAAACTACTTTTCAGATTTTCACTAAATTATTTTATTTTAAAACAAAGTCCACTAAATTTTGACTTCTTCAAAAATACCTTGACGTACAAGGCTCTTGGGTACATGATAGTTACTTGATGTTATTGATTTGCTTTAATTCATTTTTATTAATTTACTATAAATTTATTGTCCAGCAAGGATAATGCTGATCAATTTGTTGAAGTAGGTACGTAATTCACCAAAGCAAACTTTAAGCCACCGCCTCGTTGAAGAATTAAAAAAATTAATTTAAAAAATTAAAAAAATCCAGTTAAGTATTGGTCTGAGTCACTGATATTTCTACACGTATTCTCCTTAAAGGATAAACTTGTGCGAGAATGTATCCTGAAGAGCATGTATCGCGTTGGTTGGTCTACGAGATATCAAATCACCACCGTTCACTTTCACTAATTGTAAACGACGAAAAAGCTACACTTACCAGAAAAATCATACCGTAACGACTCGACGTGCAGCTTTGAAACAACTAGCCAGATGAATTAGTTACCGATGTTTATATCTGGGACCGCAAAAAGAAAAAGCAGATGCAAATTAAAAACCTTTTTCTTGTGCGGTCTGTTCGCCGGTTTCACGGCGTTCTTAGAAACGAAAAAAATTCAGAAGACACAGACACGTAGGAATTTTGACAACTTTTTCAACATTTTTTACCACTTTATCTATCAGCAAATGGTGGGAGTAATTAATACTTTATAATCCTAGTAGATACTTAAGTAGGTACTCAGTTTGGTAACAATAAAGTAAAAGGATAATAGACTTTTAATTATTATATTATTTATTGATGGATAATATCTAGAGATGGTGCTGTTGTGTAAAAATCGGTTTGAGCAAGACTTGGTCAAGATTTGCTTCAATATAATGGTCGCCTTAACACAGTTTCCAGGATTTTACGACGAACTGTAGCAAAGGTGCAGATTGCTCACTGTGGAAGGAATCGATCGGTCGGCTTCGTTTTGAAATACTGTCAAGTATAAGCCGGAAATACTTCAGGACCTCTGTCCTACCAACAGAAAGCAAACGACCCGATTGATTACTTTACAAATTATTTTTTTGGAGGTATTTAAGGCGTTTTGATAGATGAGGGCCTTGCCAAAATTTTCGTCACATTTCAAGTTTTAAATTTTTTGCCAGCACTGTACTTCAATGTTCAAAGTTAGAGCCTCTTTTCTGAAGAATCGCTGTGGCATATTTTGTTTCTAGTTATAAATTTATAACTAACTACAGCAATATGGCACAATCTTAGAATACTTTAATGTTACAGGAACTGAGTTTTCATAAGATCAATTAATGGGAAAACGCTTAAAATTAAATTCAAAGCAACTTAAATAATAAAACGTTTTCTTTAATGAAAAAAATTTAATTTTCTCTAAGTTCCTTCTGGTAATTTTCTGAATAGTTTATTAAAGTTTAAATTTGTTAAGCTTGTATTACGATAGGCTTAAAGTTTGCTGCTCATTGTCAGAATTACGTACATACTTACATCAACTGACACAACAGAAAATTTCATCGTATCCAAATTTTATTAAACGTGTAGTTATTTATTAAAAAGTTAAACAAAAATACCAACAACTTTATGGTACTGATAAACCATTTTTTTTATGTTATAATTCCACCAAGAAAATTAATAAATAACATGAGTAGCAGAATATTTACCTATAAACAACACAATATTTCAATTTTTAATTCCATGTTTAGAAATTCGTACATATATTTACAGTATAAGAACCCCAGAGGTCTTTTAATAAATCAATACTTCGATCGATATTAAAGAATACTACCCTTAATAATCGTGCCCTTTATTGATTAACATTTGTATTTCATTTTGGGCAAAAAAGTGATAAATGGCAAAACTACTTTTCAGATTTTCACTAAATTATTTTATTTTAAAACAAAGTCCACTAAATTTTGACTTCTTCAAATATACCTTGACGTACAAGGCTCTTGGGTACATGATAGTTACTTGATGTTATTGATTTGCTTTAATTCATTTTTATTAATTTACTATGAATTATTGTCCAGCAAGGATAATGCTGATCAATTTGTTGAAGTAGGTACGTAATTCACCAAAGCAAACTTTAAGCCACCCGCCTCGTTGAAGATTAAAAAAATTAATTTAAAAAATTAAAAAAATCCAGTTAAGTATTGGTCTGAGTCACTGATATTTCTACACGTATTCTCCTTAAAGGATAAACTTGTGCGAGAATGTATCCTGAAGAGCATGTATCGCGTTGGTTGGTCTACGAGATATCAAATCACCACCGTTCACTTTCACTAATTGTAAACGACGAAAAAGCTACACTTACCAGAAAAATCATACCGTAACGACTCGACGTGCAGCTTTGAAACAACTAGCCAGATGAATTAGTTACCGATGTTTATATCTGGGACCGCAAAAAGAAAAAGCAGATGCAAATTAAAAACCTTTTTCTTGTGCGGATCTGTTCGCCAAGTTTCACGGCGTTCTTAGAACGAAAAAAATTCAGAAGACACAGACAAGTAGGAATGTAACAACTTTTTCAACATTTTTTACCACTTATCTAAGATTATATTACTTTATAATACTAGTAGATACTTAAGTAGGTACTCAGTTTGGTAACAAAAAGTAAAAGGATAATTGATTTTTAATTATTATATTATTTATTGATGGATAATTTTAGAGATGGTGCTGAAATTGTGTAAAAATCGTGTTGAGCAAGACTGAAATGGTTTCAAGATTTGCTCTATATAATGGTCGTCTTAACACAGTTTTCAGGTTTTACGCGAACTGTAGCAAAGTGCAGATTGCTCACTGTGGAAGGAATCGATCGGTCGGCTTCGTTTTGAAATAGTGTCAAGTATAAGCCGGAAATACTTCAGGATCTCTGTCCTACCAACAGAAAGCAAACGACTCGATTGATTACTTTACAAATTATTTTTTTGAGGTATTTAAGGCGTTTTGATGAGACGAGGGCCTTGCCAAAATTTTCGTCACATTTCAAGCTTTCAGCACATTTTTTGCCAGCACTGTACTACAATCGGTTCAGAAGTTAGAGCCTCTTTTCTGTAAGGAATCGATCTGTCGGCTCATTTTGTATTTGACGCTGAATCATATGAAGATGACACATAGATTTATGGACTTCTATACAAAATATGAAGGAGAACATTCAGGAAGAGTGTTCTGGAAAAGGTCAAGAATAAATCTGTGATTCTAATGATTTCTTGACCTTTTAATGATAGAATATATAGAGTCCTACCAACAGGAAGGAAACGACTCGATTGATTACTTTACAAATTATTTTTTTGAAGGTATTTAAGGCGTTTTGATGGGACCTAGGGCCCTGCCAAAATTTTCGTCACATTTCAAGCTTTCAGCACATTTTTTGCCAGCACTGTACTACAATCGGTTCAGAAGTTAGAGCCTCTTTTCTGTAAGGAATCGATCTGTCGGCTCATTTTGTATTTGACGCTGAATCATACGAAGATGACACATAGATTTATGGACTTCTATACAAAATATGAAGGAGAACATTCAGGAAGAGTGTTCTGTAAAAGGTCAAGAATAAATCTGTGATTCTAATGATTTCTTGACCTTTTAATGATAGAATAAATAGAGTCCTACCAACAGGAAGGAAACGACTCGATTGATTACTTTACAAATTATTTTTTTGAGGTATTTAAGGCGTTTTGATGAGATCGAGGGCCTTGCCAAAATTTTCGTCACATTTCAAGCTTTCAGTACAGTTTTTGCCAGTACTGTACCACAATCGGTTCAGAAGTTAGAGCCTCTTTTCTGCAAGGAATCGATCTGTCGGCTCATTTTGTATTTGACGCTTAATCATATGAAGATGACACATAGAATTATAGACTTCTATACAAAATATGAAGGAGAACATTCAGGAAGAGTGTTCTGGAAAAGGTCAAGAATAAATCTGTGATTCTAATGATTTCTTGACCTTTTAATGATAGAATAAATAGAGTCCTACCAACAGGAAGGAAACGACTCGATTGATTACTTTACAAAATATTTTTTTTGATGTATTTAAGGCGTTTTGATGAGATCGAGGGCCTTGCCAAAATTTTCGTCACATTTCAAGCTTTCAGTACAGTTTTTGGCCAGTACTGACCACAATCGGTTCAGAAGTTAGAGCCTCTTTTCTGCAAGGAATCGATCTGTCGGCTCATTTTGTATTTGACGCTTAATCATATGAAGATGACACATAGAATTATAGACTTCTATACAAAATATGAAGGAGAACATTCAGGAAGAGTGTTCTGGAAAAGGTCAAGAATAAATCTGTGATTCTAATGATTTCTTGACCTTTTAATAATAGAATTTAAAGAGTCCTCCCTAACAGGAAGGAAACGACTCGATTGATAACTTTACAAATTATTTTTTTGGAGGTATTTAAGGCGTTTTGATGAGACCGAGGGCCCTGACAAAATTTTCGTCACATTTCGAGCTTTCAGCACATTTTTTTGCCAGCACTGTACTTCAATCAATGTAGAAGTTAGAGCCTCTTTTCTGTAAGGAATCGATCTGTCGGCTCATTTTGTATGACGCGTAATCATACGAAGATGTCACATTGATTTCTGGACTTCTATACAAAATATATACTAGAACACTATTTGCGAAGAGTGTTCTGAAAAGTCCTGAACACTCGATATAAATACAAGACAAAATAATAAAGTAAAAACTGTGCTCTCATAAGATGTAAAATTACCTAAATTATGAGAGACAATCAGTAAAAAACCAGACGTATGTAACGAGTGTCCATAACAGATAATAATTGTCTGGTTTGAAAAGAATGTTCACACCATTTTACTTGGTCCATTGATTTTTTAGTAGACGGTCCCATTTTATTAATCAGGATTTAACAACATAATAGCTGACTCCAATAAATACTTTCTTTGAATATTTTCGTGGGGACTTTTTTACAAAATTGAATCTTATGTTATCCTGTGTAGTCACCTATATCTAAACCAGAAATGCATGAATTACAAGTAGATACCTAATAATAATATAATTATTGTTATGTAAAAGTATCCATCTATCTATAAGTCAAAGTGTTGATTCTATTTATGCTTCTCTCATGTTACGTTAAGAACTGGGCGATCCTAAATGCTTGGCTATTATAAGGTATTAATGTATTTGCAATGTTCTGGGTTTAGTTCTGTTATAGTATTACGCAAGAGTGAGCTTATAATAGAGTAAAAAGTTAATAGCCTGTTAGGTAGCCAATAAGGACATAAATCTATAACTAATTATGTTATTATTTCCAAAAGAAAATTTGTAAAAAATATACGTAGCTCAAGTGAATGAAATTCATTAGATAGAATCCAATTAATTATTGCTTGGTAGATAATTATTATTAGTTATCACAGCCCATAAAACACCACAGGGGTTAAGAAGAGGACCTAGAGATTGATCAGAGCTCGAAATTGCCTTAGGTTTTTATTATATCCAAAATTTAAAACTAATTGGGCTAAAAACAAAACAAAAATTGATTTTTAATTAAATAATGAAACGGTATAAGTAGAAATTTCTTTGAATAACATAATTCAAAATTTACATGAGATTTTTGATTAATTCTCCTTCTTTTAAATGAAACTACGAGGTCAAACAATATGACTAAATACTTACCTCCCCTAAGTAAAATGAAATTATTTTGTGTTACGATGTTACTCTCATTCAAAGAAATCCAGATTAGCAACAAATGTCTTCAAAATTCGAGTGTTCATCAAACGTTTAATTGTTAGAAGAAAAATGCAGATTAAGTTACAGGCTTTAATGTAAATAAAAATAAAATTATTAAGAAAGTAAAAATTATTAAGAAACGTCAGCTCGTATTACGATTGAAACTGACTTGAAGAAAAACGTGCTTCGTACATTATAAAATTTTGAATGAATAAATATTTGTAATAACGGCCGAGGCCTAGATTTGCAATTTTAGTTACATACAATAGAATTTTTCAGAATTTTCATTGCAAATTTATAACAAAATCGAGTACATTGGGAAAAATGAGGCAATTGATATCTGTTATTAACAAATACGTTAACACGGAAATATAGTCTGCTAGCTACCCCAGCGACACGTCCGGAATTTATTCATTCACGTACCGGTTAAAACTTCCAAGTTAATTTAATTAATTGTAAATTTTCTAATGTTCCCTTTTTAAAGTTCCATATTTTATTTTATCTAATAATTCGGGATGTACAGTAACATTTTTAATCGGTTGGTTGAACGAACTATTGTTAGTAAAATCCGTTAGACCCTGTACCATTTCGTTTCTTAGGAAAGTTAGCGATTTACATTTATGTACATTTTTTATTTTCATTCACAATCAGTCTAGTCCATACCTACTTCCTTACACCACTTACAATTGATTATGACGAGGTGTCTTAATTGTTGTTATAGAAACACCACGTTCGAATTGTACCTACGTATAGAGGGTTTTTCAAGTTGATGGGCTATAAGAAGTATATGAATTAATAGAAGGAATTCAATTCTGAAACTTGGGCTCATTTGATTATTGTTTATGCCGCTTCTTTTAAAAATATTTTCAAGTTCGATTTACATCCGGTTATACCGGAAGTCGATACCAACTTTGTTATTTTAAATGGAATGGTATATTTTTTACGCTGAATTCGAATAAAACGTGTAATTCTAAGGTAAGTTTGATAAGCAACTTGTACACCTATGACGATCGGTTTCTGAGTTAATTTAATTTATAGAAAAAAATGTTGTGATCGCAACCCAAATTATAAAAAATCATAACTTCCACAAAATACGACTTAGAGTGTTGAAATTTTTACTAGTAATAGATGAATATTAGTGCTAACGCCTTGACAAAATTGAATTAAATAATTTATACAGGGCGTTCAAAATAAAATTCTAAAATTGAAAAACTTCAAACACGAATTACCTCGTTTTATCAAATGGCACCTACTATTTTTTATTTTTTCAATCGATTCCATCTTTTAGCCTCTTTCGATCCATACGGATACTTCCTATTTTATTTGAAAATTTTGGAATAATTTTGAATTATTACTTAAAATAGGAAGTATCCATATAGATCGAAAGAGGATAAAAAAAGGAATCGATTGAAAAAATAAAAAATAGTAGGTGCCATTTGAAAAAACGAAGTAATTCGTGTTTGAAGTTTTTCAATTTTAGAATTTTATTTTGAACGCCCTGTATAAATTATTTAATTCAATTTTGTCAAGGCGTTAGCACTAATATTCAGCTATTACTAGTAAAAATTTCAACACTCTAAGTCGTATTTTGTGGAAGTTATGATTTTTTATAATTTAGGTTGCGATCACAACATTTTTTTCTATAAATTAAATTAACTCAGAAACCGATCGTCATAGGTGTACAAGTTGGTTATCAAACTTACCTTAGAATTACACGTTTTATTCGAATTCAGCGTAAAAAATATACCATTCCATTTAAAATAACAAAGTTGGTATCGACTTCCGGTATAACCGGATGTAAATCGAAATTGAAAATATTTTTAAAAGAAGCGGCATAAACAATAACCAAATGAGCCCAAGTTTCAGAATTAAATTCCTTCTACTAATTCATATACTTCTAATAGCCCATATACTTGAAAAACCCTGTATATAAATAATGTATGTATATATTGTCCGGTAGGTCACCCATCCAACTCCTAACCAGAAGTAACGTTGCCCTTTAACTTCTGATACCGTTTGATCGACAAGGAAGCCACTGTGCTATACAGTTCGACACGTTACGATACTTCTTTTTTCAATTATTAATCAACAACAACCCTATAATTGTATATAATTGTTTATGAATTTTTTAGGGTTTAAACAATCCCCAAAAGTAACCACCCAAAGTTCTTATTTATTTCTGTTGATTAACAATAATACGTAATATAATTAATTAGTGTTTATTATCGACCTCCAATTTGTAGTATTGTTGTGCAGTAGATAAACCTATTTTTTTTTTACAATAATATTTAGTTCATCTGAATAGAGAAGGCACAGAGCATCATCGATGACGTTATGCGCAAAGTCTAGTTTTAATCACGAAACAGCTGATAGACCTGTTGAAGTGATGATTCAGTGGCGTCCGTTCGATATTATTTGTGGTAGTAGTTTCAGATTAAGTGTGTATCTTTCTTGCGTGTGCTGTTGTTAATTTGTTGTTGGATCGTTGTTGTTAATAATGTAGCACCCCGTGATATCGTGCGTGTGTGTGATAACAATTTGTGTGCATTTACTTCTTATCGCTAACATGTTTACAACACAGCTACAGCGCGCGGTTCTTTTATCGTTATCAACTTACAAGTTATAAATCTTTCTCCAGCGACAAGTAACACGATCAATTCTGTGAATTATCGACGACTTTCTAATTATAATTGTAATAATTTTTTTACGTTTATAAACTTAGTTAAAGCCCGTATGTTACGCCCATGCTGAAGTCATCTTAAAACAATTATGTCATTTTCGCGTAGAATAGTGATGACGCCTCTGTGCCTTCTCTATTCAGATGGACTATACTTCCTCCCAGTTTCCTGTCTGCACTCTTTCTTCCACAAGCCTCCTCTTAAACACCTAACTAACTACCACATAAGTATTAAAAATACAAACTTTACCAATGACTTGCATGTCTCTTGCATATACTTCAACAGTAGGTTGTATGTAGGTAGTTGTCCTAAACCATAGCTAATTTCATTCTTCCATTTCTTTTAAGAAAACCTTAGCGAATTCGGAATTTCGTTAACGCACAGCAGTTTCCTTGGAAGTAAAATTTTTATTAGTCTAAGGAAACAAAATTACTTCCTTCAATTAATTAGGTTGTCTAGATGGGATACTAATCCTCTGGGATTTATTGCAAAAAAGTTTTATAACACCCTCTTTACGCCCCGGATTTATCACACTCTAACTTCATCTGTTTAGTTTGTCAATTTTAATCTTGAATTCCATTTAACAATATCCTTCCGCTTAAATTGCTACTTTATTCTTTTGTAAACAAGGAAAGACTTTTAAATTCCTGGAGCTTCTTACAAAAACCCAAACAAGAGTTTTGCAACTTAATTATATTTAGAATTTCCGAGAACACTGTTATTGAAAATAACGACAATCACCTAAAATTAAATATAATTAAAAAAAAAAAAAAGAAACAGTTTGAACAAAAACGCCACTAATTCTATTTGCGACAATAAACGACCTGAGGTGTAGATAATCAATTAGAAGAAACCGAAGACAATTCCGTTATTTGCAAGAAGATACTGTTCAAATTGAAATTTCCCGTCGCGTAGCGTCTGGTAGGTACTTTAATTAAAGGTGAATTATATTCGATAATTAACTGAACCCGTGCGTAAATGACCGTCAAAGTTCAAGGTACGTTGAAAAAAAACAAAACAAAACTATGAAAATCATCCGAAACCAACAACAACAGGTTCGATTCAACTTTCTCCTTTATGCAAAAAGAAAAAAAAACAATATAACTGTTTAATATTAAGAAAATTAAATAAATAGTGTAGATAAGTATCTTCTAGAATTTCAGTTTTGAATACCAAGTCTCTGTAAAGAAGAGGGAGGTTCTTAAGTTAAAAGAGAAAATGAATTGAGCACCCCGATTTGCCTTTAAAAGTGGGAGATAAATCAGTAAGGAAACGACTCGATAGTGTACCTACTTTATAAATATTTTTTTAAAAATATTTAGATCCGTCTGATGGGATCAAGAGTCTTGCCAAAATTTTCGTCACATTTCGAGCTTTCAGCACATTTTTTTGCCAACACTGTACTTCAATCAATTTAGAAGTTAGAGCCTCTTTTCTGTAAGGAATCGATCTGTCGGCTCATTTTGTATTTGACGCTGAATCATATGAAGATGACACATAGATTTATGGACTTCTATACAAAATATGAAGGAGAACATTCAGGAAGAGTGTTCTGGAAGAGGTCAAGAATAAATCTGTGATTTTAATAATTTCTTGACCTTTTAATGATAGAATATACAGAGTCCTACCAACAGGAAGGAAACGAATCGATTGATTACTTTACAAAATATTTTTTTGGAGGTATTTAAGGCGTTTTGATGAGATCGAGGGATATGCCAAAATTTTCGTCACATTTCAAGCTTTTAGCACATTTTTTTGCCAGCACTGTACTACAATCGGTTCAGATGTTAAAGCCTCTTTTGTGGAAGGAATCGATCTGTCGGCTCATTTTGTATTTGACGCTGAATCATATGAAGATGACACATAGATTCATGGACTTCTATAGAATATATTAAGGAGAAAAATCAGGAAGTGTTCTGGAATAGGTCAAGAATAAATCTGTGATTCTAATGATTTCTTGACCTTTTAATGATAGAATAAATAGAGTCCTACCAACAGGAAGGAAACGACTCGATTGATTACTTTACAAATTATTTTTTTGGAGGTATTTAAGGCGTTTTGATGGGACCTAGGGCCCTGCCAAAATTTTCGTCACATTTCAAGCTTTCAGTACAGTTTTTGGCCAGTACTGTACCACAATCGATTCAGAAGTTAGAGCCTCTTTTGTGTAAGGAATCGATCTGTCGGCTCATTTTGTATTTGACGCTGAATCATATGAACATGACACATAGATTTATGGACTTCTATACAAAATATGAAAGAGAACATTCAGGAAGAGTGTTCTGGAAGAGGTCAAGAATAAATCTGTGATTCTAATGATTTCTTGACCTTTTAATGATAGAATATATAGAGTCCTACCAACAGGAAGGAAACGACTCGATTGATTACTTTACAAATTATTTTTTTGGAGGTATTTAAGGCGTTTTGATGGGACCTAGGGCCCTGCCAAAATTTTCGTCACATTTCAAGCTTTCAGTACAGTTTTTGGCCAGTACTGACCACAATCGGTTCAGAAGTTAGAGCCTCTTTTCTGTAAGGCATCGATCTGTCGGTTCATTTTGTATTTGACGCTGAATCATATGAACATGACACATAGATTTATGGACTTCTATACAAAATATGAAAGAGAACATTCAGGAAGAGTGTTCTGGAATAGGTCAAGAATAAATCTATGTTTAATGATAGAATATACAGAGTCCTACCAACAGGAAGGAAATGACTCGATTGATTACTTTACAAATTATCTACTCGGAGGTATTTAAGGCGTTTTGATGGGATCGAGGTCCATGCAAAAATTTTCGTCACATTTCAAGCTTTCAGCACATAATTTTTGGCAATTCTGTACCACAATCGATTCAGAAGTTATAGCTTCTTTTATGTAAGGAATCGATCTGTCGGCTCATTTTGTATGACGCCTAATCATACGAAGATGACACATAGATTTATAGACTTCTAGACAAAATATGTAGGTACTAGAACATTAGTTGAGTTTTCTGGATGAGGCCGAGAAAAAGTATTGAACACTCGGTATAAACAGAAGTCAATTAATTATATAATGAGCCAATTAATTTTGTAATATTCATATAAAATGATTGAAGTAATGACGAGGGTGATATGAATATAGTCACTGGTGGATAAATCAGGACTGTATAGAACATGGCAACAATTTAGGTCATCCAAATTGAACTTAAAATTTATTTGGTGTCTAGGATCACCCTCAAGGAAAATGTATTTTCTGGTATATTTAATTTTAAGTAAATTAAAGTAATTTCTCGTTCTAAGAAGAGTTTTAACAGTTGTTTTTAATATCGCAAACCACATTTACCCCTTAATAGTGTCGTGTCGGTTAACACTTAAAATATTCGTGTAACATATTGGTGGTTGTTATTGTTATTTTTGTCTCTTCGATCTTGATAACGTCCTTACGTCTTTGGTTCGTTGCTACCGGCCGGCCGGCGTGCGGTCCCTATCAATGCCCAAGTTTTAACCCCTTTACACCTTTACCACCTTTGAAAGGCGCCCCAGGTCTCCTTTGCTCCGGCACAAAGCGTGACAGCACAGCCTCGAATAAAAAATAATAAAGTCACACTATTTTACAGACCTAGGCTGACAAGGTAGACAAAACTGCTTTGTTTGCAAAAGATGACGAGGACGATACCGTCGATTTTGATCGTAAAAAAAACGTTGGGAGTCGCACAGAAAAATTATTTTTTAATCGTCCTGATCGATAATGATGTGGAAGGTTGTTATTTATTGTCTTACCACACGCACACATGGGGTTTTAAAAAATTCCATACACTAACGCCCTTTTGAAAGAAACCTCTTTCCTCAAGTTTTAACAGAAATATTAAGAATTTTAATTGGGATTGAATATTTTTTTGTTTCGTGAATTTGATACAGAAACTAAATGTTCGAATGCATATGTGTATATTTTTTTATTCGACTACATAATTCGATTATGCTAACTAAAATGTACCTAATCTCCACCAGCAGTTAAGTAACGATCTATTATAGATACGATTGCTAAATTTTTACGGTTGATTACACCATGGTAGGTATAATTCGAAGTTGGTGTCTTTCTCAAAATCAACAGATATTTGGCAACCCGAGTTAGCAAACGATTTGTTAATGAACTTTAAGTGGAGTAATGGAACGGAAAACAACCACTTGGTTACTTACTCAGTAGGTACTTTACAATGTTGATTTAAAGACCGTGATATATTGTTGGCCAATTGGTCCTTGAAATCTTTAAAATTTAACCCAATATTTTCTACATAATATCTTGTCGTGCATTGCTATTTGGAAATACCATAAAGTAAACCGGAAACAATACCTACAGCAATTTCCATTGAGGGTCTAACGTTGAAGAAATATATACGTAAAAAGGAGGAAGGAAACAACGACTCGGTTCAGTAATTCACAAATGATTTTTTTGAAGGCATTTGGGTGCATTTAATGAGACCGAAGGTCCTACCAAAATTTTCGTCATATTTCAAGCTTTCAGCACATATTTTTGCCTGCACTGTACTACAATCGGTTCAAAAGTTAGAGCCTCTTCTCTGTAACGAATCGATCTGTCGGCTCATTTTGTATTTGACGCTGAATATTAATTAATCATACGAAGATTTGTGGACAAAATATGAACGAGAACATTATTTGGGAAGTTTTCTGGAAGAAATCGAGAAAAATCTCGAACCCTCAGTATATCTAAATACAAGACAGAGACGTGCCAGTTGGCCAATAGATAATTGTGTAAAGGGCAGTCAGAATTGTTATCAGTATTATATATGTAGTAGAGTTGTGAAAATATTTATCAATTCATACAGGGTGATATAACCATAGTGGCAAGCATTTATCTACGTGGGTATAATCCATCTGAATAAAGAAAGCACAGAGGCGTCATCACTATTCTGCGCGAAAATGACGTAATTGTTTTAAGATAACTTCAGCATGGGCGCAACATACGGGCTTTAACTAAGTTTATAAACGTAAAAAAATAATTATAATTATAATTAGAAAGTCGTCGATAATTCACAGAATTGATCGTGTTACTTGTCGCTGGAGAAAGATTTATAACTTGTAAGTTGATAACGATAAAAGAACCGCGCGCTGTGGCTGTGTTGTAAACATGTTGGCGATAAGAAGTACATGCACACAAATTGTTATCACACACACGCACGATATCACGGGGTGCTACATTATTAACAACAACGATCCACAAATTAACAACAGCACACGCAAGAAAGATATCAGCTGTTTGGTGCTTAATACTTGACTTTGCGCATAACGTCATCGATAATGCTCTGTGCCTTCTCTATTCAGATGAACTATACGTATATCACACTAATATTATAAAGGCGAAAGTTTGTGAGTGTGTATGTTTGTTACTTCTTCACCTCTAAATGGCTGGAGCGATTTTCATAAAATTTAGTATAGAGTTAGCTGACACCCTGGATTAACACATAGGCTACGTTTTACTGCGGGAAAATATCTTATTCCCATGGGAAAATCGATGAAAATGAATTCGCGGAATATTATAAATGCGAAAGTAACTCTGTCTGTATGCTACACAATCTCGCCTAAAATTTACTGAACCGATTTAAATGAAATTTGGTACAGAGATAGTCTAGAGCCTGAGAAAGGACATAGGCTACGTTTTACTGCGGGAAAATATCTTACTCCCAAGGGAAAATCGATGAAAATGAATTCGCGGAATATTATAAATGCGAAAGTAACTCTGTCTGTATGCTACACAATCTCGCCTAAAATTTACTGAACCGATTTAAATGAAATTTGGTACAGAGATAGTCTAGAGCCTGAGAAAGGACATAGGCTACGTTTTACTGCGGGAAAATATCTTATTCCCATGGGAAAATCGATGAAAATGAATTCGCGGAATATTATAAATGCGAAAGTAACTCTGTCTGTATGCTACACAATCTCGCCTAAAATTTACTGAACCGATTTAAATGAAATTTGGTACAGAGATAGTCTAGAGCCTGAGAAAGGACATAGGCTACGTTTTACTGCGGGAAAATATCTTATTCCCATGGGAAAATCGATGAAAATGAATTCGCGGAATATTATAAATGCGAAAGTAACTCTGTCTGTATGCTACACAATCTCGCCTAAAATTACTGAACCGATTTAAATGAAATTTGGTACAGAGATAGTCTAGAGCCTGAGAAAGGACATAGGCTACGTTTTACTGCGGGAAAATATCTTATTCCCATGGGAAAATACGATGAAATATGAATTCGGAATATTATAAATGCGAAAGTAACTTGGTTGTATGCTACACATCTCGCCTAAAATTTACTGAACGATTTAAATAAATTTAGTACAGAGTAGCTGAGACCTGAGAAAGACATAGGTTACGTTTTACTGCGGGAAAATATCTTATTCCATGGGAAAATCGATGAAAATGAATTCGCGGAATATTATAAATGCGAAAGTAACTCTGTCTGTATGCTACACAATCTCGCCTAAAATTACTGAACCGATTTAAATGAAATTGGTACAGAGATAGTCTAGAGCCTGAGAAAGGACATAGGCTACGTTTTACTGCGGGAAAATATCTTATTCCCATGGGAAAATCGATGAAAATGAATTCGCGGAATATTATAAATGCGAAAGTAACTCTGTCTGTATGCTACACAATCTCGCCTAAAATTTACTGAACCGATTTAAATGAAATTTGGTACAGAGATAGTCTAGAGCCTGAGAAAGGACATAGGCTACTTTTTAATGCGAAAAAAGGGTTGCAAGGGGTTGAAATAGGAAAGTCTGTGCGGAAATTCCGTAATTTTTAAAGATTTTTTAGGCTTTTGATTAGATATAAATAAATACGAAATTCAATGTTTGTAAAAATTTTAACCTAAAGGGGATAAAATTAGCCGATGAAAGTTTTTGTGTAATGACGTCGTCCAAAAAGCTTACGGCCCAGAAAATTAAAATATTAAGTGTAAAAAGTTATAGAGGTTTTGTTTATTTGGATCAATAAAAGTAGTTGAATACTAAGCTATATAAACTATTTTAAACTATAATTAAACTATATTAATCTATAATATTATAAATGCGAAAGTAACTTTGTCTGTCTGTGTGTCACGCAATCACGGCCAAACTACTGAACCGATTTAAATGAGAATTTGGTACAGAGATAGATAAGTAGATATTAAGCTAGAGGCTTGAAACTTATGTTTTATGCTTTTGATTAGATATAAATAAGTTTGTTTTTTAAAAATTTTACCCTAAAGGGGACAAAAATAAGGAATGAAACTTTTTGTGTAATGACGTCGGCTAAAAGGCTTACGGCCCAGAAAATAAAAATACAGAAGAAAAAATTTTAAATGCTGCCGAAAGTGACTATTCCACGCGGACGAAGTACCTACCTAAATAAAAGTCAATTTGATAATATTTTTTGATCCTTGATCGTTGGCAAGCGGTTATTAATGAGTGTGTTGGATCAATTATCTGAAGGTAATCGTGATAACTGTGATGATCGGTTAAGGATGCAAAAAGTCGATATCCATTAATGCGGATAACGCCAATCAGGCATACACATGCCCACCGTCAATTAGAATCAGCTTTTGCATCACCACCAGTTACCTACTTGCTTACGCTACTTTACATTTTGTCTGTTTCTTCTATTTTTCTTAACTATATATAGGACACAGACGCAGGATGCAGCTTGCCTCTGCTATTATTGTTAATCGATCGGCATAATCAATATTTTATAATCATTAGGAAAGTTTAAAAAGTTAATAAATTACGGCTGATGCAATTAAGAGTAGGCACACATTCAAACCTGATGACATTTCATCACTATAAAACAATCTATCGACAGAAAATAATCATTTTTACCTACAGCAGATCTAAACATTTTTTTATTAATTCTAAAAGGTTTAGATACATTTCTAAAGCGTCAGTTTTCTTACATCTGTATTATCAAGTAACTGTTTCTAACTTTCTGAATTAAAGATCTCATTGTATTTGTTAATTAATTGTGATGTGACAAATGAATAAAAAGAAAATAAGTAAGAGTAACAATGGTTTTCGTTGAATGTTGACTTCTTTAATAACGAAAAGGAATTCTTTATTAGTGCCTACATTCACTTTCTCCTCAAAACTGATCTTGCTCGGATCTCGTAAAAACATAGGTACAATTTTATGGTCACTTAATGAACGTTATCTTGTTATTTTAAAAAACACCATGCGGTTTCTTTTCACCACATAGTAGTAGTCGACAATTGAAAAGCATTGCCGCAAGTCGCTTTAATATAAATTGCAAATAGAAAAAGCGGTTTTAATGGTATTTGAAGTGAAAACTAATTTTTATGAAAAAACAAATGTCTATTCTGATAATATAAAGTTCAATTGTCCCGATGGTAGAGGTGGTTCAGAATCTCGTGAACCACGAGCTTTCGTTTCCTGTACTTAAGTACCAGTAAGCGCAAAAATTAGTCCGCAACCTAAGTAGCTAATTAAACGAGATAAATAATCAACGTTTCTATCTATCCTTCTCATTCTGAGATGGTACTTGTTTATTTGTCTTGATGATTCCCTAATAATGGTAATTACTGTCAAACCAACTGACTTCAATAACTTACTTTGACTGGTTTTAATTATTGACTTTATTAGAATAAATGGTAGGTACTTATGTATATTCTTGTATACGTAGTACATAGATACCACACATACCTGCAATCTGAACAGAATCGCAAATTGAAAGTAAATACGTATGCAAATAAGATCCATAGGTGTTCTTGTTTAAATTGCTTATCAACAGGTGAAAGGATTTAAATTGGAGTAAAATATTTAGTTCAGGAGGTTGATCGTTCTTCTTCATCTTCACGATTAAGATAAAAGGTTAAAGATGTAGGTAGAGGTAGTTCAATATCTCGTGATACACGAAATTCAGCTGCTCCGTGGTAAGAGCTTCGCCCAGCTCATTTAGTTTTATTTCGTTTCAGTTATTTATTTCATTTTATATTTTAAAGTAATACACATAATTGATAGTAAGTATTAAACGTAAGTTAATTATGATAGTTAATTCCCTGACTAATAAAATTCAGGGCCGGACTAATAGGAAATTTATTATTGTATTTTAATTTTGTGATAGGTCTAAAAACATAAAGAAAGTGGTGCATAGTCATCTCATCAGGAACGTCAGATATTAGTTTATAAATTTAATAAACATTTCATATTAAAGTAATAATTTATTATTGAAATGAAATAATTAAGAAAAAATGCTCGAGTGCCTTAGAAAATTACTTAATAAAGGAATACGTTCAAAGAACATAAAAATTACACATGCCATTGTCGACATTTTTTTTATTTATATCGTTCAAGCAAAAATAAATAATACGGTGAACTTGTGGAGTATATTTTTTCATCCACATCTTTTTTAAAATATTTCCTGCTTCTCTAAAAACTATCCTAAACTAATTAAACTTTAAAAAGCGTCACATCCATGAAAAATATTCAATTGCATTTATTATGTTACTACCTACTTACATTATATGAATGTATGACTAAAATATTTATACGAATTTTCCTGTACCGCAAGGTTTTCTGCCCCTAAATGAACATTGGTCAATCAACAGCAGTAATTTGAAGAGCAAGGCAAGAATATTGAAATAAAATTGATGCACTTAATTGAAATAGTGCACACACACATTATAGTCACTGACGATGATACGGGTCTTGAAGAAATCGATTTTTAGGGTTCCGCACCTCAAAAGGAAAAAGCGGAACCCTTATAGGATCACTTCGTTGTCCGTGCGTCTGTCAAGACCCTTTTTTTCAGGAACGCGTAGAGGTATCAAGCTAAAATTTATACCAAATACTCAGGTCTATTGTCCCTTGGAGCTGTGAAAAAAACAAACTTCTAAGCCAACGCAATCAAAAGATACAGCCGTTTATGCTGCAAATTTCCGCAAATTTTCGAATCAAAACCTACAGGGTACTTCCCGTGAACTCAGAACCTTGAAATTTGGTACGAAGCAAAGCGTAACATACGGGCTTTAACTAAGTTTATAAACGTAAAAAAAAAATTATAATTATAATAAGAAAGTCGTCGATAATTCACAAAATTGATCGTGTTACTTGTCGCTGGAGAAAGATTTATAACTTGTAAGTTGATAACGATAAAAGAACCGCGCGCTGTGGCTGTGTTGTAAACATGTTAGCGATAAGAAGTGCATGCACACAAATTGTTATCACACACACGCACGATATCACGGGGCGCTACATTATTAACAACAACGATCCAACAACAAATTAACAACAGCACACGCAAGAAAGATACACACTTAATCTGAAACTACTACCACAAATAATATCGAACGGACGCCACTGAATCATCACTTCAACAGGTCTATCAGCTGTTTCGTGCTTAAAACTCGACTTTGCGCATAACGTCATCGACGATGCTCTGTGTATATTACACTAATATTATAAAGGCGAAAGTTTGTGAGTGTATATGTTTGTTACTTCTTCACGTCTAAACGGCTGGAGCGATTTTAATAAAATTTGGTATGCAGTTAGCTGACACCCTGGATTAACACATAGGCTGCGTTTTACTGCGGGAAAATATCTTATTCCCATGGGAAAATCGATGAAAATGAATTCGCGGAATATTATAAATGCGAAAGTAACTCTGTCTGTATGCTACACAATCTAGCCTAAAATTTACTGAATCGATTTAAATGAAATTTGGTACAGAGATAGTCTAGAGCCTGAGAAAGGACATAGGCTACGTTTTACTGCGGGAAAATATCTTATTCCCATGGGAAAATCGATGAAAATGAATTCGCGGAATATTATAAATGCGAAAGTAACTCTGTCTGTATGCTACACAATCTAGCCTAAAATTTACTGAATCGATTTAAATGAAATTTGGTACAGAGATAGTCTAGAGCCTGAAAAAGGACATAGGCTACTTTTTAATGCGAAAAAAGGGTTGTAAGGGGTTGAAATAGGAAAGTTTGTGTGGAAATTCCGTAATTTTTAAAGAATTTTTAGGCTTTGGATTAGATATAAATAAATACGACATTCAATGTTTGTAAAAATTTTACCCTAAAGGGAATAAAATTAGCCGATGAAAGTTTTTGTGTAATGACGTCGGCCAAAAAGCTTAGGGCCCAGAAAATTAAAATATTAAGTGTAAAAAGTTATAGAGGTTTTGTTTATTTGGATCAATAAAAGTAGTTGAATACTAAGCTATATAAACTATTTTAAACTATAATTAAACTATAATAATCTATAATATTATAAATGCGAAAGTAACTCTGTCTGTCTGTGTGTTACGCAATCACGCAATGTTTTATAGCACATATAAAGGAAAAATTCCGAAAACCTTAAATTTTTAGTTACATCACATATATACAGGTTTGTACGGAACCCTCGGTGCGCGAGTTCGACTCGCACTTGGCCGGTATTTTGTTTATATTTAAAATGAATTTAGTTTGTAATGAACAAAGTGAGGGATTGTTCCTTATAAAATATATATATATATATATATATATATATATATGTATATACGTGGTTTTTTGTGTTCCCACTTCCTCTCCGTAGTCGTGCTCGTAGGACGTACATAGGCAGCAGTAGCCTAATGGCATAGAGATACAGTTTCATAGCACATTTGTCTGTTTAATAATAAATTCAATTAAACCTAATGAGACAACCACGATGCAAAAATAGTCTAAATAGTAAACTAAATAAGTACACAGTGTATGATAGGATTCCATAAAAGCATGCCATAAGTAATTTTAGATGCACCTGCCTCTTCGGCCGTCATAAAAATTACAAGAAACGCAGGCATCAGATCAAATGGGTAACAACCTCGTTTTATGTTATTTTCGCGATTCCTCAAATCTCGAATAGTACCTAAATAAGTAGCCGAGACGATTACTCGGCCGTCGTTTATGATAAGGCAATTAATTCTGCGTGAATACCTTACCAATATTAATTAAGTCAATAGAACGGGACTGGAATAGCTATTAGTAAGATAGTAATAAGCGTAGAAAAAATTACGACTCTTGATGTTGCAGACCAGCAAATTGGTACCACAAATACAAGAAAGAAAGCAATGTGTGTCTTAATTAAGTACTTCTGTTTAACAGCGCTTTAAAAGCAAGCGACCACGTAGCAGCAGCTGCTTTCAAAGACAAGACAAGTTGCACTTGCACTTGTAACAAACGATCTATTGGCTTGCGATATAAATGAGAAATATAACGTATTATTATACAACTTGCTGTAAATATGAATAACTCAGAACAAAATAAAAGAAGTTAATGGTCTTTTTGAATACTACTGGTGCTTTTATATTACTCGCTGTGTAAGCGCCGGGGGTTGCAAGTCAGTAATCGATTTAGAGACTGAGGAGTCATGAAATTCACACTCACAAACACACAATACAAACAATACAAAAAAGACGAGCCCTAACAACTAAAAAATGTTTGAACAGTCGAGTTTTGTAGAAGTTTGTTGCCATTCTGGATTTTTCTAATGAAAATGATATCCTTACACAAAATATTTTTATTTTACTTAATATCTGTACCTACATGTACTGGGAACAAATAAAAAAAATATATTCACTTGTCTAAGAAGTCACACTTGAAAAAGTATAAAAAACAAGAGACATCAAGACCCTTTTTCTCAGGAACGCGTGAAGGTATCAAGCTAAAATTTATACCAAAATTTTCGAATCAAAACCTACAGGGTACTTCCCGTGAACTCAGAATCTTGAAATTTGGTACGAAGCAACGTCTTATAGCACAGATAAAGGAAAAATTGCGAAAACCGTAAATTTTTAGTTACATCGTATAATAAAAAATTTTTTAATAATTTTAAAGTTACTACCCCTTTCCTCATGAACGCGTAGAGGTATTAAATTGACATTCATATAAAATACTCAGGTCTATAATACCTTTAAGCTGTAACAAAATCAAACTTCTATGTCAACGCAATCAAAAGAAACAACAATTTAAGCCGCATATTTTCGAACTCGCAACTACTCGCAAGGGAATCAAAACCTAAAGGGTACTTCCAGTCGATTTAGAATCTTGAAATTTGGCATGAAGCAATGTTTTATAGCACATATAAAGAAAAGATTCCGAAAACCTTAAATTTTTAGTTACATCACATATATACAGGTTTGTACGGAACTCTCGATGCGCGAGTTCGACTCGCACTTGGCCGGTATTTTTAATACAATAATGACAAACTCATTTAATTAATGACCAGTTATTGCAATTAATTAAAATATAACTATTTTTTACTTTTATTGCATTAAAAGGTGTGTATCAATTTTCAGAGCTAAAAAACATGGTGCATCAAAAAGTTTGATAAGAAAGAAACTGCTTAGATATTGCAACTATTATAAAAGTTCTAGTACTTAGTTGTTAGGGCTCGTAATCGATTTAGATTGCTGACGGCAATTGTAATGCTCGCTGTGTAAACGCCGTGGGTTAGACAGATCAATAATCGACCTGGCAGCCCATTTCTACTTGATGTGCCAGATGTGTCTTAATATTTACACTCTGATACATACACAGTACATAACATTTAGCTATACAGGGTTTTTCAAGTTGATGGGCTATTAGAAGTATATGAATTAGTAGAAGGAATTCAATTCTGAAACTTGGGCTCATTTGGTTATTGTTTATGCCGCTTCTTTTAAAAATATTTTCAAGTTCGATTTACATCCGGTTATACCGGAAGTCGATACCAACTTTGTTATTTTAAATGGAATGGTATATTTTTTACGCTGAATTCGAATAAAACGTGTAATTCTAAGGTAAGTTTGATAACCAACTTGTACACCTATGACGATCGGTTTCTGAGTTAATTTAATTTATAGAAAAAAAATCGCTACCGCAACCCAAATTATAAAAAATCATAACTTCCACAAAATACGAGTTAGAGTGTTGAAATTTTTACTAGTAATAGCTGAATATTAGTGCTAACGCTTTGACAAAATTGAATTAAATAATTTATACAGGGCGTTCAAAATAAAATTCTAAAATTGAAAAACTTCAAACACGAATTACTTCGTTTTTTCAAATGGCACCTACTATTTTTTATTTTTTCAATCGATTCCTTTTTTTATCCTCTTTCGATCTATATGGATACTTCCTATTTTAAGTAATAATTCAAAATTATTCCAAAATTTTCAAATAAAATAGGAAGTATCCATATAGATCGAAAGAGGATAAAAAAAGGAATCGATTGAAAAAATAAAAAATAGTAGGTGCCATTTGAAAAAACGAAGTAATTCG
Organism: Agrilus mali; assembly: GCA_029378335.1. Lineage (NCBI taxonomy): Eukaryota > Metazoa > Arthropoda > Insecta > Coleoptera > Buprestidae > Agrilus > Agrilus mali. Next base: position 1,362,299 of record CM055654.1, on the reverse strand, counting down.
TGTTTGAAGTTTTTCAATTTTAGAATTTTATTTTGAACGCCCTGTATAAATTATTTAATTCAGTTTTGTCAAGGCGTTAGCACTAATATTCAGCTATTACTAGTAAAAATTTCAACACTCTAAGTCGTATTTTGTGGAAGTTATGATTTTTTATAATTTGGGTTGCGTAGCGATTTTTTTTCTATAAATTAAATTAACTCAGAAACCGATCGTCATAGGTGTACAAGTTGGTTATCAAACTTACCTTAGAATTACACGTTTTATTCGAATTCAGCGTAAAAAATATACCATTCCATTTAAAATAAGAAAGTTGGTATCGACTTCCGGTATAACCGGATGTAAATCGAACTTGAAAATATTTTTAAAAGAAGCGGCATAAACAATAACCAAATGAGCCCAAGTTTCAGAATTTAATTCCTTCTACTAATTCATATACTTCTAATAGCCCATCAACTTGAAAAACCCTGTATATTTATTAGAAAGTTTGGCAAGAGATTCTTCTTGAAAACTTTCTACAACCTTCAACAATAATAACAATATTAATAGAATACAAATACGAGGAGGTAATTTAGTCATATTTTTTTCGTGCAGTTATCGTTATAAAATTCTCACTATAAAAATTGTGAAGATGATTAGACGAATCCGTTAATCATTCCTCCCTCGCTCCTTTTTTTTACGTTAATTAATAGGACTAATGGACTATAATGAAAAGCACGTGTCCGAAAAATGGCTTTCAGGAATTCTCACGGTCGTAAACACGCAAACTTATATCTACAGATAGGACCGAATAGGAAACATCGTTGCTAAATTAGTGAATACTACCTACACAGGTGTGAATGAAAGACAAGCTCGAAACTTCTCTCGTACCTAATATTCTCCCACGGAAGGGTAGGTGTTACATCAACCTATTAATTGTATTTGATTTCATTAACATTAATTATAAAGTAGATATAATAGTAATGAATAATTTAAATAGAATTATTCATTTGTGACTTCTTCAAAAGATACAATTAACGTCTGGGTAAAAAATTTGCATTTTGTTATGTTATGTTGGTTGAATAAAAGTACAAAAGTCGCAACTTTTTGCTGATTATTATTTTATTTTATGTAACACTTTCTAGAAAGAGCTTGAGATTAGTTTAGTTTAGTGAAGTCATCACTTCTTATGTACTTCCACATATTACCTATAAGTTGCTACAAGAATTTCAGGTGTTATGTATTAGATAGGTATCTGCAACATAACAGCGTTAAATTTAAATTCGTGCATAACGAACCGATATAATTTTTTGGATTATATTAGATAAAGGTAAAATAATTGTTCAATTAGATGTAAATTAGTTTTTCAATACGACCATATGATAGGTAAGAAAGTATTCTTTTTTTCCTTTATAAGCATCTACACATAAACCTAAACCTAGGCATAAGATGTGAGCAAATATTTTGTATTCTTTAAATTTTTATCAAAAAAAAGTATCATTCACCAGTGTGTTGACCCAACAACCGGCCATCCAGAACCTGTTCATTCAAAAGGAAAAATAATTATACAAAGTTGGTGTTAGAGGTCTTTCAGTATCTCGTGAGCTCATGGGAAATGTACCATAGGAATATAGGAAAATTTGTAGAAATTTGTTAAGCCAACTTTTGTTTGTTATATAATATAGCTAAGACAATAAAGAAAATTTAAAATTTTTATGGAGTGTCACGGTTTATTCAAAATGAAAGTTTGATTAGTCTAGGACAGTTTTTAAAGAAGCAAGGGATATTTTTAGATACATTTTGTTGAAAAAGCGTACTCCACGCGTTCACCAGTTTATTCATTTTGGATTGTACGACATACTAACAAAGAAAAAATGTCGACAAATAAACATATAACTTTTATGTTCTATGAACGTTTTGTTTCTTAAATGTACAACCAGAGTCGGACTAAGGCGCTCGATTCAACTATCTCGTTTATTTATTGCTTTCTAATAATAAATTATTACTTTAATATGAAATGTTTATTAAATTTATAAACTAATATCTGACGTTCCTGATGAGATGACTATGCACCACTTTCTTTATGTTTTTAGACCTATCACAAAATTAAAATACAATAATAAATTTCCTATTAGTCCGGCCCTGTATTTTATTAGTCAGGGAATTAACTATCATAATTAACTTACGTTTAATACTTACTATCAATTATGTGTATTACTTTAAAATATAAAATGAAATAAATAACTGAAATGAAATAAAACTAAATGAGCTGGGCTAAGATCTCACCACTGAGCAGCTGAATTTCGTGTATCACGAGATATTGAACTACCTCTACCTACATCTTTAACCTTTTATCTTAATCGTGAAGATGAAGAAGAACGATCAACCTCCTGAACTAAATATTTTACTCCAATTTAAATCCTTTCACCTGTTGATAAGCAATTTAAACAAGAACACCTATGGATCTTATTTGCATACGTATTTACTTTCAATTTGCGATTCTGCTCAGATTGCAGGTATGTGTGGTATCTATCTACTACGTATACAAGAATATACATAAGTACCTACCATTAATTCTAATAAAGTCAATAATAATTAAAACCAGCCAAAGTAAGTTATTGAAGTCAGTTGGTTTGACAGTGATTACCATTATTAGGGTATTATCAAGACAAATAAAAAAGCACAGTCTGAAAATGAGAAGAAAAGGATTTAATTTAATTACCATAAGTACTTCGGTTATTAATTACTATCAATTAGGGATGTTAAAAGGGGCAAATCTTTGTATCAGGAATATATCGCACATTGGCCTATAAATAATAATTGTTTGCAACTCCTACGAACAGCTTAAAAGAAATTGTACCCCCAAAAACATTCTGTTGATCTTACACAATGATTGAATCACGTAATAATTCCTAACCGAATTATTACGAAACCCCTTGCAGTAACCTATGTTGCATACGCACGTATTTGTTTCATAAATTCATATTCAGGGTGGAATCAGATGTCACTACGCCCCCACTGGCAGGCCAAAACATCAACCAACCACTTCTAACGACAATATAATATACTGATTAGATTTGGGGTGGCTTTAACATATGTTTTTGTGCGGTGGGTAAGCATTTCACAAAAGGTGTTTATGGACTACGTATAATAGAGAGAATGCTGCCTTTGGGGATTAAATCCGGACTTTTTTTGGGGGGCTTCTGTGTTGGGCAATAATAATAATTTTCGAAGGGAAATTTAAAAATTTAAAAAACCCTTTTGAAAATTTTATGTAGGAAAGTTATTTATTATCCTTCCCATTTTAAAATTTGAATCTGTATTTTTACTTTTTGCTTTATTTGGTCCATGGAGCTGACTAAACTTATGTATGTTAGGTATTGTATAGTAGGTTGTAAGGGGTTTTCTATTATAAAGAGCCTTTGTTGTTCAGTTATTGATTCCAATTAAGAAGATAATGACGTTGATTAAAATATATTTTGTTATTTGATAAGTGCTGCGCTCGCTCGCTGTATCTACGGGGTAAGAAATCAAACACCGCTAATTTAGGACAATAAAGGCCTGACATAAACCATCAATCAAAGGGACAATCAAACGTTTATTATTAGGAACCCCTCCGCTAAACGGTGAGTTCCCACACACACACACACACACACACAAAGCAAAATAAATTACGTACGTACGTGTATACCAGTCCAGTTTGATCAGAAAGCACACCCTCTATTATTGTTATCTAGAAAATAGTAGTTGGTACAGATGATCTTAACGAGAGGAGTGAGTGTACGAACGTAACTTAGTACTTAGTTCACCCCAAATTGTATTTTTGCTTCGTGTCTAATGTGTAACGGTATTATAACGAAAACTACTGGGGGTATTCGTTTATTGCGCAGTATTTACCCACTACATAGTAAATACAGGGTAGTTCAAATGTAATGCACGAAATTTATTTCGTCTGTGCGAGTTATTTTTTGTAACATAAAATCCTGAAAAGCGTAACTGATTTGAATATTTTTTGCTATTTTTAAACACTCCCCTGCAAGTTTTTTCAAATGGCAGCCTGAGTCATGTGGGTATTCTATGAGAAGCAGTTTAATTTATTTGTTTATTACTTTTTAAGTCTATCTATGGCTAATAAAAAAATAACGGCCAAGTGCGAGTCGAACTCGCGCACCGAGGGTTCCGTACAAACCTGTATATATGTGATGTAACTAAAAATTTAAGGTTTTCGCAATTTTTCCTTTATATGTGCTATAAAACATTGCTTCATGCCAAATTTCAAGATTCTAAATCGACTGGAAGTACCCTTTAGGTTTTGATTCCCTTGCGAGTAGTTGCGAGTTTGAAAATATGCGGCTTAAATTGCTGTTTCTTTTGATTGCGTTGACATAGAAGTTTGATTTTGTTACAGCTTAAAGGTATTATAGACCTGAGTATTTTATATGAATGTCAATTTAATACCTGTACGCGTTCATGAGGAAAGGGGTAGTAACTTTAAAATTATTTAAAATATTTTTATTATATGATGTAACTAAAAATTTACGGTTTTCGCAATTTTTCCTTTATCTGTGCTATAAGACGTTGCTTCGTACCAAATTTCAAGATTCTGAGTTCACGGGAAGTACCCTGTAGGTTTTGATTCGAAAATTTGGGGAAATTTGCGGGATAAACGGCTGTATCTTTTGATTGCGTTGGCGTAGAAGTTTGATTTTTTTACAGCTCCACGGCGTTTACACAGCGAGCATTACAATTGCCGTCAGCAATCTAAATCGATTACGAGCCCTAACAACTAAGTACTAGAACTTTTATAATAGTTGCAATATCTAAGCAGTTTCTTTCTTATCAAACTTTTTGATGCACCATGTTTTTTAGCTCTAAAAATTGATACACACCTTTTAATGCAATAAAAGTAAAAAATAGTTATATTTTAATTAATTGCAATAACTGGTCATTAATTAAATGAGTTTGTCATTATTGTATTAAAAATACCGGCCAAGTGCGAGTCGAACTCGCGCACCGAGGGTTCCGTACAAACCTGTATATATGTGATGTCACTAAAAATTTAAGGTTTTCGCAATTTTTCCTTTATATGTGCTATAAAACATTGCTTCATGCCAAATTTCAAGATTCTAAATCGACTGGAAGTACCCTTTAGGTTTTGATTCCCTTGCGAGTAGTTGCGAGTTTGAAAATATGCGGCTTAAATTGCTGTTTCTTTTTATTGCGTTGACATAGAAGTTTGATTTTGTTACAGCTTAAAGGTATTATAGACCTGAGTATTTGATATGAATTTCAATTTAATACCTCTACGCGTTCATGAGGAAAGGGGTAGTAACTTTAAAATTATTTAAAATATTTTTATTATATGATGTAACTAAAAATTTACGGTTTTCGCAATTTTTCCTTTATCTGTGCTATAAGACGTTGCTTCGTACCAAATTTCAAGATTCTGAGTTCACGGGAAGTACCCTGTAGGTTTTGATTCGAAAATTTGGGGAAATTTGCGGGATAAACGGCTGTATCTTTTGATTGCGTTGGCTTAGAAGTTTGATTTTTTTACAGCTCCACGGGACAATAGACCCGAGTATTTGGTATAAATTTTAGCTTGATACCTCCACGCATTCCTGAGAAAAAGGGCCTTGACGGACGGACGGACAACGAAGTGATCCTATAAGGGTTCCGCTTTACCCTTTTGAGGTGCGGAACCCTAATAAAAAAAATATTAGCCGTCACGGGACGGCTGGCAGATGTGAAACATTGAGTTTGCACAAGTAATATGCATGAAAGACAATATTACGACAGGAACTAAATATGGCATAATGAAAAAATCAAATATTACTCATTTTTTCCACAAAATGATGACTATTTATTTAATAAACATTTATTTTTATTAAATACAAAAATTAAAAATTCACAAATTTATTTCAAGTTGCGACAACTCAATTCTTTTAATCAGTGACTTTGTTAAAAAGTTCTTTTTCGATGTTGCCTCTGAACAACTGTTAATTGGTCGAGGATAACTGAAGTATGTTACAAAAGTATTGGACATAACATTATCAATACATCTAATAAATACAGCATCTATTGTTGTTGTTGTTGCATATCTGGTAGTAGGTTCTCTACTTGGATTGTTGTTAATTTGCAATTGAAATTCTTTTTGGAGGAACGTAATTAATGGCATTGATTCATCTTTTGCAAAATTTACATTGAAATCTCCAGCTAAAATCAATGGTAGTTTATGTTTATTGGTTTTAAAAATTATTGAACCTCTGTGACTGTACGGAAATAATTTCTCATGTAAAAATGAAATATCATTCATTTTTTTATTAGGTGAAATGTATACAACAATCATAAATTAATTCACTTCCATCTTCTAGTTTACTAATAATAGAGAGAATCGTTTCACATCAAAAGTAAGTTCTTTTCAGATATTATGCATTTTTACCGACTGGCTATTAATTAAACTTTTTATGACTTTGCTCTTTCTATTATTATTCATCAATTTATTGACTCCAAAGTTGTTGATGATTGATTGATGCAGTTTAGAATTATGACTTTATGCAATAAATTTTGTATTTATGTATTTATATTAATGAACTAACTTCCTGTTGTTGCCTACAATTTTGTTATTGCTTACCTGCAGACTGAGTAATTATTTAAAAAAAAGAAAGAAAGCTCTACAATAGTTAACCACGATCAAGAACGTTAACATTGCGGTTAGGTCTCTAGCCACAACAGTCACCAATTTTCACCTTAACATTCACCTACTTTAAGAAATCTCGGATGGGAAGAACGCATTTCATCTTTTCTTTTGTTTTAGCTAAATACAAATTTGATTTCTCTTTAATAGACTTTATCGAATTACTTTACAGTACAATTATTTTTTATTTACGTAAGTACGTATTTCGTAATTAGTAGTAGTCAACAATTTTATTTCAAATACTTAGGTACATTTATACCTATGTGCTAATAATACAATGAGGCACGTTTTCGGTAAACAATAATTAAAAGTTCTTTTGTACTTGCTTCTCTTTTTCTTAAAAGTAGAAATAAGTAAATTTGAGCCTTAACTAATTTTATAGTACGTACCAAAACAGTCCTTTCTAATAAATTATATGCCTTAAAATATAATATAATACCTATTTGATTGGAGAAGTTTTTGATTAATTATAAAAAAACACAAAAATTGGTAAAAGTAGAACAAAAAAAAAATAGAAGTCCTTCAAGATCTAATGTGCAAAAGTGACTAGAGATGACCGTTTAACTGCCATACGTAGGTCAAAGCTCACGAGAATCTGGTATAAATAAAAATCTTAAATGTGCAACACTTGAACCAACAAAAACTGATATTCTTGTGACAGGAACTGGTCCTTAAAAGTTTCCTCAGAAAGTTTGTCAATATATTGTGAGATTAATTAATAAATGCAACACGTACCTGAAGGTTAACAAATTTTCAAATTATTTATTTTTCGAAAGTGAAATTTTGTTAGGTACTACGATTTAATTTTAATTATTCGAAAGGCTTTTTACGAGAAAAAAGTCCACGTTGCAATCCAGATTAAACGGTAACGAAATTACGTAAATTAAGTAAATAGGTACACTCTAGTCTAGAAATTTCACCTCACCTTACCTTACAGTAAATTTCATCACCACATTCATTGATAAATTCAATGAACCGCTCTGGAAAAGATTATTTAATTAAAGTGACGCAAAGTAGACAATGTACTAAACCTACTAATAGAAAGTTAAAAACAATTAAGTCTCGTTTAAATAAATTCTTATTTACATGTAAAATAATATGCCAACATGAGGATTAATTTACGTATCTTTGTATTGGTTATGTACTTTGAAAGTAGTGGCACGTTTCACGTCACCTAATTACATATTCATCGCTTATTAGGGATGCACTAGGGCGAGTTGTCGTTTTTTTTGTATTTCAAATGTACCTATATACGTGAGCTAAATGATAAAAACTATTATTATTGGGGATGCGTCATTCCCATTTTATCAAGCATTTTATCTAAAACGCAAACCTTTGAGGTGATATAATGGGATGGCAGATGGTAATAATACGTAGGTACAAGAAGGACTGCATTATGTCGCAATTTACATACAATTAAAACGTACTCGTGTACCAGTAAGCGCAAAAATTAGTCCGCAACCTAAATTGCTAATTAAACGAGATAAATAAACAAACGTTTCCATCTTTCCTTCTCATTCTGAGATGGTACTTGTTTATTTGTCTTGATGATTCCCTAATAGTGGTAATTACTGTCAAACCAACTGACTTCAATAACTTACTTTGGCTGGTTTTAATTATTATTGACTTTATTAGAATTAATGGTAGGTACTTATGTATATTCTTGTATACGTAGTAGATAGATACCACACATACCTGCAATCTGAACAGAATCGCAAATTGAAAGTAAATACGTATGCAAATAAGATCCATAGGTGTTCTTGTTTAAACTGCTTATCAACAGGTGAAAGGATTTAAATTGGAGTAAAATATTTTTAGTTCAGGAGGTTGATCGTTCTTCTTCATCTTCACGATTAAGATAAAAGGTTAAAGATGTAGGTAGAGGTAGTTCAATATCTCGTGATCCACGAAATTCAGCTGCTCAGTGGTGAGATCTTCGCCCAGCTCATTTAGTTTTATTTCGTTTCAGTTATTTATTTCATTTTATATTTTAAAGTAATACACATAATTGATAGTAAGTATTAAACGTAAGTTAATTATGATAGTTAATTCCCTGACTAATAAAATACAGGGCCGGACTAATAGGAAATTTATTATTGTATTTTAATTTTGTGATAGGTCTAAAAACATAAAGAAAGTGGTGCATAGTCATCTCATCAGGAACGTCAGATATTAGTTTATAAATTTAATAAACATTTCATATTAAAGTAATAATTTATTATTAGAAAGCAATAAATAAACGAGATAGTTGAATCGAGCGCCTTAGTCCGACTCTGGTTGTACATTTAAGAAACAAAACGTTCATAGAACATAAAAGTTATATGTTTATTTGTCGACATTTTTTCTTTGTTAGTATGTCGTACAATCCAAAATGAATAAACTGGTGAACGCGTGGAGTACGCTTTTTCAACAAAATGTATCTAAAAATATCCCTTGCTTCTTTAAAAACTGTCCTAGACTAATCAAACTTTCATTTTGAATAAACCGTGACACTCCATAAAAATTTTAAATTGTCTTTATTGTCTTAGCTATATTATATAACATACAAAAGTTGGTTGAAGAAATTTCTAGAAGGGCACATTTCCCATGGGCTCACGAGATATTGATATACCTCTAACACCAACGTTGTATAATTATTTTTCTTTCTGAATGATGAAAAGGTTTTGACTGGTCGGTTGTTGAGTGTTAATACTTGTTAATGAGACTTTTAAGATAAATGGTTAAATTTGTGGGTAGAGGTAGTTCAACATCTCGTGAACCTAGAACTGCAGCTGCCCAACTTTTTGGTTTTTATTTGGTTTTTTCAACCACATCTATTTTAAAATATCCCTTGCCTCTCTAAACTAATCTAATGTTATGTACACTCAGAGGACGTTAATTCGTTTCCAATAGTTTTCTTAAATGACAACGTCGCGCCTTTTCGGTCTGTATGCTGTCGATAATGTAGGAAACAATACGTAATATTGCGAGCAGAATCGCATCTATTGCTCGCTAGTTTCGTGGCTGTTTCAATGTTTACCAATATACTTAATATACAGGGTCTTTCAATAAGTTGATGGGCTATTTGTATATGAATTAGTAGAATGAATTCAATTCTGAAACTTGGGCTCATTTGGTTATTGTTTATGCCGCTTCTTTTAAAAATATTTTCAATTTCGATTTACATCCGGTTATACCGGAAGTAGATGTTAACTTTATTATTTGAAATGGAATGACGTACTTTTTTTACATTTTCCGATAGAAAATCTGAGTTCATGCATACTTTATAGGAGGCACTACTCCGAAAATATTGATGGATTTTGAGTTATTTAATTTTTTTCAAAATTTTTGACATCTGCACGTTAACATTTAAAAAACCGTAATTCAATTAATTTTTGAGATTTTGCTTTATAACTCGTAGCAATTATTTATAACTATTCACATTATCGAAAACAAATTGTGGTCTTTAACTAAAATGTACAGAGTGTTCAAATTTTGTGGTCAAAGTTGGTCAACTTCAAAGAGGCACAAGTCAATTTTTTTAAATGAATGACCAATTTTTGACTACACATTCGAATTCCTCATTGAATTTTGCATCTTTTGATATGGGACCATCGTATAATTTTTCTTATACTTTTTGAGAAAATCTACAATTTGAAGTATGTCATTCCATTTAAAATAAGAAAGTTAACATCTACTTCCGGTATAACCGGAGGTAAATCCAACCTGAAAATATTTTTAAAAGAAGCGACATAAACAATGACTAATTCATATACTCATAGCCCATCAACTTGAAAGACCCTGTATATTAAGTATTTAGGTAAACATTGAAACAGCCACGAAACTAGCGAGCAATAGATGCGATTCTGCTCGCAATATTACGTATTGTTTCCTACATTATCGACAACATACAGACCGAAAAGGCGCAACGTTCCCATTTAAGAAAACTACTGGGAACAAATTAACGTCCTCTGAGTGTACAAGACGTGATATCGTCCTTCAAAGTCAAACACTTTGAATTACATTTTTTTTACTTGATTACTTATACGGGTATACGAATAATTTTTTTAGGAATTTGTACGAATTTTCCTATGCCCCATCAGATGTTGTTATCTATCCTTATTTTATTTTGAAGATAAAAAATATAGCTGTAGATATTTGTACGATTTTCCAATCCAGTAGGGTGGGTACCTATAAATAATAGCAAGACAAATTTTCGCTTTATTCACAATTATATTCTGTAGTAAACTAATTTATCTACAACAATACAAATTTCATACAAAAACAAATAAAATACATAGTGTTTTCCGTACGTTCGTGTGTTGGCAGGTAGATTCATTAATCGTTTGACTCAAAGAGGTTTATCCGGAAGCGAGGAATTAAAATTTATTTACATTCGCCAAGTATTTTACTACTTATGTAGGTAATGTACTTTGCAAGCCATAGGGGTTGTTTATTAAACCAGGCAGCTCCCCTTTGTAATGTACAGGAACGTGCCATCTAGATTCTGCAGCTGACATGTTTGGAACAGGAAGGGTGGTTTACAATTGCGCCCCCACATAACCAAAATAACTAATATACCAAAAAATTATAATTATTCTGTTAAATAAAACACCATGAGCCAAAAAGGTATAAACGAATATTTCTTGAAGTATTCGGTAATAGTGAATTACCACGTACATAATGTACAGTAAGTACGTTATAACCGATTTCTGCTCGAAATAAGTCACATATTATGTACGTTTAAGCTAATAAAAATTCGTGTTGGCGCAGTTGTGGTCATTTTTGTACAGAGAGGGTTGAAACGTCAAAATATCAGTTCGACATTCGTTCCCTGGATTTTTATATGCGATGGGATAGTTGGCGTGCGTTATGTGTGAACGGAAAATTACGCAACTGACACCGAATTTAAATTCGTCGATTAAGTTAGTCATCTACTAAATTAGTTACATACGTAGACGTACACAATAGTATTCAGTATTATTCAGTATGCACCTCTCATCATCCGTCCCAACCACCCCAGCAGCCAGACGGAATAATTGGTCTTCATTTAGATCCGTGCCGGTTCTAATAATCTCCAAGCGGCAAACATGAAACACATGTCGTTTGAAGTGTTTAACACAATCCTCTGCAACATACACACTTATTCAAAGAACGAACTAAAATACAGTATATTTCGTTTATAAAGGACTCACTTGCTCAGTTCACTGTTCATGAGGATTTGAAGTACCTCTAACAAGTTCTACATTGAACAAAGATCAATACTAATCTTCCTTGACCAAGATTTAGACAAAGACACGACTTCTAGTGCTGTCTTCTTGTCTTCTAATTGTCCAAGAAGTCTTTAAAGCTGGAGAATGCCAGACGTTATTGTATATGTCTTTCAAAATCTCATGAGCTCAATCTTGGGATGGCGGAGCCCTAAACACTTGAGAATAAGCATTGTCTCTTACTCTTCTTACTCAGTTTACTGCTCATGAGGGTTTGAAGTACCTCTAACAAGTTCTACATTGAACAGAGATCAATACTAATCTTCCTTGACCAAGAATAAGACCAAAACACGACTTCTAGTGCTGTCTTCTTGTCTTCTACTTGTTCCAGAAGTCTTTAGAGCCAGATAGTGCCATACATTGTTGTAGACACCTTTCAAAATCTCATGAGCTTCGATTTTGGAGTGGCGGAGCCATAAACACTTGAGTATAAGTTTCGCCTCTTTCTGTTCTTCTGAATTTACTGCTCATGAGGTTTTAAAGTACCTCTAACAAGTTCTACATTGAACCAAGACCAAAAATATATAGACCAAGATAATAAGTATGCTCCGGATATCTCAAGAGCTACATAAGAGCCTCTATCCTGGGATGCTCCGCCCCTCACTGTTCATGCACCGTTCACTGCTCACAGATTTTTGAACTTCCTCTACCTTGAACAGGTGCCACTCGGTCATTCATTGTTCGCGATTTTTATACGTACGTAAATATTGAGAATACAATAAAGAATTTTTTGTATGTTGTCGTGTAGTATTAAGAAGGCGGCCTTTCGAAAACCTTTCACAAACTGCACCATAGTACAAAAATTTAATTTCGTGATGATATTGATAAAATCGTATCCGCTGTCTTTCTCCTTTTAGTCGTCGTTTTTCGATTCGATAACGTAATACCAACCGATAGATCGATATTACCGATCGACGACTTATAGTATAGATCTATAGAAAGTTGCCTGCGACTGTAGGATTCCGTATCAAAAAATTACCTACTACAGAAAAACGACAAGGCAGAAAACCGCAATGCATTGTTTCCTGAATTATGTGTAGTATCTGAAGACACATAAAAATACTTCTTCGAATTACACTCCAATTCGATTTTTTATTCTTAATCTACTTGAATAAAACCGAAAAAAGAACTGTATTATAAGTTTCATTCTCAGGCATTGTGAAATGCACGAGTGCCGCTGGAGGCGGAGCTTACGCATGAGCAGGGGGCGTCTGTACACCTCAAGGTCGAAGCTCATGAAGTTTTGAAACAGTGCATAGAGGGCGTGCCCTTCTACTGCCTTGTAGGTCATTTAACATTACCACAAGGTCATTAAACCGACATCTCTCTCATCTACACTAATATAAAGATCGTCTTCTGCCCCACTTTGGTCCTGTTTTTACATCTAATAGCAACTTAAAAAAAAATTAAACCAGTTAAATTTGTTGCCCGGTTATGTACGTGTATTTTTGTTTGCCCAGTCCCCTTGAAATCTAGCGCAATCTTTTATGCACCAGCAGGTTTTGTGTGAAATTCTCTTAATTACACTGGAAAACCGCATCCAAATCCATTGAGCAGTTTCCGAAAAAGACGAAAAAAGGCGAGAAAGTAAAGTCCGAGCTGTATGCCGAACCATCTTTTTATATCTGTTTTTACCATTTTCAACAAATTGATAGATACATAAGTTTCTTCCTAAAACTATGAACGTACTGTACGAGGTACTCTAATATAAATTACGAGCCTTTAATGTAGCCTAACCCAACCCCTTCCAATCTAACTTAAATAACTTATTCTCTAAGAAAATTATACAATTATTTTCATATTAACCACTAGTCTAAGTACGACGTAATTTGAAATATCCAGTTTATCTTCTATTTTGTTATTAACCACTCGCTTCTACGTATTTAATTTTTTTTAATATACCGGTAAACCACCGAGCTCACGAGAAAATTACAAGAGACCATCTTCGTGATACTTAATGGTAGTGTAGTTATTTTTACAGAATGTACCTACCCGTGTGTCCCATTATTATTAATTGTGATTAAAATCGTTGTAAATATCTTCCATTATAAAAATAATGCAAGGGGTTGTAATAGTGAAGGCTTAAATATAGTGTAAGGGGTTGTAATACATAATGTATTTTTTATTCACTAATTAGGGATGTTTACAAATAATTTATTATTATATTATTAATCAAATTTTTAGCGCATTGTTGTTTTCACTCACTTCGACTTTCTGCAGTTGAAAATTGGCGAAACATAATTAATTGTTGTACACTTTTGTGCAAGTTTAAAATTTAAAATTGCCCGATCAGTTCGGATATTAACCGAAAGATATCCTTGCCATTATATTTGAAATGACACACCCCAGTTGCTCAAAACAAACACGTTTCCTAATTTGATCGATTTTTATATTGAAATCAAACTGTTACGTAAACGGTGTATTAATTTCGTAGAAAGATTAAGAACATTCCAATCGAATTTGCACGAGTAAATTGCGCGGAAAAACGATTGCCGTTTTTACGAAAGACAATTTTTAATTTTAAAATAAACGTTTGTGTATTGATAAATTGATATGCATGAAAAGGAAATAAACTTTCTTTATAAATGCTATAATTGCTATAAGTGCAACGTCAGTTTACGTATTTGCCATGGATTCAATTGAACAAACATATAGACGTATGGTTTTCTTGGTATGAAGCAGGGCATGACCAATAACATTGTTAGTTTTGCTCTCTGTATTATTCCTCGGTTATTCACAGTGGCGTAGCTACAAACTCTACTAAAAGGGGTCAAAATCATAACTTCTCTCACGTAAGGGACTAACAAGAGAATTGAAAGACTATCCGTGGAGAGCAGTGACTGAGAGCACAGCTGGTATTTATACTAAAGAGCGGTGGGCGTAGCAAGGCAACGTCATCAACGACACTTGATTGGTCGCTCCGTCAACGCCTCTTCGCAGTGGACACACCGAGACAGCATCATCGACGTTTGATTGGACGTTTCAATCAACGCCTCCTCGCTACGCCCACAGCTCCGCAGTATAAAAACCAAAAACAGTCATCCCTGCCCTCAGTCTCTTTGGAGACTTCGTGGCGTAGTCATCGCCCTCGTAGTTAACGTATATTTGCACTTTTTATTATCTGTTTATTTATCATTTATCTCAATGTACCCTTGAAAAGTTTTTTAAAACTTAATATTATTGTTTCAGGCTCAAACTCCAAGAATCGAAAATGTTTTATGGTAAGAGAATACATCTTAATTATTAATTACTTTTAATATCGAACGTACATAAATACTATACTATATAAAATCCAATAATACATTCCACGAGGTAAAAAATAATCAAATTTTATTTCTTTTATATTTAAAGTTTGGTAGACATGTTTATCCACTTTCTCTTGTCCGTTAGGCTACGCCACTGGTTATACAGGGTGAATTAGCTTTGGTGTTTCGTTAACGGTTACAATAATCTAATTATTGGCGTGAAACAAAGATTGTGTGAACGTGTAGATATTTATGGTTTGATTCAGACTTTTCTGTTTTCTTCTTAAGAGCTGCAATTTTTCATTTTTTCACACTGTGTTAAAAAACGTTGTTGTCGTGTAAACAGTTGATAGTAAACATTTATAAATAACAGGTGGATAAAGGAAAATATTGAGGCACTATGTGAACAAGGAAGCAGGAATTTGACTACCTCAACATAAATTTCATAGAAAGCATAAACGTTTTAGAACTTCCCTAATTATTATTGAGTATTTATTACTTCTATTTTCCTGTCAGATTTAAAATATTTTTGTAGCCTGTAGGATTTTTGTTGAGCAACTGCCTATTCAAATAAGTAGAGGGTGTATTTATTCAAAATTGGGGGTCTGCACGTTATTGGTGGTAAATATATGTAGTTTCGCACGCGTTTTCTGTCACTGATTGTCAATCTGCATGATAAATCGCAAACGAATTGAGTAAAAGAAGAAAAAGCTTCGTCGTGGTTGAATGCCAACTTAATAAACATAATAAGGTGACCCGACAATACCAGCTAACAAGGCCCATCTGCATTCATGATTTAGGGATACGTAGGTCCCTACTGGATGTTTAATAACGAATTTTCTGTAATTTAATATCAACAATCTAATTTTTGTAATTTTGGTAGTCAGTCAAAACGAAACTTTTTTAAAATTAAATTGAGTTCTGGATTGCGTTTCTATAATTGTTAAATGAGTATTACTAATCGATTACTTCAAAAATTTACGCACGTCTTGTTGTTGATTGAAATATCAAGTTAATTAATTTAAAAAGTACCACAACGAGATAGGAGGGCCCCAACAAAAAATATAAACAATTACTAAATAACGTAACTCATTAGAAATCAATTATTTAGGTCAACACGTACTCATATAATAAAAGCACTAATTAAATATGAAACGGTTTTTAGTCTCATTAGGAAGATATTTAGTAACACAACTGATTACTATTATTGACATAAAAAGTCATTTGCAAGATTTATTTGTGGGTCACACTTTTTTAAATATTACGAGATCTGAATTTGCACTTCCTTACTTTTTTTATAAGATAATTCCAATCTATTTAATGTATACATATAGAAAAAATTGGTGTATATTATCTACGTGAACTTTTCTTTTTGTAAATAGTCTGAATATTTTGTAAAATAAAATTTATTTAGCTATGAATACTTAAATATAATGATAATAATTGATAAATTTACAAAAAATAGGAATGGCTCAATCAATGATTATCTATAGGTACCTATTGTGTGATTATCATTTTTAAAACAAAATTATACAACCCTCTGACTGATATGGTATACAAATAAAGGAATATTAGAGGACTGACAGTGAAATATAAGCAGTGAGTGAGAACGCTGCAAAGAAGGGCCTCTCTGTCGCTGTCGGTCATGCACACTGCATAGTTTCTTGTGTTGTTCATAGAGGTTAGCAACAAGGAGATTCCTTGAAGTATTCTCTCTCAAATTTGTTATTCTGAATTTATTTAAATGAGAATAAGATCCTTACACAATTTTCTGAACTGAAACAACCTGGTGCATTAAAAAAAATATGATAAGAGACTGCTTAAATATTTTTATAATTGTTAGTACAGGGGTTGTATTGAGTGGTCTAGTGGCTTGAACAATTAAAAATATTATGATAGGGGCTAATGACGTCCTATTTTCTATATTGGACTCTTTAAATATGATAACGATAACAAAGACACATTTTAGAAAGGGGTGTTTTATGCTGTATCACTCTCACTACCCTTGCACCCCTTGCTGCCTCGTTTTGGGCAGAAACATTAATTTTAACCTAACCTAACCTAACCGCAGTTATCTTCTTCAAGTATGTAGATGCTGCAGTTTACGAAGGACGCCGTCCCTCCTGTGCAAATTTTTACTAACAGTTTATGCCCATCAGTCCGTCCGACCAACCGATACCAGTGTGTAGAATGTTCACTTCTTTTATTATTTTTTTCTTTTTTTCATTCATTGTCCCCCTCATATTTACCACGTGTATAGAGAACACGCTTGTATACAGGGCATTAGCTTTGTTGGGTATCGGATGTCCCATTATATTGAGAATCCACAATTGACACTCCCATTATCATTTAATAGCGTTCATTTTGTATGGGATAATTTAGCTTTTTGTGAGTCTGTCCGGTAACTTCTTTTTTTTTATTATTATTTTATTTTCTACGGACTTATACATAGGTAGATATACGTACGTTTGTAGTTGCGTTCATAAATATCAATTAATTGCATTATACGCAGTTCGATACAGTCGATAAAAACCAGTCGATAAAAAATTCTATCTATGCAAAAATCATGTAGCTTAGGGGATTATGGACGTCGACAACACTACACGGACGTTAGGGGGATGTGATGAAACTATTTTCATTTAATTTATTTATTTAACGAAAATTCTTAAGGAGAAGGTTAACCAAAAACCACCCTTAATTACGATTAATAACAATAATAATAACATCTGGAATACAATAAAATATTGGACAATTTGTTAGTGCTAATGCTTTTTAAGTTAAAAGCTAGACAGTTTCACAATTACTTGTTTTCATAATAACTATCGTTTTTAACAATAATTTCAGACACTTATTTAGCAACAAACAAACAAAAAAGACAGAAGTTGGTTTTGAAATTTTGGCAGGGTATAAAATCAAAATTTTCTGCTCGAAATACGAATCTAATCAATCCTACGTTATATCTTCTTTTTTCTAATTATTATCAAAATTTCGTCAAGTGTTATGACCACCTAAGGGATCTATGGTAAACTGCAATTACACACGTTGTCCCAAATATTTTCTTTTGGCCACAATAATCAAAATTACTTCATGTTGGGCTGATTGCCTTTTTAGAACTAACAAAAAATTATCGCCATCACAAATCAGAGGTCAAAGTTCAACATTGTCAACTAAAGTCACACAGATAGTTAGTTAGTAAATGGGTGACTGACTTGTAACTTTTTGCTCTCTTTGAATGAGATTTAGCGTCTCATGTTTACTTTGTGCCGGTAGGTAAAATAACAAAAAAGGATGGTATGAACTGAAGTACAGATCCGATCATCACGCCACGATTGCACTTTTAAACGGATGTTACCGAAACACGTGCGATTTGGTACAGTTAATAGCGAATTAGAGTGGGGCACGTGGCTAAACCTGGTGGTCACGTGCCTTCTTGTCAGTCTTATATGAATGATTGACTGGAGGTTTAATAATAAAAACGATGACTATAATGACTCCATGATGGTTAGAGAAGCAGGAGACTTGAATGTCATGTCAAAATTAAAGACCATTAGAAACTTAGATCGATATGATTCGGTCTCACAAGGTACCTACAATATCGACAATAAATTATATATACATATATAGGATAGGTACAACCCCCAAGAATTATTTGGCTGAAAATTTCTAGTTAGGGGTGAAGTATAAAAAATATTTTACTCTCTGTGTGGTAGTATAATCTCCTGTCTCACACATCCCAACCTAAGTTAACCTAACCTAACCTAACCTAACCTTACCTTACCTGAGCTGAGCTTAACCTAACCCAAAATTACTTTACTTTTTAAGAAAACTTATTTCTAAAAAACCTTCACTTCTATCTAACTAATTAGTTTGTTTTAGAATTGATCCAATCCTCAGCAATCTCAACCTAACTTAACCAAACTTGATCTTACTTTACCTGGCCTAAATTTAACCTAACCCAGCATAACAAAACTTATTAAGTAGCTTCAGCACTCTCCATTTATTTAGTTTTTTTGAGAGTATATTCCAGTCTCAGGCATCCCAACTGAAATTAGCCTAACCCAATCTTGCCTTACCTGACCTGACCTTAACCTAACCCAACATAACTTTACCTTACTGCCAGGGAAGATTTATGAAATCTCATTTATAAATTACCTTCAGTTCTATCCAACTAATTAGTTTATTTTGGAATTGATCCGATTCTCAGCAATCGTAACCTAATTTAATCAAACCTAACCTTCCTATACCTGACCTGAATTTAACCTAAACTAGAGACTCAACTGTCCTAACCTAGCCCAACCTAACCTGATTACTACAGGATATTTTTAAAAGCGTATTTTTGAACTATCTTTATCTTTGCACTTTTACTTAATTCCCTTAAAAATTAATCAGATTTTTATCTGAACCAACCTAACCTAACCTAACTGTAGAGTATATTTGTGAAGATTCTTTTACATTCCTGAGCATCACCCTGTATGCGATCCAGTACCTCTGCAGTTTCAAAACAACTTAAAGGGGTAACAACAAATTATAATTACCTCCAATAAGTTTTCATTGTAATTGTTTCTGATTGTGAGTTGAAACAACGGCATGTAACAATCAGTAAGACCGTCCGTCTGCCTTATAACAAAGTTGCAATTAAGCGCTTATAATAAAAAGTGGAAACGAGAAGAGGAAACATAATGAGGGTCATCAATTTGGCTTAGTACCGATCTTCGATGCATTTATCTATTGGTTTTTTCGTTCGATTGTTCGGTGCTTTTGTGCTTTGGGGCGGGCAGATCGGGGCAATTGGTGGGCCGGGGTCAAATGTTATCATTCCATCTGCAGGTAAGTGAGCACTTTCCGTTCCCTATCTTCATGCTCGCCATTTGATTAGAACCCGCATCTTTATCCACGCACCGAATTACGAATAGCAGAAGTCGGTTAGCTGGTCTGCGGAATAATTGGAAAACCGTAGCCACCGTGGAGGTCAGGCCAGTCACGAATATCTATTGTACGTAAGTACAAGAGGTGCGTGTGCACCAGAGGTCGTGATTTACGCGGCTACAAAGAGGGACTTCGTAGCGGGTGATGGACCAACCGTTCAGGGTATTAAAGTCCCGGATTTTTTGCAGACTCGGAACGAGTGCATTAAATGTTCCAAGATAATAATAGCGGGAGCTATAATTGTACAACTCATCAGTGGCGGACCATCAACATCACTGATCCAAAGTGGTCTATATCAACTTTCAGGGGGGGAGGAGGAACAGAGCTGTAAACAGCCTACAATACAAAATGCAAAACATGAAGCCCATACGATACAATATTTCAGCGCATATCTAAACCAGTAACCCCAAAAATGTCCTATACCAACCCCTAGAAGTCGATAGAGGTCTGCAAGAAGCTTTAAAAAGAGTCATTACAAACCTTAAGGGTGCATAAGAAGCTAAATTTCATAATACAGCTAGACTAGTAACTCTTGAAATGATCTACAGCGACTCTTAAGGGTTGACACAGAACTGCAAGAAGCCCAGATTTCCCAATACAAATTTTTGGGGTTTGTAAAAGGTAAGCTTCCTTCATATTACTAGATAGTGGTTCCCTAAGTGTCCTATACAGACCCCTAGAGATCGATAGAGGTCTGCAAGAAGCTTTTGAAGAGTCATTACAAACCTTAAGGGTGCATAAGAAGTTAAATTTCATAATACAGATAGACTAGTAACTCTTGAAGTGATCTACAGCGACTCTTAAGGGTTGGCACAGAACTGCAAGAATCCCAGATAGCCAATACAAATCTTGGGGTTCGTAAAAAGTAAGATTCCTTCATATAACTAGATCAGTAGTTCCCTAAGTGTCCTATACCGACCCCTAGAAATCGATAGAGGTTGCAAGAAGTTAGGAAGAGTCATTACAAACCTTAAGGGTGCATAAGAAGTTAAATTTCATAATACAGCTAGACTAGTAACTCTTGAAGTAATCTACAGCGACTCTTAAGGGTTGACACAGAACTGCAAGAAGCCCAGATAGCAATACAAATCTTGGGGTTCGTAAAAGTAAGATTCCTTCATATAACTAGATCAGTAGTTCCCTAAGTGTCCTATACCGACCCCTAGAATCGATAGAGGTCTGCAAGAAGTTAAGAAGAGTCATTACAAACCTTAAGGGTGCATAAGAAGCTAAATTTCATAATACAGCTAGACTAGTAACTCTTGAAGTGGTCTACAGCGACTCTTAAGGGTTGACACAGAACTGCAAGAAGCCCAGTTACCCAATACAATTCTTGGGGTCGTAAAAGGTAAGATTCCTTCATATAACTAGATCAGTGGTTCCCTAAGTGTTCTATACAGACCCCTAGAGATCGATAGAGGTCTGCAAGAAGTTAGGAAGAGTCATTACAAACCTTAAGGGTGCATAAGAAGTTAAATTTCATAATACAGCTAGACTAGTAACTCTTGAAGTGATCTACAGCGACTCTTAAGGGTTGACACAGAACTGCAAGAAGCCCAGATAGCAATACAAATCTTGGGGTTCGTAAAAGTAAGATTCCTTCATATAACTAGATCAGTAGTTCCCTTAAGTGTCCTATACCGACCCCTAGAATCGATAGAGGTCTGCAAGAAGTTAAGAAGAGTCATTACAAACCTTAAGGGTGCATAAGAAGTTAAATTTCATAATACAGCTAGACTAGTAACTCTTGAATGTCTACAGCGACTCTTAAGGGTTGACACAGAACTGCAAGAAGCCCAGTACCAATACAAATCTTGGGGTCGTAAAAGTAAGATTCCTTCATATAACTAGATCAGTGGTTCCCTAAGTGTCTATACAGACCCCTAGAATCGATAGAGGTCTGCAAGAAGTTAGGAAGAGTCATTACAAACCTTAAGGGTGCATAAGAAGTTAAATTTCATAATACAGTAGACTAGTAACTCTTGAAGTGTCTACAGCGACTCTTAAGGGTTGCACAGAACTGCAAGAACCCAGATAGCCAATACAAATCTTGGGGTCGTAAAAGTAAGATTCCTTCATATAACTAGATCAGTGGTTCCCTAAGTGTTCTATACGACCCCTAGAATCGATAGAGGTTGCAAAAGTTAGGAAGAGTCATTACAAACCTTAAGGGTGCATAAGAAGTTAAATTTCATAATACAGCTAGACTAGTAACTCTTGAAGTATCTACAGCGACTCTTAAGGGTTGGCACAGAACTGCAAGAATCCCAGATAGCCAATACAAATCTTGGGGTTCGTAAAAAGTAAGATTCCTTCATATAACTAGATCAGTAGTTCCCTAAGTGTCCTATACCGACCCCTAGAAATCGATAGAGGTCTGCAAGAAGTTAGGAAGAGTCATTACAAACCTTAAGGGTGCATAAGAAGTTAAATTTCATAATACAGCTAGACTAGTAACTCTTGAAGTGGTCTACAGCGACTTTTAAGGGTTGACACAGAACTGCAAGAAGCCCAGTTACCAATACAATTCTTGGGGTCGTAAAAGGTAAGATTCCTTCATATAACTAGATCAGTGGTTCCCTAAGTGTTCTATACAGACCCCTAGAGATCGATAGAGGTCTGCAAGAAGTTAGGAAGAGTCATTACAAACCTTAAGGGTGCATAAGAAGTTAAATTTCATAATACAGCTAGACTAGTAACTCTTGAAGTGGTCTACAGCGACTTTAAGGGTTGGCACAGAACTGCAAGAACCCAGTACCAATACAAATCTTGGGGTCGTAAAAAGTAAGATTCCTTCATATAACTAGATCAGTGGTTCCTTAAGTGTCTATACCGACCCCTAGAGATCGATAGAGGTCTGCAAGAAGTTAGGAAGAGTCATTACAAACCTTAAGGGTGCATAAGAAGTTAAATTTCATAATACAGCTAGACTAGTTACTCTTGAAGTGATCTACAGCGACTCTTAAGGGTTGGCACAGACTGCAAGAATCCCAGATAGCCAATACAAATCTTGGGGTTCGTAAAAAGTAAGATTCCTTCATATAACTAGATCAGTAGTTCCCTAAGTGTCCTATACCGACCCCTAGAAATCGATAGAGGTCTGCAAGAAGTTAGGAAGAGTCATTACAAACCTTAAGGGTGCATAAGAAGCTAAATTTCATAATACAGCTAGACTAGTAACTCTTGAAGTGGTCTACAGCGACTTTTAAGGGTTGACACAGAACTGCAAGAAGCCCAGTTACCCAATACAATTCTTGGGGTCGTAAAAGGTAAGATTCCTTCATATAACTAGATCAGTGGTTCCCTAAGTGTTCTATACAGACCCCTAGAGATCGATAGAGGTCTGCAAGAAGTTAGGAAGAGTCATTACAAACCTTAAGGGTGCATAAGAAGTTAAATTTCATAATACAGCTAGACTAGTAACTCTTGAAGTGATCTACAGCGACTCTTAAGGGTTGGCACAGAACTGCAAGAATCCCAGATAGCCAATACAAATCTTGGGGTTCGTAAAAAGTAAGATTCCTTCATATAACTAGATCAGTAGTTCCCTAAGTGTCCTATACCGACCCCTAGAAATCGGTAGAGGTCTGCAAGAAGTTAGGAAGAGTCATTACAAACCTTAAGGGTGCATAAGAAGTTAAATTTCATAATACAGCTAGACTAGTAACTCTTGAAGTGGTCTACAGCGACTCTTAAGGGTTGACATAGAACTGCAAGAAGCCCAGATAGCCAATACAATTCTTGGGGTCGTAAAAGGTAAGATTCCTTCATATAACTAGATCAGTGGTTCCCTAAGTGTTCTATACAGACCCCTAGAGATCGATTGAGGTCTGCAAGAGGCTAAAAAGAGTCATTGCAAACCTTAAGGGCGCATAAGAAGCTAAATTTCATAATACAGCTAGACTAGTAACTCTTGAAGTGGTCTACAGCGACTTTTAAGGGTTGACACAAAACTGCAAGAAGCCCAGTTACCCAATACAATTCTTGGGGTCGTAAAAGGTAAGATTCCTTCATATAACTAGATCAGTGGTTCCCTAAGTGTTCTATACAGACCCCTAGAGATCGATAGAGGTCTGCAAGAGGCTAAAAAGAGTCATTGCAAACCTTAAGGGCGCATAAGAAGCTAAATTTCATAATACAGCTAGACTAGTAACTCTTGAAGTGGTCTACAGCGACTCTTAAGGGTTGACATAGAACTGCAAGAAGCCCAGATAGCCAATACAAATCTTGGGGTTCGTAAAAAGTGAGATTCCTTCATATAACTAGATCAATGAATCATTAAGTGTTTTATATCGACCCTTATATTATTATCTGTATAGATCTCTAGGAATTGACGCAGAACTGCAAGAAGTGCAGGTCCGCCACTGATGTGAATTCTCCGACTAATTTACCTCGTAGATGGTAAAGATACGATATTGGGGGTGTAAGTAGCGCCTATTTACAACGAAATGAAAAGGAATGACTTGGAATAACCCGTTATTATAAACTGCACGGCTGCACTTGAAGGAAAAATTTAACACACATACTCTTAGACTCAGAGAGTAAAATAAAACCCAATTTGCCAGCAAAATTACGTATCTACGTAAGAAGGGGATAATAAACATCACATATTTTTTAATTTTTTTGCAATGATATTATGGTGAATTGGTGTTATCAACCTTTATGAAGGATACTTTAAGATAATCGAAACAGTTTTACTGTTGTGAATTTCACAACTTTTCAGGCTTTTGACGGTAATTCTTTACAATAATTTTATACTTGTTTATACCACAAAATCAGGGAATTAGTGTTGATGGTTTGAGTGTAAAATTGTGAGTCGTTTAGCTTACGAGGGCTCTATGGGCAATAAATAAAATTTGCCCGTCCCCCAAAATTAACATCTCATTAATCAATCTTTCACGCTACTATTATGAAATGATACCCCTTTTAGCCCACCCCACGCCCAAACATATGTAAGCGCGATGCACGCTACCGGTGTCGTTTTTATAGATGGCTTGCTTTTTTATGTCGATTGTAACAATGACACTCGAGACGGGAGCGTGCGAAAGTCGAAAAGTTCCGGTCGTATTTATTTTAAATGTTGACATAATGGCAAGTTCCGCCCTGAGGGTGAATCATTTTCGACGGATGAAACTGAATAAAAAAATTAAAGTCGAGACTGAAATTCCTAAAAGATCAAGAAAAATATGAAACAGGAATTAAATGCTCATTAAATTCACTTTGTATAATTAAGCCTAATACTTAATTAAATGCTAATGTGCACTTAATGAACATACGTTATTGTTTTGAGATGAAAGAGCAAAGCGATTAGAATAAAAACCAGGCGCATTAGTAGCTAAATGCTCATTAAATGTTAATTAAGCACATTAATGTGAAACTAAATGCTCCAAGAATTTTTTAACAAGTTGCTGTAGTGTTAAACTTGAGATTAAGTATGAAGAATTTTGACGATTAAAATAATTGACCAATAAAACCGCATTTAATGGTCAAGCAGCAATTTAATGCTCATTAGAAGTCAACTAAGTGTCCTAACGAGAAATTAAATGCTCCAGGAATTTTTTAACAAATTACTGTTTTGTTTACTTAAGATTGAGTGAGAAGAGTTTTAACGATAAAATTACTTAATCAATAAAAACAGCATTTAATGATCAAGCAGCAACTACATGCTAATTAAATGTTAACTAAGTGTCCTAATGAGGAACTAAATGCTCCTAGAGTTTTTTAACAAATTCCTGTTCTGTTAACTTAAGACTAAGTGAGAAGAAATTTCACAATAAAATTACTTAATCAACAAAAACAGCATTTAATGGTCAAGCGGCAATAAAATGCTCGTTAAATGTTAACTAAGTGTCCTAATGAGAAATTAAATGCTCCAGGATTTTTTTAACAAATTACTGTTTTGTTTACTTAAGATTGAGTGAGAAGAGTTTTAACGATAAATATACTTAATCAATAAAAACAGCATTTAATGGTCAAGCGGCAATTAAATGCTCGTTAAATGTTAACTAAGTGTCCTAATGAGAAATTAAATGCTCCAGGAATTCTTTAACAAATTACTGTTTTGTTTACTTAAGATTGAGTGAGAAGAGTTTTAACGATAAATATACTTAATCAATAAAAACAGCATTTAATGGTCAAGCGGCAATTAAATGCTCGTTAAATGTTAACTAAGTGTCCTAATGAGAAATTAAATGCTCCAGGAATTCTTTAACAAATTACTGTTTTGTTTACTTAAGATTGAGTGAGAAGAGTTTTAACGATAACATTACTTAATCAATAAAAACAGGATTTAATGACCAAGCAGCAATTAAATGCTCATTAAATGTTAACTAAGTGTCCTAATGAGGAACTAAATGCTCCTAAAGTTTTTTAACAAATTCCTGTTCTGTTAACTTAAAACTAAGTGAGAAGAAAATTCACAATAAAATTACTTAATCAACAAAAACAGCATTTAATGGTCAAGCCACAATTAAATGCTCGTTAAATGTTAACCAAATGTCCTAATGAGAAACTAAATGCTCCTGGAGTTTTTTAACAAATTACTGTTATGTTAATTTAAGATTGAGTGAGAAGATTTTTAACGATAAAAATACTCAATCAATAAAAACAGCATTTAATAATCAAGCAGCAATTAAATGCTCGTAAAATGTTAACTAAATGTCCTAATAAGGAACTAAATGCTCCTGGAGTTTTTTAACAAATTACTGTTATGTTTATTTAAGATTGAGTGAGAAGAATTTTAATAATAAAATTACTTAATCAACAACAACAGCTTGTAATGGTCAAGCAGCGATTAAATGCTTGTTAAATGTTAACTAAGTGTCCTTATGAGAAATTAAATGCTCCTGGAGTTTTTCTAACAAATTACTGTTATGTTAATTTAAGATTGAGTGAGAATTTTGATGATTAAAATACTTAATCGATTAAAACAGCATTTAATGGTCAAGCAGCAATTAAATGCCCATTGAAAATTAACCAAGTGTCATAATGAGAAATTAAATGTTCCAGGATTTTTTTAAAAATTTACTGTTCTGTTAACATAAGATCGAGTGAGAAATTTAACGATAAAATTACTTAATTAATAAAACAGCATTTAATGGTTTAGCAGCAATTAAATGCTCGTTAAATATTAAACAAGTATCCTAATGAAAAACTAATTGCTCCTGGAGTTTTTCTAACAAATTACTGTTATGTTAACTTAAGATTGAAAGAGGCGAATTTTAACGATAAAAATATTTAATTAATTAAAACAGCATTTAATGATCAAGAGGCAATTAAATGTTCATTAGGTCCTAATTAAATGCCTTAATAAGAAGCTAAATACCCTAAAGAGTTTTTTCTGTTAGCTCAAAAATATGTAAGCAGAAAAAATATTTAATCAATCACAATCAAATGCTAACTAAATGTTCTAATAAAATATTAAATGCTTAAGAAATGTTTAAAAAATTCATGTTCTGAAAGTTTAAGGTTAAACGTTCGTTGTAAATCTAGGGACGGACTTGGGTTCTGAAACATTTTTATTTAACTATGTTTTATTAATTTCTTCCTAATAATTTATTATCATTTTTAAAAAAAATGCATAATTATGAGCGATACGTTGGACTGTAGTGAGGTGTTCTGGTGTGTACCTACATGTGAGTAGGATCTCAATTTATCAGGTTATTAATTAATGAATTAATGATCTCGTTGTTTTTTCAATAATAATAATTAATTAAGCCTTAAGCGGCTTTATTGTTTTAGCGCACACTTATGTAAAAATATTGTAGTAATTAAGATTGATTAATTAAGCAGTGGTTTGTAATGATCCTATCGAGATATTTATTGCCGTGTGGTTGTAGGTGCTTCCTCATTGATCTTTAGCTTGCCGCTTATAAAGATTTACGATTTAAATTCGCGTTAGAACGACCAGATTCTATTGTAACGATAAATTTTTGCGGCTCGGGTTAACATTTAACAATTGATACATTGTTGTTCGAATTAAAAAAGGTCGCAAACCGAAATGGAATAAGTGCAGTTATTTAATGCAGAATGTGAAACGCTACGAATGGCAAAGAAAATAAACAATTAAATTCGATTAACGTTGTTCGGATTCCAATCCGAACTATTTGTTCATTTTAATTACGCGTAAAGATTCGATTCAAAATGTTTTTATTTCACGATAGCGGAAATATTCGATTACATATTCAATTGTTAGGGGTGTGCGGTTAAAACATAAGTATAGGATACTGTCACCACTATCCCACAATATATTACAAATTTAACGATGCCTTTAGATTTTTATTTAAAACTTCCTAAAAAGAAAGAACTTACGTAATTAGCAATTAAATGCTCTTTAAATGTTAACTAAGTGTCCTAATGAGAAACTAAATGTTCCTGGAGCTTTTTAACAAATTACTGTTATGTTAACTGAAGATTGAGTGAGAAGAATTTTAACGATAAAAATACTTAATCAATAAAAACAGCATTTAATGGTCAAGCAGCAATTAAATGCTCTTTAAATGTTAACTAAGTGTCCTAATGAGAAACTAAATGTTCCTGGAGCTTTTTAACAAATTACTGTTATGTTAACTGAAGATTGAGTGAGAAGAATTTTAACGATAAAAATACTTAATCAATAAAAACAGCATTTAATGGTCAAGCAGCAATTAAATGCTCTTTAAATGTTAACTAAGTGTCCTAATGAGAAACTAAATGTTCCTGGAGCTTTTTAACAAATTACTGTTATGTTAACTGAAGATTGAGTGAGAAGAATTTTAACGATAAAAATACTTAAACAACAAAAACAGCATTTAATGGTCAAGCAGCAATTAAATGCTCGTTAAATGTTAACTAAGTGTTCTAATGAGAAACTAAATGCTCCTGGAGTTTTTAACAAATTACTGTTATGTTAACTTAAGATTGAGTGAGAAGAATTTTAACGATAAAAATACTTAAACAACAAAAACAGCATTTAATGGTCAAGCAGCAATTAAATGCTCTTTAAATGTTAACTAAGTGTCCTAATGAGAAACTAAATGTTCCTGGAGTTTTTTAACAAATTACTGTTATGTTAACTTAAGATTGAGTGAGAAGAATTTTAACGATAAAAATACTTAAACAATAAAAACAACATTTAATGGTCAAGCAGCAATTAAATGCTCTTTAAATGTTAACTAAGTGTCCTAATGAGAAACTAAATGTTCCTGGAGCTTTTTAACAAATTACTGTTATGTTAACTGAAGATTGAGTGAGAAGAATTTTAACGATAAAAATATTTAATCAATAAAAAAAAGCATTTAATGGTCAAGCAGCAATTAAATGCTCTTTAAATGTTAACTAAGTGTCCTAATGAGAAACTAAATGTTCCTGGAGCTTTTTAACAAATTACTGTTATGTTAACTGAAGATTGAGTGAGAAGAATTTTAACGATAAAAATACTTAATCAATAAAAACAGCATTTAATGATCAAGCAGCAATTAAATGCTCTTTAAATGTTAACTAAGTGTCCTAATGAGAAACTAAATGTTCCTGGAGCTTTTTAACAAATTACTGTTATGTTAACTTAAGATTGAGTGAGAAGAATTTTAACGATAAAAATACTTAAACAACAAAAACAGCATTTAATGGTCAAGCAGCAATTAAATGCTCGTTAAATGTTAACCAAGTGTTCTAATAAGAGACTTAATGCTCCTGGAGTTTTTTTAACAAATTATTTTTATGTTAACTTAAGATTGAGTAAGAAGAATTTATAACAATAAATATACTTAATCAATAAAAACAACATTTAATGGTGAAGCAGCAATTAAATGCTCTTTAAATGTTAACTAAGTGTCCTAATGAGAAACTAAATGTTCCTGGAGCTTTTTAACAAATTACTGTTATGTTAACTGAAGATTGAGTGAGAAGAATTTTAACGATAAAAATATTTAATCAATAAAAACAACATTTAATGGTCAAGCAGCAATTAAATGCTCTTTAAATGTTAACTAAGTGTCCTAATGAGAAACTAAATGTTCCTGGAGCTTTTTAACAAATTACTGTTATGTTAACTGAAGATTGAGTGAGAAGAATTTTAACGATAAAAATACTTAAACAACAAAAACAGCATTTAATGGTCAAGCAGCAATTAAATGCTCGTTAAATGTTAACTAAGTGTTCTAATGAGAAACTAAATGCTCCTGGAGTTTTTTAACAATTTACTGTTATGTTAACTTAGGATTGAGTCAGAAGAATTTTAACGATAAAAATACTTAAACAACAAAAACAGCATTTAATGGTCAAGCAGCAATTAAATGCTCTTTAAATGTTAACTAAGTGTCCTAATGAGAAACTAAATGTTCCTGGAGCTTTTTAACAAATTACTGTTATGTTAACTGAAGATTGAGTGAGAAGAATTTTAACGATAAAAATATTTAAAATCAATAAAAAAAAGCATTTAATGGTCAAGCAGCAATTAAATGCTCTTTAAATGTTAACTAAGTGTCCTAATGAGAAACTAAATGTTCCTGGAGCTTTTTAACAAATTACTGTTATGTTAACTGAAGATTGAGTGAGAAGAATTTTAACGATAAAAATACTTAAACAACAAAAACAGCATTTAATGGTCAAGCAGCAATTAAATGCTCGTTAAATGTTAACTAAGTGTTCTAATGAGAAACTAAATGTTCCTGGAGCTTTTTAACAAATTACTGTTATGTTAACTTAGGATTGAGTCAGAAGAATTTTAACGATAAAAATACTTAAACAACAAAAACAGCATTTAATGGTCAAGCAGCAATTAAATGCTCATTTAAAGTTAACTAAGTGTCCTAATGGGAAATTAAATGCTCCAGGTATTTTGTCAGAAACTATTTCTTTTCAGCCTAAGAAGAAGAAGAAGAAGAAGAAAAATTATTCAATTATTTTTTATCAACCAAAAGCAAAAACATTTAAGCTTGCAAGAATGTATTACATACTTGTGTATGAAGAGATTTGTACGAATTTTCCTATGTCCCTTGAGATATTACTGTCAGATATTAAACCCAGTGAATTACAATTACGATAAAATCAAACAAGGATCGATAATGATTTAAGTCTCACGCTCATGTACATAAATGTATGTTTCAAAAATCAATAAATTAAAAATTATGTAAATGACATGTCGTCTACTATAATAATAAAAGGCTGGCTGGTATTGTATTAATAGTAATATACATAGCTACCGCTTCTTTTCGAGTAGGTATCTACACCGACGATTATTAGAGACAATTTATTTAAATTAAGGGTCCTGCGAGGGGTGAATCACTTAAAGTCGCCTAAGTGGTGCGTTACTACGTATAATACAAATGTATAACGTGCAGCTGACGAATTTATGTTTCCACTTTATGATCAGACCTATTTCGAAAACAATAAAACACATAGTTAAAAACACCTAATTCATTATATTCACTTACTAAAAAAGCCATAAAATTAACGGATGTTTAATTTACACTTAACACACATTTAGAAGATACCAAGCGAGGGAGAACTGGACAGGAAATTATGTTAGTCATTCAATAAAACCATTAAACAGCAGACAACAGACTTTGTAATAAAACAAACAAAAAATTACTGAAAGTCAAAATTGCTCATTTATCGTAATAGTAGTTAGGGTAGGTAGAGTATTTTTAAATCGTAACCCCCATTTTTCATAATTTTGTCTCAATTTGTCTTTCGTGCTCCTTTTCTGACGTCACAGACTTGCGCACAACAGTCCTATTGCTTATATCTACATTTTAAAGGCACTTAAAATGTTTTTTAGACTGAAAATTCCTATAATTTCCTAATGACATTCATTTTGCCCAATTTTGTATCAATTTACTTTCTACCCTCCAAGTCTGACGTCACAGACCTGCGCACGACAGCCGTACGATGCTATTGTTAGAATTTCTTGCTGCAAAAATATTTTAAGCTACTATTATACTTTAAGTTCCAGTGAAATAATCTTTTGTAATAAATTTTTTATTGCTTTTTATTATCGGAGCACGTTGTGCTACAACATTTAACGAATCTAATTCGCAGTAAATTAATATGCCCTGCTGATTCGAAACCGATTGTAAAATTTCTGGTTCATTTACGACTGCAAAATTATTGTCTATTAATTGTAACACTTGTACGTATGAGCAGATGTACCTACCCACTGTTATGTATTGAAATTACACTCGCAACGTGCATTAATTAGATTGTTGCATGAATGAATGAAGCCAATTTAATACGTAGTTAGATTAACACTTGCAACTTGTCAGGTTTCAATTTCAATTGGATATTGGCAGGCAATTCTCATTAAATTTTACATTCTATCTGTCTAAAAACAAAACAAAAATAATTGTTAACTATCAAGTTAGTGTTTCATTGAACGCCTGAGGCATTATTGTAACACCCTGTGAGATATTTCTGTAACATCAAGTGCTAATAGGTGGCGCTACGGTGGCTTTATGCAAAGTTTACGTTAACTCGATAGGTACTGTTAGATTTAAGTAAACAAAAATGTTCGGTTATACCGGCACACTACCGTGGCCCAGTCGGTTAGGCGATGCTCTGCGAATCCGAAGAGCGAGGGTTCGAATCACACCGCTATACAGAAATAAAAAGCAGCGATAATAAAAAAAAAATGCTTGTTGATTATAAGTACTTCAACAATTCTGTCTGGTTGGTTCTCTCTCCTGTCTGTCATCATTGGCAGTTTTACGAAGAAGAATACCGAAATATTTCGGAATGAGACGAATACGTAGATCATCAATGTTGTTGAGGGTCCGGATCGTAGGGAATGTTGTAGGCATTTGCTTGCAACAAGCAACAACTGCGACGACGTCCTCTTAAATAAATGTATTTATGGTGCATATTTATAGAACAAGTTGAACAAAACGTGTAGTGCATTGAAAGGTTACGCAGCGTGCTGCCACGTACGTGATCCAGGTAACAATTATGGACGATTGCAACTGACTGACTGACTGACTGATAATGAGGGAGGGAGAATTTTCAATGGTTGTTGTTTAGTTAGGGGTGCTTGGACGAGAACAGGAAAGAGGCCACATTTTGATAGCTAATCTAATGCCGGGAACCAGGAGGAAGTGGTCTACACGTTATAGGACTATTTGAATGGAATTAGTAAAATATGTGTGTGCATAGGGGGATGCAGCAGGCACTTTTACATAGATACCATTGCATGAAAAGTGAATAAAATTACTACTTTTTTTATGACATGAACTGAACAACATGCCGAAAAGTTTACCAACGTTTTTTCTTTTTTAATAATATTCTAATAAGTAAAAAAATGTTGTATAGCCCCAAACAATTTTCTCTCCCAATTAGGGGTTGAACAACAAAAAGATACAAATCTTCATTGTGGTTGGTTTTAAAATTGTAATTGTTCAAGTGTAGGTACGTACCCTTATGTTATCTGACTTAAAATTTATAAATCATTCTTCAAAGATTGATTTTAAGTTTGATACTGTTAATTGGGTCTAAATTTTGGCACCCTTAACTAAAAGCAATTGAACGAGATGGTGGTCGATAAGGATCTAAAGGGGCACACTATTCTTAATACTTAATCAAGTAGAGATTTTGTGCCCTTTGTGCAAGCGCAATGATGAATGAATTGTCACGTTGGAAGCTGGGTTTGTTACAGGGGGTTAATTAAAGCAGGGAGGTTTATGGTAGATGGTGGGGAATTGTATGATTCTATAAGTATATAATTTTTTTTAAATTTAATATCGTAATTAAAGGTATGCAGACAGTTTTTACCAAAAACAAATATTAGATACTTTTGACTTGGGGTAAAACAGTTGTACCTACAGAAAGAAACATTTAGTTGTTACCTTTGCTTCTTTACGTATGTTTGTTCACTAAGATGTCTAGTAGTTATTATAGTTTTATTTTTGTACTTTAATCTGCCAACTAGGTGGTACTAACTATAGTTATTGCCGCAATATAAAACAGCAATGAATTTTTACAAATTTAATCTTTTACTGCTGCAGATATAGTATAAAATCTCGCCAGTTTTATGGTTGCAACGTGGGTTCTGTTTGGCTTTAAATATGGCCATACGAAGCTCTAAATATTATCTATTTTTGTCTTAAAATACATTTTAATCACGCTACCGCTCTTTATGCTCCAATAAATTAGTTTCATGGTTTAACCTTTATCAAAGTGAGACGAGTAGTTGAAAGTACACCTACCAGGGGCGTCGTTATCACACATTAATTGAGACTTCTAAAATCAGTTTTAGTATTTTCTAATTAAAAAAATTCAATTAACTTAAGCAGTTTCAAAAAAGGCGACTAATGCAATTTTAATCGATACGTTTTCCAATTACATAACAAACTGTCAAGTTCGGATCTTTCCACATTCAATAAATATTTCGTTTCAGTCAGGTTTTTCTGCAAATTCTTTGAATTCTAATTTGTAACAATATAGGATTCTGTAGTGCTGTTTTAAAGAGATTAAAGAAGTTTGTGGAAACACCATCGGTCAAAAAAGTAGACAGATACTGTGTGAAGTAACGGCTGCGTGCAATGAATGCCTTGCTGAAAGAAGAAATTCACTTATTACATCCATATTAAATAAATTCTTCACAGATCAAAGGCCGCATAATGAAACATCCGTTATTGTCTGTTAAATTTCTCTCCGACAAACGTCCACGAATTTCAAACCATTTCTCCAAACTGTAAATGAAATCCAATTGACACGGGCATTATTCACAGTTGTTGGCGACTGGTGTTTCATACCAGTTTTACTTTACTTACAGTGTAGGCAAGACAAAGGCCATTATTAACTGAACAAGACCAAGACCAAGAATGAGACCTACAATCAAGAATCTTTCAAAGTTATCAAATGAACTGAAAGCCCTCTGGAACTGGCGTACTCATCATATCTGCAAACTATAATAATGACAAATATCAAGACCAAGACTTATTATTAGCTGTACTCACAAGACCAAAAACAAAAAACAAGATTGTCCCAAATTCTTTGAGGAACTGGGACATTCTCAATACTAGGTATTTGTTTAAAAAAATTGAATGAACTTGACTAACAACAAGACCAAGATTAAGAGTTATAATGGATAAGATTCTTTCATGATTCTCTCTTAAATTTTTCGAAAACCTCAGAATATCCTAGCAGGAGCACACTTATGAACTATTTTGACCAGTATCAAGTTCAAGACTAAGCCATGGTGCCAAAACCTTGACCAAGATTAAATTTACAAAAATAAGACTTATAAATAGTATTTTCTCAAAATTCTCACGTAATTGCTTAGAGAAACTGAGAAACTCTTAAGCGGAGCGTCTCATGAAATTTGGTGACCAACATTAATGTCAAATTTTAGCTATACTCGCAAGATCTTGGCAAAGACTAAAAGTCTTACAATAGGCAACACTCTTCAAAAATTTGCGCCTAAATTCTTAGAAAAACTCGGAACATCCTGCATTTAACATACTCAGAAAGTGTTATGAGCAACGCCAAACTTTAAGACTTAGCTATGTTAGTAAAATCTTGGCCAAGACTAAATTAATAAGACCAAGACTAAGAATAAGATTTACAAGACTGATTCTTCCTAAATTTTCACCTAAATTCTCTTAGAAACTGGGGAACTTGTAGGCGGAGCATACTTATGAAATATAGTGACCAAAATCAAGACCAAGTCATAGCTATGCTCGCAAGATCTTGACAAAGATTGAAAGACTTACAATAGGCAAGATTCATCAAAAATTCTCGCCTAAATTCTTAGAAAAACTCAGAACATCCTGCATTTAACATATTCATAAAATGTTATAAGCAACGCCAAACTTTAAGACGTAGCTATGTTAGTAAAATCTTGACCAAGACTAAATTAATAAGACCAAGACTAAGAATAAGATTTACAAGACTGATTCTTCCTAAAATTTCACCTAAATTCTCTTAGAAACTGGGGAACTTGTAGGCGGAGCATACTTATGAAATATAGTGACCAAAATCAAGACCAAGTCATAGCTATGCTCGCAAGATCTTGACAAAGACTGAAAGACTTACAATAGGCAAGATTCATCAAAAATTCTCGCCTAAATTCTTAGAAAAACTCAGAACATCCTGCATTTAACATATTCATAAAATGTTATAAGCAACGCCAAACTTTAAGACGTAGCTATGTTAGTAAAATCTTGACCAAGACTAAATTAATAAGACCAAGACTAAGAATAAGATTTACAAGACTGATTCTTCCTAAATTTTCACCTAAATTCTCTTAGAAACTGGGGAACTTGTAGGCGGAGCATACTTATGAAATATAGTGACCAAAATCAAGACCAAGTCATAGCTATGCTCGCAAGATCTTGACAAAGACTGAAAGACTTACAATAGGCAAGATTCATCAAAAATTCTCGCCTAAATTCTTAGAAAAACTCAGAACATCCTGCATTTAACATATTCATAAAATGTTATAAGCAACGCCAAACTTTAAGACGTAGCTATGTTAGTAAAATCTTGACCAAGACTAAATTAATAAGACCAAGACTAAGAATAAGATTTACAAGACTGATTCTTCCTAATTTTTCATCTAAATTATCTTGAAAACTGGGAAACTTGTAGGCGGAACATAATTATGAAATATAGTGACCAAAATCAAGACCAAGTCATAGCTATGCTCGCAAGATCTTGACAAAGACTGAAAGACTTACAATAGGCAAGATTCATCAAAAATTCTCGCCTAAATTCTTAGAAAAACTCGGAACATCCTGCATTTAACATATCATAAATGTTATAGCAACGCCAAACTTTAAGACTAGCTATGTTAGTAAAATCTTGGCCAAGACTAAATTAATAAGACCAAGACTAAGAATAAGATTTACAAGACTGATTCTTCCTAAAATTTCACCTAAATTCTCTTAGAAACTGGGGAACTTGTAGGCGGAGCATACTTATGAAATATAGTGACCAAAATCAAGACCAAGTCATAGCTATGCTCGCAAGATCTTGACAAAGACTGAAAGACTTACAATAGGCAAGATTCATCAAAAATTCTCGCCTAAATTCTTAGAAAAACTCGGAACATCCTGCATTTAACATACTCAGAAAGTGTTATGAGCAACGCCAAACTTTAAGACTTAGCTATGTTAGTAAAATCTTGGCCAAGACTAAATTAATAAGACCAAGACTAAGAATAAGATTTACAAGACTGATTCTTCCTAAAATTTCACCTAAATTCTATTAGAAACTGGGGAACTTGTAGGCGGAGCATACTTATGAAATATAGTGACCAAAATCAAGACCAAGTCATAGCTATGCTCGCAAGATCTTGACAAAGACTGAAAGACTTACAATAGGCAAGATTCATCAAAAATTCTCGCCTAAATTCTTAGAAAAACTCAGAACATCCTGCATTTAACATATTCATAAAATGTTATAAGCAACGCCAAACTTTAAGACGTAGCTATGTTAGTAAAATCTTGACCAAGACTAAATTAATAAGACCAAGACTAAGAATAAGATTTACAAGACTGATTCTTCCTAATTTTTCATCTAAATTATCTTGAAAACTGGGAAACTTCTAGGCGGAACATAATCATGAAATATAGTGACCAACATCAAGACCAAGTTTTAGCTATGCTCGCAAGATCCTGGTAAGGACTTAATGAACAAGACTAAGACCAAGAGTAAATTAACAAGATAAAGCCGAGACTTATAAGCAGAACTCTTCCAAAATTTTCAACCAAAGTCTTATAGGAACTCTTTTAAAAGACCAAAATCAAGATCAATACTAATAGTGCTATTAGACTATAATATGTATCTGAAACTCTTGGTGTAGTTAGTCGTATGGTAACAAAGTGTTTTCCGGGCTGTCGTGCCGTGGTGAAACAGTCTCAGCAGAAGAAGCACCAAGAGCAGGAGCAGCAGGGGTATGCCAGCAGTCGAGACTGGCGAAACGTCTAGGGAAGGAGGAAGACAGCCCGAAAAACACTTAGTTATCATATGGTTGCCGACCGTAAAAGCTGCCCCTCTTCTTTTTGCTAATTACAATGGTGATTTATGTAACCAATTATGATTTTTTGTGTAGGCAAGCAGTTTTGTATTTTTACAATGAAATTATATTTACGTTAACAGATAGGTACGTTTGTGTAATGTATAGAAATGTTCTTCGTACATAGCCGTGACGTCTACCCCACAGAGTCAGTAGAATAATGGGTTTCTAGGTTCACGTGGCGAGTAGTAGCAGAAGGCCTAGTAACACAACGTCTAGCCGAGCCGACGAGACGGACGCGACGTCTCGTCCAAGAATCCAATAATACCATCGTGTAGTATCTACCATAAAATACCATAATAATAATAGTAAACCGGTACGACGACACTATCTACGTACCTACAACATTACATTACTTACAAATAGTAGAAGTACGTACCTAAGTAAGTTGCTTAGGAGCAGCAGGAGGCTTGAAAGTACTAAGTGCGGCCTGCGCGATGGATGCGACGTCTGCTGCGACGTGTGTCTAGCGCGAGCGCGAGCGCGATTTCTTCGCTCCAGGTGCAACAACACACGGCGCTTTGCTCTTGACAACCAACCAACCAACCAACCAACCACACGGACCGTCAGCCATCCATCGTGTCAGTTGTACGTACGTATTGCGATGAGGAGCTTCTTCTATTTGCAATGGACGAGGCACGAGCTGGTTAGATTAAGCGCCCGCATCCACAACCACGTGCCAACTTGTGCATGCTAATCGACGTCGTTCTAACGCTTTATTAGAAGTACGCGGGCTTTTTGCACATACCCGCGAAAAAATAAGGCAAGGTGCACTGGCAAGTGGCAAGACAGGCCAGGCCGACTTCAGCCACTCACTCATTCCATCTAGTTTTATTAATTTATTGACTATGGTAGATATCTTGTATGGTCATCATCTTCTATCGACCATAACAACTACAACGTATGATAACTTCTGATAACCCATTACTTTCCTACAACATTGATGAGCAACTGTTCAAAATTCTGTAAAGAACTACAAAATAGTGGACCTCAATTATCCCAGTTTCCCCAGTTCTAAGTTCTTGGTCTTACACAATTTTACAAACAAGATCTTCATATGGGCTATGGCATAATAAAGATATATGGTCACAAAATCGATCCCAATATTCCCAGTTTCCTTAGAGTTATAAGCTCTTGGTCTCACAAGCCAGCAAGATCTTGATCTTGGTGTAACAAGTAAATCTTGATTTGGGACTTCCTATTGTAAAGACATGTTGTCTTATGATCGCATCGAGAAACTGAGATCATTGAGATTTAATGGTCTCAATTTCTTCAGAGTTTTATACTCTTGGTCTCACAAGTTAGCAAAACCTGAATCTTGGTCTTACAAGGAGGATGTTGACCTGAATCTTGGTCTTACATTCAGAGTCTTGACCTGAAGCTTCCTAATAGAAAGATATGTGACCTTACAGTCGATCCCACTGTTTTTAGTTTCCTTAGAGTTATAAGCTCTTGGTCTCACAAGCCAGCAAGATCTTGATCTTGGTGTAACAAGTAAATCTTGATTTGGGACTTCCTATTGTAAAGACATGTTGTCTTATGATCGCATCGAGAAACTGAGATCATTGAGATTTAATGGTCTCAATTTCTTCAGAGTATTATACTCTTGGTCTCACAATTTAGCAAAACCTGAATCTTGGTCTTACAAGCAGGATGTTGACCTGAATCTTGGTCTTACATTCAGAGTCTTGACCTGAAGCTTCCTAATACAAAGATATGTGACCTTACAATCGATCCCACTGTTCCTAGTTTCTTTAGAGTTATAAGCTCTTGGTCTCACAAGCCAACAAGATCCTGATCTCGTTTTCACAAGTAAGTCTTGATTAGGGTCTTGCTATTGTAAAGATATGTTGTCTTATGATTGCAACGAGAAACTGAGATCATTGAGATTTAAGGGTCTCAATTTCTTCAGAGTTTTATACTCTTGGTCTCACAAGTTAGCAAGACCTAAATCTTGGTCTTACAAGCAGGATGTTGACATGAATTTTGGTCTTACATTCAGAGTCCTCACCTGAAGTTTCCTAATACAAAGATATGTGACCTTACAATCGATCCCACTGTTCCTAGTTTCTTTAGAGTTATAAGCTCTTGGTCTCACAAGCCAACAAGATCCTGATCTCGGTTTCACAAGTAAGTCTTGATTAGGGTCTTGCTATTGTAAAGATATGTTGTCTTATGATTGCATCGAGAAACTGAGATCATTAAGATTTAATGGTCTCAATTTCTTCAGAGTTTTATACTCTTGGTCTCACAAGTTAGCAAAACCTGAATCTTGGTCTTACAAGCAGGATGTTGACCTGAATCTTGGTCTTACATTAAGAGTCTTGACCTGAAGCTTCCTAATACAAATATATGTGACCTTACAGTCGATCCCACTGTTTCT
The DNA here is from genome assembly GCA_029378335.1 of Agrilus mali. Classification (NCBI taxonomy): domain Eukaryota; kingdom Metazoa; phylum Arthropoda; class Insecta; order Coleoptera; family Buprestidae; genus Agrilus; species Agrilus mali. Next base: position 1,321,834 of record CM055654.1, on the reverse strand, counting down.
AGTTTCCTTAGAGTTATAAGCTCTTGGTCTCACAAGCCAACAAGATCTTGATCTTGGTCTTACAAGTAAATCTTGATTTGGGTCTTCCTATTGTAAAGACATGTTGTCTTATGATAGCATCGAGAAACTGAGATCATTGAGATTTAATGGTCTCAATTTCTTCAGAGTTTTATACTCTTGGTCTCACAAGTTAGCAAAACCTGAATCTTGGTCTTACAAGCAGGATGTTGACCTGAATCTTGGTCTTACATTAGAGTCTTGACCTGAAGCTTCCTAATACAAAGATATGTGACCTTACAATCGATCCCACTGTTCCTAGTTTCTTTAGAGTTATAAGCTCTTGGTCTCACAAGCCAACAAGATCCTGATCTCGGTTTCACAAGTAAGTCTTGATTAGGGTCTTGCTATTGTAAAGATATGTTGTCTTATGATTGCATCAAGAAACTGAGATCATTGAGATTTAATGGTCTCAATTTCTTCAGAGTTTTATACTCTTGGTCTCACAAGTTAGCAAAACCTGAATCTTGGTCTTACAAGCAGGATGTTGACCTGAATCTTGGTCTTACATTAAGAGTCTTGACCTGAAGCTTCCTAATACAAATATATGTGACCTTACAGTCGATCCCACTGTTTCTAGTTTCCTTAGAGTTATAAGCTCTTGGTCTCACAAGCCAACAAGATCTTGATCTTGGTCTTACAAGTAAATCTTGATTTGGGTCTTCCTATTGTAAAGACATGTTGTCTTATGATAGCATCGAGAAACTGAGATCATTGAGATTTAATGGTCTCAATTTCTTCAGAGTTTTATACTCTTGGTCTCACAAGTTAGCAAAACCTGAATCTTGGTCTTACAAGCAGGATGTTGACCTGAATCTTGGTCTTACATTAAGAGTCTTGACCTGAAGCTTCCTAATACAAAGATATGTGACCTTACAATCGATCCCACTGTTCCTAGTTTCTTTAGAGTTATAAGCTCTTGGTCTCACAAGCTAGCAAGATCTTGATCTTGGTGTTACAAGTAAATCTTGATTTGGGTCTTTCTATTGCAAAGATTCGTTGTCTTATGATCGCATCGAGAAACTGAGATCATTGAGATTTAATGGTCTCAATTTCTTCAGAGTATTATACTCTTGGTCTCACAAGTTAGCAAGACCTAAATCTTGGTCTTACAAGCAGGATGTTGACATGAATCTTGGTCTTACATTCAGAGTCTTGACCTGAAGCTTCCTAATACAAAGATATGTGACCTTACAATCGATCCCACTGTTCCTAGTTTCTTTAGAGTTATAAGCTCTTGGTCTCACAAGCTAGCAAGATCTTGATCTTGGTGTTACAAGTAAATCTTGATTTGGGTCTTTCTATTGCAAAGATTCGTTGTCTTATGATCGCATCGAGAAACTGAGATCATTGAGATTTAATGGTCTCAATTTCTTCAGAGTATTATACTCTTGGTCTCACAAGTTAGCAAGACCTAAATCTTGGTCTTACAAGCAGGATGTTGACATGAATCTTGGTCTTACATTCAGAGTCTTGACCTGAAGCTTCCTAATACAAAGATATGTGACCTTACAGTCGATCCCACTGTTCCTAGTTTCTTTAGAGTTATAAGCTCTTGGTCTCACAAGCTAACAAGATCCTGATCTCGTTTTCACAAGTAAGTTTTGATTTGGGTCTTTCTATTATAAAGACATGTTGTCTTATGGTCAATCCTTATGATCTCACTTTCTTTAGAGTTGTATACTCTTGGTCTCACAAGTTACCAAGACCTAAATCTTGGTCCTACAAGTAGGATCTTGACCTAAATCTTACAAAGATATGTGACCATTCAGTCGATCCTACTGTTCCAATTTTTCTTAGAAGTACAAGCTCTTGGTCTCACAAGCGAGCAAGATCTTGATCCTTGCCTTACAAGTAAGATCTTGATACGTATAGGCGTCGTTAATACCAAGAATTATGCTCTATTTTACAAGTTTATAAACTCCTGATGATTTTTTTCTGTAGTGCTCTCGTTTTTATTACTAAATAACTTAGAAAATATTCTTTGTCGTAGTTAACATAAGAAATGCGTTTGATTAGACGTGAACAAATGTTCTAAAGACACTGCTAAAACATAAAAAACAGTTGAGATAGTTGGCACAACGACAATTATAATGGTCATAACTTTTAGAATAATTACCGTTGTGTCACCACTTGTCCGCTAAACGTACATAAATCATTCCAAATAATCGCTTACATTCAACAGCTAATTAAATTTAATTAAATAAATCGAATCTTCGCATTATAAACACGGCGCGCATAGCAGATAAACGCTCAATATAAATGAACAGCAGGTAACCATCCTGCAACTACAGATATTTCATTATGTACTCCCATGGTTGCTGCTCAACTTACAAATAATTAATAACAAGGGGAGTCGCACGTTGACACCACAGAAAAAAGGAAAGTTCAACATGCCAACTAATGTTATAATATAATACGAGTGGAACGACGTGATGTTATGAAACTAGGGACTTTTTGCTTCTTTTTTGACCAACCTACGAGGAATATACAAGGTGATACGAAATTGAGTACTTCTCCTAAATTAAAAACTTGGGAAACTAGACCAAGGCAATTGAGACTCTTTACTGTTCAGAATATCTCTAAATGTCCTCAGGAGACAGGATCTTTATCTACCTCATTGTTTTACATTCATCAACTTTTCAAAATGCTCCTCCTTTATCCATTAGATAGACATAGACTTCAATTCTTCTCAGGATTTGCTCAAATGTCAGCAACTTTGGAACGTACTTTGAAGACAATTTTCCACATTACTTAGTTCGAAGATTCATCATCCATTCGAAAACACCAAAAGATTAGATAAAGTTCTTTTGATTCTATTATTCTCAAAATTTCCTCAAGTGTTAACAACAATCTGATCGCATTAAGCCTGGATGAAAATTTTCAACATTTCTCCGTTCCTGCACACTCTTCATCCATTCAAGAAAATTTGAAGTTTGGGTAGGATTCTTCCAGGTCATCCAGCTTTCCATTTTTCTCGGGGTTTCCTCAATCATCAGCAACTTTAGAACAAATTTAGCGGACAATTTTCGACATTTTGTTTTTCAAAGATTATTTTTCCATTCAATGAAACCAAAAGTTTGGATAGGGTTCTTCTGATCCATGCAGCTTTATGCTCTTCTTAGTATTTCCTCAGGTATCAGCAACTTTGAAAAAACTTTTGCAGTCAGTTCTACTAACTCCAAGTGTTCTGGTAGAAGATTTTCCAAAATTTATCTGATTTTCCACCACCCAGAATCCAGGCAGTATATATCTTGGCACTTTTTCCACTTGAAAGGGATCTCCACAAAACTTTTAATTAATTTCCTTAGAGTCTCTTCAAAGTTTCACTAAAAATTTGATGTTGAGTCGTTTTTTTATCTTCATTCCTTGGTCGAGCTCTATCAACGACCAGAAAAAACCCTTCTTTGTATTTTTTGTAGCAAATTCCGATAAAATTTATTAATCCATTATTGTACAGTGGTGAAATGATCCCGCAGAATTCTGACATCCAATTTTACTTTACGGCTGTTGAAGTTGAAACCTTCCCGCTGTCTTAATAATAAATTAGCGATAAAAATACATAGCTAATTATTTTTCTAGTTTATAGAAATTTCAAGTTCGTTAATTCCGTAAAATAAATTTTACCCAGTGAACAAATTTATCTTTCACTGTCTCACCTCATTTACCATGTTCATCTCGGTCAACAACGCCTATACCTAATACATATCTACATATCTATAGGTATCTAGATAGTGGATTGCTTTGGTCGGTGAACATGAGAAATACTTATAACGTTGCTAGCAATCGTTTTGAAAAATCGCCAATAAAATTCATTTACTCGTAGTTACGTTGGTACGTCTATAAAAATATGTTCCTCTATTTGCACAATCAATGAAGTGATACGCGTTCAGAATTAATTATCGATCTCCCAATCGAAGAATAATACTTTGACTTGGATGTAAATGGAAAGAAACAAAGAAAAGAATGTTAAACGTAAAATGTAAGATATTTAAACCGAACGCATACAAATTGCAAATTCCAAATAACAATCACTGATGCACTGATGGAATGTCCATTGTAACTTTTTGTGTAAACAAAGAAGAAAGAAATGTAATCATTGCATCATAAAAAAATGATCTACATCCCTGCTTTATTACGTCTGTAGTGCCCTGGTCACATTCAGTTCCTTTATATCCACTTTTCAACCCTTTGGTTCCCAAAAGTATCAAATGATTTGTTACCATTTTGTTAACAAGTTGATCTTTGGTACCGAGTGTCAATATTTACAGAGGACAGTGTTGGTAAAGATTTGTAAGTAACCCCAAAAATAAAATCACTTTAATACATTGTGTAAACATAAAATAAACGTACCTGGTGGTGAGATAGGTCGCGTACCACCAAAAACTATCACCCCTTTCACTTATTACCATCATGTTCCATTTCTTTGTAATAAAATCTTTGTTTTTAATTTTTTTAATCACCAACACCTCGTGATTATAATATGAGAGTTCCTGTGTTTTGCCCTGGTCACATTCAGTTCCTTTATATCCACTTTTCAACCCTTTAGTTCCCAAAAGTATCAAATGATTTGTTACCATTTTGTTAGCAAGTTGCTCTTTGGTACCAAGTGTCAATATTTACAGAGGACAGTGTTGGTAAAGATTTGTAAGTAACCCCAAAAATAAAATCACTTTAATACATTGTGTAAACATAAAATAAACGTACCTGGTGGTGAGATAGGTCGCGTACCACCAAAAACTATCACCCCTTTCACTTATTACCATCATGTTCCATTTCTTTGTAATAAAATCTTTGTTTTTAATTTTTTTAGCCACCAACACCTCGTGATTATAATATGAGAGTTCCTGTGTTTTGCCCTGGTCACATTCAGTTCCTTTATATCCACTTTTCAACCCTTTGGTTCCCAAAAGTATCAAATGATTTGTTACCATTTTGTTAACAAGTTGATCTTTGGTACCAAGTGTCAATATTTACAGAGGACAGTGTTGGTAAAGATTTGTAAGTAACCCCAAAAATAAAATCACTTTAATACATTGTGTAAACATAAAATAAACGTACCTGGTGGTGAGATAGGTCGCGTACCACCAAAAACTATCACCCCTTTCACTTATTACCATCATGTTCCATTTCTTTGTAATAAAATCTTTGTTTTTAATTTTTTTAGCCACCAACACCTCGTGATTATAATATTAGAGTTCCTGTGTTTTGCCCTGGTCACATTCAGTTCCATTATATCCACTTTTCAACCCTTTAGTTCCCAAAAGTATCAAATGATTTGTAACCATTTTGTTAACAAGTTGATCTTTGGTACCAAGTGTCAATATTTACAGAGGACAGTGTTGGTAAAGATTTGTAAGTAACCCCAAAAATAAAATCACTTTAATACATTGTGTAAACATAAAATAAACGTACCTGGTGGTGAGATAGGTCGCGTACCACCAAAAACTATCACCCCTTTCACTTATTACCATCATGTTCCATTTCTTTGTAATAAAATCTTTGTTTTTAATTTTTTTAGCCACCAACACCTCGTGATTATAATATTAGAGTTCCTGTGTTTTGCCCTGGTCACATTCAGTTCCATTATATCCACTTTTCAACCCTTTAGTTCCCAAAAGTATCAAATGATTTGTAACCATTTTGTTAACAAGTTGATCTTTGGTACCGAGTGTCAATATTTACAGAGGACAGTGTTGGTAAAGATTTGTAAGTAACCCCAAAGTTAAAACCACTTTAATACATTGTGTAAACATAAACTAAACGTACCTGGTGGTGAGATAGGTCGCGTGCCACCAAAAACTATCAACCCTTTCACTTATTACCATCATGTTCCATTTCTTTGTAATGAAATCTTTGTTTTTAATTTTTTAAGCCACCAACACCTCGTGATTATAATATTAGAGTTCCTGTGTTTTGCCCTGGTCACATTCAGTTCCATTATATCCACTTTTCAACCCTTTAGTTCCCAAAAGTATCAAATGATTTGTAACCATTTTGTTAGCAAGTTGCTCTTTGGTACCAAGTGTCAATATTTACAGAGGACAGTGTTGGTAAAGATTTGTAAGTAACCCCAAAAATAAAATCACTTTAATACATTGTGTAAACATAAAATAAACGTACCTGGTGGTGAGATAGGTCGCGTACCACCAAAAACTATCACCCCTTTCACTTATTACCATCATGTTCCATTTCTTTGTAATAAAATCTTTGTTTTTAATTTTTTTAATCACCAACACCTCGTGATTATAATATGAGAGTTCCTGTGTTTTGCCCTGGTCACATTCAGTTCCATTATATCCACTTTTCAACCCTTTAGTTCCCAAAAGTATCAAATGATTTGTTACCATTTTGTTAGCAAGTTGCTCTTTGGTACCAAGTGTCAATATTTACAGAGGACAGTGTTGGTAAAGATTTGTAAGTAACCCCAAAAATAAAATCACTTTAATACATTGTGTAAACATAAAATAAACGTACCTGGTGGTGAGATAGGTCGCGTACCACCAAAAACTATCACCCCTTTCACTTATTACCATCATGTTCCATTTCTTTGCAATAAAATCTTTGTTTTTAATTTTTTTAATCACCAACACCTCGTGATTATAATATGAGAGTTCCTGTGTTTTGCCCTGGTCACATTCAGTTCCATTATATCCACTTTTCAACCCTTTGGTTCCCAAAAGTATCAAATTATTTGTTACCATTTTGTTAACAAGTTGCTCTTTGGTACCAAGTGTCAATATTTACAGAGGACAGTGTTGGTAAAGATTTGTAAGTAACCCCAAAAATAAAATCACTTTAATACATTGTGTAAACATAAAATAAACGTACCTGGTGGTGAGATAGGTCGCGTACCACCAACAACTATCACCCCTTTCACTTATTACCATCATGTTCCATTTCTTTGTAATAAAATCTTTGTTTTTAATTTTTTTAATCACCAACACCTCGTGATTATAATATGAGAGTTGCTGTGTTTTGCCCTGGTCACATTCAGTTCCATTATATCCACTTTTCAACCCTTTGGTTCCCAAAAGTATCAAATTATTTGTTACCATTTTGTTAACAAGTTGCTCTTTGGTACCAAGTGCCAATATTTACAGAGGACAGTGTTGGCAAAGATTTGTAAGTAACCCCAAAGTTAAAACCACTTTAATACATTGTGTAAACATAAACTAAACGTACCTGGTGGTGAGATAGGTCGCGTGCCACCAAAAACTATCAACCCTTTCACTTATTACCATCATGTTCCATTTCTTTGTAATGAAATCTTTGTTTTTAATTTTTTAAGCCACCAACACCTCGTGATTATAATATGAGAGTTGCTGTGTTTTGCCCTGGTCACATTCAGTTCCATTATATCCACTTTTCAACCCTTTGGTTCCCAAAAGTATCAAATTATTTGTTACCATTTTGTTAACAAGTTGCTCTTTGGTACCAAGTGCCAATATTTACAGAGGACAGTGTTGGCAAAGATTTGTAAGTAACCCCAAAATTAAAACCACTTTAATACATTGTGTAAACATAAAATAAACGTACCTGGTGGTGAGATAGGTCGCGTACCACCAAAAACTATCACCCCTTTCACTTATTACCATCATGTTCCATTTCTTTGTAATAAAATCTTTGTTTTTAATTTTTTTAATCACCAACACCTCGTGATTATAATATGAGAGTTCCTGTGTTTTGCCCTGGTCACATTCAGTTCCATTATATCCACTTTTCAACCCTTTGGTTCCCAAAAGTATCAAATTATTTGTTACCATTTTGTTAACAAGTTGCTCTTTGGTACCAAGTGTCAATATTTACAGAGGACAGTGTTGGTAAAGATTTGTAAGTAACCCCAAAAATAAAATCACTTTAATACATTGTGTAAACATAAAATAAACATACTCGGTTGTGGTATAGGTCGCGTGGCTCCAAATATCTCACCCCTTTCCCATTAAAAGATGATACTGCTCTCTCTATTCACTTTGTTCAAATATATTAGAATTTTGCTTTTAATTATTGCGACCACCAAAAAATAGTTATTAGCCCTAAAGCTCTCCAAAGCCTTGAAATATTATTATGATAATGTATCATCCCCGTTTATACTTAATGACAACTTTTCCCACGATATTACGTCTGATATGATGCTCATTTAAGCTATAATTCATTCCCATTATTTTATACGTAATCATATACAATATGCAGCACACTTCAAAAACAATGTGTAACGAACGTTTAAGTTTCATTGTCACGTTAAAGTACGTGGAGGGTAGAAAAATGTATCTACAACCTACGAGTCTCGACAAGAGAGAGGGTTGATTGTTGGTTGTTGGTTGTAATAAACTATGACACCCCTTTAGGCTTTTAGTATGTAGTAGTAGGATATGAAGATATCCCGTTGAGATGCATATGGTTCTTGCGAAAGGTGGATTAGCACCCCACAAGCACCCCCTGATAGTAATAAATTATTTCTGTATGTACAGACAAAAAAATTTGTTCAACCGATAATTTATTGTCTTTTATATATTTTATAGGTGGGTAATTTAAATAGATAGGTACAGTAAAACTTCAATAACAACTCGAAAGTAGACGAGTCGAAGTTTTATTAAGTCGAATCAAATTGGTATCAACTATTATGGAAAATTATGCCCGCTACTTCGTCCGCGTGGAATAGTTACTTTCGGCAGCATTTAAAATTTTTTTCTTCTATATTTTTATTTTCTGAGCCGAAAGCCTTTTTGCCGATGTCATTGCACAAAAAATTTCATTCCTTATTTTTTACAAACTTTAAATGTCGTATTTATATTTAATCAAAAGCCTAAAAAATGTTTCAAGCCTCTAGCTTTATATCTACTTATCTAACTCTGTACCATATTCTCATTTAAATCGGTTCAGTAGTTTGGGCGTGATTGCGTAACACACAGACAGACAGAGTTACTTTCGCATTTATAATATTATAGATTAATATGGTTTAAATATAGTTTAAAATAGTTTTTATAGCTTAGTATTCAACTACTTTTATTGATCCAAATAAAAAAAACCTCTATAACTTTTAACACTTAATATTTTAATTTTCTGGGCCGTAAGCTTTTTGGACGACGTCATTACACGAAAACTTTCATCGGCTAATTTTATCCCCTTTAGGGTAAAATTTTTACAAACATATTATGTCGTATTTATTTATATCTAATCAAAAGCCTAAAAAATCTTAAAAAATTACTGAATTTCCGCACAAACTTTCCTATTTCAACCCCTAACAACCCTTTTTTCGCATTAAAAAGTAGCCTATGTCCTTTCTCAGGCTCTAGACTATCTCTGTACCAAATTTAATTTAAATCGGTTCAGTAAATTTTAGGCGAGATTGTGTAGCATACAGACAGAGTTACTTTCGCATTTATAATATTCCCCGAATTAATTTTCATCGATTTTCCCATGGGACTAAGATATTTTCCCGCAGTAAAACGTAGCCTATGTCCTTTCTCAGGCTCTAGACTATCTCTGTACCAAATTTAATTTAAATCGGTTCAGTAAATTTTAGGCGAGATTGTGTAGCATACAGACAGAGTTACTTTCGCATTTATAATATTCCCCGAATTAATTTTCATCGATTTTCCCATGGGACTAAGATATTTTCCCGCAGTAAAACGTAGCCTATGTCCTTTCTCAGGCTCTAGACTATCTCTGTACCAAATTTAATTTAAATCGGTTCAGTAAATTTTAGGCGAGATTGTGTAGCATACAGACAGAGTTACTTTCACATTTATAATATTCCGCGAATTCATTTTCATCGATTTTCCCATGGGAATAAGATATTTTCCCGCAGTAAAACGTAGCCTATGTCCTTTCTCAGGCTCTAGACTATCTCTGTACCAAATTTCATTTAAATCGGTTCAGTAAATTTTAGGCGAGATTGTGTAGCATACAGACAGAGTTACTTTCGCATTTATAATATTCCCCGAATTAATTTTCATCGATTTTCCCATGGGAATAAGATATTTTCCCGCAGTAAAACGTAGCCTATGTCCTTTCTCAGGCTCTAGACTATCTCTGTACCAAATTTAATTTAAATCGGTTCAGTAAATTTTAGGCGAGATTGTGTAGCATACAGACAGAGTTACTTTCGCATTTATAATATTCCCCGAATTAATTTTCATCGATTTTCCCATGGGAATAAGATATTTTCCCGCAGTAAAACGTAGCCTATGTCCTTTCTCAGGCTCTAGACTATCTCTGTACCAAATTTAATTTAAATCGGTTCAGTAAATTTTAGGCGAGATTGTGTAGCATACAGACAGAGTTACTTTCGCATTTATAATATTCCTCGAATTAATTTTCATCGATTTTCCCATGGGACTAAGATATTTTCCCGCAGTAAAACGTAGCCTATGTCCTTTCTCAGGCTCTAGACTATCTCTGTACCAAATTTAATTTAAATCGGTTCAGTAAATTTTAGGCGAGATTGTGTAGCATACAGACAGAGTTACTTTCGCATTTATAATATTCCCCGAATTAATTTTCATCGATTTTCCCATGGGAATAAGATATTTTCCCGCAGTAAAACGTAGCCTATGTCCTTTCTCAGGCTCTAGACTATCTCTGTACCAAATTTAATTTAAATCGGTTCAGTAAATTTTAGGCGAGATTGTGTAGCATACAGACAGAGTTACTTTCGCATTTATAATATTCCCCGAATTAATTTTCATCGATTTTCCCATGGGACTAAGATATTTTCCCGCAGTAAAACGTAGCCTATGTCCTTTCTCAGGCTCTAGACTATCTCTGTACCAAATTTAATTTAAATCGGTTCAGTAAATTTTAGGCGAGATTGTGTAGCATACAGACAGAGTTACTTTCGCATTTATAATATTCCCCGAATTAATTTTCATCGATTTTCCCATGGGACTAAGATATTTTCCCGCAGTAAAACGTAGCCTATGTCCTTTCTCAGGCTCTAGACTATCTCTGTACCAAATTTAATTTAAATCGGTTCAGTAAATTTTAGGCGAGATTGTGTAGCATACAGACAGAGTTACTTTCACATTTATAATATTCCGCGAATTCATTTTCATCGATTTTCCCATGGGAATAAGATATTTTCCCGCAGTAAAACGTAGCCTATGTCCTTTCTCAGGCTCTAGACTATCTCTGTACCAAATTTCATTTAAATCGGTTCAGTAAATTTTAGGCGAGATTGTGTAGCATACAGACAGAGTTACTTTCGCATTTATAATATTCCCCGAATTAATTTTCATCGATTTTCCCATGGGACTAAGATATTTTCCCGCAGTAAAACGTAGCCTATGTCCTTTCTCAGGCTCTAGACTATCTCTGTACCAAATTTAATTTAAATCGGTTCAGTAAATTTTAGGCGAGATTGTGTAGCATACAGACAGAGTTACTTTCGCATTTATAATATTTCCCGAATTAATTTTCATCGATTTTCCCATGGGAATAAGATATTTTCCCGCAGTAAAACGTAGCCTATGTCCTTTCTCAGGCTCTAGACTATCTCTGTACCAAATTTAATTTAAATCGGTTCAGTAAATTTTAGGCGAGATTGTGTAGCATACAGACAGAGTTACTTTCGCATTTATAATATTCCCCGAATTAATTTTCATCGATTTTCCCATGGTAATAAGATATTTTCCCGCAGTAAAACGTAGCCTATGTGTTAATCCAGGGTGTCAGCTAACTCCATACGAAATTTTATTAAAATCGCTCCATCCGTTTAGACGTGAAGAAGTAACAAACATACACACTCACACACTCACAAACTGTCGCCTTTATAATATTAGTGTGATTCGAAGTTTCGATACCTCGAACTTTATGTCACATAGTGATTCGAGTTATTGAAGTTCGACTGTATTCAATTTACCTAATAAGTGGATTAAGAGAGAAAAAAAAGTTCGTCATTACAACAGAGTAAATTTATAATTTGTTTGTTGGAAAATTTTCAGAAAATAATTCTCATAATACTTAATTTTATTTTTTTTTTTTCAGGTTCTCACAAACTCTTGGAAAAAGAACCAACGTAGAATAAGTGACTGAATGTGAGTAAAAAAATTATTTTTTGGCTCCTATTATTGCTATAAAATTACCTACACCTGGTCAGTAGTTTAAAACAGTATTCCACTTCAAGTAAGATTTAATTAAATAATTGCTGGACTTATTGTGGTATTTTATACATTTTTTATATTAGGTACCTGACTCTTCATTTTATTGGCGATTTTAACTTTTATCTTTCATTATATTAATAACACTTAATCTCCGATGGTGCACACGAGGGTCGTTAAAATGTACAAAGTATAAAGTACGTACGTAGTAACCGGTTCGTTTATATACATAAACATATAGTTATACGTACCCACAAATGTATAAAAGTTTATATTACCGCAATGCTGTAATATTTATTAAGTATTATTTCCGTCTCATCTAATAGATATTTGCACTAATCTACCCTGCGACGAATACATACTTTACTTTACTGCTAAGTACGTATAAACTATAAAGATTTAAGACTGTGATAAACTGTATGTATAGCCTATAAAATTGAAGATTGCATGTGTATGAAATAATCAACGACGACGACACTAGCAATTTGTCTTTTACTTATTTGTTTTAATAAATAGATAATAAGAACAGAATAGAATCACAAAAACAAAAATACCAACTGAATCTATTTACGATATACGTCCTTGGCAATATGTCCCTAACAACAGAGACGACTAACTTTTATGTAAATGGTAACGAGAGTCTTAATTTATTTTTGTTTAAAATAAATTTTATAGAATTTGAAACGAAACTACGTATTTGACTCCAAAGCCAAAGTCGTTGATTGATTGATACAGCATATTAAAATTATGACCGCATGCAATCTTAAATTTTGTAGAGTATACCTATGGTTATGTAGATATATAGTAAACGCGATATTTTTGTGAAGCGTTATTCCGATTGGATTGGATGTTATCCGGAACGAGCGGCGGTAATAATTTTAATCCTGATTTAGAGGAGAAACCTGTGCTTTGCCCATTCTACTAGCCATAATATTTTACGGCTGGTTAACAAAAGCCGAAAGGACGTTTAATAAATTTTGCATCAACAAGTGATTGTATACTCGTACCTTCGTATGCAGTACGCCACCTTAACCATTCCTTAATCTACGAATGAAAACCTTGACATACAATAACTAATTAAATAAGTATTTTGGTCACGAATCACACGAATATTATAAAGGCGAAAGTTTGTGAGTGTGTGAGTGTGTATGTTTGTTACTTCTTCACGTCTTAACGGTTGGTGCGATTTTAATAAAATTTGGTATGGAGTTAGCTGACACTCTGGATTAACACATAGGCTACGTTTTACTGCGGGAAAATATGTTATTCCCATGGGAAAATCGATGAAAATGAATTCGCGGAATATTATAAATGCGAAAGTAACTCTGTCTGTATGCTACACAATTTCGCCTAAAATTTACTGAACTGATTTAAATGAAATTTGGTACAGAGATAGTCTAGAGCCTGAGAAAGGACAAAGGCTACGTTTTACTGCGGGAAAATATCTTATTCCCATTGGCAAATCGATGAAAATGAATTCGCGGAATATTATAAATGCGAAAGTAACTCTGTCTGTATGCTACACAATTTCGCCTAAAATTTACTGAACTGATTTAAATGAAATTTGGTACAGAGATAGTCTAGAGCCTGAGAAAGGACAAAGGCTACGTTTTACTGCGGGAAAATATCTTATTCCCATTGGCAAATCGATGAAAATGAATTCGCGGAATATTATAAATGCGAAAGTAACTCTGTCTGTATGCTACACAATTTCGCCTAAAATTTACTGAACTGATTTAAATGAAATTTGGTACAGAGATAGTCTAGAGCCTGAGAAAGGACAAAGGCTACGTTTTACTGCGGGAAAATATCTTATTCCCATGGGCAAATCGATGAAAATGAATTCGCGGAATATTATAAATGCGAAAGTAACTCTGTCTGTATGCTACACAATTTCGCCTAAAATTTACTGAACTGATTTAAATGAAATTTGGTACAGAGATAGTCTAGAGCCTGAGAAAGGACAAAGGCTACGTTTTACTGCGGGAAAATATCTTATTCCCATTGGCAAATCGATGAAAATGAATTCGCGGAATATTATAAATGCGAAAGTAACTCTGTCTGTATGCTACACAATCTCGCCTAAAATTTACTGAACCGATTTAAATGAAATTTGGTACAGAGATAGTCTAGAGCCTGAGAAAGGACAAAGGCTACGTTTTACTGCGGGAAAATATCTTATTCCCATGGGCAAATCGATGAAAATGAATTCGCGGAATATTATAAATGCGAAAGTAACTCTGTCTGTATGCTACATAATTTCGCCTAAAATTTACTGAACTGATTTAAATGAAATTTGGTACAGAGATAGTCTAGAGCCTGAGAAAGGACAAAGGCTACGTTTTACTGCGGGAAAATATCTTATTCCCATGGGCAAATCGATGAAAATGAATTCGCGGAATATTATAAATGCGAAAGTAACTCTGTCTGTATGCTACACAATTTCGCCTAAAATTTACTGAACTGATTTAAATGAAATTTGGTACAGAGATAGTCTAGAGCCTGAGAAAGGACAAAGGCTACGTTTTACTGCGGGAAAATATCTTATTCCCATTGGCAAATCGATGAAAATGAATTCGCGGAATATTATAAATGCGAAAGTAACTCTGTCTGTATGCTACACAATCTCGCCTAAAATTTACTGAACCGATTTAAATGAAATTTGGTACAGAGATAGTCTAGAGCCTGAGAAAGGACAAAGGCTACGTTTTACTGCGGGAAAATATCTTATTCCCATGGGCAAATCGATGAAAATGAATTCGCGGAATATTATAAATGCGAAAGTAACTCTGTCTGTATGCTACACAATTTCGCCTAAAATTTACTGAACTGATTTAAATGAAATTTGGTACAGAGATAGTCTAGAGCCTGAGAAAGGACATAGGCTACGTTTTTTCTGCGGGAAAATATCTTATTCCCATGGGCAAATCGATGAAAATGAATTCGCGGAATATTATAAATGCGAAAGTAACTCTGTCTGTATGCTACACAATTTCGCCTAAAATTTACTGAACTGATTTAAATGAAATTTGGTACAGAGATAGTCTAGAGCCTGAGAAAGGACAAAGGCTACGTTTTACTGCGGGAAAATATCTTATTCCCATGGGCAAATCGATGAAAATGAATTCGCGGAATATTATAAATGCGAAAGTAACTCTGTCTGTATGCTACACATTTTCGCCTAAAATTTACTGAACCGATTTAAATGAAATTTGGTACAGAGATAGTCTAGAGCCTGAGAAAGGACATAGGATACTTTTTAATGCGAAAAAAGGGTTGTAAGGGGTTGAAATCGGAACGTTTGGGCGGGAATTCCGTAATTTTTAAAGATGTTTTAGGCTTTTGATTAGATATAAATAAATACGACATTCAATGTTTGTAATAATTTTACCCTAAAGGGGATGAAATTAGCCGATGAAAGTTTTTGTGTGATGACGTCATCCAAAAAGCTTACGGCCCAGAAAATTAAAATATTAAGTGTAAAAAGTTATAGAGGTTTTATTTATTTGGATCAATAAAAGTAGCTGAATACTAAGCTATAGATATAAACTATTTTAAACTATAATTAAACTATATCTATATCTATAATATTATAAATGCGAAAGTAACTCTGTCTGTCTGTGTGTTACGCAATCACGCCCAAACTACTGAACCGATTTAAATGAGAATTTGGTACAGAGATAGATAAGTAGATATAAAGCTTAAGGCTTGAAACTTATTTTTTAGGCTTTTGATTAAATATAAATAATACGACATTTTAAGTTTGTAAAAATTTTACCCTAAAGGCGTCAAAAATAAGGAATGAAAGTTTTTGTGTAATGACGTCGGCAAAAAGGCTTACGGTCCAGAAAATAAAAATATAGAAGAAAATAATTTTAAATGCTGCCGAAAGTCACTATTCCACGCGGACGAAGTCGCGGGCGTAGCTAGTTAATTATAAAAATTGCAAGGGTGTAGCCAGGGAGGGGCAGGAGGGTCCTGGTATCCCCATAAACTATGCTTTTTTTTAATATCTCGAAAATTTGTATTTTATATTTTTTTATGTAACTGTATGTATCAATTAAGTTTCCTATCAACTAAAAAACTATTTTAAGAAAAATATTATTGTATTATTAATATTCGCCCCTACTCCCTTGACAAAATCCTAGCTACACCCTTGTAAAGTTTTTAGACTAAGTACTAAATAATCACAAGAAGTGGACTAAAGGGACATCAATTAATTACTTAAAGGGAGAATCTCATCTATAAATTTCATGTAAAAGAAGGAAGAGTCAATGAAAATTTTATGTCAACTTTTTAATTACATATTTAAAAAATGATTTTTTTTTGTCTTTTAATGCAAAACTCATAACAAAGGGTAAATCTCACATTAGAGGGGGATAGATTTTACCAAATCTCACTCAAAAAGAAGAAGGGAGGGATTCAAAAATTAAAATAAAAATACCTTACGTAATTTAAGGTATAATCGTTAATTGTTTATGTATAATTTTGTAAATCACTTTCTACCATGGCTGTAATGGTGTCAATGGCCAGATTTCAGTTGTAAAAATCACTTATTTACAAAATTCACGACGTCCAGAAATGTTTTAGAAAAAATTACAAATCAAATTTTGTTGTTGCTCTTCTGCAAGCAATTAGTTTAACATTTGCAACAACAATCAAGCTGTTTTTTTTTTTCATTGAGTGCAACAAAATCAATGCAAGTATCTAGTTCGATTGAAAAATCATCCCAATTTGCAATTGTATTAGATAATTCAATTACTATGCTCTAAATTAAGAAATTAAAAAGAATTTCTAGGCTATTTCTGAAACAATGTACCTACTGTGCATAATTATTTGAGTATTGAATATCTAATCTTATTTTTACGAAATAATAGAACACAATAAATATTTATTTATATTATATATTTAAATTAATTACATTTATGATGTACTTCATTAATTACTTGAGCAAAAAATGGGGGGAGGAGTACAGAAAAATCTCATCAAATTTTATTGAAAAAGTTTAATTTTTTTACCTGTTTTAATTAAAAGCTCATTAAAGGGTAAATTTCAAGTGGTGGGTTTGGGGTTTACCAAATATCACTAAGGGCTAAGGGAGGGGCCCAAATAAAATTAAAAACAGTCATAATGTTAGTTTATGGTGACTACTTGTGCCATCTATGACATGAAACACAAAACCAAAAAAATATATTCAATTAATAAATTCACATGGAAAATTCAGGCATTATTATGAAAGATTTTAAAATTGCTTTTTCTATATTAAGTATTTATTGTTTATTAAGTCTATTTATTCTACATGCTACATAAGCTTTAGGTAATTATTTATTTAATTTGTTATTTTAAAATTAATTGCACCAAAGGAAAAGACGTTAAGTAGTGTATCAACTAAATATTTTTGTCCCCTATTCTGGCCTTTGATCTCAACACTAGGTATATTCTTAAAATTAAAGAAAAAATTTTTTTATTTTACTTGATATATTTGTACATATAAGTACTAGGTACACTTTGTTATGGATTTAAATTGAATTAAAAAAATATTCCTTTGATTAAGAATTCACAATTGAATTGTATTGAAAGTATTCGATCAAAAATTTAAGAAACAATGGATCATATTCAACACGACGTTTCGACCTTTTTTACTTTTATTATGTACTATTAATAGTTACGTAATTTTTGTTTATCGAAATGTCATATAAATTGTTGTAGATACCTAATGTTATAATAGATAATAGTAGTCTATGTATGTAAAACAGTAAAAAAATCAATTGTTTTGAAAAACTTGTGTCAATGAAGAAAACTATTAAGTGCTAATACTTAGTAAGAGTTTTCAAAATGGTCCGCCACAATAATACAATTCCGAACAATCACTTCCACAAAAACTGGCAAAAGTACGTAAAGACGTGGTTCAACCAGCCTGCCAAAAAGAACCGTCGTAAGTTGAACCGTGATAAGCGTCAGAAAAAATTGGCTCCGAAACCGGTCGATCTTTTAAGGCCCATTGTGAACTGCCCATCGGTCCGTTACAATTCCAAGAACAGAATTGGACGGGGATTTACCTTACGAGAATTGAAATCTGCCAAAATACATCCTGATTATGCAAAAACCATCGGAATATCAGTCGACTATCGAAGAATCAATAAATCGGTCGAAAGTTTACAACAAAATGTTTTGCGATTGAAACAGTACGTTGCTAAATTAATTATTTTCCCTAAAGGGAAGATTTTGGTACCTCACGAAGAACTAGTTGTAAAAGGTAATACATTTTTTATCAATTTTTCGTAAAAGTGGAGTTTAGGGATGAAATTGGCTTCCAGTATTGCAATACTGCAAGGTTAAGTTAAAATCGGGACACCTTGACCTACCCTAACCGCACAGAATGTTCTTAATGATTATAATACTGTGAAGCCAACTTCAGAGGATGTCGTCTAAAAAAAATTAATTGCATCGCCTAAATAGTAATAACAGTCTCGAATTAATTGCTAGGTGTGAACAGACTTTCGAAGCCGGTATTGAAAATAAAAGCAAAAGTGCCTACTACCGAAGAAAAACAATTCAATGCCTTCATTACGCTCCGTAAAGCAAGATCTGAAAAAAGAAATCTTGGTAGAAGGATTAAGAGAAAGAAAAAGGCCGCGCAAGACATTGAATTAGGTGTTTCAAACAGAAAAATGCGTGCTACTGACGATGATTACGATTAGAGGCAGCAATCTCTGGTATTATTTGATTATTAGTATCGCTGTTGTTTCACGATAGTCATAAGTAGTTGATTTATCGATACTTTTCTCTTACTAATTAATTCGTAACGAACTACTTTTAGATACCATTAATCAATCAAAGCTTGAAGCAATTAACAAATTTTGAAGCCCTCAAGAAAACAAAAGCTTCTGTTTACAAACGAAACGTGATGAGATTTCTAATTAGCTATATGATTATTTCGCAATAGATAATTAGGCATCGATTGTGTTTCTAATGCATTTGTTGGTTAATTAATGTTCATTGAATGTAAATCTATTTTTTGTTACAATGTATAAGTCTAAAAATTAGTGTACCTACAATTAATTAAACTTAAAAATATGAGGGTGTACATTGAATTTTTAGTACAAGTACATACTGTCTATTAAGCCAGTTAACGTTCGATAATTTAATATATCATTATCCTATCGAAAAAATAAACATCTTAATGGTTATTTTATTTAATTCGTATCTTTTTAATATTATTGATTAAGAAAGCTACAATATATAAAGTTCATTAGGAGGATTCCACATTTAATAACGTTCTATAGTAGACGGTCTATTTGAACTACTAGCAGTAGTTCAATTCTATTAAATAGTTCAACTGTTACAACTAATTGTAAGGTTAGACCAATGAAAAGTCAGAATTGACTAAATTTTATTAAAAAAGTTATTGTTTAATTGAATATAAACGTTTCTACTGAAAATACATTTAAAAAAACAAGTATACCTTTGTTCCAAACTAAGTTTTTTCCAAAAATGTCGAAAAAAAGTAAATTAAGTGAACTTCTAACCTCCTGGCCTTCTGACCAAAACACTAAAACTAGTGAATTAAATGAAAAGACACCTTTTAAGGAAATAAATTCAGACAGTGAGACGTTAAAAACAACTTGTAATCTACTTGTACAAACAGAGAAAGGAAAATATGAAGATATGTTAGAAACTGCTGTTAACGACTTTACTGAAGATTTAAAGCATGAAAGTACAATCAAATCCCAAAAATTACTTAAAAACTACTTCAGCAACTATCAAGAAACATCTTTTGAATTCGTTGATCCTAAACCATTAAACAGAATGCAACCTACTTATGAAAAACTACCCTCTGAATGTGACTTTAACATGATAAATTTTTCCCTTGTAAACACAGAAAATACAGTTAAAAGTTTATTAAAGCAAGCTAGTTTCGACGTAGAAATACTAAGTAATAGTCCTGTACATACAGAATGCAATTGCACTTTTTTTGAGGAGTGTGGTAATTGTGATTTGTTTAAGTTTCAACTGCCTCCAACCCCAAAGGACAATTCAAATTTTGATTTTCAAGAACAGGAAAAAGTAAAAGAGGTGATACAAGATGGAAATAGTAATATAAATAAAATCCCTTTAAGGAAAAGAAAATCATATTTAAGTAATGCTAAACAACAACAAACTTCTTTGAAACAGTTCTTTGGTGTAATTAAAACCCAAAGTGGAAATGGAAATCGAATTTCTGAGAAATTCGACCAGTCAAAAACTTTTTTTGATAAGGGTTCTGAAATAAAACAAAACAAGAACTTGGAAGACAATAAATTAGTCCCCATCAGTAAAAATATAAATCCTGTAAAAAAATCAACTGAAACTTTTTCACACTTTGATAACGAATATTCTGATGATTTTGTATTTCCAATATATTCAAATATTGAAAATGATATTGTTGAAGACAAATTTAATTCAAGTCCGCAGGATATTTTTTTATCCCAAGATAATAAAACGACTTTATTCAATGTACAATCTAACACTATTTGTAAAACAATTCCCTTGGACGAAAAAGATCATATTTTCCAACAAGGGTTAAAAAAGATAACTGAAAATGAAAATCTAATCTACAATCCCCTATACGATAATATTCCTCAAAATATAAATAAGAAATTCATTTTAAATCAGATTGAAAAGTTGTTTTCAAAAATTTTATCTGATTTTGTCAATAAGGATGCTGGACCTTCATTTAGAATTCGTACTTTCAAATGGAATAATTGTACTTTTATTAATGATAGGTAATTATTTAATAAAATAAACCATAGAAAAGGATAATAAATAATTAAAATGTAATTATAGATTAAAGTTAAATAAACGAGAAGATTCAAGATATTTAATTGTAAGATATCAAAGTTTACCTAGTCAAGCAAAATTTAACATTTTAGTTTATATTCTTGGAAAATGTTATTCTCTTGTTAAGACGAATTGTTTCTGCACGAAAAGGTAATTGAAATTTTGTACTTTTGTTACAATTATTTATAAAAATATTTGAATTCACATTTGCACGCAAAACTTGAAGTAGAGTACAGGCAACCGTTTATACACGATTGTATGCAGGGTAATCTACGTAAACTTCCAAATATAAATAAAATAATGTTTTACTCGTATTAGAGAGGTAATTCCAAACTAAATACTAAATTAAATAATGAGATATTTTTTCACTGCAAATAGAAACAAGTAAATTATATTTGTTAATTAATTTTTAGTTTACAGAAAAAAAAATACATGCAGTCATAGGTTAATTACTTTGTAATAAAAAAAATATTATTTATTTTACGTAAAATAATTATAGAATTATCCTTTTTGGTTACAGAAATACACATTAAGGGAATATAAACCCAAATTTAATTGTAAAATGATTCTTTTAATCGGGTGGTTGTAAATTAAAATTATCGATTTTGTGTTCATATTAAAAAGCATTAAATATTTTAAATTTTGATAAAAAACGCACCCAAATTAATTAAAAAATAATAAACCAGCCCCTTTGTAAAATAACCGTATTTTAATTCATTCATAATTTGTTGGCGCCATGGCGCTACGCTATTGTTTACACCTGCATACCGTCAAGTGCATTCGCACTGAACTTGACCTACTAATCTACTTCTAAAAAATCCATGATGGCCGCCGTTAGCCAATCAGATGCGTCGAATCCGGTAGCGTATGTTTATAACAATTAAACTTCCGTTCATAATTTAGTAACCCTCGGTGCTATAGTAGAGTGTACATCGTTGCATCAAAAATGGGTGTTATAATAACGTGAAAACTTTAATTGTTTCGTTTATTGAAATTTTTTAGTTTCGTGAGCATAATTCTTTTAAGAGTAATTTAGTTTAAAAAATTGTTTTAGGCTTTTTTTATAAAATCGTTTGGTATTTATTTAATTATTTACTTGTAAATTATTGATTTATTAACAAAATAATACAAACACATAAATAGCAAAATAAAACTCCAAATAAAAATAATAACAAAACTTTCCTCTAAATATTCAAATATTTTTTACTGTTTAGAGAAATTTATTATCAAATTGTAAACTATGTCGATTGCCAAGAAAAAATTAATGATGCTGTAAATTCTGTGAGTTGTCTCCTTGATGTACCCCCTTGGGAATTGGGAGTTTTAGCATCAAGCAAAGGGCTGGTTTTTGGTAATTTGGAAATAACCTTAACTTCTGGTGACAGAATAAACTTTTCCAACAAAGGTGGTAGGTTTAGTCTTCCTTTACAACCCTTTAAGAAATTCAGAAGTATTTCTTATTTTTTTAGGGACCCTTATTCCTCAAAACCCCACCGAAATTTCTTCCATTAAAACAGACGCTTCTTGTATCCTGGTGATTGAAAAAGATTCAATTTATCAGAAACTTCTTGATGAAAATTGTCTTACAAATAACAAGTTTTTGAGCTCGTTCATCCTGATCACAGTAATAAAAATATTTTTTTTTTTGGTATTTTTTTTTATATTTGACTTTCGTGTTTTTTTTAAGGGAAAAGGTTTCCCCGACACAAATACACGACTTTTTTTAAAAATATTATGGATGAAATCGTTTAAACCAGCTTTTATTTTGGCTGACGCAGATCCACATGGTATTGACATTATGCTCACTTATAGATTTGGTTCTTTGGTAGGTAATTATTGTAAAAGATAAAAACATAGTATTCTTAAATTGATTATTTTCTAGAATTCCTCCCATTTATCTAACTATTTGGCTCTACCAAATTTAAGATGGTTAGGGATACTACCCTCGGAAATAATTTCGCTTGATATTAAAGGTCAACCGTTGACCACAAGAGACCAAAATCAAATAAAATCTTTGTTAGATAGACCTTATTTTCATGCAGGTGCCAATCAGAAAATAAAGAGAGAGATAGTAAAGTTACAAGAGAAAAAAATAAAGGCAGAAATCGAAGGGATAATGAAAACTGATAATTTTTTGAGTGACGTTTATTTACCAAATAAATTTTTTACTCAGAATTATATTTAAATTTATTTCATTTAAAATGTACTTAATTAAACATTTTTAGTTTGAATATTTAATAAATAATTAGATCTTTATAAAACTGTTACCAAAGTGTTTTATTTTATATAAATTGATTTTAACGATCCTTATTGTATAGATTTAATTTTTAGCACGAATAATTCTAAAAAGGTTTTTGTCAAAAAATGTTTATTCAATTATCACAGAAAACCATTTGTATCTTTGCTTATTAAATCTAGTTAAAATTATCACTACCATCGACCCCATACATATGGGCAAGTTCTTTTAAGTTTAAAAAATCCAATTCAAAATTCCCATCTATTACTATGTCATCTAAATTAACTTCGTTATCAGGATCTATTTCAGTAACTGATAACTTGCTATTGTTGGTCACAGTGCTTTTAGAATATTTTTTTACTGAAGGACAAGGTTCAACTACAATTCCTGTGGAATTTATCATTGAAGAAGTATTTTTGATTTCACAATTATTGCTATTTTGAGAAGGGCCATTTTTAAATGGGTTTTCTTTGAAATTTAATAAGTTATCAGTATAATCCAGCAGCATGGAAGATGTCAATGAGGGTCCTTTCTGTTTAACAATTTCTAAAATTTAAATTTTTATGTTTGGAAGGATGTAGATGAAATGTATGTAAAATTTAAAAACATTTAAAGGTTTTCTACTATTTAAAATATTTAATTAAAGTAGCTACCCTGTTTCGTGTTCCTGGAAGCATTCCAACCACCCGAATCGTTAAAAAAATTGTCTGGTGTTAATGTCAAGTCAATAACAGGTATTTTTCGACGTTGCAAGGGATCCACATAAAATGTGCCAATATAAATGATCGAATCGTGTTGTGTATAATTGTTTCTTAAATTCTTTTTATTTCTCTCTGCCATTGTTTCGACTAATGCTAAACTTTTGTTGTTTACCTTTGACCTGCTGTTGGTCGTCTTTCGGTTCTTTGATTTCGAAACGTTTTTTATGTCATGTTTTCTTTTTAAGGTTTCAGATTTGTATCTCTAAAAAAAAAATATCAAGTAACGTTTTTATGGGGTCATAATTTTTACCCCTCTATTCATAATTAAAATTTATTATATATTTAAGTAACTTTATCTTGTCTAGGAATGAAAACTAAGACCATCTCTTAATTACAGTAATAATTTAAAGAAATCTGTCACTTTTTGAGTTTGTGACACCTACTTGATTTAAAAAATATTCACTGGATGTGTAGGAAACCTCTTGTATTTCCAATATTGAAAATGATATT
The DNA here is from genome assembly GCA_029378335.1 of Agrilus mali. Classification (NCBI taxonomy): domain Eukaryota; kingdom Metazoa; phylum Arthropoda; class Insecta; order Coleoptera; family Buprestidae; genus Agrilus; species Agrilus mali. The sequence goes on along the minus strand of CM055654.1, from coordinate 1,297,409 downwards.
GTTGAAGACAAATTTAATTCAAGTCCACAGGATATTTTTTATCCCAAGATAATAAAACGACTTTATTCAATGTACAATCTAACACTATTTTTGAAACAATCCCCTTGAACGAAAAAGATCATATTTTCCGTCAAGGGTTAAAAAAGATAATTGAAAATAAAAATCTAATCTACAATCCCCTATACGATAATATTCCTCAAAATACAAATAAGAAATTTATTTTAAATCAGATTGAAAAGTTGTTTTGTCAACAAGGATGTTGGACCTTCATTTAAAATGGAATAATTGTACTTTTATTAATGGTAGGTTATTAATTAATAAAATAAAGCATAGAAAAGGATAATAAATAATTAAAATTTAATTATAGATCAATGTTAAATAAACAAGAAGATTCAAGTAGATATTTAATTGTAAGATATCAAAGTTTAGCCAGTCAGGTTAAATTTAACATTTTAGTTTATATTCTTGGAAAATGTTATTCTATTGTTAAGACTTATTGTTTCTGCACGAAAAGGTAATTGTAATTTTGTACTTTTGTTACAATTGTTTATAAAAATATTTGAATTCACATTTGCGCGCAAAACTTGAAGTAGAGTATAGGCAACCACTTATACACGATTGTATGCAAGGTATTCTACGTGAACTTTCAAATATAAATAAAATATGTTTTATTAGATGGATAATTATAAACTAAATACTAATAAATTAAACAATGAGATTATATTTTTTTACTGCAAATAGAAACAAATAAATTATACTTTACAGAAAAAAATACATGCAGTCAATAGTTAATTACTTTATAATAAAAAAAATTAATTATTTTACGTAAAATAATTATAGAATTATCCTTTTTGGTTAAGAAATACACTTTAAAGGGAATATAAAGCCATATTTAATTGTCAAATGATTCTTTTAATCGGTGGTTGTAAATTTAAATTATCGATTTTGTGTTCATGTTAAAAAACATTAAATTTCTAAATTTTGATAAAAAACGCATCTAAATAAAAAAAAAAATAATAAACCTATACTTTCTTTCTAAATTTTAATAACCCTATTTTAATTCATTCATAATTTGTTGGCGCCATGGCGCTACGCTATTGTTTACAACTGCATACCGTCAAGTGCATTCGCACTTTTCCCTATAATCTACTTCTAAAAAATCCATGATGGCCCCCTGTTAGCCAATCAGATGCGTCGAATCCGGTAGCGTATGTTTATAACAATTAAATTTCCCGGTTAGAAAAAGAAACCCCGGGATGGGAAACTTGGGGCCTTAAAATTTTATATACTCTTTCTGGTTCACGTAATTGCCGATATTTGTCTCTTTATCACGCATCAGGGAAAGCAATCGTAGATGGAGCAGTCATCGCCTTACCCATTGTTGCCATATCATTTACAATTTCTGTATATACATTTTGATGTCCATGTTCCGCTCACGCTTAATGAAGAGACGGAAGATATAAACAAGAATAACTTATTTGCGATATGACAACGCTGCACCAGAACGTTTGGCATATTGTTTGGCGTTATTGTAATGGCCGCTTTGTTTAGTTGATTTGAGTTCAGAGTTGTAGCGTTGTAGGTGTTTAGTGTTTGTAGAGTTATTGTGCGATTTTCCAGTTTCCGACCTGGAAGTATTGACGTTAATTAGTGTGTAGTGTAGATTATTAAATTTGTGCCTTTTAACAGTGAAATGGATGGTGTTAAACTACAGCTACTAACTGTGATTAATGTTTAACTAATAAGTATTTATGTTTATATGGCCATTCAGTTTTCCAATGTTCTTTATTTTAGTGTTTGTATTGGTATCGTCTGTAAGAAACATATATATGCAACCAAATACATGACATTTTTAAATAAAAATAATATGCGACTTTTTATTTAATTTAACCTTCAAATTGTGAATACAGACAAAAAACAAAAGTGGTTTGTTTGAATTTGGCGGGCAAATCGCAGGGTCTGTGCCGTGCGCCATCTACGTTCACTTTCCTTGAAGACAGACAAAGACGCATGGCACCTTTCTCTCTCTCGGACAATTTATTTCCATTGAGTTTCTCGTCTCGTTGTTGTCTCTGCTTCGGTTAAAAATTTAGTAACCCTCGGTGCTATGGTAGAGTGCACATCGTTGCATTAAAATGGGTGTTATAATAACGTGATAACTTTAATTGTTTCGTTTATTGAAATTTTTTAGTTTCGTTAGCATAACAATTCTTTTAAGAGTAATTAAATAAGTTTCAAAAATTGTTTTAGGCTTTTTTTATAAAATCGTTTGGTATTTATTTAATTATTTACTTGTAAATACAAGTTCAGGTAAACTAATTTCTTCAATTATTTATTTTTTAATAAAATAATAAAAACACAACGTAAATAGCAAAGTAAAATTCCAAATAAAAATAAAAATAACCCTGTCACTGTTACATCTATGTACTTGATTCAAAAAATTTTCACTGGATGTCTAGGAAACCTCTCATAAATTTTTTGACACATACAAATTTTTAAATTAATAAAATCAATGATATTGATTTCTGATAATTAATTGTTACAATTTATTTTATTTTTCTCCTTTTTATTTAGTTGCACCCTTAAATAGTATTTTCGAAATTTTATATTTAAAAAAAAGGAGCCAAAAAGTATTTACATATTTAAAATACAAGATTACTGTTATTCCTTGTATTTCAGACACCTGTTGCTTGTTGGATTTTATTAACTTTAAAACTAGTTCTATTTATCCTTACTTCTTCCTGTAGGGGTTGAATAAATGAAATAAAATAAAAAGAAAGTAATCCTTAAACAATATATTATTATTTTTATTATTTATATGTGGTAAATAGGGAGTCTCTTTTTATTTACTTTATTTAATTTACTTTTGTAAAGTGTTTTATCTTTTCTATAATAACAAGTTAAAATAAATACATGAAGCTCTAATTTCTTCTTGCTTCATTTGTATTATTAATTAATTATTTAGTGACAGAAATTTTTATTTTAATATTAAACTCATAAAATTCCTGATAATAATAATATCATATACAATATTATTTTATTTATCGTGTTTACTTGTCGTTTTCTTACCATTAGACTCAAACGAGCAGAGCTCGGTAATTATCGGGACTCGCGAAGAGCTCATGGTCATAAAACATACAAGTCTCAGTCATTGAGTTACCTGTGGTAATAAAACTCGTGTTGTGCTCAATTTGTTATCCATTTTTATCAATTCAATCCTTTCGGTTTTCGGTGTGAAAATAGTGTTAATATTTTATATTCTTTGTAAGAGTTAGCAACCTGACAAAATTACATGGATTTTTTATATTTAATGCAAATCAATGGTGAGTTATATTAATGTATTAAATATATGTACAGTTCTTGATTTTATTAAAGCATTCAACAACTGTTTTATCACAAAATCTAGTGTACAGTAAAATACACAAAATGTGTATGCTCCCAACCGCTACCCTAACTGCCCTTAAACTCAAAAAGGTTGAAATTTTTTAAATACAATTAGGAGATACTATTATAATTAATTTTAAGGCACCATTAAGATACTTAATAATTTATTAATACATTTAGATTATTTTAATTGAAAACTATTAATTTTGTGTATTTTTATTGAAAAACTGCGTTTAAGGGTTAAAAAAACATAAATAAGTTAGAATAGGGGTCACTAAATGGTAATTAAAATTAACTTTAGGATCTCATGACGTAAGAATTTATTTATTTATTTATTAATAACAATTCCATTATATCTATTATTTTGAGCATGTTTATGGAAAATTATGAGGGTTTTTAGACTGTAATGATACCCTCTCCAACCTTTACCCAACTTGTCCATAAATTCCAAGAGATTGAAAAATTTATAAACAAACTCAGGAATAACTAAAAGGTAATTAAAATTGATTTGAGAACCCTATCACCTAAAATTTTATTTATTGATAACAATTCGATTTCTTTAATTAATTAAAGGGTTGAAAACTTTATAAACAGAATTAGGGGGTGCTATATTCAAGTTCTAATTAATTTTAGGGTCCTGTAACATAAGAATTAATTTTTTAACAGTAATTCAAAATTGTTAGGAATTAATTTTGTGTTTCGATTATTTTAATATAAATATTAGGTACAGGGTACAATAAAAAATTAAGTTCAGTTAACATTATAATAGTGACTTTATTTTTTCAGTTGTTATATGTATATAAGTACATATAAAACAAAACAATTAAGTACCTAACATTGTTTTGAATAAGTACATAATAAACTTATAATTATAATATTATAATAGGTATGTTGGTGTTCTATTACGTCCGATATAAATCAATAATTTAATTATTTATTTATTATTACACTTTTGCATAACGTAATAATTTGTAATAAATTTTTACTTAGGTATAAACGATTTTTTTACGATGCGTGATACATACATGTACTTGTGTAGGTAAATAGATTTGATTGATTGCAAAAGCCTATCGGAAGCTTTAGCATTTTAATTAAATACCTAGGCAGTTAAAATTAAAACCAAAAAATCTTCTGCAGAAACAGCAAATATGTATTTGATTAATTAACAAAGAGTATTTTATTGTTAATGTAATTAATTAGTGGAGATAAATGAGTTTAAAAAAATTATTTCAATTATATTGATTGAAATGCATTTGATTTTTGACATTGACTCATTACCTATCAATAAAACAACTTTTTAAACAATTAAATAAAAATTATGTTTCAAAGAATTAAGCAAATAAAATCGATTTTTTTTATAAAAGTCGTTTTAGATACCTAGCCAGGTAATTCTTGAGGGTTAATTATACATTGGTAGTATAAAAAGCCAAAACTTTATTACCTAATTCTCCAAAAATTAATTTAATTTAATTATTGCTAAACAAAATAATAACAAATATTTTTTTATTATAACATATAATAAGTAATATATAAAAAGCAAATAATTTGCTCAAGCAATAAATTAAAACCGCCCTTAGATATAAGGTACCCTATTTTATTTATTTATCAATTTTTTGTAAAATGATTCGTTCAACATTTCCAAAACACTAGGTATTATTAAATATGTATTTTCCAGCCGTTTGATATGATTCTACCTACATTTTATTTATTATTACCTAGTACTTTATAAAAAGTACATAAATAAATAATAACAATTAGAGATATTCGCAGAATGTTAATAATAATAATAATAATAAAATAAATACGTACATAAGTAATTTAAAATTTACTTGAAGTTATCACAAAAGTCAATAAATATGTACTTTAATATAATAACCAGAGAAGCGGATTACTAAGTTGGTATATTGTCTGAACAGTGTGATCATTAAATTTTTTCATTTTACAATAGGTACATATATATTTATGTATGTGTTTGTAGGTACCCTGAAGGGCAGGGGTAGGTATAAGATGACATTATTTCCTACGTTTAATTTATTTTGATTTACATTTGGGTTTTTTTTTTGTTAAAAATTTACTAGTATAATATATTTAATAATTTCTCCACTTTTTCATGACCTTATTATGTGAGATAATTTTGTGAAAATTATTTATTCCAAGCAGGTTTAGAGTTAAATTTTTAGTGGTAAAGGTTTTAAGATAAATAAATATTAAGAAATTGCCAGTTTATCGCCATCTACAGGTAGTTTATCATAACAAGGGACACCAAAATAAATCCAGTTTAATAAGAAACATTAAATTCTTTTTAAAAATAAAAAAAAAGGATTACAACGTGAAACAATTAAATTTTTAATTTATTCAAGAACATATTATTACCTATATTAGATAATTAGTTATTATTTTTTTTTTCTAGGTACTTATTGAAGATCTAAAATGTCTAGTCAGCCTTCACTGAAAGGGTGAGTTTATTATTTATATTTTTTTAATTGTTTTGGTTAGTTAAAATTATAATAGTTTCCCAAAAATATTAGTTTTGAATTTTAAGATTCTTTTTATGATTTTGAATAATGACTTAGGTAATGTCACCTTACGTTACGTCGTATATACCTTTGAAAGTTATTTATTAATTAGACAGATGTCCTTAAGGAAAAGAAAACTTTTAGGTACATACTACTTATAATTTATAATTAATAACAAGCTAAATGGTAGGTATCAAAGCATTTATGTATGTATGTATGTATGTAGGTACAGCGATTGTCTTGGATTCGTTTTACTTTTAATTTTTCATTTCATTTTCAAGCATAATTAATTAATTAATTATTCTTAGATACGTAATAATGTAAGCCGACTAAAAATAACTATAATATACCTACTTAAGTATGGGTATGTATAATACAACTAGGTATGTAATAACAGATGCTCCAGCTTTTAATTATTATTAATCAACGTAATAATCACGCTTCGAAATTCACAACCTTTTATTTATTTCGACAGAATAATAAGATATTAGGTAGGTATGTAGGTAAATGTATAAAGCGATTCAACAATACGGTATAATTAGATATTTCGATCAATTAAATTATAATTGACTCTGGTTTTACCTACAGATAATATTCTAACAATTTATACTACAGTAGGTAACAGGTTTGGTACAATAGCATAAAATATATACTAATTAATTAAGAAAAAAAATTTTTTTGATACAATAATTTAAATGTGACCAAGGAATTGCCCTTTAAGGGTTTTAGAGGGTGCAGAATTATATTAATCTTAGTTATATTAATTATTTAAAACTTATTTTCAAAAATAATAAAACAAAATAGTTTCACTAAATAATTTATTTCGATGACTCGACAATATTGTTTCGATCGAATGGCGATCATTATCAAGAGTAAGTTCTACTTATTATTTTTGAAAATAAGTTTTAAATAATGTTTCACAAAAGTTGCACTATCAAAAGTATCATATTAATTATTGATATTTTCTTGAAGACGTTTTTTGTTAAGAAACAGTTAATTTTTGGCCTCTTCTGTTTTCAAAATAAAATTAAAATTTTATCTTTAAATTAAAAAGTTATGATATTGATCAATTATTTTTATGGTAAAATTTTTAAATATCTGACTATTTACGAAAAAGCTATTTTACTGGACTCTAACAAATGGTTGAAATATTCAAAATTATTAACATTGTGAATATTTTAAATAAAACAAATAATTTAAGAAAAATAACAAATTAATTAATTTTCAAAGTAGATGATTTTAATTTTCATTTATTAAACATAAAGAAAAGCCAAACGTTAATCTTTTTTAACAAGTTAAAAAAATACATTTCTAATTCTTCTTGTTTCGTCTTCATTAATTAATAATTTAGTGACAAAATAGCTGAGTAATTTTTATTTTAAAAATTTCCACCCCCTTCATAATTAATTCAAATTGCATTTGTACCAAACCGATGTTTGTACATTATTAATATAATTATTAATTATTAAAAGAACATGACTATCTAATTAAGTAATAATATTTTTTTCATCACATTTTTTTATTAATTAAACAACATGTCTCAATAATCGTGGAACACACAAGTCATTAAGTAAGTTAAAAGAGTCATCAGACGCAACTTATTCAGTGACTTATTCGATCGATCGATATCGATAGCAATAGATTATTTACATACGTACGTAGTGTCTAAACATACACCTTATTAGGAAGTAAGTATAAAACACTGTTATTAATTGGAAGATTGTTTCTCTTCGTTCGTTTCCTTTTTTTTAAATTATTATTTATTTTATTTCGGAAGAGAGGAATAATCATTTAATAATGATTGACGTGGTGATGAGGGGCGCGAAAAATAGTTCGTAACAAAGAGGTGACGCAAAACAACAAGTGCTTGACCATGTTTCAGGTATCTGGGGAACCTTTTGGGTCCTCAGTGTCTAAACTAAGGCACTCCTGGAAATAGTCTTCCATCGAGAGATATAAGTGTTTAATCACTCCGTCCAATTTGTGTCCCTCATCAGCGTAACTCTGTAATTTAATCAATATTCGGATCGGCAGTGACTGGGTGCACAGCTGGTGGTTCAATGGAATTTATACTGCGGAGCTGTGGGCGTTGCCAGAAAACGTCATCGACGACATTTGATTCGACGCTTCTATCAACGCCGTCTCGCTACAACCAATCATACGTTGTCGCTGTGTTGCCTAACTACGCCAACCGTTCCGCAGTATAAATACCAGCGCATTGCATTCAGTCGTTGCCGAGACTTCGAGATGAAACCTCATTAGAGTAACTCTGTATATTTTAATGAATATTCTACTGCAAATTTTCCCAAATAAAATTTTAAGTTAGCACCACTATAGAATGTTTAAGAAATAAATACTTAAGGGGGTCAATTTAAATAAATCCGTCCGTTTGTGTTCGTGATATTTGTGTTATTACCTGATAACGGAAGAGGACTCCTGCATCAGCCAGAGCTGTTGCTAAAGCTATACCATGTTGGTACGGCGCAGTCAAATCTGCAAGACCATGGATGAGATATAAAGACATTGGTGGAATCAGTTTAGCCCTCTGGGTTGCATCTGACTCCACGTAACCCTTGTAGTTCTCTGTGGGTAGTCCCAGAATTCTTTCTGTGAATGCTGAATCTAAAATCACCATATATTTCTTACAAACCAATAATTTAATTAGGCATTGTATGTGTTTTCAATGACGACTTACTGAAATACAGCCAATCGGTGATGGGATTGACAGCGATCCCGCACTTGAAGATTTTCTGTTGGGTTCCTAGCACCATGGAGGTGACGTAGCCACCGTAACCCCAACCCCACAGTCCTATTCTAGTCTTATCTAAGAACGAGTATTTTTCTAAAAGATGCTGCAACACCGTTACTTGGTCCTGCACCTCTATCCCTCCCAGTCGATGGTACAGAGCGCGGCTGCTCTGACCCAACGAACCGCGCACATCTAATCTTATATACACTACATCACAGTGGCTGGAGATGTACGTCCCCCAGTCTATTCTAAATTTGTCCGTAACCGCTTTACTACCTGGTCTACCATTACTAGAAAAATTCAAAGGTTGTTAGCCACTTCTAATCTAATACTGATGAACTACTTCATTGGGTCATCTGAGCATATTGTAGATATGGATAGAGGAAGTGTCCCTGGGTAAGGTTTCAGTGGAAGGTGTTAGTATTCCATGGGCCAATTCGTCCAAATGCACCCACACCCTAGGAAATCCCCCATTCATTTCTGATGGTCTCCCTCCATTTCTAGAACCTGTGCCTTTCTGTTGCAGAATTAATGGGAGGGGTGTCTCAGGGTGAGGTTTTAACGGAAAGCTCATCGATTCCATGGTCTTATTCTTCTAACTGAAATCCATCCCGAGGAACTCCTCCTCCATTCACTTCTTCAATAATCTCATACTGTCCCACTCCATTTCCAAAAGGTCTCAACACAAAAAACTACTACTACTTCAAACTCATCTACGTCACTATAAAACAATTTTCCGTTCTGCTACTTACACTTCAACGATGACAGAATAGGCTGCGTCACGAAGTTCAGGCCTCCAGCTGGGCGGGAGCAGTAGTTGAACTTGAGCCCGGTTCCCTTGCGTCAAAGGCACCTCTAGGAATTGTTGTTTCGGCAACGCGAAGTTGCTGAGCTTAGGAGTCATGCGGGCACGTGTGTCGTAGATTATCTTGTGGAGTTTGTGGGTTTTGGCTGAGTGGAGGCCAGCCAAAGGGAACCTCGGACCCTCGCACTCCAGAAGGTAGTACAACATTCCGAACGATGCTGCACGAGGACTAATCTGAAGAAAATGGGCAAGAGGATTCAATATGACTTGTTTGAAAGCCCGAAAAGTAAATTACCGAAGCACTAAAATGACTGCAGTTTCCGTAATAGTATCGACTGCTCCACAGGACACCCCCCAGGTCACATGTGATGCACAAAGGCTCTATTCGTCTAGGATCGTCGGTGGTTGGATCCTTAATAACGTACAAATGTTTTTGGCCAGGTTTATGATCTTGAGATCCTAAATAGTAGCTGTTAACGAGAAAATGCATTAATTTAATGACCAATGATCAATACCAGGTTATTAATTTCTTACACTAAATGATTTTCGGTATCCCACGCTAAAATTTTAGTCACCTCGAGCCGACCGTGACTTAAGACTGCAATATGTTGTTGACTTAATGTAACATGTTTTATGTGCGTAAAGGTGTCTGTGTTTCCCTCCTGAACAGCTGCTAACAAGAGTATGCTTTGTCCATCAGAAGAGAATACAGGGTGCTCTTGAATATCCAGCCACGAATTTTCTGCTGCTCGCTCGGCATGAATCTATATTAAATAAAATGCCACAGATTATGATGAAATTTTCAATTTAAAGTTCCTGCTTTTTCGTTCGAGTATTTACCTCTATACAAGTCCAATTGGGCGCGAAGCATGTCGATACAAGACTGAGATTCTGCGGCCTGTTCATCCAGACTGCAGTTATTTGTGAATTACTCTGACCAATCCAACCTGCCGAAGTAAGATAATAATCCCTAGCAAAACGGAAATATATCGTTAGACAAATCGCGATGGCACAAAAGAATATCGAACTCACTCCTCCTGCAGCGCCTTTGGCGGTTTAATGGGCCATCTTTGAAGTTCAGTCAAGTTTGAAATGTCGAGTATCCACAATTGCACTTTCGGATTCGGCGTTCCCGGCTGTGAAAGAAATATACCAAATGATTATCCAGCTAAATCCCACCGGAGTGTCTTTTAGGGGTTTCACGTATACATTGCCCCAAGTTATAAGTACTCTATTACAACAAAACTTGTTTCAGGAAAGTTTTATCTACTGAGCATTCTTTTGGTCGTAATAGTATGACATTAAACCCCTATAGGTACTGCATTATAAGAACGTAGGTTTCCACAGTAGGAAACAAAAGTAAAATAGTCGGTAACTGCTGCTAAAATCATTATTGGATCGAAGTACCGCAGCGATTGAGTGCAGAACTGGCTGTTCATACGTATTTATACTGCGGAGCGGTGGGCGTAGCCAGGCAACGTCACCGGAGACGTTGTATTGGACGCTGCGATTAACGCCTTGCCGCTGCCTCCAATCAAACGTTGTTGATGACATTGCCTCGCTACGCTCACCGCTCCGCAGTATAAATTACGGTGTAAAACCCGCGCATTCCATTCAATCACTGGTGATACTTCGATGTGAAACATTCTATTTGAATTGGTCTCTACATTATTTTTTCTGGAGCTTTGTTGTTCCTGTTAAAATGAAGCGAATTAAATGGAATAAGCACCTTACCGTTGGATACCTAACAGATCTAGAAGGCGGAAATACGGGAGCTTGTTGTTTCGTTCCTGCGGCTGCTAATACAGCTCCTGTCGAGAACCACGGGAAGATTAATGTTCCCACTTCGCTGTCATTGAATGTGGCGAATAGCAGGTGCGTTCCGTCCCTGGAGCACCACAGCGCCTCCGGGTTCTTTAAGACGTCCTCTAAAAAATTAATCACCTTTATTAAGTAGATACAGTTACGGGGAAACTTTTTGGGGTGCATAACGAGGCCAGCGAGAAATTTCCTCTTATTTTAGACCTTTTCGGGCGTTAAAGTTTGTGGATTAACTTTAAGGGAAAGGTGTATTTTTATACGTTAATGTCTACATTCCAGTGAAATGTGCTGGGAAATGAATGAACACCTCTATAAAATACAAAAAAAGGGATTCTTTACGTGGCTTAAGTCGATTAAAAATTATTATTAAGTATCCTGATCAATTATTTAAAAAGATGTTTTCGTTTACCTTGATAGAGCCAGTCAGGAAGGCCATTATAAATAACGTCCGGTTGTCCCGTAAAAGTAAGTCTTGTGTCCGTTTCGTCTAAAGGCGATGCCCTGTAGTAAATATCGTTTTCATAGAATATTAATAAGGCATTGGTGTCGCTTATCCAGCGAACGTACTGGAGCCTCTGCGGTTGTACCTTCGGGGCGGAAGCTAATCGTACAGGGATATGATGACTAAACAGAAAATAAACTATTTTATTTTTAATTGAAGTAGGTATCTCATGAGTTTGATGATGTAATATGGTTAAAAAAAATAGTTGAGTTAATTTTATTTTATTTACTTCGTTCCACCGCAGAATAATTTAAAACTAGGTGGTAGGTCACAGAAGACTGTTATCTACAGATGTACCTGTGCTAGTACTCGTAGATGAATAAAACATGTCCTTTTACAGACATCATTAGACGTTTATAAAAGCCGCGTTTTTCACATCATTTGTATTTATTATCGCGGTGGATCTATCAACATTATTCTGCGTGGCACAGGTCCGCATGGTGCGGAATTTTAAGTATTTCATGTGTTTGCCCTGTCTAATATATAAAATATATATACATTTGGTGCAATTGTGTTTACGTGTATGTGTGTGTAGGAAACAAATTACAGAAAATTCGTCGTGCAGTAGTGACGGCGAAGCAATTTACATTTTCAACGGTGCCGTGAGCGGATTGCATGCAACATACGAGAAAGAGAGACCAGACCTGGCTTAATAACGAGCCAAATTTATCACTAGGGCTAATGAATTTCACTCGAATGATTTATACGTAACGAAAACAACATAATAAATTTACGAGAGAAATTAGGTTTTAACACAATTTTCGGTCAATACAGTGACCGATCTCGCGGATAATTGCGGGTTGTGGTGATTTGCACCCGATCACAATTTTAGAAGCTCAAAGGGGCGAAGGAAGAGATGATAGGGTTTTGTACACGACACATTTGTTACCATTCTCGATTTATTCGGATGAAAAAATAAATTACCGATATTTATTCAACGATTTATCTGCCTGTAACATAAAATAAATACATGCAAATGCTCATTTACAAAAAAGAAGCACATACATAAATCTATGTCATGGTGATTTGAGTTATCGAGGTTCAACTGCAGTTACATAATTTTTCAATATTCTTTGTATAGTTTTCATCAGGGATTTTCTATAACACCCCCTGTCTTTCCCTCCCTTACACGCCAATATTTTTTTATAGTTTTTATTTTATTCTAATTACTGGATTAATTTATCATCACTTACTCGTTGCTAACATCATAGACAGTATAGTGTGCTGTATAGGATTGTCTGAAGACCTGCAAAAAAAAAATTTATACACTCTTAAAATGAACTACCCTGAGCCGCCACTGCTCTAGATTTTTTAAATTTTTTTATTAGTTTATTAAATAAGAGCTTTTTGATTTAAACACCCCCTATGTGAATCGCCCTGAGTCGCCACTGCTCCCCATATTCTTCCTATATTCCTTATTTATACACTCCCTACTTGGACCACTTTAACCCCCCACAGATCTCTATGTGATTCCTGTACTTCTAGAATTGTGTCGTGGATTTTTTTATTTATCATAAAAGAAGAGCTTCCTGATTTGTAAATCACCCTAAGTCGCCACTGCTCCCCATATTCTTTTTGATATAGATTTTAAATTTTTTTTATTTGTTAATTATTATTACAGAAGAGCTCGCTTATTTATACATTGCCAATCTGAACCACCACTGTTATCTATGTAATTCCTATATTTGTTGAATTGTGTTAAAAAAAATCTATTTGTCATTTACATCCCCCTTTAGCCGCTACTACCCTTTTTATACTTTCTGTTACACGTGCCTTGAGTTTTGTTTAAGATGTTTTTTTTGTTTATTAAAGAAGATCTTCCTGAAAATATGTGTTGTAAAATATTAGGAGAATCCTAACGACGCAATGGGGCGGGCGTAGAAGCAAACTAATGTTACGTTCTAGACTAGAGAATTCCGCCATAAATTTGGTTCTATATTATGCTTTTACAAAGTGTAATAATATGAAAGCGTGAACGTTTATTCAACAAAAGGTATGTAGCTAACAGAGCCCATATTATAGGTATATATACCTATATATATATATGGCTTTAAGTAATTATTGTTATGTACCTATATGAGCTGTATGGGAGTAGCAAAAGCGAAGAAAAGTTTCAGAGTTTAAAAAAAAAGTTCTAGTTGAATTTCATCATGTAAATTACAGCTTACGTACCTAATTAACGATGTTCTAAAATTATTTTTGTTCTTGTATTTCATCCCCAGACAATACAATTATTTAACCCTGAATACTTTTAAAATAAAATTTTCGCTTCAAATTTCCTGCCCACGAATTGTAATATAAGGTCAAATCTGGACAATAGAGTGGATGTTTAAATTATTTAAATGAAGTTTTTAATGGTAGCTGCTTTTGGTACATTTACTCAAAAGCTACATAAATGTTGGACTTTTTTCTATTCTCATTGGGGGGAAACGAATGCAGTAAACTAAGCCGTTTTTTTAATCTTCGTCAGCATTCTGTGCACACTCCTTTGAACATAAAGCTCTCCCATTTTCAAATCCGTTTTATTTTCCGGGAAATTTCCTCCTCAAAAAAATGCCCCTTAAGAAGTTTATATTCGTCTATTTGTTCGCGCTGGAAAACTTGGCTTTTTCCCAACATAAAATAGTTTAATCTTTTATTTATCCAAGCCACTGCATTCGGTAGGAATGAATGCGCCAGGCCAGGTCCTCTTAACTATAAAACGCTCTTATCCAGAGCTAACTTTAACATTGTTCTCTGTTAAAGTCATTAAATTTTGCTGATAGCTAAATGTACCTTCTCCAAAAAATACAATTGATTTAATTGGACATTAAATCTGTGAAAAACCAAACGTTACCTTGTAGACAAAAGTGCCTTTATGTTATAAATAATGATATTTTTGTAATGCGTTTTGTCTCAAATAATTTCCATTCGGAAATAGATACTATTACAGTAAAACATTTCGTTCGTTATTTTAGTTAAAATAAGTGCGATGTAATGGGTTTCTAGCAAGAGCTACTGAAATGCTTGTTTTTTTAGTATTCAGCTTGCTATTTCAGATACGATTAACAAAAGTAATTTTCATTATTTTGAAACCACCAACAACAGAACACAGAAGACCGTGAGCAAAATTTTTTAATGGCACTGTTGAAATTGCCACGAACAACTTAGAAGCTACATTTAATTTCGTTTATTTAAATTTAGCTTAAAAAATGAGGAAAATTTGTAATCCTTTTCACAATTCATTAGCCAACCTACTTACAAATTACGTTGACTACGTATGTGACCGAGAGATTCACTCCGTAGCGACTGAATGCGGAGACTCTGTTTTTATTCTGTGGAGCGGTGGGCGTTACGAGACAACGTCACCAACCGGCGTTTGATTGGTCGTATCGATCAACGCCTTCTCACTACAACCATCACTCCGCAGAGCATTAGTCAAAGCGAAGCAGCGTCCTAGACGTTTGATTGGACGCTCCGGTCAACGTCTCCTCGCTACGCCCACCGCTCCGCAGTATAAAAAGCAATAGCATTCAGTTATGCATTCATTCGTTGCGGGGACTTTGAGGTGCAACCTTCTCCGACGTTCAGGAACAGAAATCGAGCCTATAAATAACAAATTGTGTTCGCGTAGGTACTGGAACAGTTCGTTAAAATTTTTAGTGATGAGAACACGCCCGTAGTTGATCTCAAGAAGCTGCCAGGCTTAATGAGGTATTCTTGCTTTAATTAATTACCTAATAAATGGGAAAACACGCTTTCAGCTAACGACAAGTACCCACTCGGAATATGAATTACCTCTACTACGTTCAAATCATCCCTCTCACGAAAAGGCTAACGAGATCCTAAGGTCGTTTGCATTGTACAAAAAAAAAGAAATGCTGGATTTGGTTGGAGAAGGATGTAAGTTCGTACTGAATGAAGAAAAGGAATATAATCGCTATAAGAAATTAAACGAAGGTGCAGCTCTGTAAAGAGTATTATTAAGTAGTCTAAGAGTATAATGGGATGATGACAGCTGTTTCTGGAAGGGGAGCAACCCTTTCTCACAAACAAGTACATTCAGACATAGTAGGTATAGTATTTGTCTTGCTTATCGACATCCTCTCTTAGTCTGATTAAAGGCTAAATTTGCAAAAGTCTCATCAGCCCAAAAACCTTGACCATGTTTACTAGTTCCTTTTGTGTCCACGTTGTACATACATTGTTGATTACAAGTCGTGATGTGCCGGAGAAAGTTAATTTATTAGCACTATTCCGCTATAAAGGGATAAGATTTAGCACACAAATGCGTTTCGTGGTGGGTAGAGCCGCTATCTACTGTGGAAAGTAACGCTTGTTGCGTGACCGGTTGCACTAAATCCAGCAATATTCCTCATGTGAACAGTTTATTCGACGATAAACCACAAGACCAGCAATTAAGTTGCCCTTATCACAAATAATACATCTCTTTCTCAATCATTGCCGAGCGTAGCCTCGTAACCCAATAAAAATAAATGAATTGGACGGTCAAAGTTACTTTTCCACGGTGGAAAAGGGACCGACCGATAAAATCTCAAGAACATTCACAAAGAAATTAGTCAGTTCCAGTAATGGCCCACCCACTTACCTACCTACCTACCTATCTCTCCTGTCTTGTCTGTCAGATCGTTTTACCTAAAGATATGAGGTAATTAGGGGTAGAAATGAGAAAACTGATTCTAGATTACATCCCCAACATTTGAACCTAAAAGGAAATTTATTGGGAATGATTATGATTAGATTTAGTTGGGGAGTTGTATTATTTTATTTTTATATTTAAAAAAATTGAAGTAAGTATTTTTATGATATATAGGTACCATATATTACTGAAGGTGTAGATACTAAATTATACGCTAATTTTAATTTTGATACAAATAGGAAAGGATGAGCTGACAAGTTAAACTTAATTTAAACTTTATTCCTCGCAACATGACGCGCTTCCTAAACTTTGACCCAGAATAGGACACGATATCTGGTGCAGAGATTAATAACATTAAAATTATTAATTAATCAACTCCAAAATCACGAAAGTTCTGCAACGGCTTTATTAAAATTTATTTTTGATAGTAGCTTTAGTATTTTAAAAATAAAATTGTAGTTGCAAATGATTTAAATGTGTGTACAAGTGGCGGCTCGATAACTGTTTATTTTAATAGCAATTAAGTTAATTATCTAATAACTTACCTCTTTTACATTATGTTGAAATAGAACGTATCGTAGATCTTTTGAACACTGATAGTCTTTAACATTGAGTTGTCTCTAGAAAGGAAACAAAAAAATATATATTTTCCATCGATTCAGGGCGGTAAAAAAAAAATTAATTACCAAAGTGTGATTAGTAACTAGAAGATTAACAGAAAAATTTTTATCGGTGCTTAATACAGCCAACCCTCCATCGTTGTCTTGGAAAACGAGGCGAGTCTCTGAAATCCAGGTGTGGGGCAATCGTTGTGGGTTTAGGCCTCCCTGCAACAAATTAAAATTTTGTATGTAGGTAATACAAAATTATTTTATATTGGACCGTGTCAAAAATTTTGAAGTTGAATAAAACAAAAATAATCAAAGGGTAGTGGTGGACTCTATCTTGAAAAAATAATGACCCAGTTTATACCAACATAAAGCAGGTACTTAACTTTCAAACCTTTGAAGCCTGAAGTCGACTATTTATGAGCAACAAAATTTCTTTTAACACGCAAAAAGTTCTTTAGACATCTACTTTTTGATAACACCAAACTCACAATTAGACTAAAATTAACATTATATGCATGCCTAGCCTCGAGCAACTAGTAACAAGAAAATGTGTTTAGATTTAATTTATCGAATGTATTACATACTTCCAAATATTCATCCAGTTGCATCCTCTTCCCATGCCAATAAAGCAGTTCATCGACATAGCCCATTAGAATAATTGCAGCAACTATGCCAGATATCACAATCCCAATCACTAAGAGCGAAAAGACTATTGACCACCAGTTGTGACCTTCGTATCCGTGGTATGCTAGCTCCTTTTTCAAAAATTTACAAGTCAGTACATACAAATAATAAATAATTCTATTAATAAATAAATAAAATTTCTTGAAGAGTAAGACTGCACTCTGACCTAGAAAAACATTTGAGGTAACGTTATAAGAATGAATTAATTGTAAATACGATTTAAATGTTTTTTTGTGACTGATTTTTATTTCAAACTTGAACGAAAAATAAATAATTATTTAATTGTATCGTTCTAAAAGTAAATATTTCTTCGAACATTTTAATACGTTTAAGGTTTACATTATATCTTTGTACAGGCATTTTATCGCCATCTATTATTGGGTAATTGCTACTACAGAAACAATAGCAAGTGCTACTGAAGCAGTAGCAGCAGCTATTCAATAATAGATGGCGACACAATACCTATATGCAGATATTATATCAACTCGTTTACTACAAAAGCTTTATTTGAATCTTAATCTTCAGAAATTGATTAATTAAATAATAACCTGAATAAATTTGTGCTTATAAGTAATTAGACTACAATAAAAGTGCATTCTTAATATAAATCCTACTGTTATCAGTTTAAGATTCATTCGTATCATCAACAATCGATTCAAACTCAAGTCATTTAAAGACCTATATTACATAGCCACTAATACGTGATTAATTAATTATTTCTGTCTACATAATAGGTGAATAAAAAAAACCTATCAACACAAATAATAAAACGTGAACGAGACATCTAGTTAGTAACATTTTATTAACATAATAATAGTAACTCGCAACCTGAACTCATATCTATTAATTACTAAATTGATGCTAATCTATTTTACGTGCATTTTTTAATTAATACTGTGCTTAAATAAAATAATTATGTAATGTGTTAATAGAACAGACAGAGATGTTAATTTATACTCCCCTAAACTTTTTATCACTTTCTATTTGATTTTTTTTATGGCGAACTATTATTTTTCGTATTGCCCTCGTCCGACGACAGAATATAATCTTCAGAGCATGGTGGGCAAAGTCAATAAAGAAATCTATCAATTTCGCTCCGTTATTGTTTCTTTCTTTCAATGTAAATGTGTTAATATAACGTCATTTTAGTGTAAATCGGTCATTATATTTATTATATCGAGAAAGCCGGCGTGAAATAAGTTTTCATTTGTGTCGCAAACGAAATTTAGATGACACGCCCGAACATTTTTCTTGATTTCCCATTTTGCACCCCATTCAGGACATCAAGGGTGAGAGCGAACGCGAACGCGAAGAGCGTTGCCGTCGTCTACTCACGTCTTTTTGCTCATATAGCTTTCGAAGCCCAGAATGCTTTGTCAATGTCAACTTCACCTCCAACAAGGCCCGTAAATGCGACCAAATTTTGTTCGGGGTGGCATAGGGGATGATGATAAATACCCAGGTGCGATATCGCGTCCAACTACGTATCCAACTTTGGTCCACTTACTGGCAATTTCTCATACGTTATTTATTAGCGAGTTGGAACACGATTTATAAATAATTGTATTACATCCAACAGACTTTAGAAATATATTTTAATTACAGGGACAAAAACGTTTTTTTTTTTAGACTTCTTTCTGGTTTATACAAAAATAAGAAAAGGAAAATGCATTTCCTGCATTTTTATTTTTACGACGTGTCGGTTTGTGTTTGGTGCAAAACTGGCACATTTCTTTTGTAATCAAGACCGTCAAGCTGAAAACAAAACTGCATTGTTGCTTTATTGAAGCACGAAATGAGATGCAAAAGGGTTTTGTCCTTTAGACCAAGATTACATCACGGAGTCCTGTGTAATAAATGTTCAGATGGGATTATTGTCAAGACTACGTACGTAACCGTTGCTTTGTCTGAATGTTTTCGCGGCGATTTCAATATAAAACAAAAAAACAAATGTCCGTCGCCTTTAGTCCTCGAATAGCTACATAGTACCTACTTTTTAAATTTTCATCGTGTCGTTACTATAATAAGTCGTAAATAGTCAGTCTAATGTGAAGTGCTTGGAAAATACAAAAATTATAAACTAATCTAATTAAATCTACCTAATCTATTTCTATACTAAAACTAAGTCAGTACTCAAGTAATGTCTATATTATACATACCACTATAATGCATTCCGAATGCAAGAAGGAAAAATGCAGAAAGTTTTCCTTACACAAACCCAAAACGCCAAATTTTTAGAAATACAACTTACATTCATTTAAAAATAACTGCGGGTAGCATTTTCAGTGTGCAACTGCGTTCGCTACAAGGGCGAAGGCTGCACCTCGAAGTCCCCACAGCGACTGAGTGCAGAATTGGCTCCATATCGGTTTTTATACTGCGGAGCGGTGGGCGTAGCGAGAGGGCGTTGACCGGGCAACCAATCAAACGGCTATCGATGACGCTGCTTAACTACGCCCACCGCTCCGCAGTATAAAAACCGATAAGGAGCCAGTTCTGCACTCAGTCGCTGTGGGGACTTCTAGGTGCAACCTTCACCCACATATACAACAAAGGTGTGTACTAAAAGTATGAAATTATTTTGTTTTATTCTTTTGGCGTTTTGTTTTTGAATATAAGTAATAATGGTAAATAGTTGTGCATAAAAGTAAGTAACGATAAACGGTAATTTCAATAAGTACATACAATACAGTGGCGTCTGGTGGTTGGGAGTACTGACCTCTTCGCTACCTACCTCGGCCTTTTTGGCCTTGGGATCAGCAACCTGTAAGGTCTCGTCAGGCGGCACGCGCCATGCGGTTCGATCCGTATGCACATTTGTGTGCATCCCGTTGGTAGACGCGTGGTTTCCAAAAACTGTCCTAACGACGCCACTGTGACCTCCCGATTTGACCTCTAGGAGCTATATCTATTACGTAGCGAGTACTTGGGCAGGCAGCAATTTTTGATTCTGGTTTCTTTCAGTTCTGAAACCAACAAAAAATTCACATCAGCATTTGAAAAATTATTTTTAATGACAAATTTATTATAATTATTAATGCATATTTAATAAGGACTCAACTTCTTTGTCAGAAGTGCATGACATAATTTTGTAACATGGGAAAGTTTTCCCTTTGAAAGGGATTTGTTACCAGGATAAGGAAACGTATATGTCTTCGCGATTTACTTTTTATTTAACTGACACATATATAAGGAGCAGGCTCAATTACCAGCACTCACATAATCTTCCTTTCATCCGGCATTTTTCCTCAAATTCAACTAATAAACGACCCGGAGCGTGGAAATAAAAGTTCGGAGAAAATTACAGCTCAGCAGCCGTCGGAGCACAAATTAAACTGTTATTTTCGAACAAATTGAACTGTTAACATTTTTTCCTTCGCCAACCTTTTAATACGTATCGATTAGGTGAGATAAATCTGAACCACAAAAATATTTTGTTATATATACTTATAGTGTGAATATTGTACACATGTTGGCGCCACTAAGGCAAAGATTTAAATTATTCCGATTGAGCGATTGTTGTAGAAGGAGAAAACAGTTACGTGAAAGTAATTCGCGAATACACGATGATGTTGATGTTGATGACGACGATAGAGAGATACAAACAAGAAAACTAATACATCATCGAAAAACACATTTTGCCATCAATCATTTTCTTACAGCAGCCGCGGAATTCTAAAATGAATTGAGAAATGAACGTTGCTGGATCTTCGACAAAAATAATAATAGTACTATTACTTATGAGGCCGTCACAGAAAACTGTGGGGTCATCCTCTTAATCTACCCCCAGCCCCGATTGGGTTTAGATAATGCAGGCCATAATAATTCTGCGTTAGGAAGAGTAACAGATAACGTTTCGTATATGTAAGGATGCCGTCATGATGACCTGGAATTTTAGGAGAAATCACATTCGAGAAAGGGGTCCGTTACTCCCTTTTGGGTAGATGCCAAAACACGTGCAAAAGTATTTTTTATTTCCTATACAAACTTACTAGGGGTTGATAAAGCATTTTTGGAAATAGGGGTTCACAAAAAATCTAGGTTAATTTTTTATTGTTGATATCTATTGATTTTCTAAAAAGTTCAACGAAACCTTGCACAATATTTTATATTGTTATTAATTAATATATAATTAAGTTCTGACTAAATTAATTAGTGTAAATTAATAAATTAGTACTTAAATTATTATCAGTAGGTATTTCAAAAAAATATTAATATTTGATTAGATTTAATAGAAACAAACCAAGGTATGTTTTATAAAATGTCCATGCAGTTATAAATAGGACTTTCATCAGTCAGCCCTCATTTGTGTTAATTATAAAATGCAAAACAAAACAACAATAAAACAAATAAAAAATAAACAGGTACTCACTTAACGCGAAAATTGTTACCTATAAGCTGTGGCAAACTGAGTTTATAGAAGTTGATCATAATTAAAATAAACTTACCAAATTTACACAGCCATGAACTAACCAAAAGAGCCAGTGGCGTACCTACATATGTAGGTACATAATTGAGTTCAAATTATCACTATAATGATAATAGTATCTGTACTGTATAAAATTAAAACTTTAGGTTCTGCAGGGTGAAAAGGGGACTCATGAAAATTTTATGATCCACTTCAAGTCTCAGTAATTTTAGGCCACAAAAAAACAACAACAATTATTTTCTTAGGTTAGAGAAAAAAGTGTACCTATATAAGATTTAAAATTGGGTTTCAAAGGGTAGAAAAGGATCAGAGGGATATTTTATAACCCTACTTATTGTGGGGCAATAAAAAATATATTATTTTAACTTAAAAGTAATTAAAAGCATAAAAGCATCCCTTCAGAATACTTCAATTCCAGGAACCATCCCTTTTTTATCAGTTCCTAATGATAATACAATAACTAAGTGCAAAACTTAATTTTATTACTTTAGAAGGGCATAAATATTTGTTAAGAATATTGCTAATAGTTCCCTCCTCTTAACAAACTTTTTGTTTTCAAATTTAATTTAAATAAAAACGTTGATCTTTTAAATCACCCCAAAAACTACAAATGGTAATTCTGAGGGTGTAGTTATCATTATTTATTTTTGGTTGACGCAGATTTATCCAATCGGAAAATTTTTGGACTTGGGTCCTTTTATTACGAGGACAACAATATATTAAATGAATATCCCTAGATATAGTAAGTTGTTGGGCAAAATAAGCCTGTGCCAAAATAATTCCGAACCGCCCCTGCCGGCTGCACTTATTTTCCAACTATTCGGACTTTCACTGCTTGCCAAAACATAAACACGACGTGCCAAAAATGAAATTATATTATGTATGTAATATGTCGCCAAGTACATATAGGCTACATATTTATACATACAAGTTTTTATACATATATTTAGACTCCTTACTGTGACAAACCATCGCAACAGTCTACATAGATAGAATGATTTCTATAATGTTGGTGGATGTGAATATTAATTTTTAGATGCATACTGTGAATAGGTCAGACATTATAGGTCATAGGTCATCCTATTACTTTTACTTACTACACAGAAAAAGTGTCCGTAGAAGTTACAAAGCAAAGACTCAAATCTAACGCCATATACCTAACATTGTAGGGGTAGAAATAAATGGTTTCTCCTGAACAAGAATAGGTCATAGGTCATAGCTCATGCCATTATTTTTAATAGTCTAAAAATGTTCAAATAGATACCCAAAACAAAACACCTTGTATCTATCACTTTAAGGGTAGCAAAAAGTTCAAGTTTATTAAGGTCCTACTTTGTTGTCAGCAGTAAAGTTTGGTAGTAACAAAATATTACCAATTATCGTTAAACATAATTTAAATACCTACCATAATGGTGCCTTTATATCAGTTATTAACAACTTTGTATCAGTTAATGGGAAGATTTTTCACCTTCACTCATGTGCTTTAACTTTAACACAGAGAGTTTGCTTGCTAGAATTTGGAGCCCTTTTAAATGTCCCATAAGATGTATTACTAATAAATTAAAGATCTTTTTATGTATTTCAACTTTCAAGTTTATGTTTTTTGAAGCTATTAAGATTTGATAATTAATTTAATGGTGCAAGTTTGTTACGAATACCTAAGACACTAAAATATTAGCAAAATATCACAAATAAATTCCAAAGCTTAATCCGTGTATGTTACAGTTTTACTGCAATATCCTCTTGATTATTTCTGTACCAAAAAAAAAAAATTAATTGTGTTGGTCGAAAAATATTGTTATCTTTCTTGTATGTGTGACACACTTCCAAATTGAATCCCTGAACAACACGCTGTTCGAAATAACAAAGCCATCAGTTACAAATTATGAAAATTGGCATAATTGGCCAAATTCGTACGAAAGCCTTTCAGAGTTCAGAGTTAACTTTCGGCCCCGTGTAGCTAAATCGAACAAATCCGTTGAACTACCCGCTGCTGCTACTGCTGCTTGCCCTAAATGGATTCATGAGGGTGAGCTTTGATAGATTATCTCCAATTTGCACAAGGATTTCGAGTTCGAAAACGTATTTTACGATGTACGACAGCACACCTACCTACCTACACCGACCTATTCGAAACCGTTCAGTTCCTCGAACAAAACTTCCGGCAAAAGTGTCGTAAATTATCGGTGGCAATTTCAACAACAGGATATAAAGTGGTATGGTATGGGCGCTTTCGGGAGTAGCCTGTACAATCCAAATTCAGTTCGTGTAATATATATAGAAGGTACCTATAAGAATTATTTTTCAAGTGAAAATTAATTAGGATTTCGATCATATTAGAACTCATCAAAATGCTATAGGTAGTCTCGATAAAAAGCGAGGAGCTACTAGCATCTCTTAGAAGTGAGAGAAAACGTTCCTTGACTATCTTCTTCCGTTCCTAAGTGCTGGAATCTCAGGACACTCAAAGAATCATTAAAATCGCAAAATAATACCAATAGACACTCATGGTGTCACTGAAATCTCTTGAAAGTGTGAGAAGACACTCATAGAGTCACTGGATTCTCCATGAATGGAGCAGACACATAAAAAGTCATTAGAATTTGAAAGAAATAACAGGAAACATTCATGGAGCCACTAAAATCATCTAGAGGAGGAAGAAGACACTCAGGGATTTACTGAAATCTCATAGAGTGGGAGCAGGTACTCAAAGAGTTACTGGAATCTCAAAGGAATGCAATAGACAGTAGAATCTCTTAGGAATGGTAGGAGACACTAAGGAGCCATTGGAAACTCAAATCATGGAACCACAGGAATTTTCTAAGAGTGGAAAAAGACACTCATAGAGTCACTGGAATCTTAATGAATGGAGCAGACACTTAAAGAGTCACTAGAATTTTAAAGAAATAACAGTTAATATTCATGGAGCCACTAGAATCTTCTAGAGGAGGAAGAAGACACTCAGGGATTTACTGAAATCTCAGTAGAGTAGGAGCAGGTACTCAAAGAGTTACTGGAATCTCAAAGGAACACAGTAGACACTGGAATCTCTGAGGAATGGAGGGAGACATTAAGGAGCCATTAGAAACTCAAATCGTGAAACCACAGGAATTTTCAAAGAGTGTAAGAAGACATTCATAGAGTCACTGGAATCTCAATGAATGGAGCAGACACATAAAGAGTAATTAGAATTTCAAATAAATAACAGTAAACGTTCATGGAGCCACTAGAATCACCAAGAGGAGGAAGAAGACACTCAGGGCGTCATTAAAATCTCAGTAAAGTGGTAGCAGGTACTCAAAGAGTTACTGGAATCTCAAAGGAACACAGTAGACACTGGAATCTCTTAGGAATGGAGGGAGACACTAAGGAGCCATTAGAAACTCAAATCGTGAAACCACAGGAATTTTCAAAGAGTGTAAGAAGACATTCATAGAGTCACTAGAATCTCAATGAAGGGGGACAAGAGACTCAAGGAGTCCCAGGAATCATGAAGGAATACATTAGACACATATGGAGCTACTTGAATATTTTAAGAGTAGGGGAGACACTCAGGAGCCATTTGAATCTCAAAGGTATGACAGTATTTTATTCATAGAACCACAGAAAACCTTTTGGAGTTATAATACACACATGGAGCCACTGAAATTTCAAAGGTATTAAGAGTCGACACTCGTGGAATCACAGGAATCCCCTAGAGGAGTAAGAAAACACACAGGAAGCTACTGGAATTTCAATGAAGTGGAGTAGACACTCAAGGAGTCACTTGAATATCAAAGGAATACATTAAACACTTACGGACTCACTGAAATTTTTTTTAAGAGTGAGAAGAGACACTCAGGAGCCACTGAAATATCGAAGAAATACCGTAGACACTTATGGAGCCACTGGAATCATTTAAGAAGTGGGAGTAGACCGGAAGAAGCCTCTGGAACCTCAAGAATATTAAAGTAGACTAACTTATCGACACTTCTTATGACTCACTGGTGAAGTCTAATAATATCTAAATCATGACCATTGACTAATAGTTTTAATAATTTTTTGATCAAGCCCAAAAATATTTTTTTATTAATATGTCGTCGTGTAAGACGTCATCGACTCAGTTAGACGCAATAGATGGCGACACTATTCCTCTATATGGATATTTAACAATCATCCTTCCCCCTGTATTTTTATCTTTGAGTAATATTAGTTATATTTCACGTATCGACATCTCATCGTCAGTTATAACACAGTTAACTCGTTTAAACCCTGTTGACGTCAATGTAAGCTGGCGTTAATTTGTCTCGTATCTGCAGTTGTTATTACGGTCGTCCTTCACTAACAGAGAGCCCCGGATTTTGTAGTACGTGTTCGTCTACGCTTGTTTGTTACGACTCCCAAAGGCTTCAAACTTCGAAAATGACAGATGTCATTAGGACTGGTCCTCCAGCCTTGATGTCGTTTTCCCTTGGGAACAGCTAAAGCTAACACGAACTCAACAGTAATATTCTTACAATGAAATACTTAGTACGTAATAAACGATGATACAAAAATGAAAATTTTGTTTAGGGGTGAAAAATATTGGTCAACCCCAGCGTATTTTTAGTTTGAATAGTGATGAAGAAACTTTGTCCAAAAAAAGTTTACCAACTTAACTAAATGCTAATGAACGGACCATATGCCTATCCTAATATAACTCGTAACCGAAGGCGTATCCTTACAACGTCGTCCATTCGTCGTCCTCGTAATATAAGTAGTATGTCCATAATCCAGAAGATAAACCGCCTAGACCCTCTTCGATCCGTAACTGCTGCCAAGAGACTAAGTTATTGTCTGTGTGGCTCCAGGACAACGGTTTTTCTCGAACGTTTGCATCAGTTTTCCAGTTACGCAGGGTGTGCTACAGATACTATTTTGTTTTGGGTTCATCCGTTCACATTTTCCCCTATCACTCTCGTTCCTCCACCCTCGTCAGAGTTCAGGCGACTTTCAATCACTACAGGTCAAGTTTAACTCGAAATTGTAATAATAATAACAGATAAAAGTAAAAATAAAATTTTATTGTTTAACTTTTCGATCGGAAAAAACAACCCCATTACGTTTAATTTTTATCCCCTATTTGTAATGAATAATAATAGTGTTGCGATAAAAATACTGTAAAGATATTTCATTTTATTTCAATATTACGGTATTGAACTATGTGACTGATTTATAATATGGAGCGGTGGGCGTAGTCAGGGTGCGTAATCAACGTTTGATTTGACGCTTAAATCAACGCCTCATCGCTACGCTCCCCACTCCGCAGAGTGACAGACGAACTGAGACAGCGTCATCGGCGTTTGATTGGACGTTCTGGTTAACGCCCCCTCGCTACTCCCACCGCTCCGCAGAACACTAGCAAAGCGAGACTGCGTTCTCAGCGTTTGAATGGTCACTTCCATCAAAGCCTTCTCGCTACGCCCACTGCTCCGCAGTATAAATATCGATAAATAACCCACGCTGTACTTAGTCGCTGCGAAAACTTCGAGTTGCAATATCATATTTACTCACGTAATCGACGCATTCAATGAAACTTTTGGGCATAATTCTTCATATAAACTGCAACCCTTTGTATTCGTATTATCTTTTAAAAAAAATGCTCTATTACGTTTAATTTCCATCCCCTTTTGTAATGAATACTAGTAGTGTTACAAATGAAAATATTCTCTGTTCTTTGTCGATAAGATACTGAAAGTTTTCAAACGTAGTTGAATTCCACTTGTTAACTAGATAGTTAGCAACCCCTATTCGTGTTTTCGTTGCCGGCAACTCTTAAAGATTTTCTCAAGTCGAAACTCCGAACTGCATCGTGAAAACTGAAAACAAAGAGTCCGTTTAGGAAATGTTGATACACCCACCTAGTTAAACACAAGTGGTAATTTAACTTCACTAATTAATTCCTTCAGAAAGACTCCTTTATGTCAGGCTTTCAAGTCCTCATGAGGAGCAACACAACAATTAACGCTAATTGCTTGTTAATTTTCCCCCAATTCGAATCTTACAGTCTTTAAATTTAACTACCTCAGTTTAGTGGATGGAATAAATATTTTTGTAACCTATCTAATGTTTCTAACCATTTTTTTTTATTTACGAACTGTTTGAAATTGTGGAATTTGAAGTTGTAGGATATTTTAATACCCTCTTAATTTTTTATAACGAATTACTTGAATCGTCCCATTTTCTTCTGTTCATTAATTAATGTATGGTAGTTAGGTCGTTGCAAGGTGCATGTATTTACAATTTGTGAAAGTATTAGGGTGCGGCGGGCTTCATAAAAGGCAAAACACGGTTCGAATAAGAAAACTGCACCTTTTCAGTCCTGCGATATCCTTGACATTTGAAATTATAATACCGCATGGTAACATGCACCTATCGTACAAAATTCCTCCCCTTTAATTTCCAATTATTACAACGAGTTCATTATTAGTGGAAAAATGCCTTTTCTTACACTAACTTACATATTTTTTTTATTGAATATATACACGAGGCCCTTTATGTACAAATCTCTTTGTAATATTGTAAAAAAAATATTACTGACTCATCCCACACCCTCTCCCCTGCTATTCATATTGTTATTGAGGGTTATTTGCCTTTTCTTGTACATTTGTCTCGTCGGCCAAAACAAAGGCGCCGCTACTGACTGCGTCGCGGCGGTTACACAGCGAACAATTGATTTCAACATATAAACGCTCTCTCTCCACTGCACAAAATTCTATCGATCGTGAACTACCATAATTGAATTTAACAATCTGAATTGCTTTTTTCTGTAATGGTAGGTACGTAATTAAAAGGAAAATTTAATACATAATGAACCTTCTGACTCGTTTGAATAGGGAATTCCATTTCGAAAATGAATATTATCTGTATTAAAGCATCGCATATTTTATCTTTCGCAGATAATAAATTCACACAACAACAGTAAAATATGGTCCTCTTTTTATAAAAGCTCCATGGAAACAACGCAATCGTCCTGCTCCTGACGGTGAAATTCGTGGGGGAATGCTTTTCACTAAAAGTCTCTTCAAAACTGCTTTGTTAAGCTAACTTTGTAAATATATGTATGTACCTATGTATGTAGTTATCCTACACAAAACATCGCAATTTGAATCCCCAACGGGTCCTTTATGTTTTCGGCTACCATACACTTTTATGAGGTGCATGATGCCTCCTCTTATCTCGTATTTTAAAGTACAAAGGTAAAAGAATAGAATGCTCAGTCTGTGGATCGGGTCTTCCCAAACCAGACATTTAAAAAACCTTGGAGTAAATAGAATATATTTAGTGATGATGATGACGCTCACTCTCTCACTCTGTCCCTATTGTAAAACTTTAAATATTTGGCCGAATAGGCAGAAATGGGGAGTTTTCATGCCCCAGGATGTGGATAAAACGTGCTTCCCTCTAAAATACTATACAAAACGTCTTTTATAGAAATAAAACTCACGTGAACCATCGAAGGAAACCGCCTGGAATACATCTGTCCTTCCATTTTCTCTGTTTACTATCTGTAAAATTTCCCGAAGAATCTCGATTGAATTCTTGCCAGCGCCCTTGCTTGTTCTCGATATTGTACTTCGGAGCGTTCTTTGTAGTTTTAAAAATTCGAGAAGAAGAACGAAAACTTTGCATGTCAATGATTCCCAACTTTACTTTCCATTTGCCGCAAACTTATGTTTCCGTCTCGTGCTTACTTAAGATGGTTAAATTAAATTCATCCCCATTTTTAAACTTACTGCAATAATTTTAGAATGTGCCAATTATGCAACATATACGTCAATGTGTTACCTTCATAGGTACAGAAATGTAATGCAGAAAAAATGTTAAAGAGAAAATAATCCGAACGCCCCAAGAAAATGATGAAAATAAACGATCACAGACGGGATTGTTTTGAATGGCCAGAAGGAGATAGATTATTTTTAGCAAAAGGGAGGGAGTTATAAATGAGGGTTCGAGGCTTAAGAATACGATAGGGAAAATGTGATAGGGCAGAAGAAATTAGATACTATGGAGAAAAGGTAATTACAAGTACACGTACATAAATATCTAAGGGCTTGTAATTACCTAAATTTATTAAAACTTTACTAAAAACAATTTCAGTAAGCACTTAACACTATTCTCAATTTTATTTCAGTATTACAATATTGGCATCATCAGTGGAACTGCGCTGATTACGTGGGCGAAGGTTACATCTCGAAGTACCCGCAACGACTGAGTGCAAAATGTCCTATTCGATTGTTTTTATACTGCGGACCGATGGGTGTAGCGGGTCATCGATGTATGATTGGCAGCTCATTCTCGCTACGTCCTCCACTCCGCTAAGCGGTAAGCTAAGCGAGACAGTGTCATTGACGCTTAATTGGATGCAGCATTCAACGCCTCCTCGTGACGCCCCCCACTCCGCAGAGCGAACAGCGTCCTCGACGTTTGATTAGACGCTATGATCAACGCCCACCGCTCCGTAGTATAAAAACAACCGAAGAGCATCTCTGCACTTAGTCGCTGTGGAGACTTTGATGTGCAATCTTCGTCCACGCTGTCGGCTTAGTCGTTTATAGATATTATAACCCTTTAGGAACGATATACTATTTATTGATGTGTAAAGAACTACATGTTACTTTATCTTGAGTTCTTTTGAGTGTAACTAATTGGTTGATATGGTAAATTTCTTTCGCATTGTTCGCGTTTACTCGCGTTTTGTAATATTTCGCGTAAAAATCTCGATTGAACTTTTGCCAGGGAGTTTTCGCATTCGTATTATCCGCATTCGTATTATCTTGTTGCGTTTCGGTCGTTTTTACCGCCTTGTGTTTGCCTGCCAGCCCCGTTCTTGAATTGATGCGGAAAAGAAATTTTGCATGTAAATGACTCCCAACTTAGTTGTTATCGGCCGCAATAAATTAAAGTCTCTCTTTCTCTCCGTATGTACCGTCGAATAAACGATCGGTGTAAATAAGGAGGTAAAGAATCGCCGGAAGAACTGAAATAAATCCCGAAATCGATTCTGATACATACCTAAACAACCCACGAACAGAATTCCTTGCGGTTTCGTGTATATATGTAATAGTTATTTGTGCTTTTAGATGCTTTGGGACCACTTTAAATTGTTTAAAAGTGACTAAACCCTCCATAGGTCAGGTCAGGGGGTTTGTTACTCTAAAAGGAGAAATTTCATGACCTTCGAATCCAACAAAGAGACTTGATTAAACTTAAACCCCTAATTGATTAAATTAATTACGCCCCTCTGAAGATGGGGAGTAAAATTTGACCCCCTTCTCTATAGGAACATAACTAATTTAGGGGACCCTTTGTTTTTGTTTTGGAGTCCTGAATTTAGATTTAAATTTTGACCAGAGACACCTTCTACTATAGCAATGAAAGCTTTAAAAAGATTTGCCAATTTCTCTTACAAATGCTCCACAACTAATGCTTTCTGCCACTCAATAGGTCCCATTTTTTTGGCAACCCTTTCAGAACTAATTCAGTGCCCTAAAATATGTATTTGATTTTACTAAAACAGTTCAAAGTTCAGCCCAAATACATACGTATTATGTACCTGTAGAATGTGACTGTGGCAAATAATCCGAACTTTAAAGTTACCTACTGACGCGACTCACAACGTGGTGCCGAAGGACGAGTTGCCAGGATACGCCAGTCTCTGCCAGATCGATATCTGTAGATATATGTGTGTGAGTGTAATATTTATATATATATATGTATATAGTGTTTATATATATATACAACACACACATAGATCTATATATACAAATATCTACATGTTTTCTCTACCTCCTGTTCATCTCTATCCTATCCTGCTGCACATTATCCTGTGGGTACAGACTTCGGAAAATTGAACGGTAGGATAGGGTAGTCTATTACCGCACGCCGCGCCGTTTGTTAATCCTTAAAGGTGAAGGATCAAACGCATTTATCTGATATTAATTCACAAAATACATGGGGTAATCCGATAGGTTTTGTAACAAGGTGGTTTATGTCAATTCAGTAGATACATACCTTTCCATCTGTGGGATTTTTATGAACAAAAATTAATTAGTCCGATTGCAGTCATTGATTAATAAAAGAAAATATGAACGAAAAACCACCGCAGTTCCTGATGCTTCCTTATTAGTATAGTAGCAGGATAATAAAAAAATCTGAAAAGCTTATAATTTTTACAGCTCATTGGTTTCATTATTTTATTTATTTAATGCTTGATGAATATCTAAGGGTTACTGTAACATCCCTGTCTGAAAAGTCCTTTTAACTATCAGTACAATAAAAATCAATAGAAGGGTGGATGGCTTTTTTGACCTTCTAGTTTGTAATTTTAATCTAAATATAGAAAACGAAATGTTTAACTTTTTAATTTTTACCCTGCAAATTATTCTTCAGCCTTAGTTTTTTAATCAACTAGCAGTAGAATAAAAATTAATAAAGGGATGGCTTTTTCAACGTCGCATTTTTAAGGGAACTTATTGTAATTTTAATCTTGAATTAGAAATTGAAATTTCCAACTTTTTTAATGTGTTAAGAGCACTTAAGTATGAAGGTTTTCTAACTTTTTTGTGTAAGTGTAAGCGGTTTTACTGTTAGAGTCAGGCCTACCCTTACAATTAATTCTTCAGTCTTAAGTTTTTAATTAATTATCAGTACAATAAAAATGACCCTCTTAGCTTTCTAGTGTGTAGGAATTATTTTAATTTTTTATCTGAGTATAGAATACAACATTTTAAGCTCTTTATGTATTTTTACCCTAAAAGTTAGACCCACTCTATAATTTATTGTGTGTACGTAGTTTTAATTTTCTTTTTTTTAAGTAGTTTTTAATATTATTAACTCTAGTACTTATTTTCAATTTCTGTGATTTATTATAAATGAGTACAGGGGGTAGATACGTATAGATATATATTGCTCGCTGTTGTTCGAATAACTTTCCTGTAAACTTTATTTTAGATTATAAATTTCCAAAGAATGAAAGAGTTAGTAGTAATACACAGTTAGTCGTTACGTTTTCGAATTGGTTTTGCTTTTTATTTTACGAAAACAACAGTTCAACTTAACTTTGATTTAAAGTAGGTACCTACCCATTTGTAAGTTACGGTTTCTAATTTAACTTTCCTCACTCTCTACTGTAAAAGTTTCAATAAGTTCAAATAGAAATTAGGGTAACGGTTACGATTTTCGCTATAAGTACATGGCATTTTAGAGGGGCAAAAAGGGGATGGTTTAAAAAGAAAACTATATTAAAATACGTAGTAGAATTCAAACAGAAAAATAATCATAATCAACATTAAAGATTCGTACCTATTCAGGATAAACTGAGTTTGCCTAGGTCATTTTATTTAATTTTTTTAAGGAGCTACAATATAAATAAATAAGTTAAATATACAGGGTTTTCAAGTTGATGGGCTATAAGAAGTATATGAATTAGTAGAAGGAGTTCAATTCTGAAATTTGGGCTCATTTGGTTATTGTTTATGCCGCTTCTTTTAAAAATATTTTCAAGTTCGATTTACATCCGGTTATATCGGAAGTCGATACCAACTTTGTTATTTTAAATGGAATGGTATATTTTTTACGCTGAATTCGAATAAAACGTGTAATTCTAAGGTAAGTTTGATAACCAACTTGTACACCTATGACGATCGGTTTCTGAGTTAATTTAATTTATAGAAAAAAATATTGTGATCGCAACCCAAATTATAAAAAATCATAATTTCCACAAAATGCGACTTAGAGTGTTGAAATTTTTACTAGTAATAGCTGAATATTAGTGCTAACGCCTTGACAAAATTGAATTAAATAATTTATACAGGGCGTTCAAAATAAAATTCTAAAATTGAAAAACTTCAAACACGAATTACTTCGTTTTTTCAAATGGCACCTACTATTTTTTATTTTTTCAATCGATTCCTTTTTTTATCCTCTTTCGATCTATATGGATACTTCCTATTTTATTTGAAAATTATGGAATAATTTTGAATTATTACTTAAAACAGGAAGTATCCATATAGATCGAAAGAGGATAAAAAAAGGAATCGATTGAAAAAATAAAAAATATTAGGTGCCATTTGAAAAAACGAAGTAATTCGTGTTTGAAGTTTTTCAATTTTAGAATTTTATTTTGAACGCCCTGTATAAATTATTTAATTCAATTTTGTCAAGGCGTTAGCACTAATATTCAGCTATTACTAGTAAAAATTTCAACACTCTAAGTCGTATTTTGTGGAAGTTATGATCTTTTATAATTTGGGTTGCGGTAGCGATTTTTTTTCTATAAATTAAATTAACTCAGAAACCGATCGTCACAGAGGTGTACAAGTTGGTTATCAAACTTACCTTAGAATTACACGTTTTATTCGAATTCAGCGTAAAAAATATAGCATTCCATTTAAAATAAGAAAGTTGGTATCGACTTCCGGTATAACCGGATGTAAATCGAACTTGAAAATATTTTTAAAAGAAGCGGCATAAACAATAACCAAATGAGCCCAAGTTTCAGAATTGAATTCCTTCTACTAATTCATATACTTCTAATAGCCCATCAACTTGAAAAACCGTGTATAAATAGATTAAAAGACATCGCTTTTTTCGTGGGACCCTATTTTATTTTTTCTATATTTTTTTCTAAAATAAAAGTAGACTAAGTTATTCCTTATTACATCAGCTATATGCCAGTGAAAGTCCCGTCAAAATCGGTCCAGCCGCGTCAGAGATTAGCCGGAACAAACAGACAGACAGACAGCCAAAATATAAATTTAGTAAAAATCGGTTTTTTTAATATTACAAATAGACACTAATTTTATATATTTGTATAGATTAGTACATCATAAGATATTTCCTACAAACTCGTTTAAAACTATTATTTTATTAAGATATTTTCTTATTCCTGTAAATACTTTTTGATCACACCCTGTATATATACAAGTTGCTTAAATTTATTTAAACTTGACTGTAAACGACCTCGTAGTAAACCTGCTAAACAACGTTCGCCTTTCTATGTATTCTCTGTTATCGTCTCGATCAAGGATAAAAGAGGTCGTCCTGTTATGTGGTAAATCGTGTTTTTTGTTTAC
This sequence comes from Agrilus mali, assembly GCA_029378335.1. Taxonomy (NCBI): domain Eukaryota; kingdom Metazoa; phylum Arthropoda; class Insecta; order Coleoptera; family Buprestidae; genus Agrilus; species Agrilus mali. The sequence continues at coordinate 1,262,175 of CM055654.1, read as the reverse complement.
TTTGTTTTCGTTCGTTAGTATTACGAGACAAAGTGTGAGATGTGCACGTAAAATATTAATTTGTGGTCACGAAAATATTTTGGACTTTTATTTTGTTACATTTATTAAGGACAATTTTGTGCCCTCTTTGTTACTTAATTATTTTGCGAAATAGCAATCAAGAGCAGGTACTTATTATATATATAATTTTATATTTTATTGTAGTAATTATTTTTAAGACAAAATATTAATTACTGCAGGGTAATAGAAAAAATTTTTTTGGAAAATGTTATTATTTTTTTATTATTATTATTTAATTAATTAAAAAATAATTTACCCAGAAAATTGTCTTTTGTTTCAGAGAAACTCAAAAGCTTGTTTCATCCCTTTAAAAGCAGGAAGTGGATACCAAAATAGGGAAGAAAAAAAATGGTAAGTTTTTAAAATATGTATTCCTTGATTTCATACGTACATTGTTTTAAATTTTTGAATGGTGCAAGGGTAGTAAAATTGATTACGAGTGAAGCAATATTATAGCAACAAAAATAAGGTTTTGGAAATTTTTTTTGCTTTCGTCCTTATAAACATATTTAATTAATCAATTACTGAAGTAAGTACTTAATTAAAATTAATAGTTAAAAGTAAAATTTATATTATAAACCCCTGATAAAGAACTTCATTATAAGGGCATTAAATTGATTTATTGTTGTTATTATTTTATCTGGGGGTGTTTTAATTTTTAATTAATTTTAGGTATATTTGTATACTTAAATTAAATTATTCCTACAAAACGAGGGTATAATAAATTGTTTCATTTTGGTATTTTTTTTTAGGGGATATTACAATTTTTAATTATATAGACACTTAAATTTTTAGGCCCACCCCACAGTTCATTATGTAATTTTATTTATTTTTGAATTAATTAGCAGCACAATAGAAATAAATAGAGGGGTGGCTTTTTAACTTGCTGGTTTGTATAGAAGTTATTATTAATTTAAATATGAAACTGAATATCAAAATTTCTAATTTTTTTTGCGTTAAGGGTTTTTAAGTGTAATGGATTTTATTGTTAGAGTCAGGCCTACCCTTACTAATTAATTGTTCAGTGTTAAGTTCTTAATTAATTAGCAGTACAATAAACCTCTGATAAAGAACTTGATAATAAGGGCGTTAAATTTATTGTCTCGTAAATTTTCATCTGGAGGTGTTTTAATTTTTATTTTATTTTAGGTATATATTTATATATGTACTTAAATTAAATTTCTTGCTAGAAAACGATGGTACAATAAATTGTTTTATATTTCCAGGGTGTGTTACAATGTTTAATTAGGTAGATGGCAATTGTTTGACTAATTAAGTATTTACTGGAGTAATTTCTTGCAATTAATTATTTTTTAATAAAATAAAACGTGTTTATTCAAATATCAAAAGTATTTTTACCCTGAAATTTATTCTGCAGCCTCAGTTTTTCAATTAATTGGAAGTAGAATAAAAATTAATGAAGGGCTGGCTTTTTTAACGTCGTATTTTTAATCGAAATTTTTATAGTTTTAATCTAGAATTAGAAACTGAAATGTCCAACAACTTTTTTATGTGTTAGGGGTACCTAAGTTTTAGGGGGCAGTACAATATACCCCTGATAATGAAGTTGATGATGAGGGCATTAAATTTATTGTCTCATATATTAAAAAAAAAAAAAAAATTTTCAGCCTGGGGTGTTTTATTTTTTGATTCCTATTAGGTATATATTTATATACTTAAATGAAATTTATTCCTAAAAAGGGAGAGTATAATAAATTGCTTCATATTTCCTGTGAGAGCATTTAATTAGATAGACTAATTATTTACTTTGTAGTATTTTTTTTTACAATTAATTATCTTTTATAAAACAACTACATACATGATTCCAACTCCAAGATTTTCGTGTTTGTAGTTTTTAATTTGCAATCTCCAACCCACCCTTACTGGCAAGTACTATTAAAATATATTTTTTGCATGTCCAGATATTCTAAAAAAAAGTGAAGGAAAGCTCTCTTGTGCATTCAATATTTTTCCTCGACATTGAAACCTACTTACCCTTATTACCACTTTTGAGTCGTCACAACCATATAAATACGTGTATATTCACCCCCTCGGATTTTTCACTTTTTTACGACCCTAGTGCCATAAAAAAAATTGCCAGCTCGAGCCCATGTGTTGTCTCTCGCCCTGTATGAGGACGTCAAAGTCCTGAGCTTTTGACATAATTTACTGCTATAGTTTCGAAAGCTCAGAAATTTGCGGCGCAGCGGGGGGGGGGGCATTGTTTCCGAAGAAGGAGAGAATTACTATTGATTACGGAAGCTCACCGCTGCTGCTGCTGCTGCTGCGTAACCCGAATACTTTCGAGAGACAATATCGCGGATGCTGTCACAACAATTAACGTTTAATTACTCGTCCTGTTCGTTCCGACCCGAGTCGAATAAAAAGTGTGCACCCTCAAGGAATTTCTTTAAAAAATAGGAACAGGGAAAATCGTGCCGAGTCATTCTGCTGCTCCAAAAAGCTTTCGTCATCAACGTTAATTTCACTCTTTATCTATTTTTCATCCTACAGCCCACAAAATACATATATCTACTGAGTTAGTAAAATGTGGTGGACGTCACGTAAATATATTATTTATTGGATGATGCGCCCGCAATTCATATCGGTGAAAGGAAATAAGAAAATAAAAAAGTTCGAGTATCTCTTGGTACCGAAAGCAGTTTCTGCTACGTGCTGTGAAAGGGTAATGAGTGATGAATGGCATTATGGCAACCACTCCATGTATGGTATGTATTTCCATTACGACTCTCCTTTCGAAAGTTCGAGCTCGTAAGGGATGAAAATAATATACGAACAACCGACAACAGTCTATCGTTTGTTTTCGCCAATTTTAAATGCAAACTCAGCATCTTTAACGTAAGACTGCTCAAATAATTCTTAATGACGTCATGACGACTCTGGAATAGATAATAAATAATCCGAATAGATGAGGGTTCGTTTGTCTCAAAAATACCGAGGGGTGCACATTTTGAATAAGTAATAAAATCGTCTACTTCACTTAATAATAAAATCGATCAGAATTTCGTCGTCTATTTCAGTAATTAAGTAATTAATTAGATATTGATTGAGTCAGGCAGCTTCTCTGTGTATATACAGGATGGTAATGATGATAAGGGGCTGTTCATAAAATACGTCACCCTAAAATTAGGCTTTTTTTTACCCCCTGCCCCCCGGTCGTCACGCTGTGTCACACTTTCTGTGACCCCCCTGTAAATATTACGTCACAAAAACTAAACCCCCCTGTACATGATAAATTTTGATTGATAGTACACAAATTTTGATAGTCAAAAATGTTTATTTTATTTTCATAATAAAATTTAAATAAATTAATAAATAACTTTTGTAACGAATTAATAAATAACAAGTCCAAGGATTTTGTAAAAATTCAGTAAAATTTTTTGATGAACGGTAAACGTCACGTTGCCGCAGACCCCCTGTCCCCCCTTTTATTTTATTTTCATAATAAAATTTAAATAAATCAATAAATAACTTTTGTAACGAATTAATAAATAACAAGTCCAAGGATTCTGTAAAAATTCAGTAAAATTTTTTGATGAACGGTAAACGTCACGTTGCCGCAGACCTCCTGTCCCCCCTTTTATTTTATTTTCATAATAAAATTTAAATAAATCAATAAATAACTTTTGTAACGAATTAATAAATAACAAGTCCAAGGATTCTGTAAAAAATCAGTAAAATTTTTTGATGAACGGTAAACGTCACGTTGCCGCAGACCCCCTGTCCCCCCTTTTATTTTATTTTCATAATAAAATTTAAATAAATTAATAAATAACTTTTGTAACGAATTAATAAATAACAAGTCCAAGGATTTTGTAAAAATTCAGTAAAATTTTTTGATGAACGGTAAACGTCACGTTGCCGCAGACCCCCTGTCCCCCCTTTTATTTTATTTTCATAATAAAATTTAAATAAATCAATAAATAACTTTTGTAACGAATTAATAAATAACAAGTCCAAGGATTCTGTAAAAATTCAGTAAAATTTTTTGATGAACGGTAAACGTCACGTTGCCGCAGACCTCCTGTCCCCCCTTTTATTTTATTTTCATAATAAAATTTAAATAAATCAATAAATAACTTTTGTAACGAATTAATAAATAACAAGTCCAAGGATTCTGTAAAAAATCAGTAAAATTTTTTGATGAACGGTAAACGTCACGTTGCCGCAGACCCCCTGTCCCCCCTTTTATTTTATTTTCATAATAAAATTTAAATAAATTAATAAATAACTTTTGTAACGAATTAATAAATAACAAGTCCAAGGATTCTGTAAAAATTCAGTAAAATTTTTTGATGAACGGTAAACGTCACGTTGCCGCAGACCTCCTGTCCCCCCTTTTATTTTATTTTCATAATAAAATTTAAATAAATCAATAAATAACTTTTGTAACGAATTAATAAATAACAAGTCCAAGGATTCTGTAAAAAATCAGTAAAATTTTTTGATGAACGGTAAACGTCACGTTGCCGCAGACCCCCTGTCCCCCCTTTTATTTTATTTTCATAATAAAATTTAAATAAATCAATAAATAACTTTTGTAACGAATTAATAAATAACAAGTCCAAGGATTCTGTAAAAATTCAGTAAAATTTTTTGATGAACGGTAAACGTCACGTTGCCGCAGACCTCCTGTCCCCCCTTTTATTTTATTTTCATAATAAAATTTAAATAAATCAATAAATAACTTTTGTAACGAATTAATAAATAACAAGTCCAAGGATTCTGTAAAAATTCAGTAAAATTTTTTGATGAACGGTAAACGTCACGTTGCCGCAGACCTCCTGTCCCCCCTTTTATTTTATTTTCATAATAAAATTTAAATAAATCAATAAATAACTTTTGTAACGAATTAATAAATAACAAGTCCAAGGATTCTGTAAAAATTCAGTAAAATTTTTTGATGAACGGTAAACGTCACGTTGCCGCAGACCTCCTGTCCCCCCTTTTATTTTATTTTCATAATAAAATTTAAATAAATCAATAAATAACTTTTGTAACGAATTAATAAATAACAAGTCCAAGGATTCTGTAAAAATTCAGTAAAATTTTTTGATGAACGGTAAACGTCACGTTGCCGCAGACCTCCTGTCCCCCCTTTTATTTTATTTTCATAATAAAATTTAAATAAATCAATAAATAACTTTTGTAACGAATTAATAAATAACAAGTCCAAGGATTCTGTAAAAAATCAGTAAAATTTTTTGATGAACGGTAAACGTCACGTTGCCGCAGACCCCCTGTCCCCCCTTTTATTTTATTTTCATAATAAAATTTAAATAAATTAATAAATAACTTTTGTAACGAATTAATAAATAACAAGTCCAAGGATTCTGTAAAAATTCAGTAAAATTTTTTGATGAACGGTAAACGTCACGTTGCCGCAGACCTCCTGTCCCCCCTTTTATTTTATTTTCATAATAAAATTTAAATAAATCAATAAATAACTTTTGTAACGAATTAATAAATAACAAGTCCAAGGATTCTGTAAAAAATCAGTAAAATTTTTTGATGAACGGTAAACGTCACGTTGCCGCAGACCCCCTGTCCCCCCTTTTATTTTATTTTCATAATAAAATTTAAATAAATCAATAAATAACTTTTGTAACGAATTAATAAATAACAAGTCCAAGGATTCTGTAAAAATTCAGTAAAATTTTTTGATGAACGGTAAACGTCACGTTGCCGCAGACCTCCTGTCCCCCCTTTTATTTTATTTTCATAATAAAATTTAAATAAATCAATAAATAACTTTTGTAACGAATTAATAAATAACAAGTCCAAGGATTCTGTAAAAATTCAGTAAAATTTTTTGATGAACGGTAAACGTCACGTTGCCGCAGACCTCCTGTCCCCCCTTTTATTTTATTTTCATAATAAAATTTAAATAAATCAATAAATAACTTTTGTAACGAATTAATAAATAACAAGTCCAAGGATTCTGTAAAAAATCAGTAAAATTTTTTGATGAACGGTAAACGTCACGTTGCCGCAGACCCCCTGTCCCCCCTTTTATTTTATTTTCATAATAAAATTTAAATAAATTAATAAATAACTTTTGTAACGAATTAATAAATAACAAGTCCAAGGATTCTGTAAAAATTCAGTAAAATTTTTTGATGAACGGTAAACGTCACGTTGCCGCAGACCTCCTGTCCCCCCTTTTATTTTATTTTCATAATAAAATTTAAATAAATCAATAAATAACTTTTGTAACGAATTAATAAATAACAAGTCCAAGGATTCTGTAAAAAATCAGTAAAATTTTTTGATGAACGGTAAACGTCACGTTGCCGCAGACCCCCTGTCCCCCCTTTTATTTTATTTTCATAATAAAATTTAAATAAATCAATAAATAACTTTTGTAACGAATTAATAAATAACAAGTCCAAGGATTCTGTAAAAATTCAGTAAAATTTTTTGATGAACGGTAAACGTCACGTTGCCGCAGACCTCCTGTCCCCCCTTTTATTTTATTTTCATAATAAAATTTAAATAAATCAATAAATAACTTTTGTAACGAATTAATAAATAACAAGTCCAAGGATTCTGTAAAAATTCAGTAAAATTTTTTGATGAACGGTAAACGTCACGTTGCCGCAGACCTCCTGTCCCCCCTTTTATTTTATTTTCATAATAAAATTTAAATAAATCAATAAATAACTTTTGTAACGAATTAATAAATAACAAGTCCAAGGATTCTGTAAAAATTCAGTAAAATTTTTTGATGAACGGTAAACGTCACGTTGCCGCAGACCCCCTGTCCCCCCTTTTATTTTATTTTCATAATAAAATTTAAATAAATCAATAAATAACTTTTGTAACGAATTAATAAATAACAAGTCCAAGGATTCTGTAAAAATTCAGTAAAATTTTTTGATGAACGGTAAACGTCACGTTGCCGCAGACCTCCTGTCCCCCCTTTTATTTTATTTTCATAATAAAATTTAAATAAATCAATAAATAACTTTTGTAACGAATTAATAAATAACAAGTCCAAGGATTCTGTAAAAAATCAGTAAAATTTTTTGATGAACGGTAAACGTCACGTTGCCGCAGACCCCCTGTCCCCCCTTTTATTTTATTTTCATAATAAAATTTAAATAAATCAATAAATAACTTTTGTAACGAATTAATAAATAACAAGTCCAAGGATTCTGTAAAAATTCAGTAAAATTTTTTGATGAACGGTAAACGTCACGTTGCCGCAGACCTCCTGTCCCCCCTTTTATTTTATTTTCATAATAAAATTTAAATAAATCAATAAATAACTTTTGTAACGAATTAATAAATAACAAGTCCAAGGATTCTGTAAAAAATCAGTAAAATTTTTTGATGAACGGTAAACGTCACGTTGCCGCAGACCCCCTGTCCCCCCTTTTATTTTATTTTCATAATAAAATTTAAATAAATCAATAAATAACTTTTGTAACGAATTAATAAATAACAAGTCCAAGGATTCTGTAAAAATTCAGTAAAATTTTTTGATGAACGGTAAACGTCACGTTGCCGCAGACCCCCTGTCCCCCCTTTTATTTTATTTTCATAATAAAATTAAAATAAATCAATAAATAACTTTTGTAACGAATTAATAAATAACAAGTCCAAGGATTCTGTAAAAATTCAGTAAAATTTTTTGATGAACGGTAAACGTCACGTTGCCGCAGACCTCCTGTCCCCCCTTTTATTTTATTTTCATAATAAAATTTAAATAAATCAATAAATAACTTTTGTAACGAATTAATAAATAACAAGTCCAAGGATTCTGTAAAAAATCAGTAAAATTTTTTGATGAACGGTAAACGTCACGTTGCCGCAGACCCCCTGTCCCCCCTTTTATTTTATTTTCATAATAAAATTTAAATAAATCAATAAATAACTTTTGTAACGAATTAATAAATAACAAGTCCAAGGATTCTGTAAAAATTCAGTAAAATTTTTTGATGAACGGTAAACGTCACGTTGCCGCAGACCCCCTGTCCCCCCTTTTATTTTATTTTCATAATAAAATTTAAATAAATCAATAAATAACTTTTGTAACGAATTAATAAATAACAAGTCCAAGGATTCTGTAAAAATTCAGTAAAATTTTTTGATGAACGGTAAACGTCACGTTGCCGCAGACCCCCTGTCCCCCCTTTTATTTTATTTTCATAATAAAATTTAAATAAATCAATAAATAACTTTTGTAACGAATTAATAAATAACAAGTCCAAGGATTCTGTAAAAATTCAGTAAAATTTTTTGATGAACGGTAAACGTCACGTTGCCGCAGACCCCCTGTCCCCCCTTTTATTTTATTTTCATAATAAAATTTAAATAAATCAATAAATAACTTTTGTAACGAATTAATAAATAACAAGTCCAAGGATTCTGTAAAAATTCAGTAAAATTTTTTGATGAACGGTAAACGTCACGTTGCCGCAGACCTCCTGTCCCCCCTTTTATTTTATTTTCATAATAAAATTTAAATAAATCAATAAATAACTTTTGTAACGAATTAATAAATAACAAGTCCAAGGATTCTGTAAAAATTCAGTAAAATTTTTTGATGAACGGTAAACGTCACGTTGCCGCAGACCCCCTGTCCCCCCTTTTATTTTATTTTCATAATAAAATTTAAATAAATCAATAAATAACTTTTGTAACGAATTAATAAATAACAAGTCCAAGGATTCTGTAAAAATTCAGTAAAATTTTTTGATGAACGGTAAACGTCACGTTGCCGCAGACCTCCTGTCCCCCCTTTTATTTTATTTTCATAATAAAATTTAAATAAATCAATAAATAACTTTTGTAACGAATTAATAAATAACAAGTCCAAGGATTCTGTAAAAATTCAGTAAAATTTTTTGATGAACGGTAAACGTCACGTTGCCGCAGACCTCCTGTCCCCCCTTTTATTTTATTTTCATAATAAAATTTAAATAAATCAATAAATAACTTTTGTAACGAATTAATAAATAACAAGTCCAAGGATTCTGTAAAAATTCAGTAAAATTTTTTGATGAACGGTAAACGTCACGTTGCCGCAGACCCCCTGTCCCCCCTTTTATTTTATTTTCATAATAAAATTTAAATAAAGCAATAAATAACTTTTGTAACGAATTAATAAATAACAAGTCCAAGGATTCTGTAAAAATTCAGTAAAATTTTTTGATGAACGGTAAACGTCACGTTGCCGCAGACCTCCTGTCCCCCCTTTTATTTTATTTTCATAATAAAATTTAAATAAATCAATAAATAACTTTTGTAACGAATTAATAAATAACAAGTCCAAGGATTCTGTAAAAATTCAGTAAAATTTTTTGATGAACGGTAAACGTCACGTTGCCGCAGACCTCCTGTCCCCCCTTGTCACATCTTGTCACACTCAGCAAGACCCCTCCCCCTCTTGTATGCGAACGTATTTTATGAACGGCCCCTAAGACCCGTAAATTAAAAAGGAAAAGGGCTCATATATTTTCTGTTGCTTTTTTTGAACTGAAAACCGCTAGTAGTGTTACTTTACTTTCTATTACACTTTCAATTAGGGTAAATTTTTTTGAATGATTTTCTTGTTCTTAAGGGTACACAGTAACAATTTTTAACATCGTCATGCACTTTGGGAATTCGAATTCGGCTGTTGTTTTTTTACTCTTTGGTTTGTCATAGGTTTCTCATTATAGGGTACGTATCGTCGTGTGTTGGCTTCCCCAATTCATTGCCTTCACAGTCATGTTTTGTTATGTTTTCTTATTTATTGTGGGGGATGCTGCCTAAGTTGTTAAACGCCCTTTTTTATTAACGTGCCCCCTGAAGCACGGTCAGTCAAACTAAAGCCCAAGCCCACTCACTGGTTAGTTACGTTACCCCGATCGATCACCCATCCAAGTACTAGCCAGAGAGAACGTTGCTTAACTCCGCTTACCGTTCGATCGACCCCTAAGCCAGTGCGTTGTGCAGTACGACTCACATATTAATAAAAAAAAAAAATATATAAGCTTTCGATAAGAACTAAAATTCTCGTATAAATATTCTTGGTACTATTAGACATTTTTTTGACATTTTTAATTTGATTATTCTTGCTAAATCAACCGAATAAAACCGTAAAAGACCCAATTAGGGTTGTCATCTAGCTGGCTTCAAATTCAATTTAATTTTTATCTTTTACTTTCTACGTAACTTCTATTTCTAGATGTCATTTAAGCGCCAACTCAATTTCACTTCTTCATTGAATGATAAATGTTAATTGCTTTAATGTCCAATTAAAAACTGATTTTTGACACGAAAGCGCCTAGCTTCTCTCTTTAATAGGTCGATTATTATGAAGTGTACATTCGAAATCGCGTGTCGACGTAGCGTGCAAGCATTTTCACGCAAGGTTCCTTTTTCTTTTTCACAGCTAATGCAAGTGCCCCACCTGTTCAATCCTTAATTGGCGATAAACGGAATTTAAAACCTTTTCAACCCCATAAACACAAAATAAAAAACTTACATTAAATAACTGGGTCTTTGTAAGTTGAAAAATACTTATTGATATTTTTGAATGAACTTGTCATCAGTTTTATTGATTATTAAATTAGTATTAAGTACAATTAACTACCCCATTAGAAATTGTTGTTATTAGAACATATTTTAATCATGTTGTGTTCAACTTTATGAATGCAGTTTACAGTCAATTTAGTTAAACCAAAACGGTCGTAAAACTGTTTCGATTTAGAATAACTACCCACTACTGGGTGGTAAAATTCACTCTCGATTCGTTTTTACTTTACTTTACTTTACTTTACTGTTAACGTTAACATTCATAAAATATTTTACCACAGTTAAGTATAGTTACAGTTGTAAAATTTAACAGCATCTATTCGGAACTTTATAGTTTACAGTCCGAACAATAAAAGAGGGGAAAAATATTTTCGTTTACACAGTATAATATACGGCGTTTAAAAAAGTTGTGAATCGCTTTTTTATTTCATATTAAAGTAGCTGCAAAATAGCGTTGTATTGTTGTTGTTGTTCTGCTTTCAGGCCTTCAATTTATTTTTGTCCTATATTTTATGGGGGTCTAAAATTATAAATATCTGCATACAGGTATTTTGTCGCCATCTGTTATTGTGTGTTTACTGCTTACAAAAATATTTCTTTTGTATTAGTAGCAATAGATGGCGATATAATGCATACAGGGTTTTTCAAGTTGATGGGCTATTAGAAGTATATGAATTAGTAGAAGGAATTCAATTCTGAAACTTGGGCTCATTTGGTTATTGTTTATGCCGCTTCTTTTAAAAATATTTTCAAGTTCGATTTACATCCGGTTATACCGGAAGTCGATACCAACTTTGTTATTTTTAATGAAATGGTATATTTTTTACGGTGAATTCGAATAAAACGTGTAATTCTAAGGTAAGTTTGATAACCAACTTGTACACCTATGACGATCGGTTTCTGAGTTAATTTAATTTATAGAAAAAAAATCGCTACCGCAACCCAAATTATAAAAAATCATAATTTCCACAAAATGCGACTTAGAGTGTTGAAATTTTTACTAGTAATAGCTGAATATTAGTGCTAACGCCTTGACAAAATTGAATTAAATAATTTATACAGGGCGTTCAAAATAAAATTCTAAAATTGAAAAACTTCAAACACGAATGACTTCGTTTTTTCAAATGGCACCTACTATTTTTCATTTTTTCAATCGACTCCTTTTTTTATCTTCTTTCGATCTATATGGATACTTCGTATTTTATTTGAAAATTTTGGAATAATTTTGAATTATTACTTAAAATAGGAAGTATCCATATAGATCGAAAGAGGATAAAAAAAGGAATCGATTGAAAAAATAAAAAATAGTAGGTGCCATTTGAAAAAACGAAGTAATTCGTGTTTGAAGTTTTTCAATTTTAGAATTTTATTTTGAACGCCCTGTATAAATTATTTAATTCAATTTTGTCAAGGCGTTAGCACTAATATTCAGCTATTACTAGTAAAAATTTCAACACTCTAAGTCGTATTTTGTGGAAGTTATGATTTTTTATAATTTTGGTTGCGGTAGCGATTTTTTTTCTATAAATTAAATTAACTCAGAAACCGATCGTCATAGGTGTACAAGTTGGTTATCAAACTTACCTTAGAATTACACGTTTTATTCGAATTCAGCGTAAAAAATATACCATTTCATTAAAAATAACAAAGTTGGTATCGACTTCCGGTATAACCGGATGTAAATCGAACTTGAAAATATTTTTAAAAGAAGCGGCATAAACAATAACCAAATGAGCCCAAGTTTCAGAATTGAATTCCTTCTACTAATTCATGTACTTCTAATAGCCCATCAACTTGAAAAACCCTGTATATGTCGATATTATATCAACCCGCTTTTTAGGAAGGTTCTCAATTATAAATAATTTGTATGGGTGCAGACAATTCTAAAAATCGATCGATTTATAGACTTAAAAGCCTTTTTTATATTTTTGGGGTGTTTTTCTCGAGTTGAATTTTTATTTTCTTTTTTTATGGTTAAATATGTAAATACTTAATAACTTTTTTCTAAGGAAAATATTGATTGTGATTACGTGTCTGTTGGATTCTGAAGAATTTCCTTACGCAAATGTATCTTCTGTACAAAAACTCTGTTACATCATGAAATTCGTTTTTACAAAAAAAGAAAATTTATTAGGTCGCATTTCCTTATTTCTCCCCATCTTTCGTAAATTATTGAATTCATTTCTTGAAGACCACAAAAACTCCGTGTTAAGATCTTCCTGGGGCTAAAAAATTTTTAGGTAGGTAGGTATCTGTATTCGTCGACCCCAAAATAACTTTTAGAAAATAAATGACATTTTCCATTTCAAATTCGCTTTTTAAAAAGAAAAGGCGAATGAATATTTTTCTTGTAAATTCTTATTGTAGAGTATCATATTATATTATATTGTATTGTACTCCCCTCATAACTTCCATGAACATATGTATCTAACTCGTAAAAAGGTCATTTCATTTCGTCATAACATTACCCTTCACAACAATATTGTTTTTGAAATAAAATTCAGAAAAATTCTGTGTATTTTTTTGGTCACTTACACGGTTGAATTTTAATTTTCGCTTTTTGTGATCAAAGAGTTGGCCCATTTAGACGACGACCCCAATGGAACTAATGCCATTCAGCTACTTTAACGGATATTGCTTTTAGAGCTTTAGACTCGGATGTAATTTGAATAGACGTTTTAGTTTCGAAAGTTTGGCTTTGGCTCGGTTTAGATCGAAAAAGGAAATGGCACTTTCTTTTGCATAAAATTATTTAAATGAAAAATAAAAAAATGGGCGACTTTTGCCATTTAACTTCCCAAAAAAACGTTTTTTCGCAACTACAGATACTTACAATTAGAAAAGTTAAAAACTATTTGTTTACATTTCAAACACTTCTTTGTCAGGTGAAATGGCACATTAGGGTGGTTGGTGATGGTTCAAAATATTTTATATTTAGTGTTTGTGTCTGTAGTCGTCATGAAGTCAGATATGGGAACGAACCAGAGCAGTGTCTACTTTGCAGTAATAGTAATAATAAGATGAGCTGAAAACTTCTAGACGAGACTCATTTAATATTCTGCATAAGAAGTCTCGCCCGTTCGCTATTCTTTGCGTACAGGTTCAATTTATTGAACCATCATTGAAGACGAACGAACGGATCTTAGCTCATTGAAAATGCACAGGGGAGAGAATTGGAGTTTAGAAAATTGAAATATATTATAGCACATTATATGAGGTAAAAGTATATAAAGGTAGATAGGTAGGTGTCATATTTCTTATCATACTCGTATATTGGTTGAGGAGTAACACTACAAGTACATGAGTAGTGTTATCTAAAGTGCAATTCTTAAGAAAGTCAATACATTCTTATTACAATGCACTCTTCTGTAATACATTGAACAGAGTAGCTTTTACTATAGTCTAATTATTGTAAAATGGCATTTGTAGTCATAATACTTTTAGGAAATTGATGACCTTATCTTATCAATTGACTGACACCTGCACCAATAAAGAATCTTGATTAATTGTATTTGATGAGTAATTGCTACTACTACAGTATTGTTCATCTAAAGTGGCGGTTGTGGTCATAAAATTTTCAAGAGATTTATGAACTAATCTTGTCGAATACCTGATACCCAAAATACTAAACATTTTTATTACATGCATTTAGTTATACTGTATACTATAGTCTGATTATTGTAATGTGGCGATTGTAGTCATAAAACTTTCAAGAAATTGATGACCTTATCTTATCAATTGACTGACACCTGCACCAATAAAGAACCTTGATTAATTGTATTTGATGAGTAATTGCTACTACTACAGTATTGTTCATCTAAAGTGGCGGTTGTGGTCATAAAATTTTCAAGAGATTTATGAACTAATCTTGTCGAATACCTGATACCCAAAATACTAAACATTTTTATTACATGCATTTAGTTATACTGTATACTATAGTCTGATTATTGTAATGTGGCGATTGTAGTCATAAAACTTTCAAGAAATTGATGACCTTATCTTATCAATTGACTGACACCTGCACCAATAAAGAACCTTGATTAATTGTATTTGATGAGTAATTGCTACTACTACAGTATTGTTCATCTAAAGTGGCGGTTGTGGTCATAAAATTTTCAAGAGATTTATGAACTAATCTTGTCGAATACCTGATACCCAAAATACTAAACATTTTTATTACATGCATTTAGTTATACTGTATACTATAGTCTGATTATTGTAATGTGGCGATTGTAGTCATAAAACTTTCAAGAAATTGATGACCTTATCTTATCAATTGACTGACACCTGCACCAATAAAGAACCTTGATTAATTGTATTTGATGAGTAATTGCTACTACTACAGTATTGTTCATCTAAAGTGGCGGTTGTGGTCATAAAATTTTCAAGAGATTTATGAACTAATCTTGTCGAATACCTGATACCCAAAATACTAAACATTTTTATTACATGCATTTAGTTATACTGTATACTATAGTCTGATTATTGTAATGTGGCGATTGTAGTCATAAAACTTTCAAGAAATTGATGACCTTATCTTATCAATTGACTGACACCTGCACCAATAAAGAACCTTGATTAATTGTATTTGATGAGTAATTGCTACTACTACAGTATTGTTCATCTAAAGTGGCGGTTGTGGTCATAAAATTTTCAAGAGATTTATGAACTAATCTTGTCGAATACCTGATACCCAAAATACTAAACATTTTTATTACATGCATTTAGTTATACTGTATACTATAGTCTGATTATTGTAATGTGGCGATTGTTGTCATAAAACTTTCAAGAAATTGATGACCTTATCTTATCAATTGACTGACACCTGCACCAATAAAGAACTTTGATTAATTGTATTTGATGAGTAATTGCTACTACTACAGTATTGTTCATCTAAAGTGGCGGTTGTGGTCATAAAATTTTCAAGAGATTTATGAACTAATCTTGTCAAATACCTGATACCCAAAATACTAAACATTTTTATTATATGCATTTAGTTATACTGTATACTATAGTCTGATTATTGTAATGTGGCGATTGTTGTCATAAAACTTTCAAGAAATTGATGACCTTATCTTATCAATTGACTGACACCTGCACCAATAAAGAACTTTGATTAATTGTATTTGATGAGTAATTGCTACTACTACAGTATTGTTCATCTAAAGTGGCGGTTGTGGTCATAAAATTTTCAAGAGATTTATGAACTAATCTTGTCGAATACCTGATACCCAAACTACTAAACATTTTTATTACATGCATTTAGTTATACTGTATACTTTAGTCTGATTATTGTAATGTGGCGATTGTAGTCATAAAACTTTCAAGAAATTGATGACCTTATCTTATCAATTGACTGACACCTGCACCAATAAAGAAATTTGATTAATTGTATTTGATGAGTAATTGCTTCTACAGTATTTTTCATATAAAGTGGCGGTTGTGGTCATAAAATTTTCAAGAGATTTATGAACTAATCTTGTCGAATACCTGATACCCAAACTACTAAACATTTTTATTACATGCATTTAGTTATACTGTATACTTTAGTCTGATTATTGTAATGTGGCGATTGTAGTCATAAAACTTTCAAGAAATTGATGACCTTATCTTATCAATTGACTGACACCTGCACCAATAAAGAACTTTGATTAATTGTATTTGATGAGTAATTGTTACTACTACAGTATTTTTCATCTAAAAAGGCGGTTGTGGTCATAAAATTTTCAAGAGATTTATGAACTAATCTTGTCAAATACCTGATACCCAAAATACTAAACATTTTTATTACATGCATTTAGTTATACTGTATACTATAGTCTGATTATTGTAATGTGGCGATTGTTGTCATAAAACTTTCAAGAAATTGATGACCTTATCTTATCAATTGACTGACACCTGCACCAATAAAGAACCTTGATTAATTGTATTTGATGAGTAATTGTTACTACTACAGTATTTTTCATCTAAAAAGGCGGTTGTGGTCATAAAATTTTCAAGAGATTTATGAACTAATCTTGTCAAATACCTGATACCCAAAATACTAAACATTTTTATTACATGCATTTAGTTATACTGTATACTTTAGTCTGATTATTGTAATGTGGCGATTGTAGTCATAAAACTTTCAAGAAATTGATGACCTTATCTTATCAATTGACTGACACCTGCACCAATAAAGAACTTTGATTAATTGTATTTGATGAGTAATTGTTACTACTACAGTATTTTTCATCTAAAAAGGCGGTTGTGGTCATAAAATTTTCAAGAGATTTATGAACTAATCTTGTCGAATACCTGATACCCAAAATACTAAACATTTTTATTACATGCATTTAGTTATACTGTATACTATAGTCTGATTATTGTAATGTGGCGATTGTTGTCATAAAACTTTCAAGAAATTGATGACCTTATCTTATCAATTGACTGACACCTGCACCAATAAAGAACCTTGATTAATTGTATTTGATGAGTAATTGTTACTACTACAGTATTTTTCATCTAAAAAGGCGGTTGTGGTCATAAAATTTTCAAGAGATTTATGAACTTTTATTGTCGAATAACTGACATCTGCACCAATAGTTGAATAGTTTTAGGTTTTTGATGAGTACCTACTACTATAGTCTGGTTCTAGTAAAGTGACAGTTGTCATAAAACTTTCAAAAGATATTTATGTGCTTATTGTGAATGACGAATGAAAAACTTTGAAGGGCTATAACTTTTGGCAGCTTTATTGGTTGAGCAGGCACTTTACATGACTCAGGCTATAGGTACATGTTTTGTTAACTTCACAATTACAAGAACTTTAACTATAAGTATCTATGCTTTAGGCAGATTTGAAAAATAAAACGGGTTTAAAAGTCAATTAATTTTTATTGCGATACACTCGTCTGCAATCCCTTGAACAGAGTATTCTACTGCTCTGCTCGGATTCGAGTAATTAATTACTTCAGCTTTACCCTATTTACAGGTTGGCTCTTTTCCAATAATATCTAATTAGTATTTTGTATGCACACAGAATGTACAATAGGTACCGATTAGCATTAATTTAATAACTTACTCGTTTTGGAAATATTAACATCAAAATAACACCACCATTACATACAATGTATATTAAAGAACCAAATAATACAGAACAATACTGTTGGTATAATATTTATGTATGTATGAATTCTTCCTAAATCATTGGATCGAAAAACAGAAACGAAATGTGAAACAAATAATGGAAAATATATTAGGGAGAAATTGGGTTTAGATATCATTTAAATGGCAATAACTTTGATACATGGTTATTTCAAGAAACGAGACAGAAAAAAAAATGTAATACATTTTTATACATAACTCAGTTTGTATTCCAGATTTTCTCAAAAAAGGAGTAACATAAAAATATTTATGCACCCTAATCTGTCTTTGTTTTTTGTAATTCATAAAAAAGTGACCAGCTCCCCCACTGACAATTTTCTTTTGCATGTATGTACTTAGGCCTTTTTATAAATTGTAACGTATCCACACTAATAGAGTTAAAAAAAAAAAAATATGTAAGTACCTAATACGAAAATAATAAGGAAAAGGTAGCATTGAACTTTTAAGTTTTACCTTTGTCCGGACGAAGGTGTATTTTTTTTAACCGGTAGCAGCGGCGGTAGAAATGAAGAGTACTGGCAGTATTTGCGGAAAGAAGAAGATAACAGAACAGTGCTGTGTTAGTTACGTGAGTCATAACAGTAGTAGCATTTTTGTTAACGTAATTAAGCCGACACGGCACTCATATAGATAGGTATATATGATTGCGGAAATTTAAAAAAAAAAAAAAAGAAAAAATTTGAAGGGCAAGTATGGAAAAAGAAGAAGAAAAAGGAGGAGAGGAAGAAAAAGAGGTGGTGGTGTGTTGCCGCAGAGGGAAGAAGACAGTGGTAAGCGCGACACGTTGCATGGCACACGAGCACCGAACGGCCACTGCAGCAGATTCTCCGGGACGCCAACACGTCAGCGCTCCTTGCGGATGTTTCCACAACTCGGTGATCACTAGACGCGTGTCGACGGCGACGCTAACGACCGACGCCGCGATTAACCCTTCTACGATATCACTTTTCTGCAACCGATTTTCCAATCAAATCCATTATTAGTTCAATGGTACTACACAAATCCCAATGGTCCCCAAAAAAGGGAATTTTCCCCCCCTGGTAGCCCCTACAAGGCTTCTAAGACCCCTAAGTACTTTCAAAACGTTTAAAATCCTTGTCATTCTAAATTGAAGACTGAAAGTTGATATTTTCCAAACATTAGCTCATGAGGTACCAACAAATTTTCAGTGTTTCCACAGCCAATAAATCTTGTTACAATCATTAACCACCTTCAATTCTCACTTTTAGAAATCAATTTCGACTTTAGTATTGACTGGTGAAAGCTTTCAAACTGATCAATGTTTCTTTTTACTGCCAAAATGATTATTGGAAACTATACGACCTAATTCAGTGCTATAATAATAGATCATTTCACTGTCGGATTTTTACTATTTTTAGTTCTCACTTTTAGAAATCAATTTCGACGTCAACATTGACTGTTGAAAGCCATCAATTGATCATTGTTTCTTTTTATTACCAGAGTCGTTATTTTTTACCACACGACCTTATTCATTTCCACTAGGATAGTTCATCTCACCAGTGAACTTTTACTACATTCATTTCTCACTTTTAGACGATCAATTGTGACCCCAACATTGACAAGTGGAAGATACAAATTTTCAGTGTTTCTACTTCCAATAATTTTATTTTTAACCATCCAATCGTTATTCGTTGCTTTAAGAATAGTTCTTCTCACTTTCGATCTTTTGCCATTTTCAGTTCTCACTTTTAGAAATCAATTTCGACTTCAGCATTGACTGTTGAAAGCCATCAAATTGATCAGTGTTTCTTTTTATTACCAGAGGTATTATTTTTTGCCACATAACCTTATTTATTTCCACTAGGATAGTTCATCTCACCAGTGAACTTTTACTACATTCATTTATCACTTTTAGACATCAATTGTGACCCCAACATTGACAAGTGGAAGATACAAATTTTCAGTGTTTCTACTTCCAATAATTTTATTTTTAACAATTCAATCCTTCTTAATTGGTTTAAGAATAGTTCTTCTCACTTTCGATCTTTTGCCATTTTCAGTTCTCACTTTTAGAAATCAATTTCGACTGCAGCATAGACTGTTGAAAGCCATCAAATTGATCACTGTTTCTTTTTATTACCAGAGTCGTTATTTTTTACCACACGACCTTATTCATTTCCACTAGGATAGTTCATCTCACCAGTGAACTTTTACTACATTCATTTCTCACTTTTAGACATCAATTGTGACCCCAACATTGACAAGTGGAAGATACAAATTTTCAGTGTTTCTACTTCCAATAATTTTATTTTTAACAATTCAATCCTTCTTAATTGCTTTAAGAATAGTTCTTCTCACTTTCGATCTTTTGCCATTTTCAGTTCTCACTTTTAGAAATCAATTTCGACTTCAGCATTGACTGTTGAAAGCCATCAAATTGATCACTGTTTCTTTTTATTA
Source organism: Agrilus mali (assembly GCA_029378335.1). NCBI lineage: Eukaryota > Metazoa > Arthropoda > Insecta > Coleoptera > Buprestidae > Agrilus > Agrilus mali. Next base: position 1,242,000 of record CM055654.1, on the reverse strand, counting down.
CCAAAGGTATTATTTTTTACCACATAACCTTATTCATTTCCACTAGGATAGTTCATCTCACCAGTGAACTTTTACTACATTCATTTCTCACTTTTAGACATCAATTGTGACCCCAACATTGACAAGTGGAAGATACAAATTTTCAGTGTTTCTACTTCCAATAATTTTATTTTTAACAATTCAATCCTTCTTAATTGCTTTAAGAATAGTTCTTCTCACTTTCGATCTTTTGCCATTTTCAGTTCTCACTTTTAGAAATCAATTTCGACTTCAGCATTGACTGTTGAAAGCCATCAAATTGATCACTGTTTCTTTTTATTACCAAAGGTATTATTTTTTACCACATAACCTTATTCATTTCCACTAGGATAGTTCATCTCACCAGTGAACTTTTACTACATTCATTTCTCACTTTTAGACATCAATTGTGACCCCAACATTGACAAGTGGAAGATACAAATTTTCAGTGTTTCTACTTCCAATAATTTTATTTTTAACAATTCAATCCTTCTTAATTGCTTTAAGAATAGTTCTTCTCACTTTCGATCTTTTGCCATTTTCAGTTCTCACTTTTAGAAATCAATTTCGACTTCAGCATTGACTGTTGAAAGCCATCAAATTGATCACTGTTTCTTTTTATTACCAAAGGTATTATTTTTTACCACATAACCTTATTCATTTCCACTAGGATAGTTCATCTCACCAGTGAACTTTTACTACATTCATTTCTCACTTTTAGACATCAATTGTGACCCCAACATTGACAAGTGGAAGATACAAATTTTCAGTGTTTCTACTTCCAATAATTTTATTTTTAACAATTCAATCCTTCTTAATTGCTTTAAGAATAGTTCTTCTCACTTTCGATCTTTTGCCATTTTCAGTTCTCACTTTTAGAAATCAATTTCGACTTCAGCATTGACTGTTGAAAGCCATCAAATTGATCACTGTTTCTTTTTATTACCAAAGGTATTATTTTTTACCACATAACCTTATTCATTTCCACTAGGATAGTTCATCTCACCAGTGAACTTTTACTACATTCATTTCTCACTTTTAGACATCAATTGTGACCCCAACATTGACAAGTGGAAGATACAAATTTTCAGTGTTTCTACTTCCAATAATTTTATTTTTAACAATTCAATCCTTCTTAATTGCTTTAAGAATAGTTCTTCTCACTTTCGATCTTTTGCCATTTTCAGTTCTCACTTTTAGAAATCAATTTCGACTTCAGCATTGACTGTTGAAAGCCATCACATTGATCACTGTTTCTTTTTATTACCAGAGGTATTATTTTTTACCACACAACCTTATTTATTTCCACTAGGATAGTTCATCTCACCAGTGAACCTTTACTACATTCATTTCTCACTTTTAGACATCAATTGTGACCCCAACATTGACAAGTGGAAGATACAAATTTTCAGTGTATCTACTTCCAATAATTTTATTTTTAACAATTCAATCCTTCTTAATTGGTTTAAGAATAGTTCTTCTCACTTTCGATCTTTTGCCATTTTCAGTTCTCACTTTTAGAAATCAATTTCGACTTCAGCATTGACTGTTGAAAGCCATCAAATTGATCACTGTTTCTTTTTATTACCAGAGGTATTATTTTTTACCACATAACCTTATTTATTTCCACTAGGATAGTTCATCTCACCAGTGAACCTTTACTACATTCATTTCTCACTTTTAGACATCAATTGTGACCCCAACATTGACAAGTGGAAGATACAAATTTTCAGTGTATCTACTTCCAATAATTTTATTTTTAACAATTCAATCCTTCTTAATTGGTTTAAGAATAGTTCTTCTCACTTTCGATCTTTTGCCATTTTCAGTTCTCACTTTTAGAAATCAATTTCGACTTCAGCATTGACTGTTGAAAGCCATCACATTGATCACTGTTTCTTTTTATTACCAGAGGTATTATTTTTTACCACACAACCTTATTCATTTCCACTTGGATAGTTCATCTCACCAGTGAACTTTTACTACATTCATTTCTCACTTTTAGACATCAGTTGTGACCCCAACATTGACAAGTGGAAGCTACAAATTTTCAGTGTTTCTATTTCCTTTAATTTTATTTTTAACCATCCAATCGTTATTCGTTGCTTTAAGAATAGTTCTTCTCACTTTCGATCTTTTGCCATTTTCAGTTCTCACTTTTAGAAATCAATTTCGACTTCAGCATTGACTGTTGAAAGCCATCAAATTGATCACTGTTTCTTTTTATTACCAAAGGTATTATTTTTTACCACATAACCTTATTCATTTCCACTAGGATAGTTCATCTCACCAGTGAACTTTTACTACATTCATTTCTCACTTTTAGACATCAATTGTGACCCCAACATTGACAAGTGGAAGATACAAATTTTCAGTGTTTCTACTTCCAATAATTTTATTTTTAACAATTCAATCCTTCTTTATTGCTTTAAGAATAGTTCTTCTCACTTTCGATCTTTTGCCATTTTCAGTTCTCACTTTTAGAAATCAATTTCGACTTCAGCATTGACTGTTGAAAGCCATCACATTGATCACTGTTTCTTTTTATTACCAGAGGTATTATTTTTTACCACACAACCTTATTCATTTCCACTTGGATAGTTCATCTCACCAGTGAACTTTTACTAAATTCATTTCTCACTTTTAGACATCAGTTGTGACCCCAACATTGACAAGTGGAAGCTACAAATTTTCAGTGTTTCTATTTCCTTTAATTTTATTTTTAACCATCCAATCGTTATTCGTTGCTTTAAGAATAGTTCTTCTCACTTTCGATCTGTTGCCATTTTCAGTTCTCACTTTTAGAAATCAATTTCGACTTCAACATTGACTGGTAAAAGCCATCAGATTGATCAGTGTTTCTTTTTACTGCCAACATAATTATTGTTAACTATACGACCTAGTTCATCACTATAATAACGGATCATTTCACTGTCGAACTTTTACCATTTTTAGTTCTCACTCTAAGAAATCAATTTCGACTTTAGTATTGACTGGTGAAAGCCATCAAATTCATCAGTGTTTCTTTTTATTACCAGAGTCGTTTTTTTTTTACCACACGACCTTAATAATTTCCACAAGGTTAGTTCGTCTCACCAGTAAACTTTTACTACATTAATTGCTCACTTTTAGACATCAATTTTGACTCCATCATTGACAAGTGGAAACCACATATTTTCAGTGTTTTCACTGTTAATAAGTTCATTTTTAACCATTCAACCCTTATTAATTGCCTTAAGAATAGTTTTTCTCACTTTCGATTTTTTACCACCTTCACTTCTCACTTTTAGAAATCAATTTCGACTTCAACATGGACTGTTGAAAGCCATTAAATTAATCATACTACCAGAATCAATATTTTTAACCATACGATCTTATTCATTGCCACAAGGGTGATTCATCTCACTGTTGAACTATTACCACCTTTAGTTGTCAGTTTTAGACTTCATTTTCGTTTTAAGTCATCAAATTGATCAGCATTCGGTAGCTTTAAGTTTACGATACTTGTTTCCACTTTTCTCGAAGGACTTTCTGAATATACTCGAAATTAGATCCTTACAATACGATAAGGATCTTTAAAGGTTTCCACTCGTAGGTAGCCATCTAAAACTAATTTTGTCGACATTAGCATATCGCGTGTTGGCGTGTATGGTTACCCATGATTTTTTTCTTCCTTGTCATATAGTTACTTTCAAACAAAACGTGGTTTCTTTTAGAAGGCGGAAGTGTTCTTTGGAACGAACACCACTCGTGTTCCTTGTTTTATTTCGAGGTGCAGTAGGACCTTGACTTTATAGTTTTATTACGTTATCAAAGTTTATCTTTATCCTACATATCTGCAAAAGTATTGCGGAATCAAATTGGGTCAATCTTTGCAGGACCTTTTTCCATAAAAGTTTATTACTTGTTTGATTTTATGAAAAAGGGGGTGGTATCTGTTGAATTTAATTTTATTTCTATTTGTTTCAGTTGCTTACGCGACTTGGGTCGAAATATGTGACAGGATCAATGCAGGATATCGTGGATTCAGACGGTGTCTCGGTCAAGTGAGTAGCAAAGTGCATTGTCTTGTTTTCTCTTCCCTATTGCAGACAGGCTTTTTATCGTCACTAGTTTGTTCCCATTTCTGTCAAAAACAATAACCAACAACGTTTACTGTTGTTTTTGCCAATCTACACTGGTCATCATCCCAAAATAGATAAATAAAACCGATACTGAGCAATCGCAATAGAAATAGCGTAAGGGGGTGGTTTGGAGTTTTACTAATTAATTTTTGAATCATCAAAATCGTTTGAGAATTAAATTGATCAACTTTAACACCCCTCTAGTGGTTGGCCTCAAAGGACAAATTTTCCTTATCAGAACACTTTTTCTTTTTTCCTTTGGTGGAAGTTCACCCTGACACCCTGTAGGACTACGAAGTTACTGAGGGTTGTAAAATATGCAGTTACAAAAATTTCATTACATTATCTCTAAACCTGATAATAATTAGAGTAGGTGCCCTTGGGGTATAGGAATATGGAATTTTTTGATAAAAAGCAGAATTGGCAGTCGGTGAAACGTGCTGCATTTAATCAATATTCGAATGTCCGGGGTATGTTCGCCTATTTTTTTTTTTGTTTCCACATATATACAGATCGGTAGCCGCTTCGTTTGCCACCCGAGGACATTTTTTTGGGTTTTATTTTCAAAGTGAAAATTTTCGCACTGATGCGGGAAAAGTACGTAGGTAATTAAGGACGAAGTAAAAGAACGACACGTACCTATTTACCCCCATAACTCTCTATTAGAAGGAATAAGTAGGCATCTATAGTCTGATTCATGTAAAGTGGCGGTTGTTGCCATAAAACCTTCGAGAGGTTTATGAGCTAATCTTGTCGAATAGCTGACACCCAAATTACTAAACATATTTAATTACCTGCATTTAATTAGTACTGTTTACTATAGTCTGATTATTGTAATGTGGCGATTGTGGTCATAAAACTTTCAAGAAATTTATCACCTTATCTTATCAATTGACTGACACCTGCACCAATAAAGAAATTTGATTAATTGTATTTGATGAGTAATTGCTTCTACAGTATTTCTCATATAAAGTGGCGGTTGTGGTCATAAAATTTTCAAGAGATTTATGAACTAATCTTGTCGAATACCTGATACCCAAAATACTAAACATTTTTATTACATGCATTTAGTTATACTGTATACTATAGTCTGATTATTGTAATGTGGCGATTGTGGTCATAAAACTTTCAAGAAATTTATCACCTTATCTTATCAATTGACTGACACCTGCACCAATAAAGAACTTTGATTAATTGTATTTGATGAGTAATTGCTACTACTACAGTATTGTTCATCTAAAGTGGCGGTTGTGGTCATAAAATTTTCAAGAGGTTTATTAACATTTGTTGTCGAATAACTGACATCTGCACCAATAAAAGACTTTGAATAGTTGTAGGTTTTTGACGAGCACCTGCCACTATAGTCTGGTTCTAGAAAAGTGACAGTTGTAGTCATCAAACTTTCAAAAGATATTTATGAGCTTATTTTGATGAATGACTGACTTTTGCACCAATAAACAAAAAACTGAAGGGCTATGACTTTTGGCAGTTTTATTGCTTCAGCTGGCACTTTACATGACTCAGACTATAGGTTGGTACAGGGTGATTCATTATAATGTCGCCCCCTTTAACTTTGTTATTTGTTGAATTTTCGAAAATCGTTCTTCATTTCCTTTCACTAAAAAAAACTTTTATAAAAGTAAAATTTTCTGTAAATTTTTTCATCGAAATTCACTCTATCCCGATGAAAAAGACACGGGCCAACTGCTGGTGAAAGAATATTTTCGATATCTCCAATGGTTTGCTAGATATACTCTCCTATAGAGTTTCGAAACATGTCTCAATTATAACACCCTGCAAAAACTGTCGGCAGTGATTGCTCCTGAACCATAAGGGGTAGGGGGATGATTCTGGGCTTATTTCAACCAGGGGTATCTCTAAAAAATTTTAGTCTAAGTCCCATACGAATCCGACTATCCGTTCCGTTGTTATTCGGTATTTTCTGAAGTTTTAAAAACGAATTTTTGAAAGATTGGGTAAATGCCGCGAACGGGGAGGTCTGTAGCTCGGGGTAGGACAGTCCGATTTGAGTGCGGCTTGCACCAAAAACTTGCCGCGTCCTTCTAGTTTCGATTGAGCCCAAGGTCGTTCCTGTAGGACTTACCGTTTCCGAGATATGATTTTTTAAACGCCACCCTGCTACTGAAGTTCAATCTCCTGAAATGGCCCTTAATTAAATGGTAACCCGAAAACGGTAAGTCCGATCGAAAAAAACTGCACCATCGGAAAGCCCGTCACTTTACGCACCTCATGGACTATTTTCGGTTGAATTTGGCAATTTTTGAAAATTAAAATTTTTGAAAATTTTTTGAATTTTTTTTTATCAAAATTCACTCTATCCCGACGAAAAAGACACGGGCCGACTGCTGGTGAAAGAATTTTTTCGATATCTCGAACGGTTCGCCAGATATCCTCTCCTATAGAGTTTCGAAACATGTCTCAATTATAACACCCTGCAAAAACTGTCGGCAGTGATTGCTCCTGAAAAATAAGGGGTAGGGGGATGATTCTGGGCTTATTTCAACCAGGGGTATCTCTAGAAAATTTTAGTCTAAGTCCCATACGAATCCGACTATCCGTTCCGTTGTTATTCGGTATTTTCTGAAGTTTGAAAAACGCATTTTTGAAAGATTGGGTAAATGCCGCGAACGGGGAGGTCTGTAGTTCGGGGTGGGACAGTCCGATTTGAGTGCGGCTTGCACCAGAAATTTGCCGCGTCCTTCTAGTTTCGATTGAGCCCAAGGTCGTTCCTGTAGGACTTACCGTTTCCGAGATATGATTTTTTAAACGCCACCCTGCTACTGAAGTTCAATCTCCTGAAATGGCCCTTAATTAAATGGTAACCCGAAAACGGTAAGTCCGATCGAAAAAAACTGCACCATCGGAAAGCCCGTCACTTTACGCACCTCATGGACTATTTTCGGTTGAATTTGGCAATTTTTGAAAATTAAAATTTTTGAAAATTTTTTGATTTTTTTTTTATCAAAATTCACTCTATCCCGACGAAAAAGACACGGGCCGACTGCTGGTGAAAGAATTTTTTCGATATCTCGAACGGTTCGCCAGATATCCTCTCCTATAGAGTTTCGAAACATGTCTCAATTATAACACCCTGCAAAAACTGTCGGCAGTGATTGCTCCTGAAAATAAGGGGTAGGGGGATGATTCTGGCTTATTTCAACCAGGGGTATCTCTAGAAAATTTTAGTCTAAGTCCCATACGAATCCGACTATCCGTTCCGTTGTTATTCGGTATTTTCTGAAGTTGAAAAACGCATTTTTGAAAGATTGGGTAAATGCCGCGAACGGGGAGGTCTGTAGTTCGGGGTGGGACAGTCCGATTTGAGTGCGGCTTGCACCAGAAATTTGCCGCGTCCTTCTAGTTTCGATTGAGCCCAAGGTCGTTCCTGTAGGACTTACCGTTTCCGAGATATGAGTTTTTAAACGCCACCCTGCTACTGAAGTTCAATCTCCTGAAATGGCCCTTAATTAAATGGTAACCCGAAAACGGTAAGTCCGATCGAAAAAAACTGCACCATCGGAAAGCCCGTCACTTTACGCACCTCATGGACTATTTTCGGTTGAATTTGGCAATTTTTGAAAATTAAAATTTTTGAAAATTTTTTGAATTTTTTTTATCGGAATTCACTCTATCCCGACGAAAAAGACACGGGCCGACTGCTGGTGAAAGAATTTTTTCGATATCTCGAACGGTTCGCCAGATATCCTCTCCTATAGAGTTTCGAAACATGTCTCAATTATAACACCCTGCAAAAACTGTCGGCAGTGATTGCTCCTGAACAATAAGGGGTAGGGGGATGATTCTGGGCTTATTTCAACCAGGGGTATCTCTAGAAAATTTTAGTCTAAGTCCCATACGAATCCGACTATCCGTTCCGTTGTTATTCGGTATTTTCTGAAGTTGAAAAACGCATTTTTGAAAGATTGGGTAAATGCCGCGAACGGGGAGGTCTGTAGTTCGGGGTGGGACAGTCCGATTTGAGTGCGGCTTGCACCAAAAACTTGCCGCGTCCTTCTAGTTTCGATTGAGCCTAAGGTCGTTCCTGTAGGACCGTTTCCGAGATATGATTTTTTAAACGCCACCCTGCTACTGAAGTTCAATTTCCTGAAATGGTCTTTAATTAAATGGTAACCCGAAAACGGTAAGTCCGATCGAAAAAAACTTTGCACCATCGGAAAGTCCGTTACTTGACACGCCTCATGGACTATTTCCGGTTGAATTTGGCAATTTTTGAAAATTAAAATTTTTGAAAATTTGTTGAAATAACCATACTTTTAATTTTTTTGGGACACTCGAAATAAAAAAGTTAAAGGGGGCGACATTATAATGAATCACCCTGTACATGTTTTGTTAGCTACAAAAATACAATAAAATTCACTAATTCTGTACATACGTCTAATATGTCTTGTTTACTCATAAAGAAAACAAAGTATAAGTATAATTAAATTAACCTATTTAATCAATTTAATTAACTGTACGTATATATGTACAAAAAAATAACAACTTTTTGGATACAATATCAAAGACTTTTGTAATCACCTTTTAATTAAAATTTATAATAAAACATTATTAGAATTTAATGTATCCAAAGCAATATATAAGTATTGATGCTGCAAGTAATTAATCAATTAATTAGTCGTAAGTCGGATCGCTGAGTCCAAAACTTCTTGCAAAATATCGGTCGATGGTATGATAAAGATGGGGTGAAAAACTCGCTATTGAGTGAGCATCATCTACGTAGGTCTAAAATAGAATTGTATACCAATAAATGTATCTTAATAGTAGTAGAGTATTTAAATCAAAATTTCTGTTTCAAAAGATTTTTTGATTTCTTCAAAATTTTCTAAACATTTAAAAACTTTTACCTGTTCATAAAATTCTACATCAGCTTCTGCAAGAGCTTTTATGAGTATGGCAGTATTTTGATAGTGAACGTTGTCATCAGCACTGCCATGAATTATATAAAATTTTCTACCCCTAAACGATTCAACCCTCTTCGTCAGATCAGTATTGTTGTAGCCTACCAAGTTATCATCCACCGTGGGGAGGCCCATGTATCTCTCTGTATATATTGTATCTAACAAGAAAATCTTTGATTTAACTTTCGTTTGTACCCTTCATCAAAATCAAGGGGAAATAAGGGTTGAATTTTTTTTTAAAGAACAGTTATCAATATAGATTACAAGTTAATTATTTGTTTTTCTTTTATGTAGATAGATTAATATTTGAATATTTTTTCACCCCTAACTTTACTTTAATTTTTATTAATACATAAAAAAATACCCCTCAACAAAATGAATAAAAAGTTATAATTCTATTTAATACATAAATTGCAATAATTGTTTTCACCTTGTCTCTATAAAAATGTAGTTTGTTACAAAAATAAAAATTAAAAAAAATATATATAAAAATATCTCACAAATGATTAGACAACACAGTAACTGATGAAGCTATGAGTTCGATATCATAAACGTCTATTTGTATGCCATGTTCCAAACAAAGTAAGTTGCCTGAAGAATAAAACTAACATCCCTGGAGGGATGCCAAAGGTTTTTACACAATGACGTAGGTACCAAATCGGGGTTAGAATAAATACATTATTTCAAAGTTAAATAGAAACCTTCTCTCTTCAAATATTTATTCAGTTTGGATATTACAAATATGTTTCAGCTATTTGATACTTATGCCTACTTTAAAGTAGAAAAAATATCAAAGGGATTCGCCCCACTAAACGACAAACGGGAACTTTTTTAACCCTCTGTAAATGCTGTTTTACAAAATATAGGTAGGTACTTTTTTCATAAAATTTTCTTGTTTTTTTAATGCCCTTAGTAGATCAATATTTCGATTTCAAATCAAACAGATAAATCATTTTCCAATTGTGTCTGTACTTCACCAATCTATTTGTAGTCTTAAAGAAAAGAATTAATGAGAAAATGTAAAGTCGTTTTCATGCTACATTGGGCACCTGATTCATTATGAAGCAAAGAAAAAGTTATAAAGAGATTAGAATTGCTGCAATCCAACTTCGTTTCAATTAGTTTCATAAGTAGATTATACGTAGTAATTGATGAAAAAATTAGTCCATGAATAGATAATAATGAATGAAGTAATAACCTGATTTATTTTCATCTTTACAATCAATTTTTTACACTAATCGTTTTTACAGTAGCAAATAAATTAACTAACAAGTTGGTGTACGTTACAGTTAAAGCAGACGCATTCAAAGCAACTTCTGCTTTGGAAACTAGTGAATAGGCAACGAATTAGGGATTATTTTAATCTCGAAAATTGTTTTCTTTCGTCTTTAAGTTCTAAAATTACAACAATGGAAAATACACCCGCTGGCTAATGTGCTCTGCACTCATAGTCGACGCAGATACACTCAAAGCAACTTTAGCATTGTAAACTCGTATATAGACAACAAATTAACGTTTAATTTTAGTCTTAAAAATCGTTTCCTTTCTTCAAATTATAACAGAAGCAAAGATACTAACTAGCTAACTGATAGATACACTCTGCACTCATAGGGAGTTAAAGCAGACACACTCAAAGCAACCTCAGCTTTGAAAATTCGTTAATAGACAACGAATTGAGGATTATTTTAAACTCGAAAATTGTTTTCTTTCGTCTTTAAGTTCTAAAATTACAACAATGGAAAATACACCCGCTGGCTAATGTGCTCTGCACTCATATTCGACGCAGATACACTCAAAGCAACTTTAGCACTGTAAACTCGTATATAGACAACAAATTAACGTTAATTTTAGTCTTAAAAATCGTTTCCTTTCTTCAAATTATAACAGAAGCAAACATACTAACTAGCTAACTGATAGATACACTCTGCACTCATAGTGAATTAAAGCAAACACACTCAAAGCACCCTCAGCTTTGTAAACTCGTGAGTAGACAACGAATTAAGGATTATTTTAATCTCGAAAATTGTTTTCTTTCGTCTTAAAGTTCTAAAATTACAACAATGGAAAAAAAACCGCTGGCTGATGTGCTCTGCACTCATAGTCGACGCAGATACACTCAAAGCAACTTTAGCATTGTAAACTGGTATACAGACAACAAATTAACGTTTAATTTTAGTCTTAAAAATCGTTTCCTTTCTTCAAATTATAACAGCTAACTGATACACTCTGCATTCATAGTGAGTTAAAGCAGACGCACTCAAAGCAACCTTAGATTTCGAAATTCGTTAATAGACAACGAATTAAGGATTATTTTAAACTCGAAAATTGTTTTTTTTTCGTCTTAAAGTTCTAAAATTAAAACAATGGGAAATACACCCGCTGGCTGATGTGCTCTGCACTCATAGTCGAAGCAGATACACTCAAAGCAACTTTAGCACTGTAAACTCGTATATAGACAACAAATTAACATTTAATTTTAGTCTTAAAAATCGTTTCCTTTCTTCAAATTATAACAGCTAACTGATACACTCTGCATTCATAGTGAGTTAAAGCAGATGCACTCAAAGCAACCTTAGATTTCGAAATTCGTTAATAGACAACGAATTAAGGATTATTTTAAACTCGAAAATTGTTTTCTTTCGTCTTTGAGTTCTAAAATTAAAACAATGGGAAATACACCCGCTGGCTGATGTGCTCTGCACTCATAGTCGAAGCAGATACACTCAAAGCAACTTTAGCACTGTAAACTCGTATATAAACAACAAATTAACATTTAATTTTAGTCTTAAAAATCGTTTCCTTTCTTCAAATTATAACAGCTAACTGATACACTCTGCATTCATAGTGAGTTAAAGCAGATGCACTCAAAGCAACCTTAGATTTCGAAATTCGTTAATAGACAACGAATTAAGGATTATTTTAAACTCGAAAATTGTTTTCTTTCGTCTTTGAGTTCTAAAATTAAAACAATGGGAAATACACCCGCTGGCTGATGTGCTCTGCACTCATAGTCGAAGCAGATACACTCAAAGCAACTTTAGCACTGTAAACTCGTATATAGACAACAAATTAACATTTAATTTTAGTCTTAAAAATCGTTTCCTTTCTTCAAATTATAACAGCTAACTGATACACTCTGCATTCATAGTGAGTTAAAGCAGATGCACTCAAAGCAACCTTAGATTTCGAAATTCGTTAATAGACAACGAATTAAGGATTATTTTAAACTCGAAAATTGTTTTCTTTCGTCTTTGAGTTCTAAAATTAAAACAATGGGAAATACACCCGCTGGCTGATGTGCTCTGCACTCATAGTCGAAGCAGATACACTCAAAGCAACTTTAGCACTGTAAACTCGTATATAGACAACAAATTAACATTTAATTTTAGTCTTAAAAATCGTTTCTTTTCTTCAAATTATAACAGAAGCAAAGACACCAGCTAACTGATACACTCTGCACTCATAGTGAGTTGAAGCAGACGCACTCAAATAAACATTTTCTTCGCTTGTATTGTTATGGCCTTATTGAAAACCTTGCCCACAAACGAACATTTTATATCAGTATGTTTATTGATTTGGTCCACGATACAATTTAATATAATTGAAAAATAATTTTCTTAGCAACACCCTGTAACTTAAAATGGTTTTAAACCTTCTTTGGAAATGAAATGTTAAATTTGTGAAAGAAATATTTTTAAACAAGACTTCAGAATTAAACAAAAAAGACATTATTGGATTTTGTCAGACTTTCGTATAAAAAGAGACAGACGAGCAAATAACTCCATACTCAATTGAAAATTCTACCCTCTCCTCCAACATCATTAAACTTTGCAAAACCCATCTTTATTTTATAATAGAGTTAAGTAACTTTCAAAAGAATTGAAAAAAGTCTTTTAACAGTATTAGTTATTGTATATTTTTATCAACCGCCAAATTTGTTATCATCATCATCTGTAGCATAATGATTAAAGAAAAACTTACCATAGTAAACGAAATTTGTAACTGGAGCAACTGATAAGAAACAATTGAAAATTTCCTCAGTGTCATGAACCAATGCCCAGGCCGTTGCAAAACCACCATAACTCCACCCCCAAATGCCAATTTTTTCAGGGTCTATCCATGAATATGTATCCCTTAAATATCTACAAAATGCTTTGTTGATTATTGTTTGGTCTCTGATCCATCCGGAAAAAAATATTTTTGATTTAATGAAACTAAGTTGTCGTTTTTGTTATTTTTATCTGTCTCTATATCAGTGGGGTAAAAATAAGTTAACAAAAAGGCCGGAAACCTTACACTATCAAAACTACTACTACTTTACAGAATATCTCTTACTTTGTAACCGCAACTTGATCCTCTATTTCAACTGTGCCCATTTGCCTGTATATTTGGAATCGTAAACTATCTTCTCTTCTGCTACTTCCTCTTCCATCGATGTAAGCATATATGTATTTTCGATTTGTAGTAATGTATTTCTCGAAACCGTTAGAGAACGCGTTCGTAATTCGAATATCTCCTGGACCAGCATAACTGCAAACAATTCTAAATTATATTTACAATAATAATAATAGCACAGGTAAACTGAACTGAAAGGCAAATTCGAAAATAAGACAACTGTTCTGATACACAGGGTGTTCGATTATAGTTCAGTGGTGAGAATTTAAAAGAAAATCTTCATAATTTAAATTTAAAGTACTACTACTTTGATATACATTATACAGGGTGTTCGTTTTTCATCCATCAAAAATGGCCTTTAAATTTCACCCTGTTCCTGTTGTTATTCCCAAAATATTCTGCATAGTTTAACTCCTATAAATTCCCATTACTATGCCAAAAGAAACAAAATATTTTATCAAAATTAATTGATTAAAATTTGCATATATGTAGTATATATAGGCCTATGTACTTATGTGTTTGTGTGGTTGTGTAGGTATTCCATTTGCATGTGGTTTAGATGCAATTGTAAACATAATTAGGTATGCACTATACAATCAGGTGGCAAGTGTATTAGCATATCAGTAGTGATGTTGTGCAGTAATGGAATCGCCATCGTTATATTATGACAATGTAATGCTAATTATAGGCGTTTGCTAATTAATAAGCAAGAATAACATCGTGTAGATGCCTCGTGGAATGCCTAACATGAGATTGAATTAATCAAAGGTACTTCAATAAAATCACATACGACTGTTATTGACAAATGAAATACTAGGGGTAATTAATGTACTCATTAAACACCCAGTATATTTTATTACTTACACGTAAACGATCATTGGATACTTAGCAGTAGTGTAAGTTTCGTCGAGTCCTGGTGGCAAAAGAAGTCTAACTTTTGCCACAAATCCGCTTTCAAGGGTAACATTTAAGTCTTTCCTAGTAGGTTGCAATTTTTTTTGTAATTGTTCCCTTATGGCAGCATTATCTAACCAGAGATACGTATTTGAAGGCTAGAGAAATAGATTAGGTGCTCAATTTTAATCTCTGTTATCGTAAATTGTACACATATATCAATAAAGATTAAGTAAATTAAATAATCGTTCAATACGAGGATGAAGGTTGCACCGCGAAATCCCTGCAGCGACTGATTGCAAAGCTGACTATTTGTTTGTTTTTATACCGCGGAGCTGTGGGCGTAGCCAGGAGACGTTGATCGGAAGATCCAATCAAACGTCCAGCACGGTGTCTGCTGTGCGGAGCGCAAGGAGGCGTTAACCGTAGCGACCAATCACTCGCCGATCGATGATGCTTCTTCACTACGCCCACAACTCCACACTATAAAAACTAATAAACAGCTAACTTTGCGCTCAGTAACTGCGGGGTCTTCGAGGTGTTATCTTCACCTAAGCATTGTGATAAAATTATTTCTTTTCCTGTAAAGTAAAAGGTGGTGTGTCAACGGTACTTACATCGTCGACGTTTTGAATCACAGCATAATTAGGCGATGACTGGCACACTTTAGCCAAATACCCATAATTTTTACTGAATGAAGCTGCAGCGTACGTGCAAGTTCCTTCAGGTGTTTCAAAATCACAAGTGACACAGGTTATTTCAGAAGTAGCAACATTTACTGAAAAAACATGACGTTCTGCAGAATTTTCTTCGGTGGTCCCTAGGTAATACCTA
Organism: Agrilus mali; assembly: GCA_029378335.1. Classification (NCBI taxonomy): domain Eukaryota; kingdom Metazoa; phylum Arthropoda; class Insecta; order Coleoptera; family Buprestidae; genus Agrilus; species Agrilus mali. Next base: position 1,226,795 of record CM055654.1, on the reverse strand, counting down.
TTGGGATGTCAAAAACAACAACCTTATCAAAACAACAAATTTGTTTGGATATTGTTATTCTTACACTAAATTTCTCTCTTCGTCCCATCCGTAAATAGACAAAACTACCCTTTGCCCACTGGTTAATCGTACACTTGAGTCATCCGAGGTGTTTGTCAGAACTAAATGTTGATAAGTGTCATTACCTTCAGATTGAGCCAATATCATCAACCTTAATGTCCCATCTGAATTGTACACTGGGGTTTCAAGATCCAACCAACCCCTAGTCTCTTCAATTATGCTCTCCTACACACAAATGTGTTCATTTAAAAGGAATGATATACAATTTGAACTAGGTTTTATTATTTTTTAATTCAGTTACTTACGACATGGCAGTCGTTATTTGCCACCCTGCATCTGGAAATAGCAGCCTTGTTCTGCACCCTGTTCTTTATAATAGCTACTACTTCTTCGTTATTTGCCCAACCAACTTTATAAATAACATATTCATCAGAAACGATGTCTTCTGGTATTATATTTAATATTACAAGTTCGCTACTATTGTTCGCCAAATCGACATATTTTAATAAAACAACGGGATTTTTACTCCCAACCTAAATAAGAATAAAAATTTGTGTATAAGAAATGAAATCAAGTTGAGGATACAAATAGATCAAAGGGCATCCACGAATACGTAAAACTTTCACACTTACTTACTTTTGGGTATCGTAAAGTTACAATTTCGGGATAGACGGCTGACGTGTTTCCAGTAGTTCCGTACAAAAAGTAGGAAAATTCTTCGACCTCGGTGTCATTAAAGAAGGCAAACACCAACTTATCTCCATTCGGAGAAAACCACATGGCTGAACCGGACGATAGAACTTCCTCTTAAACCCAAACCAAGTTAAGGGTAAAAAATATTAAAATTATTTTATAATGAAATAACTTAGTTACTATAAACTCAGTTATAATAAATTTTAGGTTGGCCTGGTTTGAACTTTGAATATAAATTTTGCCTGAATCGAACTATTTATCCTAAAACTTTTTTAACTAAAGTTATAGTTATAATTCCACTGCAGGGTACATCAGGCAATTTAAGTTACTTGTATTTGACCTGGTTTAAAGTTTATGAACTAGTAGTTTTATCTAGACTGGAACTAAATCTTCCCAAAACTAAGTAAACCTAATTTTTGACCAGCAGTAAGTTCTTATTTAAATTTCAGTATAAACTAGTTCACTGCAGGGCACATTTGGCCCTTGAATTTATTTGTACCATAGTTGACCTGGTTTAAAATTTGAGAACTAATGGTTTGATCTGGTCTGGAACTAAATTTGCCTAAAACTAAATGAAACTAATTGCTGAACAGCAGCAAGTCTTTGTTTGGATTTTAGCATAAACTAGTCCACTGTAGGCCACACTAGATCATGATTAATTAATGTTGACCTGATTTAAAGTTTGGTAACTAGTAGTTTCATGTAGAGTGGAACTAAATTTTTCCAAAACTAAGTAAACCTAATTTTTGACCAGCAGTAAGTTTATATTTAAATTTCAGTATAAACTAGTTCACTGCAAGGCACATTTGGCCCTTGAATTTATTTGTACCATAGTTGACCTGGTTTAAAATTTGAGAACTAATGGTTTGATCTAGTCTGGAACTAAATTTACCTTAAACTAAATAAAACTAATTACTGACCAGCAGTAAGTCCTTGTTTGGATTTTAGCATAAACTAGTCCACTGTAGGCCACACTAGGCCATGATTAATTAATGTTGACCTGATTTAAAGTTTAGGAACTATTTTTAACTATTCTGTGACTAAATTATCCTGATACTATATTAACTAATATTCATTTCAGATCAGCAGTAAGTCCTAAATTAAATTCCAGAACAAATTAGTACACTGTAGACCATATTAGTTTATTACTTAAAGTAGACCTGGTTTTAAATTTGAAATCTAATTTTGCCTATGCTGCAACTGAATTGTCCTGACTTTTTAATTAAAATTACAGTTAGTTCTGCTTTAAATCCTAGGATAAACTAGTTCATTGTAGACCGCATTAAGCAATAAATATTTTAAATAGTTTTGGTTTTAAATTTTTAAAAATCAGTATTTATCATTGTTCCTTTATTACCTTCGTAAACCCAGTCAGGAACTCCATTATAAATTACGTTCACCACCCCATCTGTTGTAATCTGTTGAGGATTATTAGCTTCCGATGGTGAATTAATATAATAAATATTATTGTCTAACACATAACCGATACCATTTCCATTTTTGTCCCAAGTGGCATAGGATAGGTACTCTGAATTGGCAATGGGGTAAATTTCACTGTGTAATAATTAAGATCAAGTACTTGAGGGTTAAAAACATAATAAAATTGCGAATTATTTTATTTCTTAGGTATGTTAAGTAAATATATTTACCTGGTGTTTACGTCTATTACACTGAACTGTGCAACTGTGGAATGTCTAAAAATCTGAAATATGACGTTGTAAAAAAACTACCCCATTATTTTTATAGTTTTATTGTAGGTACTTACGCTTGTGGTGTTATACTTTATCAAAAAATAGTATCTATCAGGAGACAGTGTTAACGAATAACTACTAAAACCACTCTGAAATAAAATTTACTTTAGGCACTAAATAACTGATATTATGCTCATCTGTATCTTTTAAAATGGCAACTTATTAGGCAATAATTAACGTTCAAGAGATTTATGTGTTAAGTTTATCGATCGACCAGTTTGCAATTAGGTGGAGACAAAAGCAATTACTTTTATTATCTGAACTACCACTTTAGTAGACTCAGACTATACACACATTTTCTGCCAAAAACTCACCAATAATGCCCTTCTAAAAAATTGCTCTGACGTTTCTGTTTCGGGATAAAAGAAATACAGACTTGAATTGTAACTGTACATTAAGATATCGTCAGAAACCCACGTTCCATTGAAAGCCCTGTTGGAAAAACTGCTCCCCAAAAATTCACTTAATTCGTAGGGTTCCAGTTCATCTGATTTAACAACCCCAGCCAGAAGCAGTGTAAAAAATGTTAAAATCTAAAAAGTTATAAATTAATCTTTTTTTTTAATTAAATTAAGGAATAATTAATATTTACTTACTGTATTCATTTTATTAATTCACTTCACTATGTTATAACACGTACATTATCCCAAAAGCAATTCGGTCATAATGCCGATATATTGGTACAAAAGTATTACATTTTTATTAATTAGCCATCAATTCCTTCCAATGTTTCTTATCTTATCATCATTGTGAGGCATGTAAGAGGGATTAAAAGTACTTATTATTTATTAGCCTTATCGTAAATTTCGCTCTCAGTTAATTGTACTGTGGCTCAATCGAACTATTTGTAAAAGATAAGTACCTAGGTACAATAGTTTGTAACAGAGAAAAGAAAATTGCATTTTCACACAAATATACACATACATACACGCTTACCTACTGTAATTTACAAATAAAGAAGGTGAAATTGGAAGTGAGAAACTTTAGGTCGATAGAAAACTCGTCATTTTAAATAACATAAACTTGAATACAATATGACTAAAAGGTGCACAAAAGGTCCTAGCTTCTAGCTTCTCACCACCCTTATACAGACAGATTTCCAATAAAAACATTGTAAATGATGGTAGTAACAATTATAGTCCTTTTTAATATATCTACTTTATAATATAAATCATAGGACTCCAAAATATTTTTTAATTAACTGAAATTTTTATTAATTGATTTAAAATAGTTTTTGCTTTAAAATACATTGCCGGTGTCGTTACTCCATTCGGAGAAAAACACATGAACTTCCTCTTAAACCCAAATTTTAGAATCAACTTTTGTCCAAATTTATTACAAAAATCCATGCCAAATTAAGGGTAAAAATATTAAAACTAATTAATGATAATTGCTTTTATCACAGCTAATATAACTTAGTTATAACTATAAACTCAGTTATAGTAAATTTATTTTAAAAAATTGCCCTGGTTTGAACTTTGAACATAAATTTTGCCTGAATCGAACTTTTTATCTATCCTGAAACTTTTTTAACAAATTCTGGTAATTATTTTTAGGGATATACTGATTCACTGCAGGGCATATAAGGCCATTGAAGTTATTTGTAGTTGACCTGGTTTAACGTTTGATAACTAGTTTTACCTATTCTGTATAAAATTGTCCTGAAACTGTATTAACTAATATTCATTTTCGATCAGCAGTAAGTCCTAGATTAAATTCCAGAACAAATACATAAGTTCACTTTAGGCCATATTAGGTGATGATTTTTTGAAGTTTGCCTGGTTTTAAATTTAAAAGCTACATTTATCTAAGTTTGAACTAAATTTTGCCTGAATCGAACTTTTTATCTGTCCTGAAACTTTTTTAACAAATTCTGGTAATAATTTTTAGGATAAACTAGTTAACTGCAAGGCATATTAGGCCATTGAAGTTATTTGTAGTTGACCTGGTTAAATGTTTGATAACTAGTTTTACCTATTCTGTATAAAATTGTCCTGAAACTGTATTAACTAATATTCTTTTTTTTTTTTTTTTTTTTTTTTTTTTTTTTTTTTTTTTTTTTTTTTTTTTTTTTTTTTTTTTTTTTTTTTTTTTTTTTTTTTTTTTTTTTTTTTTTTTTTTTTTTTTTTTTTTTTTTTTTTTTTTTTTTTTTTTTTTTTTTTTTCACTTTAGGCCATATTAGGTATGATTTTTTAAGTTGGCCTGGTTTAAATTTAAAGCTACATTTATCTAAGTTTGAAAAAAAAAAAAAAAAAAAAAAAAAAAAAAAAAAAAAAAAAAAAAAAAAAAAAAAAAAAATCCTAGATTAAATTCCAGAACAAATAAGTTCACTTTAGGCCATATTAGGTGATGATTTTTTGAAGTTGGCCTGGTTTGATAATTTAAATGCTACATTTATCTAAGTTTGAACTAAATTTTGCCTGAATCGAACTTTTTATCTGTCCTGAAACTTTTTTAACAAATTCTGGTAATAATTTTTAAAACTAGTTATCAAGTGCATATTAGGCCATTGAAGTTATTTGTAGTTGACCTGGTTAAATGTTTGAAAATTTGTAAAATTCGGATAAACTTGTTCTGAATGTATTAACTAATCATTTTATCAGCAGTAACCTAGACTAAATTCGAAAAATAGTTCACTTTGCCATTTTGGGTAGATTTTTTTAAGTTCCTGGTTTTAAATCAGAAGTAATTGTAAATTCCAGAACAAATGTTCATTACCATATTAGTATGATTTTTTGAAGTTGGCCTGGTTTAATTAAATGCTCATTTATCTAAGTTTAACTAAATTTTCCTGAACGAACTTTTTATCTGTCCTGAACTTTTTTAAAATTCTGGTAATAATTTTAGAAACTAGTTACTGCACATATTAGGATTGAATTATTTGTGTTGACCTTTTATTTTAACTATTTTACCATTCGGTATAATTTTAAGATTAACTAATTCATTTTTGATAGCATAAGTCTGTAATTCCGAAAATAATATTTACCTATTGGTATAATTGTTGGCTGGTTTTAATTAAACATTTGTAAGTTTAACTAATTTATTCGAACAATAATTACTTTAGCCTTTAGATTTTTTTAATTTGGTTTATTAAGATTTAGCATTGAATAATTTTGCTGAATGAATTTTTACTGTTTTTCTAATTCTGTAAAATTTTTAGGATAAACTATTACTTAGGCATAAGGCCTAGTTATTGAAACTGGTTAATTTTGAATAGTTATATTTTAAAATTGTCTGAAATTATAACTAATTTTTTTGTGAATAATCTGTTAATCGAACATTAAGTTACTTTGCCAATTATGTATTTTTTAAGTTGGCCTGTTTAAATTTAAGCTATTATCATTGAATAAATTTTGCTGACGATTTTTATCTTTGAAACTTTTTAAAAATTCTGGTAATAATTTTTAGGATAAACTAGTTTCAGCATATAGCATTAAGTTAGTATTGACCTGGTTAAATGTTTGATAACTAGTTTTACCTATTCTGTATAAAATTGTCCTGAAACTGTATTAACTAATATTCTTTTTGATCAGAAGTAACTCCTAGATTAAATTCCAGAACAAATAAGTTACTTTAGGCCATATTAGGTGATGATTTTTTGAAGTTGGCCTGGTTTAAATTTAAATGCTACATTTATCTAAGTTTGAACTAAATTTTGCCTGAATCGAACTTTTTATCTTCCTGAAATTTTTTAACAAATTCTAATAATTTTTAGGAAAACTAGTTAACTGCAGGCATATTAGGCCATTGAAGTTATTTGTAGTTGACCTGGTTAAATTTTGATAACTAGTTTTACCTATTCGGTATAAATTGTCCTGAAACTGTATTAACTAATATTCTTTTTGATCAGCAGTAATCCTAGAATTAATTCCAGAACAAATAAGTTCACTTTAGGCCATATTAGGTGATGATTTTTTGAAGTTGGCCTGGTTTAAAATTTAAATGCTACATTTATCTAAGTTTGAACTAAATTTTGCCTGAATCGAACTTTTTATCTGTCCTGAAACTTTTTTAACAAATTCTGGTAATAATTTTTAGGACAAACTAGTTCACTGTAGGGCATATTAGGCCATTGAAGTTATTTGTAGTTGACCTGGTTAAATGTTTGATAACTAGTTTTACCTATTCTGTATAAAATTGTCCTGAAACTGTATTAACTAATATTCTTTTTGATCAGAAGTAACTCCTAGATTAAATTCCAGAACAAATAAGTTCACTTTAGGCCATATTAGGTGATGATTTTTTGAAGTTGGCCTGGTTTGAAATTTAAATGCTACATTTATCTAAGTTTGAACTAAATTTTGCCTGAATCGAACTTTTTATCTATCCTGAAACTTTTTTAACAAATTCTGGTAATAATTTTTAGGATAAACTAGTTAACTGCAAGGCATATTAGGCCATTGAAGTTATTTGTAGTTGACCTGGTTAAATGTTTGATAACTAGTTTTACCTATTCGGTATAAACTTGTCCTGAAACTGTATTAACTAATATTCATTTTTGATCAGCAGTAAGTCCTAGACTAAATTCCAGAACAAATAAGTTCACTTTAGGCCATATTAGGTCATGATTTTTTTAAGTTGGCCTGGTTTTAAATTTAAAAGCTACGTTTGTCTAAGTTTGAACTAAATTTTGCCTGAATCGAACTTTTTATCTATCCTGAAACTTTTTTAACAAATTCTGGTAATTATTTTTAGGATAAACTAGTTCACTGTAGGGCATATTAAGCCATTGAAGTTATTTGTAGTTGACCTGGTTAAATGTTTGATAACTAGTTTTACCTATTCTGTATAAACTTGTCCTGAAATTGTATTAACTAATATTCATTTTCGATCAGCAGTAAGTCCTAGAATTAATTCCAGAACAAATAAGTTCACTTTAGGCCATATTAGGTGATGATTTTTTGAAGTTGGCCTGGTTTAAAATTTAAATGCTACATTTATCTAAGTTTGAACTAAATTTTGCCTGAATCGAACTTTTTATCTGTCCTGAAACTTTTTTAACAAATTCTGGTAATAATTTTTAGGACAAACTAGTTCACTGTAGGGCATATTAGGCCATTGAAGTTATTTGTAGTTGACCTGGTTAAATGTTTGATAACTAGTTTTACCTATTATGTATAAAATTGTCCTGAAACTGTATTAACTAATATTCTTTTTGATCAGAAGTAACTCCTAGATTAAATTCCAGAACAAATAAGTTCACTTTAGGCCATATTAGGTGATGATTTTTTGAAGTTGGCCTGGTTTGAAATTTAAATGCTACATTTATCTAAGTTTGAACTAAATTTTGCCTGAATCGAACTTTTTATCTATCCTGAAACTTTTTTAACAAATTCTGGTAATAATTTTTAGGATAAACTAGTTAACTGCAAGGCATATTAGGCCATTGAAGTTATTTGTAGTTGACCTGGTTAAATGTTTGATAACTAGTTTTACCTATTCGGTATAAACTTGTCCTGAAACTGTATTAACTAATATTCATTTTTGATCAGCAGTAAGTCCTAGACTAAATTCCAGAACAAATAAGTTCACTTTAGGCCATATTAGGTCATGATTTTTTTAAGTTGGCCTGGTTTTAAATTTAAAAGCTACGTTTGTCTAAGTTTGAACTAAATTTTGCCTGAATCGAACTTTTTATCTATCCTGAAACTTTTTTAACAAATTCTGGTAATTATTTTTAGGATAAACTAGTTCACTGTAGGGCATATTAAGCCATTGAAGTTATTTGTAGTTGACCTGGTTAAATGTTTGATAACTAGTTTTACCTATTCTGTATAAACTTGTCCTGAAATTGTATTAACTAATATTCATTTTCGATCAGCAGTAAGTCCTAGAATTAATTCCAGAACAAATAAGTTCACTTTAGGCCATATTAGGTGATGATTTTTTGAAGTTGGCCTGGTTTAAAATTTAAATGCTACATTTATCTAAGTTTGAACTAAATTTTGCCTGAATCGAACTTTATCCTGAAACTTTTTTAACTAAAATTCTGGTTGTAATTAAAGTGATTTGAAGTTGACCTGGTTTAAAGTTTGAGAAGTAATAATATTATAATATAATAATAATACTATTACTATATTAAAATAAATTTATTATTATAACTTAATTTTTGAAACTGCATTAAAAATTTTTATTTCTTTTCTTTATCCTCAATACAATAACTTTTTTTTTATTTTACGTTAAATAAATCAGAAGACTTCAATATATAACTAAAATGTTTTTGTTGTTAACAATTTAACATTTTAACACGAATTTTTTGTTATTTGTACTAAAAAATTGTTGTCCAATTTTCAAGCTTAACTAACACCTGTAAGTTTTTTTATGCAAACAGATGTTGATAGTTCACAATTTAATTATATACGTATGTATCATGTTTTTATAGGTATATAGTTAGATAGGTATCGTGGCCTATTTCCAGCCGGTGTCCTTTAAAGTCCTTGCGAGTTTATAGCTGTATACCGATAGGTACCTAAATAGAAATTTTTCAACACTGTAAAATTTAGTAAAATTAAATGAATATTTCGTTTAGGTAGATTATTTCTTTGTTTTCACCTCTATTCTCACAATTAATTTTAGGTATTTACCTAAACATTCATAAATAATTGTTTTATATTAAATATTATTATTATTATAAGTAAAAGTCCAAACCGTGAATTTCTTTTTCACATATAAGCAAGATTAATTTTCTTGTAGTTTTTTTAGTTATTATTATGATAAATTTGTAAGGCAATGATTATTTTCATTCGTGTGTCTGTATGTTTTAAATTTTTTTTCTCACAATTACTGGTTTAATTAATTTTGTTAATTATTCGACTTGGCAACGTAGATTAGGTGTTACTCACTTACTGTCATTGTTTTCAGTTTCATTCATTCGTTCGTGTTGTAAAATTTGTGTCGTCGTCGCAGGACAATAATATTAAATCCTTATCAATACAAAATGTTAAAGTTAAAATAGAATCACAGTATGTATTTTGGAATTTGTTTAACGATATGTAATACAATAACTTATTCTGGAGAAAGTGAATGGTATTTTTAATATTTCCTTTTGGAAAATTCCAACATGAAAGGTAGGCGTTTACTTTTCTATAAAATATTTAAAAATTCTTATCAATGGGTAATAAATGTTTTTAAAAGTGAAACTACATATTACTTATATTATTAACAATTTTCTTATCCTTTGTTCTAATAATCCAAATTATTTTTTCCTTTATAAAAAGGGATGTTTAACTAAGTTGTGTTCCATTTTTTTTTCACAAGAATTTCCACAAAAATTTCATTAAATATTATGAATATCTTTAATTAATACAAATTATAAAAGTTGGTTTTTGATTGTTTCAGATTCAGTAAGGCAATAAATGATATTATGGATTTGATGATAGTAGAGTCTTGACCATCCCTGAGAGAGCATAAATACAATCTTCATTCAACACAAGATGTAAAGGGAGGATATAAGGAACATGTAAGTATATTTTATTTCATGTCAATTATTTATTTTGTAGTTTAGTTCTTTTTAATAATTAAATTTTTATTAAATAAGTACAAACTCTATTTATATTTTTTATATTTTTGTTGTTTCAGATTTAATGGAGGAAATAAATAAAATAGATTTGGTGATAGTGTAGTATTTTTTTGACCATCCCTGATAGAGCATAAATAACATCTTTAACATAAAACTCAAAGGAGCAAAAATGGACCATGTAAGTCTCTCATATTTCATGCCAGCTAGCTTTTTTTAGATTTTTATTTATTTTTTAAATACTTGGTCAACAAAGTTTTACAAAATTATTATTTGTATGTAATTTTATATAAACATATTGGCTTTTCAATCATCATTTAAACATTTACTTCTTAAATACATTCAGTAAATTCTTATTGGTGGGGTATCTAATAAAAACAAATTACAAATTGTTTTTAATTGTTTCAGATTCATGGAGGCAATAAATAAAATGGATTTGGTAATGGTTGAATATTTTCTTGACCATCCCTTACTCACCACATACACCATCTTCAACATAAGACTTAAGGGAGGAAAATCGACCATGTAAGTATATTTTATGTCATGTCAATTATTTATTGTGTAGTTTAGTTTCTTTTTTTTAATAATTAAATATTTATTAAGTAAGAACCAACTGTATTTATCTTTTTGTTGTTTCAGATTTGATGGAAGAAATAAATAATATGGATTTGCTGACTGTATAGTCTTTTCTTGACCACCCCTGACAGAGCATAAATAACATCTTTAACATAAAACTCAAAGGAGTAAAAATGGACCATGTAAGTCTCTCATATTTCATGCTAGCTAGCTTTTTTTAAATTTTTATTTATTTTTTAAATACTTGGTCAACAAAGTTTTACAAAATTATTATTTGTATGTAATTTTATATAAACATATTGGCTTTTCAATCATCATTTAAACATTTACTTCTTAAATACATTCAGTAAATTCTTATTGGTGGGGTATCTAATAAAAACTAATTACAAATTGTTTTTAATTGTTTCAGATTCATGGAGGCAATAAATAAAATGGATTTGGTAATGGTTGAATATTTTCTTGACCATCCCTTACTCACCACATACACCATCTTCAACATAAGACTTAAGGGAGGAAAATCGACCATGTAAGTATATTTTATGTCATGTCAATTATTTATTGTGTAGTTTAGTTTCTTTTTTTAATAATTAAATATTTATTAAGTAAGAACCAACTGTATTTATCTTTTTGTTGTTTCAGATTTGATGGAAGAAATAAATAATATGGATTTGCTGACTGTATAGTCTTTTCTTGACCACCCCTGACAGAGCATTAATAACATCTTTAACATAAAACTCAAAGGAGTAAAAATGGACCATGTAAGTCTCTCATATTTCATGCCAGCTAGCTTTTTTTAAATTTTTATTTATTTTTTAAATACTTAGTCAACAAAGTTTTACAAAATTATTATTTGTATGTAATTTTATATAAACATATTGGCTTTTCAATCATCATTTTAACATTTACTTCTTAAATACATTCAGTAAATTCTTATTGGTGAGGTATCCCATAAAAACTAATTACAAATTGTTTTGAATTGTTTCAGATTCATGGAGGCAATAAATAAAATGGATTTGGTAATAGTTGAATATTTTCTTGACCATCCCTTACCCAGCACAGACACCATCTTCAACATAAGACTCAAGGGAAGAAAATCGACCATGTAAGCATCATTTATTATTTTATTATTTTTATACAGCTTTTTTATTAAGTAAGTACAATTTTTAAACATTATATTTTTTGTTTCAGATACAATGGAAGCAATAAATAAAATTGATTGATAGCAGAGTATTTATTTGAGAACAAATACTATTTTCATTTAACACAAAACCTAAAAGGGGGAAAATTGACCATGTAAGTTTATCATTTTTTATGGCAACTACTTTGTTATTTATTTATTCAAATCTTAAATCAGGAAATGTGTGTTTACTGAATAAAGTTTTCTTTATTTGTCATCATTGCTTTAATTTTTAGTTTTATTTTTAGCTTTGTTTGTATTTTAGTTTTTCTTTCTAGATGTAATTTTTTTATATAAATGCAAAACATTTTTCAGATCGTCAGAAGTAGTTGGGATGGTCAGTTTGATATTTAAGGGCATCTTCTACAGACTTGAGAGTTTTCCCAACACCATCATCATCACCATGACCACCTCCAACATCCAAGCAAGATGGGAAAATGGGCCAGTTGTGTATCTTGAATGTTCCATGGGAAGATTATTTTCTGCTTGAAGGTGGATTTGTTTATTGGATAAAATTTTATTTAAAAAGTTCCTTTTCTTAAATTTTATTCATCTGATAATTGGTTTCTCAAATAATAACATTTAAAAGTAATTTTCCAGCTCTTACCTTAGTTAATTACTTGGTTTATTATTTTTTTCTTTGTAATATTTTTCAAAACATAATTCCTTCATATTATTTCTCATTCACTTAAACAAAAAATAATTTTTTTTTCAGTTTCTTATCTTTTAAAACTTATTGTTCTTTTTTTCAATTTTAACATAGATACTTCATTATATGGAGTAAGAATTCTTACTTTACTTTTTTTTCATCATTTAATTAAAATCAAAGAAGCTTATTTGTCTAAATTTTAATAGTCCACTAAGTACTTCAAATTTTACTTTTCATTACTGCAAATGTTCTTTTTAACGTTTTAAAGTGAAAAAGGGAAAAGGAAAACATTTCACAAAACAATCAATGTAGGGTCATTATTTTATTAAATATCAACGAATAATTTCAGAAATTTTCACAAGTACACCAATAATAAATCCACTTTTAAAAATAATACTTTATATTTATTATAATTATGCATATAATGAAATATTTAAGAACGCATAGTTAATTATTGTTATTAAAATAAGTTTATGATATCAATGTATTTATTTTAAGATATTAATATTTAAGTTCTTAAATTATGTTATAATAGGCTAATTATTAATACTGTTGTAAAAAAATATGATTATAAAATAATAGACAGGGGAGGATAGGGGCTTGTAGTGGGGAGAGATTGAGGGTACAGAAGTGATTTATATGAGTCAATGAGAAATTGTGAGGGTAGAAATGAGAATTTGTGGGAGAGAAAGAGGGTGAAACTGGGAACTTGTAGGCGACAAATGAGGACTGAAGATGAGAACTTGTAAGAGTGTAAGTATAAGTATATGAATGAGGGAGAAAATGGGAGTTTGTGGAGGAATGAATGTGAGAATAATCAGTGAAAGTTAATGTCTGAACAAGGGTGTTAATGGGAACTTGTAAAGGACTGAATGTGTTAATGAGGGATAAAAATAACAATTTACGAGTGTGTGCAAGAAAGAATGAGGATGAAATTGGGAACTTGTAGGCAAGTGAATATGTGAATGAGAGGTGACAGAATTTAAAAGAGTGAGAATGAGAATTTAGTAACCGAATGTCTGCATGTATTCTAACAAAAGAGTGGGAATAAAATGTGTGCAAGTGATGTGGGTGAGAATGAATGTGCTGTAATGTAATAAAATGAGTGGGGTGCGAATGTCTGGCACTTGTATGTGAGAATGAGGGTAAAAATGAAAAATTGTGTTTATGCATTAAAGAGTACAAATGTTCGTGTAGAAGAGGCAGAGGGTAAGAGTATGAATGAGAGAGAGAGGGAGAATGAGGGAATTCTCTCTTTTTCCCTCTTTCCTCTGTATGAACAAGTATAAGAGTGAGGATGTATATGTATGTAAGAGAGAAAGAGGGACAGGGTGAGAATATGTAAGAGAGAAAGAGGGACAGGGTGAGAATATGTAAGAGAGAGAGAGGGAGAATAAACTAATTCTCTCGGTCTCCCTCATTCCTGTTCTCACCCTTTTCTTCTGTATGAGAGTGTGGGTGTATGTGGTGTGTGTGAGGGAGGGAGAAGACTGAGGTATGAACGATAAAGAAGGGACTTGTCCCTGTCTTTCTCTTCATATCTCACCACTTTCCTTCCTAATCACCCCCACTTACATACACCCGTGTATGTGTGTCCAGTCACCCTAACGGGGTGAGTATGAGAGTGTGGGTGTATGTGGTGTGTGTGAGGGAGGGAGACGACGGAGGTATGAACGATAAAGAAGGGACTTGTCCCTGTCTTTCTCTTCATATCTCACCCCTTTCCCTCCTAATCACCCCCACTCACATACACCCATGTATGTGTGTCCAGTCACCCCAACGGGGTGAGTGGGCACATCTTCATCCTGAAGGGGTGGATGGATTCGTTCATCTACTCCAAAAGGATGAGGGTGTGTCCATTTCACTCCCTTGGGGTGACTGGAGGAGGGGGCGAGGGCGGGGGGGCGGCCAGAGGGGAGGGTGCAAACCACAAGGGGAAATAAACACATATAAAAATTAAATTTTGTTTTATTTAAAAAATACAAAATAAATTTTTCACGCCTACCAGGTTTAGTGCGAACGTTTTTGTTATTCGAAGACCGGCCGGGTCCAGGCCCGGAATCTGGAGGGTTAAGATTCAAATTAGAAGTCCCCAAGACACGAATTTCCGGAAGTTCCAGGACTTTAAGTCGTGAAAACAAAGTTTCCACGACTTAGAGTCCTGGAACTCCCGAGAATCCGCGTCTTGGTGGCTTCGAATTCGAATCCCAACCTTCCACGGCACTCCCGGAACACTCCCGATCGGAAGCTGGAAACTCCCGATTCAAATTAAAAGTCTCCAGGACACGAATTTTCGAAAGTTCCAGGACTTTGACTCTTGGAAACAAAGTTTCCACGATTTAAAGTCCCGGAACCCACGAAATCCCGTGTAGTGGAGGCTTCGAATTCGAATCCGGACCCTCCACGAACTCCCGATGAAATCCCGCACGGCGTACTATGGCCCTTGGAGACGAGTACCATCCTGATTTTGGTCCTGGTGATGGAGAAGTCCCACTGTAACAAAAATATAATTATATTACAAAAATTATGGCATAGAAATTTAAATTATTAATTAATAAATGATCTTTTATTCTTATTTGCTTGTAGTTATTATTTGTTTTTATCTGTAACACATAATTTAATTAAACTGATGCATTTTCTTGATTTAACTTAATTTAGCATATTTATATTTTCATAAACTTTTACGTGTGCTTTTCGTTATTTTAAAAACTACTGTTGTATGATATGTACCTTAATTAATCATCTGTATATTTCTCTTTTAAATTAAACGTATTTACTAAACTTTGTACTTTTATTTCTTAAAACTAAGTTAATATTCAAAGTTAGGCATGTTACAATTAAAAACTATGTAAGTGCAGCTCTGTAAAATAATTGGACTGTGGAAAATAATAACATTAATTGTATAAATTATTAAGAAATTAAAGTACACAGTAAGACAAACAAATTTAATTTGAACTAAAATAAAACAAATGATTAAATATTTAGTACATAACTGTGATCCCTATAAAAACACAATAATATTTAAAATAATGAAAAGGACATTATTTTAAATAAAATTAAGAAAAATATTTTGAAGAAACATTTTCCAAATTAAGTTAAAGATGCACCAGTTTAGTTTAATAATTATATGTAAAAGATTCAAAAGATTAATTATTTAAGCAAATAGGAATAAAAATATTTTTATATAAGGAAAAGGAAAAAAAAGACAAAAGTTATTGAAAAGCTTTAAATAAGATCGAAAAGTAATTCTAAACTAAACAAAAAATCAAAAGGGAAAATAATATCAAAAGGATAATAAAAATAAAAACTCACCGTTGGGGCCGTAGTACAGGGCCACCTCTTCTCTTCCAGAAAGGGGATGAGATGGACGATGATTTCCTCCAAGAAGACATCAACTGCAACAATATTAAAAATTAATTACCAAATTTGATAAGCCCATTAAGCATTCAAAAATTACAAGTACATGAAAAAGAAAACAAAGTGAATCTTTCAATAGCCAAAACTTAATTAAAAATAATTTTTAAACTGTTAATATTTAACTTATTTGAGACAGCTCTACCTACAATACAATAAAATAAACATTTATACCTAGCTTTTAAAAAAAACTAATGCTTATAAGTTACATGACAAAATGGATAGTCTTAGTCGTTAATATTTAAGTAAAAGTCGAAGAAAATAATTATCAGGTAACTATGAAAAACATTTCGTTTTTATGAAAGAACAATCATTAATAATTGGATTTGAGACACACCTTTGTGATCACTAAGCCTCCTTCCTTCGTTTTCCTGGATGGATGGATGGATGGATGGATGGATTGATAGACAACGATCCCTTGAATATGAACATCCCTGACATTTCCAAAGAACATCAACTGTAATAAAGTCAAAAATAAAAGTAACAAATTGGCCAATAAATTAAATAAGAGAATAACATTAATTTGTAATTGCTAAATGAAAATCATAAAAATAAGTGAATAATTAAAAAACTTACCGTTGTAACTTAATGAGTCCACATCTCCACAATGGATGGATGGATAACTTTCCATTGAATTTCCACAATGACAACATTCTTGAAATTTCCACGATGAAAACATCCCAAAGGAATATCAACTGTAATAACATCAAAAGTTAAAAAATATATACTTAACTGCTACATAAAGTATTTTATTAAAACAACAAATTGTGCAAATAAATCAAATTTTAATACAAAATAAATTTTGATTTTTCTAAAAGAACAAATTAAACAAGAAAGCAACCGCTGACTTCTAATTAGAAATGCTAATCATATAAATAAATGACCAATTAAAAAAACTTACCGTTGTAACCATAAGGAGTTTCGTCTCTTAACACAATGGATGGATGGATGGATGGATGGATGGATGGATGAATAACATTCCATAAAATTTCCTCGATGATAACGTCCTTGGAATTTCCACGAAGAAGACAGCCCAAAGGAACATTAACTGTAACAAAATCAAAAATTATAACAAAATCAAAAAACATTTTATCAAAATAACAAATAGTGCAACTTACTGATTAAAATCAAATTTTTGAGACAATTACTATTTTTTCTGGAAGAACAAATTAAATAAGAAAGAGACCGCTACTTTTTAATTACAAAATAGAAACTACAAAAATAAATGAACAATTTAAAAAATTTACCTTTGTGACTATAAAGAGTCCATCTTTTTTGTCTTAGGATGGATAGCTGGATAAATAGTCTTTTTTTGAATTTCCTCCATGATAACATTTATGGAATTTCCACGATAAAGAAATCCCAAAGGAACATCAACTGTAATAAAATCAAACATTAAAAAATATATACTTAACTGTAACATAAAGTACTTTATTAAAATAATAAATTGTGCAATTAAATCACATTTTAATATAAAATAAATTTTGATTTATCTAAAAGACCAAACTAAATAAGAAAACAATCACTGACTTCTAATAAGAAATGCAAATTATAAAAATAAGTGAACAATTAAAAAAAATTACCTTTGTGACCATAAAGAGTCCATTTTTTTTGTCTTAGGATGGATAGCTGGATGAATAGATGAATAGCCTTTTTGTGAATTTCCTCCATGATTACATTTATGGAATTTCCACGATGAAGACATCCCAAAGGAACATCAACTATAATAAAATCAAAAATTAAAAAAAGGACGTTTAAGGACTTCAAAAAGTACTCTATTAAAATAACAAATTGTGTAATTAAATCAAATTTTAATTTCAAACAAATTTTTATTTTTCTGAAAGAACAAATTAAATAATAAAACAACCACTGACTTCTAATTAGAAATGCAAATTATATAAATAAATGACTAATTAAAATACTTACCGTTGTAACCATAAGGAGTCCGTTTCGTCTCTAATACAATGGAAGGAGAGATAACTTTCCATTAAATTTCCTCAATGACAATATCCTTGGAATTTCCATGATGAAGACAGCCCAAAGGAAAATTAACTGTAACAAAATCAAAATTTATAGCAAGTTTAAAAAACATTTTATTAAAATAACAAATAGTGCAACTTACTGATTAAAACAAAATTTTATTAGACAATTATTTTTTTTCTGGAAGAACAAATTAAATAAGAGAGAAACCGTTAATTTCTAATTACAATATGGAAATTATAAAAATAGGTGAACACTTAAGAAACGTACCGTTGTGACCATAAAGAGTCCATCTTTTGTCTCCTTGGATGGATGGCCTTTTATTGAATTTCCTCGATGACAACATTTTTGGAATTTCCACGATGAAGACATCCCAAGGGAACATCAGCTGTAATAAAATCAAAAATTAAAAAATATACTTAAAGACTTCAAAAAGTTCAAATTATATAAATAAATAACCAATTTAAAAAACTTACCCTTGTAACCATAAGGACTCCATTTCGCCTCTAACACAATGGATGGATGGATGGATGGATGGATTATCTTCCATTGAATTTAGACGATGACAACATTCTTGGAATTTCCACCATGAAGACATTCCAAAGGAACATTAACTGTAACAAAATCAAATTTAAATAAAATATAGCGAGGTCAAATAGTAACTTATTGATTAGGTTCAATATTTAATACGAATAGGTAAAAAATGTAGTAAAACTATTAAGTTTCTACTAATTTATTTAAGTAATCTTAACAATTGTTTCGCCCAACATTTTTGTCTTCTGAAAATTGCCATGTTGGGTGAAACAATAATTGTTAAAATTACTAAAATAAATTAGTGGAGATTTAACAGTTTTATTACATTTTTTACCTATTTAATATTAATTTCCATATAGTAAACGCTGAAACAATCCAATATTTAATATGAAACAATTTTTTTTCTTAAAGAACAAATTAAATAAGAGAAAAAAAATAAAAAAGCCAAAAAATAACTAATAGCGACTTCAAAAAGTAAATAAGTTAATTGAGGATGAATAATGATTAAAAAAAAAATACAAAATTCAATGCAGGGTGGGTTGAAGGCAATGTTTTGGAATTCGTAGCTAAGAGACCTAGTGTCAAAATATTCACATATAATAATCAAAAACTGCTATAAATTCTTTGGTAAATGTGATTAATGTGAACATATTAATAGTATACAACGATTGTGGAATTTTCCAGCATTTGGTTTATGTGTGTGTTGTAACGGAGGAAAAAGACTGCTGGCGACCTCAAGAGCCTAATTACGGAGAGTATTCGAATGACTGCTTCTAAAATTGACAAGTTCAAAAAATTCTTTGGAACAGTAATTTATAGTTTTTGTGTATTTAAAAAAACATGAAAAAGCGCTCGTTAAATTTCGAAAAGAAAGGTTATTTGGAAATAAGCATTTGGAAATAATACCGTTAAGATAAATAGGTATACAAAAGTAAAATTTAATAAAATGTTACAAAATTACTAAATTAACGAAAGAAACTTGTTTTAGAAAAAAAAATATTTTCTACAAGGATTATTGTTATGGTTTACATACCTTTTTATACAATATCTGTTTCTTATTAATATAATCAGTGTGAAATTCATCTATATAAGGGAAACCGCATCTAAATCGATTAAGAATCAATCATAATATCGCTCTTTAAAGTTTTATTCTTTTTATACGCTTTTACGTAATCATAACCTAACTTTTAATGCAACGAAGTATACTTTTCGCAGCATCGAGGGTGACTAACTCAGGAATACAAGTTCATTGTTATATAACTGGGTCAATCGGTCAGCGTAACAGGTGGCTGGACAGGTGGCGCCTAGCTTTGTTTACAGTAGCAGGTGCAGCGCATCGACCTTGACCAGTTTTACGAAATTACATGATGGCCGCCTACGCAACAGCGAATCAGATGCAGCCAAATGCATAGCGCCCAATTAAATAATTGGGAACCGCATTGCTAAGTCAGTAACCCTTGGTGCTTTGTAGGGTGTACTTCGTTGCATCATATTGTAGGTTGTAATTACGTATAAATATGTAATTAAAGAAAATTACCTTTAAAATAAAGTAAATTAAGCACTTTATTTAATGCTTATTTTATCATTATTATAATAAATATTAATGAAACGTTTATAAAATGCCTTTAAAGAAAAGAATAATAAATTTTACTAAATTGTATTGTATTTAAAAAAACTCATGTGTATTATTCACACGTGGTAGAAGTGAAACCTTCAAAAATGTTGGTTACTTTGCCTTGGTAAATACGAGTGGAGGGGGTACGATGCAGAGCACAAATAAGAAACACTGTATAATGCTTCCTATCTCATTTTCTCCCACTGTGTCTCTTTTTACTGTCACTTTTTCGTTTCATCGACTTTCAAATCAATCACAACCGTACCATTACCAAACAATATTCTTAAATAATATTCAAAAGGACCCCTCATCAGTGAGACAATTTTCTATTTTGTTTTTTATATTGCTCTAATAGTTCTGCAAATTACTGTCCAATGTTAACAATACCAAACAACGTTGCGTTGCATCTGTATATTTAATTTATTAAAAAATATTGTTTTCACGTTTAAAACAAATATATAATTATAAATTTAGAACGTGCACACCACACGACGTTCTACTGCTGGGTATCGAGCACAGGAGAAGGGGAATGAGAGAGAAAGTATTCGAAATTAAAAAAGGAGAAAAGGCCGCTCGCTCAAAGTCTACAATACTGTTAAATTAATAACAATTTATAGTAAAATATTATTTCTTTAAACATTAAAAATTATTACGTTTGTCTAAAATATTAAACCTCTCTAAAAACGATTTTCTTTTTCAAAATTGGTGCAATAATTTTTGAAATTGCATTTTATTGCAAACAAAAATGCATTCTTTGTTAAAATAATAAATTTTATTTAATTGAATGCAAAATTAAAAAGCACACTAGGAAATTTCCCAAAATTCATTATTATTAACAATTGTTAACGTTTTCATTATTACACCATTAATTAAACGATAAAAATATGTTTTGGACATTTTTAAAACAAACTCTAAAATTAATTATGTATTTATTAAACGGTTCAATAGCAATTAAAGTAATTTTAACGATGCTCACTAAAAAATGATTATAAATTTAACAAAAATTTTAAAACTAGGGCAATTATAATTTTTATAAAAAAAAAGTACAAAACCATCCCTGTTAGCCAAGGGCCCCCCATTTATCGACTTGTCGTCAACCTTCCTACAACTCCCAAGTTACGTATAACCTGTGAGGTGCAGGGGACAGTTGGCGAATAACCGATAAAGAGTGTTAGCCTGACCCAGCTAGATGGTTAGTAATATACGACGTCTAAGTCATACCTTCTCGGCTAATTTCCCCATCCTCACGCGAACTACACCTATGGCCACTCGGCGTAGTAGGAGGGATACTCTCAGCCTTTGATATGACCCTATTACCGACGATGTAAACAGCGAGCCGGGCCTATATACTAACTGCGCAGAAACTAATAAGTGTGAGAGCTAAGCTTCAATTTGTTTTATTACTTACATTTTATAAAAAAAATACTCTTTTACCCTATCGATACTGGCCAAATAATAAATTGAAACGATTTGTAGAAGGAATTTTCCCTAACATAATTAGAACTGTGTAAAAAAAGCAATTTTCTTTAAATTCACAAATTGGGGCTCATAAAGTGGAAAAAATAAACTGAGATGGTAAATATAAAAGTCCAAACTTGTAAGATAATTTCTGCTGTGAAAATATTTGAGAAAAATATAAAAATGGTACATTTTCCGTATTTCAACACAAAAAACAAAGATGAATTAGTTCTGTTATCAAACACTTACTAAAATTAAAATTATTGACAATAAATTGAAAAAATACTCTTTTTTCTTTTACGCACTTTATATTTTAAAACAGCTATTCACTTCCTACTTTATGGATAATTCCTTTCAACAAATACAACTATATGGACAGACAGGGAATAAAATGAAATAAGAAAAACTCACCTGTTATTTGTTAATCACAAAGCTATTGGTAGTATACTGAACAAAAGTTGAACGTTTTCATAAAGACACGATATCATATGACAACACATAACACAATTTGTGATATTTTTCTAACAGTTTTCACAGCAACAAGAAAATAGAACGTTTTTCCACTTGTTTTACTAAAAACTTTACAGTGCAAATCGGCACAAATAAATATTAAAACAAGAAATACTGTTAACACAAACACAATGTTATTATACCCTTCGACATTGATATAAGTCATATGGAAATTTTCAAACCAAACTACGGTCGAGAGAAAAGACTAGTGGCGCTATCCTCGAGTTGTATTACGGAGAGTATTAAAAGTAGTAGAATTGTTTAAGGCGCAAATTTAAATACAATTATGTACTACATTTTCAAAAAATTATTACGTAAATGTTACTGAATATCCTATACAATTAAAAGAGAAATTTTCTTGCAAAGAACTATAGCTTTTGAAAAATTTGATTAAAAAATGGGGTTGAATTTTTGAAGTTTATTATTGTTACTTATACTGACCAAGTACAGTTCGTTGATTTGTATAATTACAAAAAACATATAACAATTTATTATTAAAACGTTAGTATTGTATTAAAGTCCTTAAAAGATTTTATTTGCATTTTTGAAAACTTAATATTTTACGTATTTAAAATAATTTTAAAAACTAATTTGAACTTTATTCGAAACCTCCAAAATTATTATTTTTTTTAATTATTTATTAAGTGCAATAAACAGTCCAGAAATAATGTACATCTAAACTATAAAAAAAAATATAATACGTATGTGCAACTGTTAAATTTTGTTTATACCTAATTTTAATTATTAACTTAGTTAAGTATTTTATGAATTCAAATCTGCACGACGTATTTTTAGAATGTCGAATACAAATCAAACACTAAAGGACAGTGGTTGAGGTCATTATGTCAATATTATCTTTACGACAACGAAAGGCACAAAAAAACGATAGTACTGAATTTACGGAGTCGACCACATAATTCCTGTTCCAAAAATACTCTGATTAAATACATTTTTAATTTTATTTAACAGGACGATTGCTTAAAAGAAAAACCATATAGGCAGCAGCTGTTTTGTGTGTGTTTAGATTTATAAATAAAATGAAAATTCATTATTCACAATTACTAAAATTTACAAAAGAATTTGATAGAACAAAGTCTTCTCCTCCAAAATTAATAATTATTGAAATTTTGAGCCTGTTGCACCCTGTAACTAACACCAACACCCCTAGATAATTATTCCATGGGCATAACACCACTCTATTTGATTGTTTTAAGTTACTTACAAAAGAATTTCGTAGGGCAACAAAGATTTCTGTCCCGAAATTAATAATTATTGAAAATTTGAGGTTGTTGCACCCCATAACTAACACCAACACCCTCAGATAATTTTGCCATGGGCATAACATCACTCTATATGACTGTTGGAAGTTACTTACCAAAGAATTTGATAGGGCAACAATGATTTCTGTCCCGAAATTAATAATTATTGAAAATTTGAGCCTGTTGCACCCCATAACTAACACCAACACCCCTAGATAATTATGCCATGGACATAACATCACTCTATATGACTGTTTTAAGTTACTTACAAAAGAATTTGATAGGGCAACAAAGATTTCTGCCCCGAAATTAATAATTATTGAAAATTTGAGGCTGTTGCACCCCATAACTAACACCAACACCCCTAGAAAATTATGCCATGGGCATAACATCACTCTATATGATTGTTTTAAGTTACTTACAAAATAATTTTATAGGGCAACAAAGATTTCTGCCCCGAAATTAATAATTTTTGACATTATCAGCCTGTTGCACCCCATAACTAACACCAACACCCCTAGAAAATTATGCCATGGGCATAACATCACTCTATATGATTGTTTTAAGTTACTTACAAAATAATTTTATAGGGCAACAAAGATTTCTGCCCCGAAATTAATAATTTTTGACATTATCAGCCTGTTGCACCCCATAACTAACACCAACACCCCTAGAAAATTATGCCATGGGCATAACATCACTCTATATGATTGTTTTAAGTTACTTACAAAATAATTTGATAGGGCAACAAAGATTTCTGTCCCGAAATTAATAATTATTGAAAATTTGAGGCTGTTGCACCCCATAACTAACACCAACACCCCTAGAAAATTATGCCATGGGCATAACATCACTCTATATGATTGTTTTAAGTTACTTACAAAATAATTTGATAAGGCAATAAAGATTTCTGTCCCGAAATTAATAATTATTGAAAATTTGAGG
This sequence comes from Agrilus mali, assembly GCA_029378335.1. Classification (NCBI taxonomy): domain Eukaryota; kingdom Metazoa; phylum Arthropoda; class Insecta; order Coleoptera; family Buprestidae; genus Agrilus; species Agrilus mali. The sequence continues at coordinate 1,202,658 of CM055654.1, read as the reverse complement.
CTGTTGCACCCCATAACTAACACCAACACCCCTAGAAAATTATGCCATGGGCATAACATCATTCTATATGATTGTTTTAAGTTACTTACAAAATAATTTGATAGGGCAACAAAGATTTCTGTCCCGAAATTAATAATTATTGAAAATTTGAGGCTGTTGCACCCCATAACTAACACCAACACCCCTAGAAAATTATGCCATGGGCATAACATCACTCTATATGATTGTTTTAAGTTACTTACAAAATAATTTGATAGGGCAACAAAGATTTCTGTCCTGAAATTAATAATTATTGAAAATTTGAGGCTGTTGCACCCCATAACTAACACCAATACCCCTAGAAAATTATGCCATGGGCATAACATCACTCTATATGATTGTTTTAAGTTACTTACAAAATAATTTTATAGGGCAACAAAGATTTCTGCCCCGAAATTAATAATTTTTGACATTATCAGCCTGTTGCACCCCATAACTAACACCAACACCGCTAGAAAATTATGCCATGGGCATAACATCACTCTATATGATTGTTTTAAGTTACTTACAAAATAATTTGATAGGGCAACAAAGATTTCTGTCCCGAAATTAATAATTATTGAAAATTTGAGGCTGTTGCACCCCATAACTAACACCAACACCCCTAGAAAATTATGCCATGGGCATAACATCACTCTATATGATTGTTTTAAGTTACTTACAAAATAATTTGATAGGGCAACAAAGATTTCTGTCCCGAAATTAATAATTATTGAAAATTTGAGGCTGTTGCACCCCATAACTAACACCAATACCCCTAGAAAATTATGCCATGGGCATAACATCACTCTATATGATTGTTTTAAGTTACTTACAAAATAATTTTATAGGGCAACAAAGATTTCTGCCCCGAAATTAATAATTTTTGACATTATCAGCCTGTTGCACCCCATAACTAACACCAACACCCCTAGAAAATTATGCCATGGGCATAACATCACTCTATATGATTGTTTTAAGTTACTTACAAAATAATTTGATAGGGCAACAAAGATTTCTGTCCCGAAATTAATAATTATTGAAAATTTGAGGCTGTTGCACCCCATAACTAACACCAACACCCCTAGAAAATTATGCCATGGGCATAACATCACTCTATATGATTGTTTTAAGTTACTTACAAAATAATTTGATAGGGCAACAAAGATTTCTGTCCCGAAATTAATAATTATTGAAAATTTGAGGCTGTTGCACCCCATAACTAACACCAACACCCCTAGAAAATTATGCCATGGGCATAACATCACTCTATATGATTGTTTTAAGTTACTTACAAAATAATTTGATAGGGCAACAAAGATTTCTGTCCCGAAATTAATAATTATTGAAAATTTGAGGCTGTTGCACCCCATAACTAACACCAATACCCCTAGAAAATTATGCCATGGGCATAACATCACTCTATATGATTGTTTTAAGTTACTTACAAAATAATTTTATAGGGCAACAAAGATTTCTGCCCCGAAATTAATAATTTTTGACATTATCAGCCTGTTGCACCCCATAACTAACACCAACACCGCTAGAAAATTATGCCATGGGCATAACATCACTCTATATGATTGTTTTAAGTTACTTACAAAATAATTTGATAGGGCAACAAAGATTTCTGTCCCGAAATTAATAATTATTGAAAATTTGAGGCTGTTGCACCCCATAACTAACACCAACACCCCTAGAAAATTATGCCATGGGCATAACATCACTCTATATGATTGTTTTAAGTTACTTACAAAATAATTTGATAGGGCAACAAAGATTTCTGTCCCGAAATTAATAATTATTGAAAATTTGAGGCTGTTGCACCCCATAACTAACACCAATACCCCTAGAAAATTATGCCATGGGCATAACATCACTCTATATGATTGTTTTAAGTTACTTACAAAATAATTTTATAGGGCAACAAAGATTTCTGCCCCGAAATTAATAATTTTTGACATTATCAGCCTGTTGCACCCCATAACTAACACCAACACCGCTAGAAAATTATGCCATGGGCATAACATCACTGTATATGATTGTTATAAGTAACTTACAAAATAATTTGATAGGGCAACAAAGATTTCTGTCCCGAAATAAATAATTATTGAAAATTTGAGCCTGTTGCACCCCATGACTAACATCTGCGCCCCTAGATAATTATCCCATGGGCATAATATCACTCTATATGACAGTTTCAAGTTACTTACAAAATAATTTTATGGGGCAATAAAGACTTCTGTCCCGAAATTAATAATTATTGAAAATTTGAGCCTGTTGCACCCCATAAGTAACATGTCACACCCAGATAATTATGCCATGGATATAATATCACTCCAAGTTACTTGCAAAAGAATTTTGTGAGATAAGAAAAGAAGAAAAGATAGTTGGGTGTAACTATTAATGGAAAATCATAAGAGTAACATACAAAAAAGCGCACCTCATTTTACAACCCTTTAGTAAATTATTTTAAACGTCCCAAGGGATGAAAACTATATTAAAGTGTACGTACTATACAGAGGTGCTAGTAATTTTTATTCATGCTAAACCGTTTCATGTTAATGTTTATTATAAAAAATTGTAGTAGTAATTTTGTTTAGGGATAGTCTTAACATTGATGTTTCGTACTTTTTAAGT